>JAOQMS010000180.1:30306707-30325765 GCA_027563885.1 Erythroxylum longipes
TTCCTAATTTCTCTTATTTACCTCACTTGGACCCGTTTCTCTGGTCCGACCCGTTCTACGGAAACGGGATGTTACAGTTAGACTCCGGAAGTGGGGTCTAACAGATATGATATCAGAGCAAGCATGCATGAAGAGTAAGAGTCGGACTCCGATATCGGGGTCTGACACAAATAGATGGATGTTTACTAGTTAAATGTTAGGAGACTTTGTGGGATGAAATCTAAAAAAGAGCCCTCATGGACATTAGATCAAATGTCAAGAAGAGGAGTCTGCTTTGCCAATAATTCAAAAGTTTAATAGGAAATGACTGTTTGGTTTAATAGTTAATGCAATATAGGTTCTCTTTACGTAAGAATTTAACGAAACTCAATAAGACCCAGAACTGTTAAGAATGACAAAATTAAAGAAATCATTGAAGGAGGTTAGCAAAAGAAGATGATTTTCGGCTCAAAGCTAGCCTGTGAAATTACAAATTTGATCCGTCATCCTCTGAGTGGATAATCTGACATAAAGATAAATCTAAGAGATTCACTAATAAATCATGCATACAGATATTTAAGAGACCTAATCTCAAGATCAACTAGTCTGATCTAATTTGGCCCAAGCATATCTTCCCTAAAGCCTCATTTATTTTCTGTTTAGTAGCTAGGCAAATATTAAAAACAAAATACTGATTTAAAGAGAGTTTAGACCTCATATGTTAGCCTTTCAAATCACTTTCAAATTTTATTAATTACTTATTCTTTCAATGTTAGTTCTCTAAAACTTTATATTGCTAATTATCTAATTATTTAGTTTTACCGGTCTTGAAAAGGATTTGTCTAGTGTAATGGAATGGGCAAGAAAGCAGTATGAATTAATGAGAGGTGAGTTTAATCTCTTCAATATTGCCTCGCATTGCAATATTTATGCCCGATGGTTTGAAAGTAAGGTAAAATTTTACCAAGAAAAATCTTTGAAAAGCTCCATATTAATCTCTATTACTCTAAGTTGGAATATAGAGATTGCAGTCTCCTCTTTGGCGTGTGACACAGCAAGTACCCATATTAGATCTAACTGGAACTTGTCCGACTGAAGCTGCTCAATAATCTTGTTGGTCACAAACTGAAATAACTCTCCACGCTGTCAGCTATTGCAGGTGTTGTTAGCTTATTTTTATCTTGTTATTGTTTGGAAAATAATCGATAACTTCTACTCTGCTTTCTCCTTAGCATTGTAAAGTCTCAAGAATTAAAAAATTAAAATAAAAATAGGGTCGAGGAAGAATTAGAATGACCTTAATCGGGCGTCACTTAGAAGTAGTAATGGTGTACTAATTAGTGGTGGTAGAAGAAGAAGACTAGAAGTGGACTCGGATGGGGTACCTCACGTGTGCGTTCCTCCTGGTAAGCAGGCAAAGAGACAGGGGGTGGACCACCATGTGACTGGTAGCTGTCCTTAACCAAACAACAACCACTTTCTCACACCCTACCCCCTATCTGTTTTCATCCGCCAATCAATTAAATTTCTTACTTTCCTTCCCTAAAGGGTCCCCCACTCACCGTCACCTTTGAACCTTGAAGATTTCAGTCGATGGTGGGTCCCTACCCCTCAGTTGCACCAGATGGTAGAAAAATATTTTACTTTTCTTGGAGGATAAATATATGTTGTTTTTCTTTTATAAATCATTTTGTCCTCCTGTCTCCTGGATTCTAACCATTGTATCATCCTTAGTTTCATAGCTTGTGACAGATTTGTATTGTTCCTCAACGTACTCAACACCTCCGTATTAAACGCCTTGTGCGATACTAGCCTTGACGAGATCTTCTATTCCCATAAACTAATTCTTCCATTTCATTTCATCCATACATTTACATCCTAATTTTAAGCGTTGCGCGTGTCCTGTTTCCAATCTCCTGTTGTTCACAGTTTATGTTCTACAACTAATCAGCTTAATTACAGTTTAGAGATAATTATTTAAAGGCATTCTTATCTTGTACATATTTAGATACATATGATAAAGTTCATAGGATAATTATAGATTGTAAATGAAATTATAATGAGATTATAATTATGAGATTCATATTGCATTTATGTATTATCCTTAAATTGTTCCTTGTCATTGTTTTATTAAGACTAGACATTAATAGAACGTAAAAAAACTAGCATATGTTATGTTTTTCTTATAAAGGAAATAGTCAATCTTATAGACTAAAGTATGTATATACTTAAACAAATGTGTGAATGCTTTATAGAGGACAAGTTCTCTGAATAGACCCGATATGAGAAATCCATTTGAAACATTACTTGTATGTCTATGAAATTCTCGTTGTGATGATTGTATAAGTGATTCTTTGACTTGAGGTCTCCAAAGTTATATTGTACAGGGATTGCTATGTTTTAATACTACTTATGATTTATTTAATCATGAGTTGTTTAATCAGTAGCCATTGGATATAGTATAAACTATATGGAGGTAGTTATGTGTTCAAGATAAGATTCATCACCTTGAAGTAATTAGGAAGAATGTTTCATTGTTCTTGATTAATATTGATTCAGGAAATCCTTGGTTAAGGTAGAATGATGTTTTGTAATTAATTTATAAATGTCATTAAGTGAATCAATAGTTAATGGCGAAGAACTAATATGATTGAGCCCAAAGTAAAGTAGACATTAATTTCAAGCTCTATGTCTAATTGAAACATTATATGATGAAATGATTGAATTATAGAAAAAATCGTGCACAGAAAGATTAGTTAAAACCACATTAACATTCCTAAATTTTTGGTGGTCATGATGAATTATTAGACGCCAATCTTGATCTATGATTATAAATTGTTTAATTGGAGAACTAAAGATAAATTAAAAGGAGTTTTAATTTATCTTATTATAATTATGAATTAAAATTGTAATTTATAACCATTGCCAACATATTTGGAAACTTAATGAGACTCACATAAAGAACAAGTTGAAGAGAGCAAAAATATCTTATCAAGTTGGACTTGATTGTAAAGTTCAAAAACTTTATGATTAAATATAAGATATTGAATCTTATTTAGGCATAATTGATATTTAATTATAATTATTTATAATTCTAATTAAAGTTTATTTGAAATTAGAATGTAATTTCAATTAAATTACTAAAATGTCTAAAACCTATTATAAATAGGCTTTAACTCTATACAGCTAGCAGCTTAGCACTTCTTGCTTAACCTCTCTGTAAGAGTTATAGAGTTCTCTCAACCTGTTATGTAGATATCATTAGAGGTTAGACACTCGTACAGCTACAGTAGTTGAGATAAATCAGTTTCAGAAATGATTCAACGGATATAACAAGAAAGAATCAATCTTCGAAATAAGGTTCAAATTAAGATTCATGCTTCGATTTATGTGTTAATTATTTTATAGAATTAAAGTGATCTTGGTTTCTGGGAAATCAAAATACGAAAAAAATTTGTAATTATTCTGCCATTGTTAGGATCAGATCTCGTCCTAATTTTCTAACAGTGGTATCAGAATTATCTTTAATTCTATGATTTGATTAAAAATTTATGATTTTTATAAATTATAGTTTTGGAATTGAATAGCAAAAGTTTGCAACTTAAATATGAAAAAGAGTTTCAGATTAATACCAAGATTATTTTGGCGCTTTCCTTTTATTGTTTGTGTTCTAGAATTTTGGAATAAGGAAAAGGCCATGTATGTTGCGTCAGCCATAGGGTTTTAATTACCCTAAAAAGAAAAAAATCAAATTACGCATCTTCATTTGTAATTGTTTATTTTGATTGTTTTATTTTTATGCTTCGTGCCTTCGCGTCTACTCCTTGTTCTTTGGTTGTTTCCTGCTTTGATTTTCTAGATTTGCTTGTGTGCTAGTTTTGTTATACAAGTATCTAGAAAAGCCAATTATTTGTGGGTTTGCTTGCAATTGAGATTGTTGGATGTCTTGATCGAGTATTACCAACAACTTGCGAAACAAACTTTGGAATAAAGTACGAATTATGATTCATGCTTTGATTTATGTGTTAGTTATCTTATAGAATTAAAGTGATCTTAGTTTTCAGGAAATCAAAATACTAAAAGGTTTTGTAATTATTCCATTACGGTCGGAATCATATCTCATCTCGATTTCCTAGCAGTTCAAACCGACCATCATTATCTTTTAGTACAACAATAAGGCCTTTGATATAATTTGCATGAATTAACTATGAGGCCAAGGTTGGATCTTATAATTTTAATCCAAAAATAAAATAAAATGTATTTTCTACTTTACACAATTGTCAACCAGGAGTTTGAATTTGAATGTCTCTCTCTAATACCCATTTAGCCCATCCAGGGAAGATATCAAAAGGAAAAAAAGGTCATGTGCAATGGCGTCTTGTACAAGGAAAAGAAAAACATTTTCCCTTTAAGTTTCTTGCATTATTCACCCTTCTTTTATAGTGGTCTATAGTAGAACATAGGCCAAGAGAAGTCCTATTTTCTACAGTTCAAAGATACATAATGAACAGAGGTGTACAATGTACAATAGGCATCATTAAAGAATTATTTATGTACAAATCCATAAATTTATAGAGTTTGAATGAATTAGGTTAAAATTGTAATTATCTCAACTTTTGGCGATGATTTTAAAAATGTGTCGCCAAAAGTTACCCTTTTTATGACAATTCACAAATTTGTCACCAAAGGGCTTATTTTTTGTGATGAAAATTCTAAATTGTCCCAATTAATCGTTTTCAAATACATGCATTTAGTGACGATTCAAAGAAACGTCCCCAAAGATAAGCTTTTGGCAACGATTTATCAAAAAAATTTAGGCTAATTCTCAATTTTGTTGTAGTGTGATTGAGCACTCGAAAGTTGAATGGAGTGTGTTGCTTTAAGGTAAGAGTAAGGCTAATTTTGGTAAAGAGAAGGAATTAAATACCATAGAAATTGTGATTTTGCTTCCCTA
Organism: Erythroxylum longipes; assembly: GCA_027563885.1. Lineage (NCBI taxonomy): Eukaryota > Viridiplantae > Streptophyta > Magnoliopsida > Malpighiales > Erythroxylaceae > Erythroxylum > Erythroxylum longipes. The sequence goes on from JAOQMS010000180.1 coordinate 30,311,641, forward strand.
GCAAATATCCTTCAATTTAGTAATGTAAGTGGATTATGTTAGTTGAAAACAAGAGGGTCATCCATCTTGATCCTGTTTGGCAATCAACAGATTAACTATTAGCTGATTTTATCAGCGGTTAGCTAATAGTTGATTATATTAGTTGATTTGACCAGTGGTAAAATTAGTTATTTATTAAAAATGTTTAGTAAAATTAGTTGTTTAATATTAACTGTTTAAGTGTAAAATAAGTTATAAGGGCATGATGTAAAAAAAAGAATTTATAAGGCCATGATTAGATATTTAATTTTACAAAATTTAACTTTTAACTCTTATAAAAAAACATAGAACATTCCTAAAATTTTTGTCACCATAACATGTGTTTTTTTTGTAATAAAAAAACTTATTTCATTAGTAAAAAAAAACCTCCTAAATTTTGTAAGTAAAAAACTTACTTCATTGTAAAAAAATTTATCACTGTAGAATACATGCATAATTTTTAGTTTGAATTATCCATAATATCACTCTAGCATAGTTAGCATAATTCAAAAAGTATGAAAGAAGGATATAATTAGTTTTTTACTTATTAATTTTTTGTCTGATTATAAAAAAGCACCACTTGTGGAGTTTTTAAAAATCAGCTTATTAAAGTTAAATAAATTAATCAATAAATCATTCACCAAATATATCAATAGATTAAACAATTGGTATGACAAAAAAACATCCTACAATAAAAACCTTTTGCAGAATACTAATTTTCATATCTTTTTATATCCAGTTCACCCAACATTTTGATTCAAATAAAGAACTATTTGGTTCATTTATTTATTTATTTTTGGTTATAACATGGCGACTTGATTATTGAAAAACTAAGTTTGACTTAGACGAAAGTATAGATGGCGCACATCCAATTACTATTCAAGGTTTACTCAGTGTGATCAAATTAAAAAAACATGCACTCAGTTGATTGACACCTAATCATGGTAGGCTTGAGAAATAGCATATGTATTTTCCAATAAATTGGTGGATTGGCCATGTGGTGCAACATTTTATTCCACTTTCCTATCTATCCTCTATACGCAAGTAGCTTCCATTATAGCGCCAATTTTCAAGTCAACTAAATCACTGAGAAGTTCACATTGGTCGACACCGTATACTAACCTCCCAAATGGCTACATCTGCCATTAAGCGCGTCTCACCCTCACAGCAGTTGTATTAAAGTCTGTTGACTTCTATGTTCCTCAGGTTAAGAATTATCTAAGAGGCGTGTCAACTTTGTCAAGAAATTTTACCGTCTCTTAAGCGGCGAGTAAATTAAGGAGTTACTTTCCTAACATGTATACCTTTAAATGTATATATGTGTTTGTAATGCCTCTTTTAAGTTTTCGTAACCTTGAGGAGAAATACCAACCATTAAATTACAGTTGTAGTTGAAGTTTTACAGAATTAGACGGTCGCAGATCTCATGTAACAGATGAAATGAAACTTTTAAAAATTAAATAGTATATAAAATTTCTAAATATCCTTATACGTACAAGTAAGAGTTTGCAACTAAACAATTAAGTCTTTATTCTAAATGTCCTCCTAAACGAAAATGTTAGAATGAGTCGGATAACTGTGGATATGACGTCTTAATTATATCAATATTTAGGATATTCTTTTCCTTTTCACAACGCACTATGAATTAAGTTACAATAATGATTTTAAAAATATTGTTCTTTATTTTTACCCTTTCACTACTTGCAATTGATGACATAATAATTTCGATTTCAGTTTGAAACATCAATATTTGTATGAGAATGTGGATTAACACCCCAACATCCTCATCACAAATTGGAAGAAGGCACTTATATTATTGCTACTCTAGCTGACCCTGTTATGCCTTATAAATAGGTACCACGCGAGCCCGGAGGACATAAAGTTTTATGTATTTGAACAACCAACAACAGGACATTAAGCAATTAAGGAGAGAAGCAAGAGTCGGAGGGCAACGACAATGGAAAGTAAAGCAAGCGAGCTTTACTTTGTTTTCATGAACTATGACCCTGAATATGAACGCCTTCGAACTGATCGGTAAACCGTCTATATTCCTTATCGTTATTTACTTTAACTAAATGTCCTTTGCTGATATTAACATTGTTTTATGATTCTGGAAATCGCACGATGATGTAGAACGAAGGGAGGAGCAAATAATGAGCTTGATTTGTATCTAAGTAAGAAGCACGACGAGTTGCTGGCGAAGACACTAGAGGGTGGTACCTACAAGAAGACATTGTCTTTGGTCATTGTTGATGGGTTTGCTGTGGAAATCACTGAAGATCAGGTAATTCACGAAACGCAATGCGAAAATTTGTTAAATTACTGCAAAGCAGTAGTCTGCAATTCACGGGAAACTTAAGGTTTCTTCCTTTTGTTCTTGAACAGGCCAATGTACTTAGATCTGCCAATGGGGTGAGAGTTGTAGAGAAGAATCAACAGCTTGTGTAGCCTTAGTCAGTAGACTGCTCTGGCCTAAATGGTACCAAGAGCTTGTGAAATGCCATTCACTAATTAAAATCACAATGTTCTTAAATGGCCCCTTGTCGCGGCCAGTCGACTACGGTTTTTGGGTTGGGTTCCCTCCAAAGAGATTGTGTTGGGACTTGCCCAAGATGATGCCACTACAATGTCAATGATCAGTTGCTCAGTATTCAGTTTATCTTCCCTTTTCCACATTTTATGGCTCATCGTAATCAGTTGACCATGTTTACTTACCGACTAATAATTTCAAATCAGAGAAAAAGCAACGGGGTTCACAAATTAGCTGATCAAAATTGATCTGCGATTAATCTTTAACTAATCATAGCAGCTGGCCTATACAGCATGGGATTTCGAGACCCAAATTAAAGTAGTGATGTTATGAACATAATATATAGACAATCACAATCACTTGTGTCTGTCTCTGGAAGTAACCGAATCAGAATGCAGTTTGATTACTTGGCATGTTTAGTCGGAATATGGGTGTCATTAGTTGTATAATCATCGCCCGCACATCGGATACACACAATGATATTATCTGAATATTCAAAGAAAGCAGGTGAGAATAGATTCTGTTTCGGCTAATGTTTGATATGGTACTATATTACGACTGATGCGGCCGCTAGAGGGTTGTCCCACCCACTTTATCTAGTTATGCTTGATAAAGGACCAGGTCAAGTTTACCCCAAATGGCTTCGACTCTCAGACAAGTTTTGTGTGTGTGAGAGAGAAAGAGAGACTGACGAAGTAGTTAGTGCACTAGTAGTGGGAATCACAGTCACATGCTTGTTTTTCGCTACCCATGCAGCCTCTGTTTTGGCATTCAGTATCATTACCCACTTGCACTTGACTTTTCTACTGCTTCCCCACTTCTCGCTCCCAATAATCTTTTGGCTTCAAATCTCATCTCCAAAGCTGCATAGCTGATTGAACTTCTACCTCCAATATCACTCCGACTTAATCAAATCTCTTATTTAGTCATTGGTTGTGCTTGGTTGCTTCCATATTTAATTGGTTAATTGATTAATTACGTAATGCTGACTGACAAATATTAAAAGTTTAGTCGAGTTGGTTCTTAAGGATATTTTGACCAGATTCTATAGCTGGTCAGGTTTGAAAATCAATCTCCAGAAAAGTAGCTTGTATTGCTCATCGGATGTACCTACATCTGCCACCTTTCAAATACCTGATAATCTCTATCTCTCGTGTTAAACTCACATGCTCAGATTGCCTACCTCCTAGAAGTGATGCAAGTAAAAAATATTAGCTTGGCAAAATCGCTTCTTTTTATGGCAGCGAGGCACGCTTTCCATCTCAGTGCTCTCCAGTTTACACATACATTGGATCAATCATTTAATTCTGCCAAAGAAGGTGATTAAGCAGCTGGATAGAACAATTAAAGCCTTCCTTTGATAGGGTTCTTCGGATAATGCTAAGAAGGCTAAATTGAAATGGGATTAGGTGACAACTGCTAAGCAACAAGGTGGCTTCGGAATCTATTCTACTAGCATCATGCAACAAGTTCTAATTTATAAGAAAATATGGAGATTACTCACTGATAAATCCTCTGTATGGATTAAATGGATTCATGAACTCTACCTCTCATCTGAGAGCTTTTGGCATTGTTGGAATACTAGAATGGGAAAAATCCCATATCGGAAAGGAGAAGAAGAAGAAGAGAAGGCCTTATAAGCTAACAAGGAGCCAAACCAAAGACATTTTGGTTGTGGGCCTCCTAACATCAAGTCCAATCAATTCATGCTCTCTCTCTCTCTCTCTAATGCACACTCCTTCCTTCTATTGGGCCTGTTTAATTAGATCTGCGGCCCAAGACCTGAAGCCCACAATTGAAGAAGGCTCAGTGAGAAAGACCCAAGAAAGACGACCCAAAACCTGAAGCCCAACAACAAAGAAGGTTCAGTGAGAAAGGCCCAGACATAAGACAATAAACCTGTGGCCCAAGACCTGAAGCCAAAAAAAGTGGAGAAGACAATGGACCTGTGGCCCAAGACCTAAACTCCAATAAAGAAAGACTCAGTGAGGAAGACCTAGGCAGGCAAGAAGAGAAAGAGATGAACCTGTGACCTTTGAGGTTCAACAAGAGTACAAGCTCAAGAAAAACATTGTGGCTTCTGAGGCTTCAGGTCAAAAAATGCCCAAAAAAAGAAGAAAAAAGAAAAAGAAGAAAAAAAGAAAGAAAATAGAAAAATTGAAGGCAATTCACAACTAGTCAGGCCAGTTAGACTTGAGAGGGAGTGTTGGAATACTAGAATGGGAAAAATCCCATATTAAAAAAGAGAAGAAGAAGATGAGGCCTTATAAGCTAACAAAGAGCTAAACCAAAAATGCCTAAGGGCATTTTGACGATGGGCCTCCAAACTTTAAGCCCAATGCTCTCTCTCTTTCTCCCAAGCACTACCCCTTTGTTTCGGGCCCCTCACATTTTCAACAGGCATAAACCGGTTATCAAGAGCTGCTCTTGGGTATTCCATCAGATGCTGAAGAATAAATACTTAATTACCTGTATATTCATCATCGATTGGGAAATGGTAACTCCATCTGGTTTTGGTACGATAACTGAACTGATTACAGTCCATTAGTCAAAAGATCTGAACTAACTCATTTCAGACATGGAATCCCGCTCAATGCCAAAGTCTCAACACTTATTTCGGACAGGTGGTGGGTCGGACACTTCAGAGGCTTTTCTACTCTTTTCCAGGTATTCTTGAGTCTGCATAACCCTTATCACATGGATACAATTGTTTGGAAGCTCCACCATTCAGGACTTTGCACTAATAAATCCTGCTACAACAGTCTTAAAGCTAATCTCCCAACGTTTTCTTACTACTCACTTCTTTGGAAGCAATGTATCAGCCCTAAAGCCTTCTTGTTTATATGGTTAGCTATTAAAAACATATTGAGCACTAAGGATAGATGGCACGGGTCCTTGTGTGAGCTCTGTCATAAGCAAGCTAAAGACCGTAACCACTTTTTTTTCACTACATAAACTCCACCGAGGTTTGGAGCCAATTGCTGCATAAACTTGCTCCTTCTCCTACTTATATGATTGGATTGTCATCACTTAATTAGATTATTAATGTCTCCAGTTCATACAAGAAGGATAGTTTGATTTTCAAAGAAGCTTTCAATCTAACGATCTACAATATATGGCTAGAGAGGAACCATATAATCTATACGAAGGAGCGTACTAGCCCCTATCAACTCGCTGACTCCATTTCTAATGAGATTCGTAGTCTGGTAACCGCTAAGGAAGTAACTCACTGCTTATCCGACAATATGAAACTACTCTGGCTTTTGTAATTTAGTTGTAGGTTAAGATATAGCTTAAATAGTATTTTGTCTTTGTAAAGAGCTACTTTTGGACTTCTTTTAAGAAGATCTCATTGTAATGTTGTGTATAGTTTCACTATAGTCAATAAATTTTCTTTTACCCTTTCAAAGAAAATTGGTGCCTACAAATTTGAGTCTATTTTTGGTCATTCCTCTTTTTTCTATTGTTAATCAAAAGATGAAGAATGCTTTGTGAAGGTTATTGGTGGATCATACCAGTTTCGTTTAGTGAACTGCTTAGTAAATAGTTATGAAGGCCTTGAAACACAATGTATTTGTGATTGTCCTAAAATTGTGCTTTAACCAGATGATTGTTTGTGAATATTTTAGAATTTTATCTTAACTTGATCATTCCATCTTCTTCTGAATTGGGATTGTAGCTTGATAGATCACTCATGATGTATGAGAAACATTTGGAGTTAAAGATATGCCAACTTTATGTATCTCCTTGAATGTTATGTGCAGCTTTGGAAGATTATGACATAGTTGACTTCAAGATACTGAAGATAGTATCCAATGGAAAGGGTCTTTATTATGCCATTTATCATACAATAATTAGGTTTTCTTATATTTCCTAACAATACTCTTCATTTCAAAGTAGATGTTATCCCTTAGAACCATTAAGTTTGAGTTTTCATTATATTTGAGTTTCCAAGAAGTGTTAGTCATTAGTTTGATCTTAAAAAGGTCATCTTTTTAACAATTGGATATATATGCGTTTAACCTAAATGATTCTTGAGTTTTTAGATTCTTTTAGCTAGATAAATTTTATTTATAACTCTAATAAAAGTTATTCCCAATACACCTTTATCTTTTGGCACATATATATTAGTCTATTTTATCTTTACTGTTGAGGTATTGCTTACGTTTCCTGTTGAAAAGAAGTTCTTGGTATTCTTTCAACTAATTTTTTCAAATTAAATAGGAGAAATAGATAAGAGTTCTAATATATAAGAAGATTATTTAATGCAAAAGCTATTAGTTGTAATTTATTGAAGTTTAATTATTTTAAAATTTTTCTTTATTGAAAGTGTACGAATCATATCTTATAATATCAAAAGTGTCATTCCCACAAGAATTATGTCAGTCACCTAACAAGGAAATAAATAAGAATTAAACTAAAAATAAAAGATCTGATAATTGAATGATGAAATAAGCATTAGTGAAATAGTTGATTAATCAATGATGAAAACTTATGAATTACTTCTATCCTTATTTGTTTTCCCTTCACCTTCTTGATTTAGTCATATTAAATGCTATATATTCAATAATTATGATTACCTACTAGTACGTATGTGTTTCCTATTTAAGATATGAAAGATCCCATGAAATCAAATCCCTATACATCAAATACTTCCACCTCAAAGAAGTTAGAATGGGGCATCTTGTCTCTCTTCAAAATATTACCCACTCTTTGGCATCTATCACATTGCATCATATACTCACGAGTATCCTCTAAACAAAGTTCGGCCCATTGAATCCACTTTTCAATACTCATGTTACTGTCTTATTTGCTCTATAATGCCTTACATAAGTAGAATTATGACAATGTGTTAGTATTTATAACATCTCATCCTCTGAATGTATCTCTTAATTAATCCATTAGCACAAGTTTTGTACAATATTGGTTCATCTCACAAATAGTGAGCACATTTATATAAGAACCTCATTCTTTATTGATAAGACAAATCGAAGGGAAGGATACCACCTGCAACATAATTTGCTATATCAACATACTATGGAACCAATAGGCGATTTATCATCATCAAGGATTCATCGGGGAATTATTCATTGATTTCTCCATCTTATTACACATCCCCTCCTTCATGATTTGATAGGTTATCAGCTACCAAGTTTTTTGCTTCCTTCTTGTATCTAATTTTAATGTCAAATTTTTGAAAAAGTAGTACCCATAAGATAAGTCCCAATTTTGTATCTTTCTTAGAAAAGAGATACCTCAACGCTACATTGTCTATATAGATGATCACTTTAGGCCCTAAAAGGTAAGAATGAACTTGTCACATACGAATACAACTACTAGCAACTCCTTCTCAGTGGTGTTGTAATTTAGTTGGGCTCCTAATAAAATCTTGCTGGCATAGTAGATAGCTTGCAACCTTTTGTTTTCTTTTCCTTTTGTTGCCCTAATATAAGCTCTACAACTTGATCGCTAGCATCACATATAACTTCAAACGGTAAAGATCAATCCGATGATGTCAACATGGGTGTTGTAATGAGTGCCTCCTTCAATTTATTAAAAGAAATTAAAAAAGTATTATCAAAAATTAAATGTTACATCCTTAACCAATAAATTAGTTAGATGTCTAGCAATAAGAGATAAGTCTTTGATAAATCAATGATAAAATCCTGTGTGTCCTAAAATGTAAATAGATCTTTGACATTGCTCGGTGGTGGAAGCTTTTCAATGACCATCATTTTGGTTTTATCCAATTTTATACCTTGACATGATATCTTATGTCCCAAAACTATACCCTCGTGCACCATGAAGTGACATTTCTTCTAGTTTAGAACCAAATATAATTCCTCAAATTGTTGAAGAACTCCATCCAAATTTATCAAGGAATATAGAACTCTATCCAAATTTATCATCAATAAAGATTTCCATAATATACGCAATCATATTTACAAAGAGAGACATCATAAACTTCTGAAAATTTATGTGTTCATTATAAAGCCTAAACAATATCCATCTGCAAGCAAATGTTCCATAAGGACATTTGAAAGTAGTTTTGTCTTAGTCTTTGAATAGATCAAAATATGATTGTATCAAGGAAATGCTTGAATGGATGTCTAGCTACCCATTTAATCATTTGATCCAAAAATGGTAGAGAAAAGTGATCCTTCTTAGTCACCAAGTTGAGCTTCCTATAATCAATGCAATCCGTCCAACCTATGACTGAGTAAGTAAAATTCATCTCACTTTTTTCTCCTTTCATAACCATTATGCCTCCTTTATTAAGTACACATTATACCGAACTAACCCATTCATTATCTGAAATAGGGTAAATAATGCCTGCATCTAGTAACTTCACTACTTCCTTCTTGACTACTTCTTTCATGTAAGGGCTTTGCCTTCTTTGTCTTTCCCTCACCGCCTTATAAACTTCATCAAGGTTAATCCTATGTGTCACCATATTAGGACCTAAACCTCTTATTTTGGATATTTGTCATCCCATGCTCTTATCTTCTTCCTAATGGTATCTACCACTCTTTTCTCTTATTCCACATCTAGTTGGCTTGAAATTATAATGGGTAAAGTATGACCCCCTCCTAGAAAGGTATACCTAAGATAAGTGGGCAAGGTTTTAACTCGAAAGTGGATAATTTCATCATGGAGGGTGGCATAGGTGCTTTTGGTCTTATTAAGATTTCTTGCTTTAATTTATACCCTAACTTGTCCTTCTCTAGTTCTATTTCATCTTCTACCTCTTCAACACTAGCTTCTTCTTTATGGCTCTACTCTTGCTCTTTTATACACTTATCTAAGAGTTACCTTCCTTCGAATTCTTCAAGACTTTATTCATATTGAACTAAACTTGTTCATCACTAATTTGAAGAATTAATTTCCCTTTACAGACATCTACTAATGCTCTTCCCATATTCATAAATGGTCTACCAAGAATTTGTAAACAATTTTGATCCTCTTCAAAATCTAACATGATAAAGTCCATCAAAATAATGAACTTATCCACTTTAACTATCATGTCCTTCACCATGAAAAATGATTTATTGATTGATTGATCCATCAACTAGATGGGGATTAAACTCGACTTCACATCTCCTGGCCTTAATTTCCTAAAAATCAACAAAGGCATAAGATTAACACTTGCAACTAAGTCACATAAACATTTAGCAAATTTAAAATTACTAACTATCTAACGTATAGTAAAACTACCTAGATCCTTCAAATTTGAAGGCATATGGCTGGTAATTATAGAGCTATGACTTTCCATCAAGGAGATCATTTGATTGTCCTCCTAAGTTTGCATATTTGATAGTATGTCCTTAAGAAATTTTACGTACTTATGAATGTTCTCTAAAGCTCTCACAAAAGGTAAATTGATTTGTAATTTCTTCATCTTCTCTACAAACTTTGTAAATTTCACATCCATTTGATTTTTCTTCAACCTTTGTGGAAATAGGATCTTTGGAACATATGAAGGGGGAGGGACATATGGAACTTCCTCCTTCTTCTTTTCCTCTTTGTCCACTTGTGAGGGCTTCACCTTTTTCTCGTTTACTTCTTCCAACTCTTTTTCACTTCTAGATGTAGTGGCCTTCAATTGCTCCATTGGATTAGATTTTTTATTGCTCAGGAGACTCCCCACTCCTTATATATAATGCATTAGCTAATTAGCCCATACAAACCTCTAAATTATAGAAGGAAGAAATATGATTCTTTACAATTTGATCAAACCTAGCTTTCATCCTCTTTTGGCTCTCATCTTGGCTTATGAATTAGAATTTAACACATACATTAACTTTTACATCTTTGATTCAAATTAATCAAGCATATGTTGTTGAAATCTTAGTAGGCCTTTATCTTTCATTTCATTCCCTAATTTGTTATATCAAGAAAAATTTAGGTTGTTCTTCCACCCAGGAGTATAACTATTAGAATAGAGGTTGTTACGATCCGACCAACTTATGCTCCTATGTAGTTAAGCTGCTTCATATGGTTGCTATCCACTAGAAAGCAATTAGCTATAATATTGCCTTTTTAATCACATAATTCACATCTATGTTGTATTGCCTTTAATGGGTTGGAAGAAGTGTCTTTCAGTCTATTTAATTGTTTATCTAAGTTTGATACTTCAACCTATAGCATTGTCATTGAATCTATAGTAAGAACTCCCTTATAATCTCTAAAATTTGGTTGTTGTTTACTCCTCTTTGAAGTCCATAGACAACTATTGTTTTAAATCTTTTCCAATAAAACATACGCAACATCAGTTGTAAACCTCTAGTTGTTGCATCAGTGGTAACTCTAGTGGGTGGATTCACTTCATTGTATAATGTTTACAAAAGGAACTCCTTAGGTAAGTATGGTGTGTGAGTAACTCCCTTTTAACTCCTTAAATCTTTCCTATGCTTCATATAGGTGACTCCCCTTTCATTTTACTGGAAATTTGTTATCTCTTTTATGATCTTTATAGTCTTTGTAAATGGAAAGTCCTTAGCTAAAAAAGATTGTATCAACTGCTCCTATGTCATTAAGTTTTCTAGGCTAAGAGAATTTAGCCACGTCTTGGCTCGATCTTTAAGCATGAATGGGAATAGCCTCATCTTAGTTGCATCCTTTGATAAACCATTGTACCTAAATGTGTCTTATATCTTTAAGAAATTGCCAAATGAGCATTATGATCCTTATTGACTAGTCCATAAAATCGAACATTAGTTTGTAGCATGTTTAGCAAAGCTAGTTTAATTTCAAAAGTGCTATTCTACACTGATGGTCTTCTAATCCCTTTTTGATTAACATTGAACCCCGACCTTATAAAGTCAACAAGGGTTCTTTGTTATCCTATTTGGTTTCTTTCTTCTGTCATTGATATCTTTATAGCTTCTTATCGTCTTGCTTTTTTAATCTCCCTCTCTTGCATGGTGATGTTGGAAACTTGTATATCTAAGAGTTTTCCTAAACTCCTAGTTGACTTTGTGTTCATGCACCTACAATCACACAAGAAAAGTATTAAAATTCCTTATATCAAGGTAACTCAAATTGAACTAGATTCTAACTTATTAATCCCTATTAAAAGTCCCAAAACTTGTTGAAGTTTATTTTAAAAACTTTCTTTATTGTAAGTATATGGATTATATCTTAGAGTGTCAAAAGTGTCGTTCCCATGAGGATTATATTAATCACCTAACAATTTTTGTAAACCTTGTTTAAGGTAAACAATAGATGAAATAACTAAGAATTAAATTAAAAATAAAAGAATTGATTGTGGATTAATCAATGATGAAAACTTAGGAATTACTTCTATCTTTATTTGCTTTCACTTCACCTTCTTGATTTAATTATACTTAACCTTATATATCCAATATTTATAATTATCCTCTCTTGAGTTCTAACCAAGTTATCTCAATTAAATAGATAGATATTAATTATGACCTCTCAATCTATCAAAACCCTTCCAAACTATCCCACTGGATCTGAGGCAATCATATGAGTAACTAATAAACAATTAAGATCTCACTTCAATTACCTATTAATTTAATGTTTAAGGTCTATTATAGTACCAGCTTTCATTGCACAACACAACAAAAATAATTCACCTAATCTTTGGATTGAAATTGATTACAAAAAATTAAACATCAAAAAGTATATTGAAAATCAAATCAAGAATAAAATTTTAACAAATAATTCAAGGGTAGTCTTAATGCAAATTTAACAATGTATAGCTGAAACTATATATTCCAAATTAGTCATCATTAATATTCAAAAAAAAGAAAAGAAAAGAAAAGAAAAGAGTAAAGGTTTGAATTTTGAAAGTCTTCCCTATTTTTTCCTTAAGTTGAAAAATTCTACAACTTCTAGTCTTCAATAGTTTTATCTCTTTAATCTACTTTTTTTTATGTTTGCTACTGCGCCTTTGATGTTTTTTTTTCTTTTTATATATATTCTTGATCCTCCTAAGGCTTACTTGTTTTTGTTCCAAAATAGCCTTAAATAATCAAAAATATAAAAATATTAAGACCTAGAATTTTGGTAGTTGTACGATTGTACATAGCTTCTTGCACTACCTCTCTATCACGATTATGCATGCCATGCATGATTGTGACAGAGGCTTGACCAATGTTGCTACTACCCTCCTATATGATCGAGCATCATGCACGATCGTGACCTATCTTGTTCTCCATCTCCTTCTTTATTTGTTCTTCAATTTTCCTATCTCTACTCTTCATCAAATAGGTTAACCATCCCCTAATCATATAATTAATATGACATTCTTACCCTAATCATTGAAAATAAAACAAAACACAAAAAACTAAAAAACAAAATTCGACATCCTAAACACTTGATTATCTCTTAAGAAAACACTTTTAAAACACTTTAAAGTGTAGTAAACACACTATAATTTATGCCTATCATAGTCTTCCAACAAAAAATAGATATCTATTATTTCTATTCCTATACCTTTTGTGAATTAAATTAAATAACTACTAATATAACTAAAAAGTAATTTCATTAGTAATGATGGGGATGTCAAGATACTTAAAGGGAAGCTGATGATATTTAAATCCTATAATTTGGGAAAATCGATATGCTAACTCAGTATTCCAGTTGAGAAATAAAAGTTACTTTTTGTAGAGTTAATTGAGAGGATAAATATAATGTTGAAGAATTACAAGAAATTTATAAGTAGCTTAATTGAATTTATATCTTCACCATAAAACAATAAAAGATCATCTGTAAAAGATAAGCTAAAAATTTTGAGCTTTTTCCATTTACATTGATATAAAAGTTTTCCTTGTTATTTAATATTCTTGTTTATTATTCAAGCAAATGCCTTAATGCAAATACTTAAAGCATAAGAAGAGAGGTGGTCTTCATATCAAAGCCCTTTTGCTCCATTAAATTTTTGAGTTAGTTTACTATTAAATATAATGCTTAAATAGATTCTTGTTACAAATTCATCTTGTCCCCTGATGAATTGATTTGGGGATCCAAAGGCTACCACAGTGTTGAAGCAAAAGTTCTAGTTGACGCAGTCAAAAAAGTTTATTTTTAAGGAGTAACTTTTTATTCTCTTTATTTGTATGATAGTTCTTGAATAATTCATTAACCAAAATAATGTTATCACCTATTAGCAATGGCAAACTTTTACTTGCCCAACCTGAGTTAACTTGGCTCCAGGCTAGGCTCAAGTTTTTTCCTTTTAACTTTCAGGTTTCAATTTTGGATCAGGATGCCTAACCCTAAGCCTAAAAAAATCAAGTAAAATGACACCATTTTAAGTAAAACAACATTTTTGTAAATTTTAAATTAAAAAAATGATTGGGCTTAACTCAAGCTGAATTGGACTTTAGGCTATTAAAGCATGATTTAAGCTTGGGATCAAGTCATGAGCATCAGGCCTAATTAGGCTTTGGACTAATCCTAAACCTAATCATAAATTTTCACTCAAGCTTAGCCTAACCCAATGCCAAGCCTATCACTTATATTATGACCTTAAATAAATGCGCCTTAACTAATATTGATAATTAATTTCATAATTATCTTCATCTTTGTGGCAAGCATCTTAGAAAGGGA
>JAOQMS010000180.1:30325865-30346408 GCA_027563885.1 Erythroxylum longipes
ATAGATATACAATAAGTAAACTAATTTGTAAGATATATAAATGTTTTATTTATCTATCAAAGCAATTTACCCTTTAAAAAAGAATTACAAAATACAATCGAATATTATGTTCCCTACCAAATTCCATATCCATTGGGAAAAAATGTTCAGGCCATTTAATCTTAGTGCTTTATTTGTATCTAAGCTCAATAAATCTTGTTCAATGTTTATTCTTATGGATTTTTTCTGAGGAATTCTTCTTGCTCCTAAGAGATTAAGTGAGGAATGAAAAAACCTAATAACTTGTATAATGGAAAAATTATGAATGGAGTTACATGTAGTATTTTTAAATTCTCTTATTTAAGTGAACTTTTACTTGAACATCCATAAGTAATAATATTTTTCTTATGTTACATCTTACTAGAATAGCCCTACGAAAAAACTTAGTGTTTCTATCTTTATCATTTGTCCAAAGAACTTTTCATTTTTGTTTTAGTAAGGAGTTATGAGCTTCCAAAGTATTTATATAGTTTTTCATGGCCTTTTTCTCCGCCAATATAAGAATTCATCACTATGCTTGGAAATTAAATTCTCCTAAATAGAGAGATTTTCAGATGTCCAGAATAGGTTGCTCTGTGTTATCAAACCTTTTTATTAAAATTTTGAGCTCCTCCTTTATGGCTTGCATCTTTGTTATGCATTTTAAAGCCTTATAACCTTCCGTCTTTTCCTTTAGTCCTCTAAGAAAAGAATTTTCATATCCAACAATACTAACAAGATGATTATAGAATTTAAAGGGAGCTTTCCTAGTTCTTATTGCAATAGAAGTGTGTACCTCTATAGGTGAGTGAGCAAAGAAGGTTATTGAAATGAGCCTTACTACTAGAGAAATTTGACATCCAAGAAAATTGAACTAGATCAATGTTTGTTTTCATAAGATTCCAATTTCTACTTCATTTATTATTCTAAGTAAATCGTTGACCAATGATGTACATCAAATGCAAATACTAATTTCCTTAGTATTTTTCTATAGTTGCTTTTAAGTTAAATTGATTTAACTGGTTTTATGTATGATTTATATAGCTAATATTTTTTATGATTTTAGGGATAATTAGTTATAATTTAGCACTTTTATGGTGTCCTTTATGTAAAATTATATGATATTCACGTATGTTTGGTTCATTGACATATAGGTAATTATTTGAGGAGGAAATATGAATTTGAGCGTAACTTTCTCCATAGTTATCCAATCAAGGTGATTTTGGAGTTATTTGAAAACTAAATTTAACAAAAACAACTTAGCAAATGATGTTGGAGATCTATTATGAATTAACTATGCTAAAAACGTAGGAGTAATTATTAAACACAAGACCAAAATGGGTCTGTGTTTGACCCATGTTCTTCCTTTTATTTTTCTAAAACAAAATTGACATTAGAAATGAAGTGGAATAAATACTAGATTATTCATATTTGCACCTAAAAAGTTCTAGAAAAAAATCAATGTTGGTCTAGAAGTGTAATAGACATCGATTTTTGTAACAAGCACTTTGAAGATGTGCATAATACAATTTAATGTTATTATAACTCTTTTATATAACCCTAGCATATAAATATTCTTATTAAGATTATTTATAGGGGACCTTAGAGGCCTATAAAAATTTTCATTATCCCTAACTTTTAATTTTAGGGTGTTTTTGCATTAAGTAAGCATTAACAGTAAGATTAGAGGAAACCGTGATAACTCTTTCTTCCCTTTCTTTCTTTTCAGTTAATATTGCCATGATTTACTTTTTTTTGTTATGTTTATTATTTAAATCCCTATATAGGTTTAGGTAGCTTTAGATGGATACTTTGATTATAATGCATGATTTATTTATTTGTTATGTTGAATTTATTTTCTTGTTCTTAATCATTGGATTTGTGACTAGCTATTAAAGATGCATTCTTAAGTATTATATGGAGTAAAAAAAGATGAAGTAAAATCTTTGCACTAGGAAAATAAATACCTTAGAAATAGAGAGAAAAAGTATCCTAGACTATTGTGCTAACAAAATAGATTAACTGTGCTTAATGAGTTTATTTAGTTTAAATTATGTATTGAGGTGTTAGTTACCTAATAACACTAAAACCCTAGAATTTGTAATCTTAGTTTCCCTTCTTTATTTAATTACCTTATTTTAGTTAGTTTCATAATTCAATTTTTTTTATAAATATTATTTCCTTTTATTTTTATTTGACTAAGAATAATAAAATAATAGTGTATAGTCCCTGTGGGATTGATACTAACTTTCTACAGTTGATTATGTAAACTTTCAAATAGATTATATATGAAGTTTTTGTTGTTGTTTTGATGGACTATTTAATTTCTATTTTATTAATCCTAGCTCTTATCTATTTTATTTCATTTTAATTTATATTTATTTTTTTTATAAAATTATTCTTTATGACATCTTTAGGATCGATAACAAAAACATGTATTTTTAAACCTAATGGTACAAATTGTTGATATGTTGAAACAAATAAAGATCTTGATGGATCATGTCATGATATATAGGGGGCATGCTATCATTATAACATGTACATGCATCCTTCCGCTATATGTATGAATGTAAGGTAAACCTATTACAACTATAAAGATGTCGATTTTATGGCTCCTTATAACGAAATAGAATGAATAATGCCTTCTCCAATAAGTTATCATTTAGGATGTAGTAAACATCTAAATGTCTTTTAGGAGGAGAAAAGAGATGGATTAGTGACAAGATGTTATTTTGTTATGTTAATTGGAACTATCTCTTTTGTTTTGGCTATATTTTGGTGTTTAGATAGGAAAATTAATATTTGTTTTGTTTTAGGAGATAATAAGTGGAGATTGCATCAATTAAAAGATTATTGGTTAAATTCAAAAATTTTGGAAAAAGTGGACAAATTACTGTAATGAATAAGGCAAGCTTATGTCTAACACTAGATTCACTTCAAAATTTGGAATTCAATTAGGAAACTTCTTTCCACCCCCTATTATGTAGGGATTTGGAATTGTTTTAGATGGAAATCTTTGCAAGATAGAGCTATACTAGGTTTTGAGTAGGAAAACAAAAGGGAAATAGGTTTATCACCTTCTTTAACAATCTCTTTTTGTCTCTTTTGAGTTTCTCCCAATCTTTCATCTTTTTTGGTTTTATAACTAAAGCCATATTTGGCTAAATCCAAATATTTTGATCTAAGGGGATTCAAAACTTTACTTGTAACCTTGTGAGATTTTGTTCTAAACATATATTCATGTTTTAATTTAAGTATTTCTTTTTTATATGTTCTTATACTTCATAAATAATTAATATTGATTAATTTGACAAATTAATTTCATGTTGATTATTCTATAACTGTCTATGAATTTAGTGATCTGCAATTGTCATAAAGGATTGGCACAAGTAACAAACAGATTATTTACAAATTTGCATATTTAACTTATAAGAAACAAGAAAACTAAGTTAAATAGTTATAATTGTCTTAATTATTTAATTGAGGTACTAGTATTTTTCACTAAGCTTATAGTCATCATTTAATTGTTATGGAATGTTATCATATCTAATCAATTGATGGTAAGTTTTGGTTTAAAGAAAATTTGAGACTTATTATAGCTATCCTAATATGTTTTAGACTAACTACTTGAATTCTAAAAATTATTCCTTTTAGACCAATGATCAATGTTACTTTTAGATGAGAACTTTCACTTGAATCAGGGTTAAGTACTACTAAATTTATCACTTTTATATTCAGTTGATTTATTTTGATTCCTTGTTAATTTTATTGAATTAGATGATCAATCATAAACCCCACTTTATTTTCCTAATTGAAAATAAGAAAATAGATTTTAGTTCCCTCTGGCTCAGTGACAATATGGAATGAGATTAAAAGGTAGTTCCTAGAGAAGTTCTTTCTTACATCACGAGCACCTAATATTAAAAAGGAGATATATGGGATAAAAAAATTCATCAGAGAATCATTGCATGAATATTAGGAGAGGTTTAAGGAGTTATGTGCTAGCCACCCACACCATAAAATTCTTGACCAACTTTTGATTCGGTACTTTTATGTTAGTGGATAGGATTATGGTAGATGCAGCTAATGGAGGAGCTTTGGTAAATAAAACACCTGAAGTATCTAGACAATCGATATCAAATATGGCCAAAAATTCTCAACAATTTGGGATAATGATGGATGGAGCTATTACGTGCATAAATAAGGTAAGTAATATGAACCTTGAGGATAAAATTCTAGATTTAATTGCTCTAATTTGTCAAATAGTTGTAGGTCAGTTGCAACAAGTACGAGTGTGCATAATACTCATTCTCTGGACATCCTACAATTATGTGCTCTATATTACAACAAGACTCCCTTAAAAAATCTAACACAATATGAGTCCTGGTCAACCTCAACAAAAATATTACCCTTATTCTAATCATTGTAATTCAGTATGAAGGGAACATCCAAACTTTAACTATGGAATTCCAATCGAGCAACAAAGATATTAACCTCATAATTTCAGTAGACAACCTTAAGTCCCTACATATGCTCAATCTTGATCTTCAAATTTGCGTATATCTTTAGATGAAATTATTAAGGCACTTGCTACTAATACTCAATAATTTGAACATGAAACAAAAGAAAGTTTTAGAACTTAGTAAATTAGATCACTCGATCAGCCATCTATATTAGTAAATTGTGCAAGCACAAGGAGAATGTGAGTGCAATAATTTTGAAACCGATAAGGACATTCAGTCTGGATTTTCCTTACAAATGGAGGTAGAAAAGCATGATGAAGGAGAAAAAGAAGATGAACTTCCAACTCAAGAATCAATAAAGTTAAGATATGATTTATC
Source organism: Erythroxylum longipes (assembly GCA_027563885.1). Classification (NCBI taxonomy): domain Eukaryota; kingdom Viridiplantae; phylum Streptophyta; class Magnoliopsida; order Malpighiales; family Erythroxylaceae; genus Erythroxylum; species Erythroxylum longipes. The sequence continues at coordinate 30,330,725 of JAOQMS010000180.1, forward strand.
TTCATCGATATTAACTAATGCACATATACTTCCTTTGCCTAGCAGGTTAGCCAAATCAAAAGAAGAGGAACGTGAAAGAGAGATCTTAGAAACTTTCAAAAAGGCGGAAATAAATATACCATATCTAGAATTCATCAAGTAAATTTCAAAATATGTAAAGTTTTTGAAAGAACTATGCACAAATAAAAGGAAATTGATGGATAAGAAGAGAATAATTTTAGGTAAGAATGTGTCAGCTGTGATAAATAGAAAATTGCCAAAAAATACAAAGATCTAGGTATGTTTACACTTATATTTGTTATTGCTGATAAGAAAATTAAGCGTGTTATGCTAGACTTATGTGAATCTATTAATGTCACGGCATAGTCAATTTAATGAGCTTTAAATTTGAATTATTTATGAGAAACTAATTGATTATTTAGCTAGCTAATAGTTCTTATATACGTCCTATTAGTGTTATAGAGGATGTTCTATTTCAAGTCAATGGTTTGATATCTTTAGTGGACTTTTACATCTTCAAAATGGATGTAAATAGTGTTGAATATTCAGCTTCTATTTTGTTGGGAATGTCTTTTATGAAGACGATTAAGATAAAAGTCGATCTGGATAAGGGTACTCTTTTTGTTGAGTTTGATGGAGAGATAGTAAAGTTTAATATTTTTGAAGTAATGAAGTACCTTAATGATTTTCAATCCGATTATCATATAGATATTGTGGATTCATTTATATAGGATATTTTTAAAGAAGAAAGTGTTGATGATGAGTTGGATTTTAATGCTAAACTAGAAGTGAACGAGCAAGTTAATGAAACTTATGAAGTTGTAGAATCATTATCAGCAATGCTTATTAATTCAAAAACTTTAGATGTTAAACTTATTATAACTCATAAGAAAATGTTACCTTTTGTTTTACAAGCTCCAAAGATAGAATTGAGGGCTTTACCTGATCACCTAAAGTTTCTCTATTTCGGTGATGGAGATTCATTACCTATGATCATCTTGAAAAGGTTGATTACAAGGCAAGAGGAAAAAATAGTAACATACTTAAGGATTACAAAACTGCAATCAATTGAATTTCAATAGACATAGAAGTCGTTAGTTTGACAATTTACTTGCCTATGATTCTTTTAGAAAAGATTGTTAAACCTATATAGTAACCCCAAAGAAGAATCAATCCAACAATTAAAGATGTGGTAATGAAAGAGATTCTAAAACTTTTGGATGCAGATATAATCTATCCAATGTTGGATAATGAATAGGTAAGTGCATGTTATGCCTAAGAAAAATGGTATGATAGTGATATGAAACCAAAATGATGAGTTGGTACCAATAAAGGTACACAATGGGTGGAAAATGTGTATAGACTTTAGAAAGCTTAACTTAGACACTAGAAAGGACCATTTCTTATTACCCTTTTTAGATAAAATGTTAGAAATACTTTCGAGAAAAATCATGGTTTTTCCTTTTGGATGATTTTTCAAGTTACTATCAAATAGCAATTGCTTAAGAAGATCAAGAAAAAACTACCTTTACATGTCCTTTAGGAATGAATACCTTCAGGCAAATGCCCTTCGATCATTGTAATGCTCGAGGTACATTTGAAAAATGCATAATGAGTATAATTTCTAACTATATTAAGAATTGCATTGAAGTATTTATGGATGATTTCACTGCTTACAGAAATTTATTTGATGATTGCTTAAATCATTTTTCTAAGGCTCTCCAAAGATGCATTGAAACAAAATTGGTATTAATTTATCAAAAATGTCATTTATGGTAGATCAAGGCATTTTTTAGGACATATGATTCCATTCAGGGGCATGGAATTTAATAAAGCAAAAGTATATTTAATTATGAACTTATGTTACCCTACAAATGTTAGGGAAGTGTGATCTTTTCTTAGACATGCTAGATTTTATTGTAGGTTTATTAAGGATTTTTCTAAGATTGCCACACCATTATAAAAGTTGCTATAAAAAGACATTTCATTTGAATTTGTAAAGAACTTCAAGGAAGCTTTTGACAAACTCATGGCAATATTAAATACTATACCTATTATTTAGCTACTAAATTAGGATCTTCCATTAAAGATCATATGTGATGCTAGTAATTATGCATTGAGAGCTATTTTAGGCCAAATAATTAGGAAACCAAATTATGTTATCAATTATGCTTTAAAAACATTAGATGCTATATAATGCAATTATTCTAAAACTAAGAAAGAGCTTTTAGTAATTGTTTTTGCATTAGATAAATTTAGATCGTATTTTCTTGGCTCTAAAGTTATTATGTATCCTTACCATGCGACATTGAAATAACTTTTAGTAAAGAAGGATTCCAAATTGAGATTGAAATAATGGATTCTTTTACTTTAAGAGTTTGATTTAAAACTAAAGGATTGAAAAGGAGTGGAAAATTTATTAGGAAATCATTTGATTAGGTTGATAAGAGATGAAGATATTTTACTTATTTTTGAAATTTTCATTATGAGTAATTGTTCAAAATGAAAGGTATGGTTCCATGGTACACTAACCTTATTATTATTTAGTTACTAGAGCTTTAACTTGTTACATTAGTAAGTCTAAGACGAAAAAGATAAGAAATGAGGCAAAATATTATGTTTAGGACAAACCATACTTATCAAAGTTTGGCTTTGAACAAATTATAAGGCGTTGTGTGCTAAAGAATAAATAACATTATGTCTTAGTTTTTATCACAATTATGCATATTATGGTCACTTTGGCCCCAAACAAAATGTTAGAAAAGTTTTAAATAGCGGATTGTATTAGGAGACTTTATTTGGAGATGCTTACGTGTTTTGTAAAATTTGTGGCTGATGCCAAAATAAAGGTACATTATCTCATAGAAATGAAATGCCTCAAACTCTAATTCTTATATTTGAAATATTTTATGTATGAGATATTGATTTTATGACCATTTTTCCTTTGTCTCTTAGTTTTTCTTATATGCTTTTAGTTGTTGATTATGTTTCAAAGTAGTTGGTAGCAAAAGCCACCAAAACTTATGTGTCATGACCTGAAACCAAATCAAGCATATGACAACCGCCACATACTTGGGCTAAGAATACTGACGGCACCCTTAACCCGACTATACAAGGTTAACCGGATATATTTAAAAACATTTGGACAATATAAAGAGGTTCATACATAAGGTCATTTACAAACCATAAGATAGTCAAGAGTTAATTTACAAAATTATAAAGCATATCAACATAATCATAAGTCGCTATACAACAAAAGTACAAAACAGAGACTACCATGTGTAGTAATACCCCGAAAATGTCAAAAAACTGCACGATCCACTCAGAAATTCAAATTGACAAATTAACCTACATGTTTGGGAAGTGAAGGAGGTGAGTACACTATGTACTCAATGATCCGAAAGAAACATATTTCACAAATAGAACCCGGTACACACCAAAATGGTCTAAATAACCTAAGGACAGTTTTATACATCTAACATGCACATAACCACCTATGAAGTGAATACGCTTGACATAGAAACACATAGACCTAGTCTATGTCTTATGCCACACTGGTTAGGAACCACATAGGGCTAGCCTATTAATCACTCATTCAGTGAACATAGGTTCCAATTCCAGTACACATGAGCAGAAAAGCATCACATGTAAAAATCAAATCTCATCAGGAAGCCAAATATCAGAATAAGCAAAAACAATTATGTGTGTCACCACTAGTCAACCAAACTAGTATGCACACCCAACGAGTCCTGGTGTTGGCTCGACTTACATCTATCGTGAGTCTAGACTATAGTCAACAATCTATCATGAGTCTAGACTACGGTCAACAAGAGCGTTATAACCCTAGGTGATGACCTTGTCGGTGACTAGACCTTTAAGTGTGCAATCACCTGCGAGTCCTGTATAATGGTGTCATTAGAAGGACTCAACTTTTATGTACCAACGTCAAGGGTACAGGGGTCACTTAACCTGTTATGCCCAGCACACGATTGGCCAATCGTTTCCTGAGTCCTGTAGAATGGTGTCCTTACAAGGACTCAAATTTTATGTACCAGCGTCAAGGGTACAGGGGTCACTTAATCTGTTGTGCCCAGCATACGATTGGCCAATCGTTTCCTCACCAATCACAAAAAATCATATACAAATATTAAGTACAAAAAAATCAAGTAAGGTACCATGCCTTTATTTATCGGTCCAACAGATAACATGGAACATTGCCATAGCTCTAAGCAAAAAGAGAACACATACATGCAGCATACATGACTTGTTTATGCATATGTAAGTTTCAAAATATTATTTCATGCAGTGAATCATCTTTTGCACTCCAAATGTAAAGTTATTCAAAAATTTAGTTTTAGAAAATAAAACATTGTCCTCTGCACTTCAAATGTAGGTTTGTTAAAAACAATGTTGTTCTTCAACATATGAAATAAAAATGTCAGTTTCACTCTAAGTGCAAAGAGTTATTCAAAACACTGTCGTTTATAAAAAAAAATATAAGTATACTAGCATCTATTTGAGATTCAATTCTACTATGCATTACCTAGGTTCAAAATTCACATACAAGTCATCATGCATGTCTTGGGATGTCCTAGTCCTATTTGAGAGAGATGTTTTCCCCAACCCACCTCAAAACAAGGCGTACACCTTCAACAATCCTCTATACGAGCTTCTTGATCCACAGTTGATGAGCCTTTATACATACAAATGTAATGTACTTACTACTCAAACATTTAACTCATATTTTTACACCATCACGTAAGTGTTTAAAACTCAACCTTTAGTATTCACATAAGCTTTCTTTTGCATTTTCCAAGGCATTTAATTCCTTGATCCAACACTTACACATTTTAAAGCATAATTGAGCACATTTTTATCCAAGCTCATTATGCCAATACTCATCAATCTAAGCAACAATTCAAGTTTACTCTAAGTAAACATGAAAGCCTCTTTCCAATGCACATTGTCAAAATCCTTAAATCCTAATCCAAGTTCACTTAAGCATTTTATCAAACACATAAAGGCATAAACTTGAAAGCCTTCTTCCAATGAACATCTCCCTCATTTTTCATCATCAATTCACATTATACATACACAATTAACATCATAGAGTTCATTTAAACCATCAATTTCAAAAGACATTCAAAATTTCCCAAACTTTCATTAAAAATAGGGAAATTCGGTTTTGGTTTAAGGAAGCTTCTCCATGACCCATTTCTTTCATCTAAACCATGTTTCATGCATATTCAAGCATAGAGAACAACATATCTTAACACCAAACTCAAAATCACAATGTAGAGAGAGATGAGAAAAAATTTACCTATACTTTCCTTTGGTGGTATCTTCAAATCCTTTGAGAATTTCTCAATTATAATGATATATTTGAGTTCCTTAAAACACCTTGATTTGGGTTAAAGAATAAAAAAAAAGTGGTGAAAGATGGGTGATGGTCGAAACTCCACTTCTCCTCCTCTTTTCGTCTCCTTTCTTTTAATTAAAACAAAGTGTTTCTAATGTTTAATGAAGGGGTGCATGGCCACACAATAAAGAAAGATCTAGATTATTGACTCTTATTTGACCAAACATGGTGAAATTACCCTTTTGCCCTTAGCTTATGTGAAATTACCATTATACCCTCTAAACTTGCCTAAATTTTCAATTAATCCCAAAATTTAAGAATGATTAAAAATTTTATTTTCATTTTTTTCCCTAGACTTTTGAACATTATAATTAAGCCCCTTAACTTTATAAAATTACATATTGGTCCCCTAATAATTGAAAAATTACATTTAAGTCCGTTAACTTTTAACAATTTGCAAATAAGCCCTTATGTACATAAACTTTTCCAATTAAGCTTTCTAAGTGTCCAATAAGTCTATAAATCATGTCTAATCACCTATAAGGCATTAGAATAGGTTTAAATCCGCCACCATGGCCATATCCATCCAATGGAATCAATTTTATACACTTAAAAGCTTATATATCAGAAATCTCCAAGATTTCACATATCGATGAACTTTAAGTTCATGTAAGGGCATATATATATATCACTGGCATAAATACCAAAAGGAATCAAATACATTTTTGAACTGATATACAACCATGTATATGCCAATATACAATGGTATCTCCAAGTATAGACCAATACAAAAAGGGCTCAAAGAGTTCAACTTTATATTATTATTATTTAGTTGATGTAGCATTTTTAAAGTCTAATATTTTTTAATACATTTGGAGTTCCATGAGCCATTATTAGTGATCAAGGAAGCCATTTTATGTGTGCTTGATTGTTTATATATTCACTCCTTAATACTTGGCGATTAATATTATGAAATGCTTAAGATACTTATTTTGGTTCACATTTAGTTTTAGGTACAAGTTGGAAGCATAAGACCTAAAATAAGTTAAAAGCACATTCCTTGGCCCATCTTCTTGATTTTCAAATTCATTTGTCTTTGTGGGACAAGAAGGAGATGGATTATAGTGAAGATGAGACAAGAAAATGCAAGGAAATGATGAATTCATCATAACCTACAAGATGCACGATTATGTATCCACTTGCACGGCTTGCATAATCACAAAGTGTCTTTATTTTGTTGCATAGTTGGAACACATTTTTTCTAACAAATTTGTGGAAATGATGTTAAAAAGTATAAAAGTTCATCATCTAGTAGCTACGACATACTGTCTATAAACAAATGGACATATCGAATAGAGAAGTGAAATCTATTTTAAGAAAGACTGTGAAATTGCAATTGCAAGAGATAAAGGAAATAAGGTTGGGTGCTTACGAGAATTCGAAAATATTCAAAGAGAAGCAAAATTGTTCCATAATAATTTGATGTTAAGGAATCAATTTGAGTTAGGAAAGAAAGTGTTATTATATAATTCTCGATTAAAGCTTATGTTAGGTAAGTTACTTTCCAAATGTCTTGGCCCATTTGTTGTCTCTAATATATTTTCTTATGGTGCAGTGGTAATAAAAAATTTAGATACTGAGAAGATTTTTAAGGTGAAAGGACGTAGATTGAAACCATTTTACGAGGAGATAATGGTTTCAAGTGCAATGAATATTGATTTGGAAATTCTACCTTACCTACAAGTTTGAGAAAAACAAGCCCTGTCGAGCATAACAACATTAAACAATTGTGCTTTTCAGGAGGCATACCCAAAATATGATTTTTTAAATTAATTTTTTCCTAGTTATATATAGTTTTAATTTACTTGTTTTTGAAAAATTGGTTTATTAGCTTAAAGGGGAATGAGTCTTAGAATTCCAGAAAGCTAAATCGTACAAAGCGACCCTTAAAATTCCAAAATACTATCACTCATAAGAAGTTATCATGCCTTATGCAAGTTAATAGTCTATTTTATTTCAAAGAAACTTGTAATAGTTTTATTTATATTTATTAGAATAATAATAATAACATAAAAATAAAAATAAAAATAAAAACACAAAAACTATTATCTAATTTTTAAAAAATATTATTCTTATTATTAATTTTTTAAAAAGGCAATAATAATAAAACAAAACCCTAATTCTTTTGTTTTTTCTACCTTCAGCTCAAATCTTGTCTCCTAACAGTTGCAAAAGCCCCAGTCAACCAACAGACATAGCCCCATCTCCAATTAGCCACACTTCGCACCAGATGAAATCACGCCAGCACTGTTTATAGTCAGCAGTTGTTGTAGTCATAAACAACCCGACCATAGTAGCATTCTACAACAACCCCACAAACACGTCCCATGCACAAGACACAAGCACAACAGATGCATCACCAGATGTGGCTCTAGCCTAATGTGCTCAACATTCCCAAACGACAGTAGTGTCCTATAGCAACCACACTTGACAGCCTAAAGTCAACAACATGCCTAGCTCCAATTGCAACACGTTGCAGTAGATGCAACTCCAGCTAGCAATATAAGACAGCAAACCAACTACACTAATGTTGCAAAACACTCTACCACCCATATCTACTAGTATTGTATTGATGTTCTATTTACTTTTCCTTTATTTTTATCAATTAATTTTATCTGCTTTACTTTATTTTAATTTTAACTATTATTAGATTATGTTTGTTATTTTTCAGTTTAGTTTTCTGTTTATACTTGTCATCATTATAGGAAGTTCCAAAGATATTATCAAGATAACAACAAAAGTTAAATCTTTAGTGAATCCAGTTGCATAACATCAACTACTATCGGACCTACAATCAATACTAATAGGAAGCAAACTCGGATAATGGAAAACACCTCTATCTTGCTTCCAACTAAATTAAACTTATGCGGTTATCTCACTTTCAACTCTAAAGAAAGAAAACAACAATACAATGCTCTAAACTCGACATATTAATAGGGTAATTATGAGCATTACCCATTTGTAGAGGAGTTGCATATTAAAGAAAAATTTGATGATTTTCTTATTGACATGGGTTAGAGATATATTGCACTAATTTATTATCCAGTATTTATTAAATTAACTAGGAAGTTTAATACTACCTTCAAATTTGATAAATTGGATAATTTTACTTTACGTAGTCCAAATGTAGTACAGCAAAAATTAATAGGTGTTAAATTTAAATAAAGCATCACTAATTTTAATTTAACCTTAGGAATAATAGATGAGAAATATGCTAATTTAACTTAATACAAAAAATTGTTTTTGACTATGGTGATTTTGATTTTTTTTGAAGAGTAGAAATTAATATTCTAAGTTGTTCTTTACTTAGTGTATGTTATAGAAATCAACATTCTAAGTTGTTCTTTACTTAGTGTATGGTAAACAAAGTATGTGTCAATTTAGGTGCTTAGTTGGCAGTGCAGTTTAACATTGTTATCTCTTCTAACAAGAATTTATGTCTTGGTTCCCTTATTACTCATCTAGCTATTAATCTTAATTTGTTTGATATGACTGACACTAATATACATATTGGTTATGAGATGGAACAATTGGATAAGGCTTGTTTAAGAAGGGTACGGTTACTCAAGCAACAAATGAGCGCATTTCATTTTATGCCACGTGACCTCCCCAAGAGTTTCATCATCAACGCAATAAGAGGATCGTGGTGTTCCACCATTCCTGTATCTCCTGGATCCACCAATTTGACATGAGTATCATTTTGAGATAGAGAGGTTGGAAAGTAAAATTTCTAAACTTAAGAAGAATTTGGATGCTCTGCTCGAATTCATAGGGATGATACCTCTATGTCCACCGACACCATAGTATATATCATTTCTTATGCTCTCAACTTAGGGGAGTCTTCTAATTTATGGTTTATTTTAGTTTATTATTTTTATGGCATTTGAGCATCTTCTGCATGCATCAGGGACAATGTATAGTTTTGTTGTGGGGGAGTGAGCTTATATATTATGATGAACTTTGTGATTTGTGCTTGAACTCATAAATACTATGATTTTTATATTGATTATTCCTCATGATGGCCCCATAATTTTCTGATTATTGTTTATAAATAATCCTTAAGTTAGGAAACATTTTTTGTTCAAGTTATAATGCATGAAAGAGACAAGCATGATTAGTATTTTTATTAAATTATTTTAAGTATCTTATTGGTTTGCTGAATGAAAGTGTGCAAGACTTGATGCATTTTGACACCTACATGAACTTTGAGCCTAAGAACATTCATCACATTTGTGCTTATACTTATCTTTTCTTTGTGTGTTATGAAACATAGCTTGTTTATGCTAGAAGTTGCTTTTGAATGCATATTGAGACCACATTTTTTATGAATTTTTGTATAAAGATGATAAGGGCACTTACGATAACCGTGTTTGACCTAAACATGCCTACCTTACTTTTTATCCTAGAAAACCAATTTAAGCCTTATCATTTCTTCTCTTGTATAATAAACATGTTACAAGCCACTTTTACCCTTTTTTTGTATGTCCTTAATAATTTTGAGCCCTTAAATTGAAGGAATTATATCAAGCTTATATGTATATGATTTTAAATATTTACATAAAAAGTAAATTAGTTGATTCAAGTTGCATTGTTTCATTTTTCATTTTTTTATAAAATGGGTGAGAAGTATAAGAAAAAAGAAAAAATCTCCTCTTTAATGTTCTGTGAGATTGTTTCATGTCTTGGTTCATTTGATTTTGATGACATTAATGAGATGCTATATTTTTGTTCTAAAAATGTGTCCTATGAGTTCTTGTTATCTCAGTTGATATTTTTATCCTTCTTAATATTATCCTCCAATGGAGATCATAACTCTAACAGTTTCCACAGTAGTCTATTTCTTTTGTCTTCAGCTCCTTGATGTATATCTTTCCGAGAATTGTCTAAACATGGTGCTCTTTAAGCTTGCAAAAAATATTCTTTAATCTCTAAAAAATTGTATTAAAAAATGTTTTTCTTAAAAATGATTTATGTTTTAATTCTATAAACTACATAGATACTTGAGGTGAAGTCATTAAAATCTCATAGAACCTATCTATTTTTTTAAAAGGAAAAGGAATGAATTAATAATTAATGGAAATTACATCCTTAAAAGGAGTTTGATGGGATAAACCCTCAACAATAGAGACAACACCTTGAATATACCTACAAAATTCTATTTTGTAAGTAGTACAAAGATTAGAGATTCAAAGAAAGGAGTAAAAAGGAACAATAATTAGTTGCAAGATTCCTCAGTAAAATAATTTCTCGAATCACATTGATAATCTTATTGATAAGTGCATCTATAGTTTTCCATTTGGATTCAAAACTTCTTAAATTCCTTTTTTTCCAATTTGTTTACACTTATAGTCCCATTGCCATTAAGTAGACAAATTTGTCAGTCTTAGGAAAAGCTTAGGTAGCTAGCTAATGAATAATGATGGAGGTAGAATTATCAGAACCAATCTATAAGCATTTTAGTTTCATATGTTCCCAAATCCATTTCGAAACTGAACACATGAAGAATAAATGATCTCTAGTTTCATAATGTGTAGAACATAGAGCATATATTTTACTTATGTTAAGGTAAAAAATTCTATCTACAGTATTAAGCCAATTCTTGGTAATAAGTCATAGAAGAAATGATACCTTAAAGGAAAGAACCTTGTGTCAAATGATTCTACTCCAGTCAACGTTTGGATTCCTCAATCTGAGCATATCCATGGTTACAATAACTAAATGTATATGTGAATAATGTTATTTACGAAATAACAGAATGAGACTCAGATATCAATTATTTTAAATTAGGTGTGATGGGGACAAAGTTTGTCATTTTAGGTTTATACCTAATCACCCATATAATATTTAACATCTCTTATTTCGAATTATACCTAATCACCTATATAATATTCATTATATATACATATAAATATACAAGGATATAGTTAGATAAATATCTTTATACTAAATCTATAATAATTTAACTTAGTATATATTTTCAATGTCCAACTTGGTATAAAAAGATATAAAGCTTTTATATTATTCAACAACTTAACTAAAATTTTTTATAATTAAATTATAAAAACTATATGCTTTGTAATCAAGTCTAAATACAATATTTTATCAATTAAAATGGCATTCCGCATATATATTTTTCTCCTCTCTTAATAGAATATATTGGAGGTTACATATAGCTCTGTTTGATTTTCACATACCAATTTCACAAGCCCTGGTGGGATACACCTAGGGAATAAATCCCAATCTCCTCTAATATATGGTGAAATCATAATAGTTAACAAGTCATGCATAATATACTTTACATTTAGTTTTTAGAGCAAGCAACTGGGTTTTCTTCTTACTATTCTATGAAATTAAGTTTCCTTGTTCAAATATACAATAACCTGAAGCAAAACGTTGGCAAGTTGTTAACCTACGTAATCTGAATCTATGCATCCTAATATGTAAATGTTGACATTTTAATATATCATATAATGAAAAAGGTTACCTCCCAATGCTTAACATAAGGTTATAACTTAAATTTGCTCATCAACTAATTAGGAAGACAATATCATGATTACTGATGGTGATGTATAATAAATTTATAGCTTGTCTATGATCGCTAGATAGAATAGAATATGATCGCATTGATTAAGTAAACATATAAAATGGGATCTATAGGGCCATCCACAAACTTATACCCTAACAATCAAGTCCCCTGGAACAAATTTAAAGTATTTGGCTGAAGAATTACAACATAAGCTTAGCAAAGAAGTCACTTAAACTGAGAAGTAGGTGGAGGAATCATAAACTGTTGTGGCTGAAGAACGGCAAGATGAGCCTAGCAAAGAAATCGCTCAAATTTGATAAATTGGATAATTTTACTTTTCGTAGTCCAAATGTAGTACAATACAAATTAATAGGTGTTAAATTTAAATAGAGCATCACTAATTTTAATTTGGCCTTAGGATTGATAAATGAGGAATATGCTAATTTAACTTAATACAAAAAATATGTTTTGGAATATGGTGATTTTGATTTTTTTTAAAGTATGGAAATCAATGTTCTAAGTTCTTGTTTATTTACTATATGGTAAACAAATTATGGATCAATTTGGGTGTTTGGTTGACAATGTAATTTAACATTGTTATCTCTTCTAACAAAAATGTATATCTTGATTCCCTTATTACTCATCTATTTATTAATCTTAATTTGTTCATTTAGTGTTTGGTAAACAAATTATGTGTCAATTTGGGTGCTTGGTTGGCAATGCAATTTAACATTGTTTTCTCTTATAAAATGAATTTATGTCTTGGTTCCTTTATTACTCATCTAGTTATTAATCTTAACTACCTTTAAATTTGATAGATTGGATAATTTTACTTTACGTAATCCAAATATAGTACAGTACTGATTAGTAGGTGTTAAATTTAAACAGAGCATCACTAAAATATAGTACAGTACTGATTAGTAGGTGTTAAATTTAAACAGATCATCACTAATTTTAATTTGGTCTTAAGATTGATAGATGATGAATATGTTAATTTAACTTAATACAAAAAATTTATTTTAGATTATAGTGATTTTGATTTTTTTTACATGTGGAAACAAATTATCATTAGAGAATGGCACGTATAACAAATTCTTTTTAAAAATTGAGGATAACTAAGCAAAATACATTTCTCTGCCTTAGGAGAAATTTTATAGGTCTAGGACTAATAAGGTGAACAAAACACACACACTTGAAATGAAGAAGAGGGAGAAAGTATAGTAGGATATCTGGAAATGACATAGAGCTAAAAGACTAATTTTTTAGAATTATAGATGGCATATAACTAATTAAATGGATGGTTGTAGGAACTGCATTATCCCAATTACTAATAGCTACATACATATTAAGAGCATAGTTTAAACCATTTCAAAGAGATGATAGTTCTTCTATTCAACAATACCATTAATCAGGGTGTATGTGGGAAAGAAATATGATGAAGAATGTCATGGCTGAAAAAGAAAGATTGAAAACTAGTAAAAAGATACTTATAAGCATTATCGCTATGCAATATTTTAATAATAACTTAAATTATTTTGATTTTATTATAAAATTATTGAAAAATGAACAAAAATATCAAAACTTTAATACAAACAATAGAGTGAAGCAAAAATGGTCATTTATAAAAGTAAGAGAGTATTTAAAATTAAATGGAGAAGTAACTAGACTCAAACTCTTAAATATTAGAACGAATAGCAAGGAAAAGGATCTCATATATGGAATTAGATTGGATGATGCTTTTTTAACTCCCATGACTCATACTCTAATGAAAACTAATGGGATTGACTAAGAAGTAATTGTTACAAACTATATGAATTTGTGTGCTTAAGGCGAATGCATTCTAGTAGAGGAAAAGAAGATTCTATATAAGTAGTTGATAACAAAAGGAGAATTTTCAAAAAAAGTTTAATAAGAAATACGTTTACTAATTAAAATAAGATTAAAAAATAATTGGGAGCATATAAAATTGATGATAAATTTAAGAGTTATTCTAATGCCCACCATTTACAAGATAGAGCCGTCTATAAGGATAACATTAGGAAGAATACTAAAATTATGAAAGGAATTTAAAACATAATCTGAGGAATATCCAAGGTTCATACAAGGTATTGTTAGAGAAAACATTACTCATAAATAATTACACACTCATTCAAACAATGAAACAAGTTATAACTGAAAATATGTAGATGAAAGAAAAAAAGTGATGTTAGAATAGTGATAAAGTTGCCAAAAGGTAGAGTTAGGAGAGGTTACACGCTGATAAAGAAGAAGAAGAAGAAATGATTATAGATTTAGGATTTCTACTTTAATACTATTATTATGAAAATTTTTAGTGTAGAGTTATACATAATAATCCATTTAATAGATATTATATATACATATAAATATACAAAAAACATATTTTCATAAACATCATTATACTAATTGTACAATAATATCATCAAGAAGGTATGTTATTAATAACCATTTTTTATGTGATTAATTTAGAAAAAAATATGTTTTCTCTCCAACCTCTCTCCCAGTCCCTCTTCTTTATTGAATTCCTCTTTATTGTTTCATCATGGTTCACTATCTAATCTTTAACTTTTGCACCTTAATTTCCTCCCTTGAGCTAGACTGGATCTCATTTTTTTCCTCCCTTGAGCTAGACTGGATCTTATTCTTATTCTTCCTTGTCACCTAACTCCCTCGTCTTTAAGTCTCACTCTTTTCTATTTACTCCCTTCTCCCTACTGCCCTTCTCTCTAGTCTCCTAAAGACATCTTCGAGGTATCCTATAACCTAGTTGGTTCTTTGTCACCATTATTATTAGAGAATATCTCTTATTGGTAACTTGTTACTCTCACTCTCATAGGCTTAGAAGATCATTCTAGTCTTTCTCCCTATTTTCTAAACCTGGTCAGTCCCCACCTCCCTCTGGTCCCTTTTAAAAAAAGCTAAGACAAATGATTAAATCTAAGTGTCTTTATCATTTTAATGCCTATAGTTTGACATTATAGTCTCAACATGAATAATAAAAGTAAGTTCTAGAATCATCCAACTTTGCATGATACACATGTAATGAATGATAAAGCATAAACTAATGATATATTTGCTCTTAGGCTTAAAATCTCACAATTAGGTCTTATGTGTGTAAATAATAAGCAAATTTTATTCAAATTAACTATTTCAATAATTTTTAAAAATATGACTTGTATAAGAGAGTCTATTTTAACTTTCATCATTTTATATACTAATTTAAAACCTAAAGTTTTTTGGACAAATTTTAACTAAATTGGGATGACAATTAATAAGGCTAAACAATAAAGAGTATAATATGCTTAAGAAATTTGAAAATTTTCTTAGAAATTTCCATTAAACCCTCCCCCATACTTATAATTGTACATTGTCCTTAGTGTACACAATAGAAGAATAAAAAAAAGTAGATACAAAAAGTGAGAAAGGAATATTTTAGTACATTCCTGAATAATAATAATTACAAATTCTGTAATAGCCCTAGACCACCCGCCTATAGATATTATCCACTTTAGGCCTTGGCCCAGTCAAGCCCTCACGGTTTTGCTCTTCCCACACCTTGGGAAAATGTGTCTATGAGGGAGAGACATCTATATTGTTGGAACCCGAATTTTTTTCAATTATTATAGATTTATTTGTTCAATTATTTAATTATGATTTGTTTGTTTATTTATTATTCTTAGAATTGGGTCATTAAATTTAGTAAGCATGAATAGAGATTAGA
>JAOQMS010000180.1:30346508-30360433 GCA_027563885.1 Erythroxylum longipes
ACCAAGAGAATCCTACCCAAGAGCAAGAGGAAAGACAACCTTGAGTTGGATTTTTGCAAAGGATTTAGGTAGGTAATATATTAATAGTTACTGTGTAATTGGGCAAATTCTTGCCTATGTGTGTGTATGTTGATTTGCTTGCATTTGATTTGACTGAAATTGAAATCATTGTGAATGTTTGAAAATTCATGTGCATTTTAATTATGTTATGCCTTGAAACAAGTTATGATATTTGTATAAAAGGAAAGAAGAAAAAAAAATAAAAGAAGCATGAGATTATGGATTTGTGATTGACTGCATTGAGCATAAAATTTGTTTAAGATTGGGCAAGAGAGGAACCCATTTTGTTAGTCATGTGCATGTTGACCTATAGCCTTCTCCTGGTTGCCCGCTTGAGGCCACGGGATCCTAAGAAATTGGACTCGTTTTGTTCACGATGTAAACTTCGGTTTATCCGTTTCCTTTCACGGAACTCTCGAGCCATTTGTTTATGCATTGCATCCTTAAATTGTCAAGTATGATGCATTTGAGTGTTGTGTTTAATGGCTAAAATCTATGTATTGTGTTATTAGTTTTGAACTAAATTGACAAATGCTTGAATTGCTAGCAATACATGTGCATATGCTTGAATTGTGGTCGATTGCTGATGGCTATAAATGCATTAGCCACTGAGCCATATAGCTCAACCTTTTCCCCTTTCTCAAGTGTAAAACGAGACGGTTAGAAATCCTGGCAAGGATCGGAAACTTCAAGATAGAGACTTTTGTACTAAGTTAGTGAACATTTTGGATAGTTTTATAGGCATATCAAACATGAGCATCCTTGACATTTTGTTTTAAGTTAGTGATGTGTATGTAGATATGTAGTAAAGCTTGTTCAAATATTTACTTTTCTTAGTAATGAGAATGAGAATTTAAGAAATTACTTTTGTGTATGATGATGTTATTTTACAGATTGAGTATGATGGTTGTGGAAGTGGAATGGGTATTTGCATATTCTTCTTCTTTGAGATTGCAAAAATTATTTTTGATCTAGAATAGCACATTAGAGATTGGAAAGGTTGTATTGGATTAATCATTTGCGGTGAGATTCAAGAAGTTAAAAAAAGTACTTAATAATTAAATTGATATGATGAGATATGTCATTTTTGCAAGCTTTCAGAGGTGTAGAAATTGTATTCTCAACTTAAGGGGAAAACTGTATTTATTTAGGTTGAGTTAGACAAAATTGTTTTCTTAAAAGTTGTATATATTTTTCTTAGCTTTCCAACAGTATAAAGTTTGCAATTTTTGGACTTCAGACACAAAAGATATGGCCATCAAATGAAGTATAGGTACTAGAAGATATGGCCATCATAAGAAGTATAGGTACCAGAAGATTTGGCCATCAAACAAAGAATAGGTACTAGAAGATATGGCCATCAGACGAAGTATAGGTACCAGAGCATTAGACGAAGTATAGGTACCAGAAGATATGGCCATCAGACGAAGCATTAAATGAAGCATAGGCACCAGAAAAAGTGATTTTGACCCTCCAGATAACAAAATTTTTCATCAAGGTATTCATGAAAGTTGTATATCTCAGAGTCCTCTTCGAAAGCGTCCTAAGACGACCTTAATCTAATATCTCTAGTGAAAGTTATGCCAATTGTCCCAAGATAGGTACAATATGATTGAGGACATAATCAGGTTTGACTCTTTTGGCGATAACTTCATCACCCGATCTCCAAATAAGGTGATTTTTGAACTAATAGATTCCTAACATATTTCTTTACCTCTTCAGAAAATTTTGGTATCCATTGGGATTGATTCGAAAAATATTGATGGAGAGAAAGTGAGGGAAACAACCAAAAAAGCATGAATTGGTTGTTTTACTGAACATACTTCGGTAGATTAATCATATCTTGATCTGTAGAGCTCCAAATGAAGCAATTATTGTTTCAAAATAAACTAGAGACATGGAGATACAATTTTTATGAAGAAGTCAATTTGTGATTCCACTTTCTGGACTAGTTTTTTCCAGAGAGATCTTATGGAAATAACCTTATAAGATATTACGTTCACGTCTTTTAATATTTTGGATAGTTGGGCTCCAGAAACGGGGTCCAACATATACCCTTATAAGGCGTACTTAATTCTCCTCTCCCACTGATATGGGATCTCACTTTCCACCCCCCTTTAGGGCTCAGCGTCCTCACTGACACATCGGTTTGGGTACTGGCTCTGATACTATTGTAACAGCCCTAGACCACCCGCCCACAGATATTGTCCGCTTTAGGCATTGGCCCAGCCAAGCCCTCACAATTTTGCTCTTCCCACACCTTGGGAAAATGAGTATGTGAGGAAGAGGTATCTATACCCTTATAAGGCGTACTTCGTTCTCCTCTCTAACCGATATGGGATCTCACTTTCCACCCCCCTTTAAGGCTCAGCGTCCTCGCTGACACATCGGTTTGGCTACTGGATCTGATACTATTATAACAGCCCTAGACCACCCGCCTACAGATATTGTCCACTTTGGGCCTTGGCCCAGCCAAGCCCTCATAGTTTTGCTCTTCCTAGACCTTGGGAAAACATGTATGTGATAGAGAGGTATCCATACCCTTATAAGGCGTACTTCATTCTCCTCTCCAGCTGATATGGGATCTTACAAATTCTAAATTCGGTGAAGATTTCATCTGATATTATGTATAGTCATCCTCAGATAAAGGAAACAAAAGGAATAAAAAAGACAAAAGAAATTAAAATAAATAAATCAAAATAAAATCAAAATTAGAATGGCAATGCAATAATAAAGTTTAGCAAGGTTGGGTTGTCACTAACTAATATGGGCTTAATTGGTTGTATATTTATTCTAGAAGACTGAGTGATTAATTATACGAAACGCTTAAGATACTCACTTAAGCTCATATTTGATTTTAGGTACATTTCGGATGCGAATGAGCTAAAGTGACCCAAAAGCATACTCAATGAGCCATTTTCTCAACGTTCATACCTTATTGTCTTCATTGAGTAAGAAGAAGAGATTAAAAGAAGAGGATAAAAATAGAACATAAAAATGGAGGCATGTGTAACATTTTGATTTAAAAAGTTACAATAATGAGCATATTATTTTAACCTACCAAGACACACTCAATGCAAGAACCAATATGATTTTTTATGGCTAGTTGTCTCACTGTAACACTGCCCGTCTCATTGTAACATAGCTGTCCATGTATTACATTTAACCTAGCTTTGTAAGAGGGGAAGAACATGTTGGTGGCTGGAGATACCTCACGTTGCCAAGAAAAAGACACCAGTCCCATACACTTTAAACCTAGCTATTGAAAATACAAAGAAGGGTGAGTGACAGCTGGACAAAATATAACTCTAAGATGTCATTCGTCATAAAATCATTTTAGTGGGGGCTGTTGGAGAAGAATAATAGAGAGGTAGGGCAGAATAGGAGATAGCAGTTCCTTCATTTGGTCCTCTTCAGTCTCCAAGTGTAAGAGGTGTGGGAACGCTGGAACAAAAAAGTGTGTGGCAACAAAGTGGAGAGGAGTAAAATCGAAGCTACCATTCTTCTTAGAGAGGAACGAGATAGCAGCTGAACCTCCATAGACACCATTCTTCATCAATTACTCTTAGGTTTTAAAAATGGAATGAGGAGATAGCAATTCATTGACGCCATTCATCACCGTCTTCTCACTGGTTTTCAAGATGGAAAAAGGAGCAATAGACGGTAGCCATTCTTCATCAATTTCTCTTCGTTTTTGAGCAAGTACGTAAGCTACAAAGGTTGATGTCTGGAGAACCATGGAGAAGATGAAGGGCTAGACGTCCCAACGTCAGTTCGGAGGTGACATTAACGCTGATGAACCCAGTTAAGCATATTTTTCATTATGTTTGTTATTCTTACTTTATTTTGGGATTGATTACATTATCTTATATGTATTGATTGGGTATTGTATGAAAATGATTTTGATGCTCTATTGAATCATTTTTCATGAAAACCCATTGCTAGAATTTGAATGCGATATATAGTAGTCGTGTTTGAAGTCGTATATGGCAACTAACGGTATTAAATTGTTAGGGTAACGTAACCTAGGTTAAATAGTCTAGCTTTGTGTGATTATTGGTTAGATTGGTCTATTTTTCTTGTTTGTAAGGAAACTATCTGATTAAACTTAGATAATGTCTCCTAGATTATCTGATAATTAAGATTAATTAACGAGCTCTTCTTAATTAACTATGACCTAAGGAAAAACTAGGATTAACAGAGCTCGTTGTTAATCTATGACTAATAATTCAAAGAACTGGGTCCCTAATGCATTCATCAATTTTCATGTTTTCTTTAATTTATCTTTACTAGTTTAGTTTCATTTTATTTTCTTGTTTAATAAACTAACCCCCCATAACCTAAACACCAATTATTTTCATTTCAAAAGCTTTACACACACTCTCTATAGGATCGACCTAGACTTAGTACTGCTATAGTAGGAGGTATAGTTTATTTTGTGTAGTGTTATGATGCGCTACACCACTAATTATAAGATAAAAAGATAATAAATAAAATAAAATGCATAATATAATACAATAAAAAAGAAATTAAGAAAACCCTAATTGACCATCCTAGACTCCCGCTATAGTTGTCAGTCCTTCAATGTATTGGGAATTTCCACAACCTCTGTGTCCTTGGATGCAACTACTGGAGTGGATTGCGATAGACCAGTTCTAGCTAGTGGAGGTGGTATCTTAAGTCCAAGGTGACCTGCCATCCTACATAACACCTTCTCCATCCATCAATCATGTGTCTTCAACTGTGAAACAAGTGTAATTAGCTCCCACTGGTCCTCTCGTATAGAGGTTTGCCTACCTAAAATCATTAACATATACTTCTCCAATTTGGAAATCTTTAGCTAATCCTGATGTGGAGATGGTATCAAACTTCCGGTCATGCTTGTGCTATTTAAGTAATCCTGTTACTATACTCCTCCTATCTATGGTTGTAATAATTACTGTCTTGATGGATAATTGAATCACATCGAATTAATAATCAAATTGCCTTAGATAAAGAATTAAATTAGAAGATCCATCCTAACTTAGAGTTCATCATACCTAAGCACTAAACAATTTTATTTCATAACATATAAAATAAAACAAACATAAAAAGTTCATAAGAATAATGAAAAATAAAATAATCTATAAAATATATATTTTATTTTCTCTAACATGATCTTTTCGAAACTTTGATGGAAAGTTGTTTTTTATCGGGTCTTTGATTAAATCTTCATGTTCTTGTCATCTGAGCTCTAGAACTATATCTCAACCCTTAACTTTGCCTCTAACTTAACTATAATTGTTGTCCTCTCATCTCCTCTTCATAATTGCCTTTTATAGTACTAAGTGGGATTTCGAGGGTGGACATAGTCAGTCAAATAATCATGTGCATGAATTTTTTTCCCTAAAAAACCCTTGTAAATCACATGTATACACATTCTCAAGAGCTTACATATGTAGTGAACATAATTGTGTATGTGACTTAAGCAGTCATGTTTACCTTTACACATGCGAAACAACATCTTCAAATCATTACATATTTATATAGTCACTTACGTGGTGGTGTATATTAGTTACATGAATGTGTACTTCATCGTATGGGCATGTCCATATAAAATTGCTCCAATTCTTTTGTTTTCTATCCAATTTTCACTTAAATTCTTCTCTTTTTAATCCAAGAAGACAATTGAGACTAATAACACCCTAGAAACTTATAAGTACCAAAAATAATTTTAAAAAACTCTCAAATAATCAAGCAAAATACACTAAATATGGAAATAAAAACTCAGCTTATTAAGCATTTATCACAACCTAAAACCAACTTCTTCATAAGCAGAATGTGTAAATATAGTGAAGTTTATTTAATTTTTCATTATTTTATGTATTGCAATTTAATAAACTATACTATCTACTACCGTTTCCTTTATGACCTCTAACTTGTCATTCATAATAGAATTCATGTTATACACAAAACAATGCATATGAAATAACCTTCCATTAATCAACAAGCTCCCAACCCATAACTTATTCTTTAATTATTCTATTATCATGTCATTTTTGATATAATTATCTAGAGTTATGGTTAAAAGCTTAACATCAATATTCTAATTTTTTAAGCAATCCACTAACACAGTTGTCAACCTTTCACTTGTATAAAGTCTTCATTCATATATAAACCTACTATTTAAAAATATGAACAAATATCAATTATAAAATAATCAATAAATAAATTATAACAATATTAAAGAATATAATTTACTTAAGTAGTTGGTTGTATACATTCATATTGTTGTCAATTTAGTAACTTGTCACCATTATATAACCCTTTTTTGGTTATCAATTGTCCACATATCTGATGTTATATACCTGTCTGTGAATACTTGACAACATCTCTAATATTTCTTTCTTTTGATCACCGCAAATCTTAAAAATATCTTTCTTTGTGGTATTCTAAATTAGTATCTTGAAGTTCAGTTGGATAAGGTAAGCACCATTATGAATTTTTTACTATCGATGACGAAGAGTGGTTATTCATCATTAATAATCATCTTAGCTATTAAAAGTTTTGATTTGTTGTTATCGTAAATTGTGGTAGTTTTTTCATTCTTGTCTCTTATTAGGTTAATTAGAGATAAGAAATGTTTTACTTCCTAATACCATCTTGTTTCTGTTGCATGACTTTATATGCCCCTTTAAATAAGAGGTTTCAACTTTAAAACTCTCGACCAATACCTTATGACAATACTTACATTCAGTCTTTTTTATTATATCCTTTGATCTAGTTTTGTTAAAGTGATTTTAAACATCACTTCTTAATGAAACAATTCTTTTAGCCTGAATTATTTCTCCACTTGGTATCAAATAATTGGAAGAATACGTTGATGCATTTGAAAAAATCAACTTATATGAGCATAAAAGTTATTCATGGACATTTACACATATACATACACTTTAATGAACATTTAACATAAAAGAAGATAATAAAAGCATAGAAGATAATAAAAGCATACTAAGCAACTATTATTAATGTTAAGATTATTACATATAGGAGTATATGAGTTAAGTGAGCTGGTTTTCACTATGATTAGGCTTGATCTTTGATATCATATGTATAAGAACATAGTTAAGCTTTGAACTTATATGCAATCACTTCCTTTGTTTTTGTTGTTTTAAATTGAAACTAAAACATGAATAGAAAGAAGAGCCATCAAAATTCTTGGTCAATGAACTGCTGAAGTTAAGTACTTAAAACATGAAATTAAGTATTTGATAATTTATCAAAAGAAATATGTACATATCTCAAATAATGAAGATGATATGACATGCTACCAACCATATGTTGTAAAATGTATATGACAATGATACACTCCTCCCATATTCTGTATAGACCTCTCTCCATGCTTCATTTTATATGAAATTCACTACAACAGACATTTGGTTACCAAAAAATTCGTCAATAAAAGTTACAAAATCGTGGCTAATAGTAATTAGCGACGATTTATATTCATCGCAAAAAACTTCGCTAAATCCCCGTAGCTAAAAACTGTAAGTGACGTTTTTCACTAATCGTAACTAATAGTTTTTCCTTACGCTTTATTTTTGTAGCTAAAAATTATTAGCGACGTTTTAAAAAAATCGTCGCCAATACATTTTCACTACGTCTAGTTTTCGTAGTTAAAAAATTTTAGCTACGTTTCAAAAAAATGTAGTTAATTATTTTTAGCTACGTTTCTAGAAATGTAGCAAAAGATTTTTAACTACCTTTTTTAAAACACAGTCAAATGTTTTTAGCTACGTTTTGTAAAATGTAGTCAAATTTTTATCCTACATTTTAACGAAATGTTATACCATGTTAACTATAATTATTTATACCATTTTAAATCCATATTATTGTATATAATATTTAGATTTTTTTGTTAAATTATTATATAAAATATAATACAAAATTAATTAATAATTTGAAGCATTGTATATAAAAAAATATATCATTGAATTATACCAACAAAAAAATATTCTTGGTATACAAGATTTTAATTACAACTTTAAAAATTCTTATATACAAAATAATAAATACAGAGACCATTTTACAAATTATAAATGTTTAGATTACAAAAAAATACAACGTGACTAGAATGACTGTAGGTTTGTCCGTGTCGATGAGAGCAACTTCATACGTCAGCCATCATATATGAAAGATTAGCCATAAGAATCATGAAAGCTACTTCAAGATCAATAGAGTGCCTGAATCAAGTTACATTGTCACTGGGCCATCATCCACCAAATGAACCTTCAAAATGGTCAGGATTAGTCATGGAGGCAAAAACTTTCTTGCAAAAGTCAATTGCATCACTTGCAGATTTGTTCCTCAGGACTTAGTTTGCAAAAATTTGCATCGACAATGCTTGATTATATAATTTAAGCACAAAAAATGTATTGAATTTAACAGAGCTCTATTAGAAAAAATAAACACAATGCAGGACTATTCAGCATTGGACTGAAGAAAACTGCTAAATACGTAAATTGTCAATCTTTTATGTGGATCAGCTTCTTTATCATTGACAAGAGTAAAAGAATAAAGATGGCAGAGAATCAAACATCAGTATATGTGCATATCTTGGTATTGGTAATCCTAGAGAAGACTCAAAATTTGAACAACACTTTAGACTAAAAAAGGACTTGTATATGAATCTATTTTCTATACAATGGAACCATATTTAAGGGAGACAAATTGTGAGTCTAATTTGACAAGTGTCTTACCACACATGAAATGAAACAAAAATGGAATGTTATAATTAGGCATGCTACAGCAACTAAAAGACTGTTGAATGAAATATTAGACATGAACAATGGTGCATCTGAAATGAAGAGGTTTTACTGGTCATCTCTAGCCCTCACAACCTCTAATGATAATTTTAAGCTTCTCTTTGAGTGAATCAATAACCTGCACGAAGGGATAAAAGAGAACAAAGTAAATAATGGAGATATCATAACGGACTAGACTGAAACTATCGTAATCTGAATTCTTTTTTTATACAGATTAAATGACTTTGCCCAGCTTTGAGTAGTCACAGCATTGCTTATAAGGTGAGAGCAATTTTAAGAATCAAAATTGAGAGAATAAGTGGAGTTCTCAATGGCTTTTGCTAACCATAGATGATTGTTTTAATCCTTCGCACTTTTGGCAAGAAGTTCAAAACTTACAATCACAACCATGTCTAATAATAATCCAACTAGAAGGAAAACTATAATAGCTTCTGAAAACAAGGAGAAGAAAATGGTATGCATATACTCACATTCCACCTTACATCCGCATACTATCCCAATTAGAAAAAACATGAAAAAGCACAAATATTTTCTTCCCCAATCCTCACTAACCGATGCCTCCAATTTCTTTTTCATTTATCCTAAACATAAAAGAATGAAGAAAAATCATAGTCATAAGACAAATAAACATATTTTATATCTTCTGTCTAAAAGTTACAAAACATTTTCTGTTCTAAAATGTTCAATGCTTAATAGCTTAGGTGAAAAACCTCAATAAAGCAGCTATTCAGATCTAGTAAGCTATAAGAGATCTAAAGCAACGAAAACCATAACTTTTCGATATTCCAACATCGTAAATTGCCCATTCGTTAACAAGACAATGTAACAATTAACTATAAAAAAGGAAGGGGAGCGGAAGATATAAACTTCGAGACCGCAACAACCCCTAAATGAAGAATTATTGAAAGAGAGAGAGAGAAAGAGAGGGATGATTACCAACTCCTTGGCTTTGACTTTGTTGAGATACTCGTCGATGGTCATGCTCTGCTCATTCTCGTCACCAAACGAATAAGTCATTTTGATGAAAAAGGAAAGCAACTGAAAGCCCAAAAGATTAGAACTTTTCTTTCTAGATCTGAAATCAAAGCCATAAGAAACATGCATCAGAAAAATATTGCTCATAAAGTAGTGACTTCAATTTGGGGAATGTAATGAGATACCCTAGAACAAGAAACCCTAAAGGTAACTCTTTTATTCATTTTAGTATGAGAGAGCAAAAACAATAAGGTCAAGAAACTATATAAAACTTAAGAGTAACATTCCGAAACCTACCTTCCTTTATCCAATTTGTTCGATTTTGCTTGAACTTTCCAATTCCACCAAACACCAAATGGGTACGTAATCAGATCCAAAGTCGATAAAAATGTAGCATAAACACAATGGGAGGTTAAAAAAGAGGAGTAGTGCGCAATGTCTACATGCAGAGAAACAGAACAACAGGATAATTAAACAAATTTCTGATTTCATTTTCGTTCCCTCCTATATAACTAGTTAGATATTTTGCGAAGATTTACAAAATAGTCACAAAAATGGTCCTTTTCACGACGATTTTTGAAAATCGTCGCTGAAAGAGTTAATGAAGTCATACAGATGAGAATCCTTTAGTGATGATTTTAAAAATCGTCGCCAAAGGTCCACATTTTGCTACATTTTTAAAAAGGGTCGTAAAATGTTGACCATTTAGTAACGATTTTTAAAAATAGTCGCCAAAAGTCCATATTTTGCTACATTTTTAAAAATCATCGTCAAAGGATTCTCATTTAGTGACGAATTTAAAAATTTTCGAATAAAACTTATTTTTAGCTACGATTTTCAAAGCGTAGCAAAAAGAAACGTAGCTAAATCTCATCCTTGTTGTAGTGGAAAATACTACTTTTCTAGGACTCCTTATCAAATTTTGTTTTACTAGTGGGAGTGGGAAAGCCAAATAAGTATCTTCCTCCTTTAGCTATTTTCTTTTTCATAATATATTTGGTACGATTTACTTGCTTTCACCATTGTCACCACCACCTCTTTCTAGATTTCCTAATTATGTTCTTCAAAAAAAAAGAACCAAAACATGGATTTTGGTTGTGGTTCTATCTGCAAACAACTCAATTATTACTTTCAAGATGTATGGAACTTGGCTGAAATTGTTTGAAAGGAGAAAGTGGATAAGCTAAATAAGGTCGAGTAGGTCACCACCATAACAAGGTGTTACTGAATTTGGTTTTTTTCATCTTTATTAGTATTCTAAATTTGGTTTTGGTCTCCAAATTTTCACTCAATTTAAAATACACTAATAATTGTGCAAAAATCTAGAGAGCCAATTTATTTCAATCGTTGCATATAGGCGAGAAAGATAATTCTCCGGTCTCTTAGGATCTTGGACATCGTTTTATAGTCAAGCGTCAATAGGGGAAGGAGAAGCTGAAGCACGTGACTTGAATGTTATGTTTAATGCAAAGGTTGGCTTCAATATAATAGTAATCTTCTACCATGTTGTCTATAGGGAGGTAAATTTAATTACAGTAGAAAAATGATGTTATAGAACTTGTGCCTGGGTAGCAAATTTTTAACATAATGGAAAATTGATGTTATAGAACTCATCCTATTATTCCTCTTTTCAACTCTCGTCTCTAGTTATCTGCAAAAGGGAAGCATCCCAAAGTCAGTAAGCTACAAGACCATTCTCATTTTAATTACTGTAAAGAAATTACAAAAAGGCATAAAGGAAACAGATTCCTACTAGAAATTCCCAACATAATGAAATAATAAAAGTAAACCTAGAAGCATTATATTTTGAAGATACAATTAGGGAGTTTTAACATTAAGCACATTTTCCACAAGAGCATCACCCATGCCAAAGACGGAGGTTAAGGGAAGCAATAAGGAGAAGATGCTAGAAACACGTTCACGCTTTTGATGCAATTACATCAAACAATTATATGTCTTCCAACTTCCTACTGATGGGGGAAGGTGAAGGCTCAAAGCAATCAGGCTTCATACATAACTGATAAAATGCATAGAATTCATACACTTAATAGCTTTCCGCCACTATTTTCTTACACCGAGCACTATTGTCCATCGATTAATGTTTTTATCAATAAGGATCATTAATGATCTATTATCACTTAACGTCTCTAGTACAATGTTTTGAATCGTAACAAAAGTTATTGCCCAACACAATATATATATAAGAAAAACATTAGTTATTTAATGAAAAGGGGAGCAGAGCCAGGCGGGATTGCAAGAGTAGTGGAGCATGGTGACTATGGCAGTTGCAAGGTTCGCGAGGGCTGAAGACGAGGAGCAGTAGGACAAAGGAGCACTGGATGAGGAGCAGTGTCGACCAACGAGGATCGAGGAGTGAGAACTGAGGCAAGGAGGAGGAATTTAATTTCAATTAAGATACAGTGAAGCTGGCTGGGACTGAAGAGCTGATTTTATGTGACACGAAACTAGGTCATTTCATATAGAAATAAACAAGATGGTTGGAGTTTTGGGACAAGCCAGACTGATGTGCCTGATTCCGAACCTGAACTAAAACTAAAAGTTTTTTTAAAAAATTGAATTCCGATCCAAGACTAATCAAATCGAATTAATCTCGATCTAGACAAAAAATGTCAATCTTACGAAACACTTGAAACAAATCAAGGGGGGAAGAGCAAGAGAAAGACGATTGAATATCGGGAAGAGGACTTAATCGCTAACAGCTGCAAGGCATTTAGATTGATAATTTCCGATTGTTTTAAGATTGAAGGTAACATGAACAAGCACATCAAATTTCCACGTGGGCAGTAGCTTAATTAGCGGACTAGTGATCAATTATTAGTACCCTACATGTTTCTTGGTTTCCTTAGGCCTTAAAGACAACTTATGGAATTATTATCAAGGAAAAAAAGGGTTAGAATTTACATTATTTTTCTGGTAAGCAAGGTCTGTACATATTCTGATTATATCCAGACTAGTATACGTACCTGCAATTAGCTATATACGTCTCTGGATACTTACCGACACCATAAGAAAAGAAATGCTGATGTTCAGTTCAGAAAGCATGTCCATCAGAGCCTCAACCTAGAGAATAATGGTAAGCATTATCCACTCGCCCTAAGAGCCTCGGTCTAAAAAAAAAAAAATGTCCTCTTCAAGACACAAAAACAGAAGCCCTTGAGGGAGAGTGAGCAATGGATTCCATTCATTTGTTAACTAACAACCTTCAATAAATCAGAGGCTCACATTGTCCGCCCTCCGCAAAGGCCTCCGACCTTCCGGTTTCCAGCAGCCGGAAGCCCTTGAGGGAGAGTGGAGAATGTCATGATTGCTGTTGGGCAAGATCAAAACAATGATCCCTTAGTCAGCGTAACCACTGAAACCTTATTCGTCTGTAATGTAGATAATTGTTGAAGGAGAGAAAACGGACACCTCCTAGAATAATTCACCCATTCTACTTCCGATTGGCTTTGATCGAGTATTGGCTTAGAAGTACCCTATAGCCCTTTTAAAGTTCAAACCAAACGTGGATGGTATAAAATTTCTGTTGCTCTATTTGGTAGGGTCCTCATATCTAGACACTTGTCATGTAGTGGCTACATCAGATTCTTCTTGTAGCTAAAAGATGTATAATATCATTTGTTTCGGGAAATCAATTTTTACATTGTTATCACATATTTGTGTAAGCATCACAAAAATGTTTGAATAAATTT
Organism: Erythroxylum longipes; assembly: GCA_027563885.1. Lineage (NCBI taxonomy): Eukaryota > Viridiplantae > Streptophyta > Magnoliopsida > Malpighiales > Erythroxylaceae > Erythroxylum > Erythroxylum longipes. The sequence goes on from JAOQMS010000180.1 coordinate 30,360,058, forward strand.
ATAGGTTGAAATACCCTAATGAAAATATGACGCTCCCACTCCTAAAAGAGGACCCAAATCAATGCTAGAGATAAGTCCCAGGAGCGGAAAGTTAAATGGACATGTGGTTAGACTTAGCATATTAAAAGGTTATTTGCTTTGGAGTCATATGGAAACAGTGTTTTGAAAACTGGAGGTTATTAGCTTTGGAGTCATATGGAAACAGTGTTTTGAAAACTGGACCGAACCGGCCGGTTAGATCGGTGAATCGGAGCATGAAACGGTCCGGTTTAGCCCTTATTTTTTGTGAGTGATTGACACGTTCATTTTGCGGTCGGACCGGTAAAAACTGCTGAACCGGTGAAAGAAAAAACCGGCCGGTTCATTTAAAATGAAG
>JAOQMS010000180.1:30377168-30392997 GCA_027563885.1 Erythroxylum longipes
TAAAAACATTGTGGTTTTCTATTAATTCTTTATTGGTAAAATTGATATGATGCCATGTGGAATGAATGTAGTGATCGTACGTAGCTCACCCTTATCATAGGATATGTATCGGAATGACCTGCGGGCGTCCCGGTGCGTACCCAACGATAAGGGGGTGCTACATAAAATCTCATCATATATGCCTCTATTTAACAAACCATAAAGATCAATAAGATACTTACTAGTTTAACTCTAAACCTCTTCAAAACGTGGGCTAACCGAGCTCTCCCACACCACACGATCATCTCCTTTTTAAGGTAGATTAGGTTAGGTTTTCAAGCAACAAGATGGAGAAGATAACATCTTGGGATGGCTTGTGAAAAGTGATAACAAAACTCAATGTTGAGAGGGTGAGGATATGAAGTCGGGAGTGGGTCGTAAATAGAGAGAAGAAGAGATGCAGAAGATGAGAGTATTTCTTACAAATGAAAGACAATAAAGAGATGGTCATTTAATTGGATAATTCGTGAATCATAAGCAAAGAGGTTGATTGCATGGTAAGTGTCGTGACATATGTCATGACACTCACCACGTAATAACCAAACTAAATGTTACTGCCTTCTTACTTATACTGCTACACATTTCGTAGTAATCAGTCCATTTGTCTCTCAATTTCTAATCCAATTATCTCCTAATTTTTTATGGTACTTGACAATAAATCCCAATGCTACTTGTCAATAATTTCTGTTTCCATTTGTCAATTATTTCTACTGCCATTATCAATTATCTTGCCACTTGGCACTTTTCTTAGTCCAAAAATACACATTAATTCATAATTTTCTTAATCGTATCAATTTATTCCAATTTACTAATTATGATCCATAAATTCTTGTCAATAGTAAACCAAAGTACAAGAAATTGGAAATACTCATTCATGTCACATTTCTTAATCTCAATCATTTAACGCATTCATCTTAAGGTCATACCCCAGAGTATGCCAATTGAGTGCAATTTGTCTAATTCACAATTTATACGGGTATGCTAATATTATGCATTTGAACATATTTATGAAAATCATGTACTAATTGTACCAATTTCGTTCTTTATAGAACCACTCATATGACATTAGTCTAACTCTTTAAATCTCTCAACAATTTGAGAGACAGGATGCTATAATTCTCCCCTTCTTTAAGACATTTCGTCCTCAAATTTCTTAACTGACTGATTCCTCAAACGGGGTTAATATTGTTTCACGTTTTTCTCAATCTCCAATTGACTTCTTTTCTCAATGATTTTCTCCATTCATTTGATTTCCTCATATTTCCTAACGGTTTATCCTGATGGCTATCTATTTTTACAGATTTTTCCTTATAATTCACATCATTTGAAATCTTAATTTTCTAAATTGATAACACAGACATCAAATCTAACTTATACCTTCTGAGCATAATAGTAGAGAATATATTCTGGACCTTAGTTCTTCTCGTAATAGCAATAGCATTATCTCCAATTTAAGAATCCAATAACATAGTTGGATACTTTATAACAAACAGAAAACATACACTCTCTATAGTATGTTCAATTTCTCGTGCTTGAGTCTCATATCTCTCCTACTCCAACATTCATTTCTGGTTCATTCAATATTCATTTATTCTTAGAAGTGAACCATTTGGTCTACTTGACATAATTCAGTGAAAGTCTTCCTCGAAAAAAGATTTCTTGCTATCATCTTCTATATTGTTCACGTAATCCTTATCAATCAACTATTTTCATCATTGCTTTTCAATCATATTACATCAATGAGATCAATTTATATCATTTCTTACAAGATCATAATGTTCTAGTTATTAAAACTCAATAAAGTAGTAGACATGTTTCTTGTCTCATATGCTTAGGTAAGTATCATCAAGGTCATCCTATCTTATCCAGAGATTTATTTTTGAAAAGTCACCAATTTATATCTTAAGTTAATAATACTTTGATCTCAATTGGTTCTAGAAGACATTATAATATACAAAAGTTACTTGCCTGTAGTAGTCATCATTACAATATAACCACCTAATACCACGCTTCCACTGCACTAATCAGAGTCTTCTTATAGATTTAGCTATGGGGACAAAAACTTAAAAGCATTTAATAGGTCGTAGATCATTTCCTACACCTTCTCCAAGCATATAATACATGTGTGCTTAGTAACATCATATGTCAAGGCAACCGCATTATTGGAAGTACACTCACAATAATTAATCAACTTAACCTTGAGGACTTGTACATATCTTGTTATCATTTATTTCACCTCCTAATTTTCATTTATTTCATCTTACATATGTATGTTCTCAATCAATTCAAAATTTTACAAGCATAACCATCACAAAGTTCTGATCCCAATTCCACCAACATATCCTTATATTAAATCATAACTCTTATCACAATAATTAAATAACCATTTCAATTTCAAGTTCAACCTCTCAAGGTTATAAAAAATTTTGTTTTCTTTCAACTTTACTTGTACACTTTATATCTTGTCATTTATACTTATATCTCTACTTTCCTCAATCAATCCATGACAATATATTCACATCTATTTCACATTGAAGGGTATATCACCAGAATACAATATCGATCTCATATTTGATGATACATCCACCAATACAAATGCACTGAATCTTCATCTATCATATCGAACTATGTAGTATTTCTTATTTCTAGATATCCAGAAACTTTCTTTTTCTTACACTCTGACAAATCATCATTCTTCTCACTATTCCTATCAGCTCAAATTTCTTAACGATTGTTCATGTGTGTGACTTACGTAAGTGCGACTTAGTCGGGGGATCAGTTGACACTATATGCTATGCCATGTCTAAAATGCATGTACCTTGACACATATTTTGAAAAATACCCATGTAAGATACTACTCATGGGCTCTGATACCAAATTGTAACGGCCCACTCTCATAAGGTATATTCCCAAACATACTGACAGTATTCGAAAACATAATCTACGAGGGTGGCGTGCTAGGATAGTTAGTCAAACTCAATACAAATTTTTCACACATCACAGGCATCAAATATGCTTTAAGCATATCAAAAATCATTCATAACCTATATCATTTATAAACACATCGAGAGCAAACCAATTTTCAATTTGACCATTTCATTTACAAAACTCTTCCAATTATAAAGTCATTACATAGCTTAATTATTCATACACACATGGTATAGTATTTGCAGAATACATTCTTTAATACAAAAATGACGGAAAGAAATATGTAGGTGCAAACTAATCCTGACCTTTATCTCTTATTCAATTGTAGTGGTTATACTCCAATTTGTCTAATTGGTTATCCCCTGAACTTGAAAGACAACGTTGCAATTTTGGTAAGTTTTGCGAACTCAGTGAGCAAACCATTCTCGATGGGCTCACTCATATCAATAAAGAACAATTCACATATTCACATCCGTAGACAATTTACACATTCATCTATTACACATCATTTCATAATTCATTTTCGTAACACTTCATATAACTCATTTCAATCATTCACTTAATACACATCAATTTATATATATGCAATGCACATGTGACTCACTTTCAATTATTACTTTGTTGTGACCGAGTGCCTTTAATTGTCTCGTATCTATTGTGGATAATAGGATCATTAATAACTTCCCTGCATCTATTGGGGATACCGGGCTTATTATACAAAGTGAGCCTCTGAGCTTTAAACTCTTTTTCAGTGGCTACACCAGTCACAACGACCTTTATCTTATCATGCATATCATGTAATGAAATGCATGAATTCACATATACACAGACAATCACATTTATTCAGTACACATTCACTTTTTTGCATTTTTATCGGATCTATATCTGGCATTCAATGAAATATTGAGAATCACTTATTTCTTTCTCATTCACATTCAATGAAGCACTTCCAATACATTCATATTTATCATACTCCTCGGACTATTAATGTTTGGAATTGTCTCAATCATATTGACATCAGTAATAATTCAATACAAAAATTTAAAACAGAACAATTAATTAATGTGAGACCAACTAGGTCAACTCATAATACGCTCCAAATTAGCATTTACTTCCATGATCTAGAAACGTCTGGATGCTGACGTTCAATCCTGTGTATCAACTTAATGTAATTCACACATTATGCACACATTACTAATTTGCACAATCATATAAACATTCAATTATACACATAAGTATAAGTGTAATGTATAATACATGTTTAATTTGACTATTCGGGGTATGTTTCCTTAATCACATCTTTTGATCATTTAAGCAATATCATTTATGGATATCAAGATTGCACTTAGGTTTATAACTCAAAGAACTTGGTTATTCTAATATCATAATTCAATCATTTATCATTTCTTTTCTACCACCATATGATCACATAATATTCAAGTTCTCATTCATTCTTACTCAACACACATTTCTCATCTCCTTTGAATCACATTAGCTGTCATAGGTTCACTTTCATTCTTATAACATCTCCAAATTTCCAAATTTGAATACTTGATATTTAACAATCTATTATTAAGTTTTAACCTAAATTATCACCATAAACATATCACATATTTAATCACTTAATCCATCATCAAACTAAGTTCATTTCAAGATTTATTCAAGCCTAAAAGCATCATAGGAAAGTACCTAACCATTTGTTGTTTCAAACCTCACATAAAAGAAACATAATTCACTTAAAAGTCATTCCCACGATTGTGGATCACTTCCCATGATTGCGGATTTTGTTAACAAAAAGTTTTAGGATTTTCATGCATTCCCACGATCGCGGATGCATTCCCATAATCATGGGTTGCTCACATCTGAAAATCCCAACAATGTTCTTCCTATTTTCTAACTTTTCCAACTCCTATAAGTTACATCCAAAACATCTTATGCTTAGTCTATCATTTATAGCTTAGTTCCTCATCATTTCCTCTTCATTCTCACCTCCATTTCCTCTTTATTCTCAGCTCCATATCAATCACAAAACAAATCATACATTGTTGTCCACTTATCGAACAAAACATTAATGTATAAATACATTCATCAATGTCTCAACTCACATTCAATTCCATTATCAACTTCACTTTATCTCTAAACTATCATCTTAGTTCTCCTCATTTCAAAAACATAACTTTCACTTTCATTAAACCCTTAATTCACAACTTATAACATTTACATAACAACTCATCACTCAAGGTTTTCATACTTTCAAAACAGAACACAAACACACGTATTCATTCATCAATTTAATGCACTCATCCTATACACAAATTTGGTCGTATACACATCTTTTCTTTTGGCAACTTTTAACTCTCATTCTAATACCATTTTTAACTATCAATCTATAAAACAATGGATGATCTATTATTAATCATACAAAAACATAACATAAACATATTATTTTCTTCATTAACATATAATACTCTTTCAACTCCATTAACATGATTAATCCATGTCTAAACTCTCACCATATATGCATCTACTTAACAAACCATAAATATCAATAAAATACTTACTAGTTTAACTCTAAGCCTCTTCAAAACATAGGTTAACCTAGCTCTCCCACACTACACGATCATCTCCTTTTTAAGGTAGATTAGGTTAGGCCTTCAAGCAACAAGATGGAGAAGATAACATCTTGGGATGGCTAGTGAAAATGATAACAAAACTCAACTTTGAGAGGGTGAGGATATGAAGAATGGGAGTGGGTCGTAAATATGGAGAAGAAGGGATGAAGAAGATGAGAGTATTCTTACAAATGAAAGACAATAGAGAGATGGTCATTTAATTGGATAATTCGTGAATCATAAGCAAAGAAGTTGATTGTATGAGTGTCGTGACACGTGTCATGACACTCACCACTGAATAACCAAACTAAATGCTAATGCCTTATTGCTTATACTACTACACATTTCTCAGTAATCAGTCCATTTGTCTCTCAATTTCTAATCCAATTGTCTCCCAATTTTGTATGATACTTAACGATAAATCCCAATATCACTTGTTAATAATTTTTGTTGCCATTTGTCAATTATTTCTACTGCCATTTATAAATTATCTTACCACTTGACACTTTTCCTAGTCCAAAAATACACATTAATTTATAATTCTCTCAATCATATCAATTTATTCCAATTTACTAATTATGATCCATAAATTTTTGTCAATGGTAAACCAAAGTACAAGACATTGGAAATACTCATTCATATCACATTTCTTAATCTCAATCATTTATCGCATTCATCTTAATGTCATACCCCGGAATATTCCAATTGACTGCAATTTGTCTAATTCACAATTTATGTGTGTATGCCGTTAAAAGAAAAAAGTCATTTAGCGACAAAAATTACCGACAAAAAACATAAACATTCTGTCGGTAAATCAGTTTAGCTACGGAATTTACCGACAGACAAAGGTGTCATAGAAATGACCGTAGGTAATTATTTCTGAAGAACAACAGAATGTCTGTCGATAAAGATGTCGATGGACACTTAATATATCGTTGGTAAATATACTGACAGTTGTTTGTGTGGTTGACCGTCAGTAAATCCATCGGTAAATCTGCCGAAGATTTACCGAAGGTATCTTTTAATTCTTCGATAAGTTTTGTTACAACATTACTAACGGTTATTTATGTTCCATCATTGAGTGTACCAACGGTTATTCTACAACAAATCCTGATGGTAAATTTGGCAATGGAATTGGTCATTCAGTGTTAATTGCCGACGGTTGGCCATGTTCCATTGGTAAATAGAATTGATTTTACCAACGGAACAACAAATGTCTATCGGTAAATTTACCAAAAAAATTAAAAAATATACCCTCAATAAATTTTATTTGATACTCTTATGGTTGATGCATAATTTAAATAGTTATAATTTATTTATGCATAATAATTTGATTTGTTTATATATTTAATTTGTTTAAACAGAAAGTTGATTGATGATATAAAGTTAAAATCATCTTAACTGATAATAAAAACATTAAATTGTACATAATAAGTATTTGTAGTTCAAATGAAATGACTATAAGTGCATTATTGATTTGGTGAGTGAGGAGGCTCTGATTGGTGCGATAAGGTGCTACCCCTTCCCTTCAACTCATCCACCTCATTACAGAGCTGAGCTATGTACTCCATCAATGTCTACACTGTCCTACGAAGCTCTTGGACTTCATTAGTTGTGGACCGCCTACTAGATGCTGTTGTACTGGACATGGAGGATTGCAAATAACATGTGTTCACAAATGAACCTAAGCTGAATATCCTTCCACGACGGTCCCTACCACCCACTGTATGAAGATAGGTTTGAGTCTCATCAACATCTTCAGACTGCTGATACTATCGTTGAATGCTTTCTTGTATTTGGTCCAATTAGAAGGCAATGTTTATGTTAGTAAGTGATAATTATTAAGCATTAATATTAAACCATAAATTTCACATACATTTAGTTCTCTACATCGACTGTTGACGAATGTTACACCGTCATGCTTCTTAATGTGAGTGTGCAAAAAGAGATTATGGGTTGTAGGCCTCATGCCCCTAGACTTTTCCTGCATAAGAATAAAATGTTATAAGTGAACTAGAATTTATACAAATTTTAGCAGAGTTTCCTCTATTTTTATGATATTTACCCCTATTGAACAAAGAAAACAAGTCAACAGCATAGTCAATATGGCACCAGACATTTATAACATTGTCATTCTCTATAATACACATATTTTCATTCCAAAATTCACACATCAAATTCAATTGAAATACAGCAAAGTAAAGAAATCAGAATATAAATGTAAAGTTTAGGTACTTACAAGTCTCTCTGCATGCTCGTGGTAGGTAATAGATCCTCCTGTGTGTATGGGAAGACTCTCTCCCCACAGTCCTCCATGTCTATTGGTAGAATTACGCTCTGAAATAGACATTGCCTTAGGTGATGTCCAATAATATTGCCAACGACTCCATATTTGTTCAGAAATATAAGGCGATCGTACACCGGACTTATGTATAGCACCAACAAAATCTCGATAACGTGTACGTTCTCATCTCTCCCATACTTTATAAATGACCACGTTAAATTCAAAATCCCAAAAAAGTTCTTTCTGAAACAAAAGGAAAAATATTCGATAAATAATTATAATATAATAATATTTATCTAATTAACGTATAAAAATTAATTAAAAAAGAAAATAATAATGTTTGTTGTACCTCAGACTCTTAATAGTAAAATTCCTTTACGGCTCAAGCGATATTCTTCTATAAATAACCCTCAAGATCAATCTTTTCCTTGAATTTGGATGTGATGTTTCTTAAGCACGATCCAGACGGAATCAACTTAATATAAAAATAAATAATTTTATACGATTTTTAAATTTTAAACCTATAGCTTAATTGTAAACATATAGTGTTTCATGTATTTTCAATTACAAATTATTGAAAATTGCGATGTAAGTTCTTCCATCAGGTCCCTCAGCTCCAAACTGGCAACCTCCTCCTTCATCCTCGTTGTTTACCCCTGATATCTCTGTAGGTATAGGGGTAGTGAATGATGTAGGGGTGCTGGATGGTGTTGCAGCAGGTGCTGAAGGTGATGCCCCATCTACAAGTGTAGTAGCTGGAGGGGGAGGAGGTGATTCAGTTCTAGCTGCTACACCATAAGATGCTTCACCTGTATAGTAAGTACCTCCGAATCGTGGTCTAAACCTTGACTGCATTATATCTTGTTTTCTCTTTGATGGCATATTTCAACTTGAAATTAATATTTGATTGAATTTTCTAGAAATATAACAATTTGAATTCAATATTTTGTACAATATATTAAAAAGAAATAATTGATTTGTTGAATATAATATTCAATTACAAACACAAATTAATCTCTATCATCACTTAATTATAAATCAAAATCATCTTCTTTTTATGAAGAACTTGAATCAAACTCAGGCTCTTCTTCAAATCTCTGGCCCTCCTCATCCTCTCCAGATAAAATTTCAACATATTCATTACATAGATCATTCAAAGGTTCATTATCCTCATATATGACATATGCATTTATTTTATAAGCATCTTCCTGAAATGCTTCACTTTCAATTCTCTAGTCTCCTTTCCATGTGATTCAAAAACACCTCTAGATTTAATTTTGCAAACGGCCAACCAATGTAACTTATCTTATCGTAAGCTAGGAAAAGGGGCATAAAACACTTGGATCGCTTGCATTGCCAACACAAAAGGTTCAAATTGTCTAAATCTTCTTCGCTTGTTGATTTCAACTAGATTGTATCAACTATGCACTTTTGTACCAACATTTGAAGTTGGATCAAACTAGTCACACTTAAATATCACACTTCGCTTTATTGGCAATGCAGGTACTCAATTTTAAGTATCTCAATAATTTTACCATAGTAATCCATCAATTATCCATGTATGTAAACTCTAATATTTATTGTTGTCTTACTATAACCATGATATTATGTATGATATTTGTATCCATTGACGAAATACATCGGATATGATTTAAAATTCGTAAAGGTCCCTTCACAAGATCACATATGAACTCATTTTCTATTGGATTTTCTAAGGCCTACATAAAATAAATTATCATATTAAATATTATAAAGTCATTTGAACACTTAAATCTTATAATTCAATCATTTCAATATTTGTAAGTGAAAACTTACATATTTCTCGAACCATCGAGGAAAGTGTCTTCTAACTTTTTTATTGATATCATCCTTTGTTTTATCAGGCATTAGCTTGCATAACAATTCCTCGTATAATCTAAAAACATTATTATGTATTTCAGTTATGAATAACACTAAATTTCAAAACCCAAATAATTAATTTCAACTTATTGCACGAAAGGTTGAACCTCTTGACAGTTCAATAAAATGTAAACATAGGCAACCTCAATTTCTTTCTCTGTTAATATTCTTCTTATTGAACGTCCATATGTTCGTCCAGGATATGTGAAAATAGATAAGTTACCATCAGCATCACTCGTTCCTCCCCCATTGTCATTATGAGGAACTTTTCTTTCTCTGGTGTGAACATGCGACTCAAAATAATGTGAACAAAATGTACTAGTTTCCTCAACTAAATAAGAATTACACATCAAACCTTTAACTCTAGCCTTGTTTTGACATTTTTCTTCAAGTGATGCAAATACCTATATTAGCAAATAAGGTTATACCAATTTAGTTATTAAAACATGTTATTACTTCAATTACAATAATTTTTGTTGAATTACCTCTCAGATGGATACATCCATCGATATTGAACTAGACCGGCTAGTTTAGCCTCCTGTGCTAAATGCACAGGTAGATGCTCCATACAATCAAAGAAGCTTAGAGGAAAAACCCCTTCTAACCTGCATAAAATTACTGGAATTTTCCTTTCTAGTTTTTCCATTTCAGCCAACTTGATTTCAAATAATGTTAAGCTTTTGAAAAACAAACTTAATTTTGTTATTACTTCCCAAATCTTATTAAGTAGTAACTCCCGCAATACAGTTGGAATTAGCCTTTGCATAAACACATGACAATCATGACTTTTCCTCCTAAATAATTTGTACTTCCTAATGTCCACACACCTTGCCAAGTTTGAAACATAACTATCAGGAAACTTTAGACTTTTCAACCACTCACACAATATTTCCTTCTGTTTTTTGTCCAAAATGTAACATGCTTTTTTATATTTATCGGTGCTAAGATCTTTATGTAACTCATTTCTTCTACAGAAAAGTTTCAAATCAGCTTGTGATTCTGCATTGTCTTTTTTCCTCCCTTCAATGTTCATTATAGCATTGAACAAATTATCAAAATATTTTTTCAATATGCATCACATCTAGATTATGACGTATCAAATTAGTTTTCCAATAAGGCAAATCCTAAAAGATGCTTCGTTTTCTCCATCCAAAGTTTTTACTAATGCTTGTATTAATTTCATCAGCTTCAAATTCTGTAACTTTCAGCGAGCTTAAGTCCTCAATCTCCTGCAATATCTCTTCACCAGCTTTGTGAGGGGAAGGAAGTGTTTTTACCATCATATTCTTAATGAACTTCTGTTTATTGCGTCTAAATGGATGATCTGGAGGAAGAAATTTTCTGTGGTTGTCAAATCAACACATTTTACCACCGTTTGGAAGATAAAATGCATCAGAATCATTGCCACAATAAGGACAAGTCGATTTCTCTACTCTGCTCCATCCAGACAATATGGCATATAATGAAAAATCATTAATGGTCCACATTAAAGCTGCTCTTAACACAAAATTTTGTTTCAGAGACACATCATATGCCTCATCACCATATTCCTAAAGATGATGCAATTTAGATATCAATGGTTGTAAGAATACATCAATTTTATGCTTTGAATTCGTAGGCCCTAGCACAATCATTGTTAAGAACATATATGCCTATTTCATACAATTCCATGGAGGCAAATTATAAGGAGTAATTATGATTAGCCATGATGAACATTGCTGGCCGGATTGACCAAAAGGTTGGAATCCATCCGTCGATAATCCCAACCTAGCATTTCAACTTTTAATTGCAAACTCATAATGAGTGTCATTGAAATGTTTCCATGCCAATGCATCTGATGGATGACTCATTATTCCGTCTTCCTGTTGGTGTTCATTATGCCATCTCATGTGAGATGCAGTAACATCAAATGCATATAGTCTTTGAAGTCTCGGAGTTAGCAGGAAATAATACATCTACTTCTAGGGTACTAATTTATGTTTCATAGAACACTTTCTAGGCCTGAACCTAGATTGACCACAAAATTTGCAATCTTGTAATTCCATATCATCTCCCCAATACAATATACATCCCAATTTGCAACAATCAATCTTGTCAACAGGCAAACCAAGACCCCTAATAAGTTTCTTCATATTGTAAAAACTATCAACCATTATATGACCAAGAGGCAATAATTCATTATACCATCCAAGCATTTTATCAAAACTACGATCAAAAATATTCCCTTCAAACTTTATGTTCAATATTCGAGCAATTGAAGACAATTGAGTCATTGTCTCACAATTTGGCCATAGTTCTTGGTCAGCTATATATAGTAACTCAAAAAACTATTTTGAATGTGGGTTTGGTTCTTTTTCATGATTTTCTATATTTTCCTGAAAGATATAACTGACTGCATCATAAACCATTTGCATTTAAGGATTTTTATTTGCATCCACATTATTTGTTCTAAATCCAATTCCCCCCTTCAAACTCATTTAAGTTCACTGACGATTGTGCTTCATTACCCCTTGAAGTGCTACAAATCAATAGTTCCCCATGTCATGTCCACTCAAAATAATTTAGGACAAACCCTTTTCTCAACAAATGCCCATTCACTTCATCAATAGGAAGGAAACGAATGTGTTTGCACTTTTTTCATAGACATCTGATCTTTGAGCCATCCATATATACAGGTTGAGAACATGCATAATGAATAAAAGCTTTAACTCCCTCAACAAACTCAGGATTAATGAAACCATCAAGTGTTAATCGTCTATACATCCAAGATCTATCAACATTACTCATTTTTGCAAAACTGTTAATTTCAAATAGTGATTATATAGTTAGTATCCTTCATGTTCCCCAAAGTTTACAGAATATCTAAACTTTACACAACGTCCCCTAAGTATTAATCGACCGAATTAATGACCTAAAATTGATTTCAAAACTATGGTACATGGCATTGTTTACACCTGTGAATCAAGAAAATAAGTTCTTGTTGTGACTCCTAGGCTCGTGGAATTTTTTACCGATAAATCTCACGGGAGCTGCATCACGAGTTTCCGGCCTATATACCATTATAGGGGTTTATTATGCCTCAAATCATCCATATCATCTCAAACTCATTACACATATAATAAATGCTTATGTAATCATACATTTACTCATCAATGATTCAAACATAACCTAAATATAAATGGTTAGACTATTAAAGAAGAACATAAAAACTCATCAATGACTATGCCATTGGACCTAGCACACATATATCCCAAGACATATTAGATGAAACTAATACAAAATTGATGAAATAATACCAGGCAATGCGATGGGAGGCTCATATATAAATCCCCGAGCTTCTATTCTTGAAAAAGGAATTTAAATCATATAATTTTAATGTTACTATATTAACTTGAACAAAAAAAACACCATTGCTCATAACATATAACTAATTCATTCACTTTATTATGGGAATAAAAGTTTGAGTATAATGAATAAATACCTTAGTATAATATTTAAATGTATGTCCAAACATGAATATCCTCTACTTCATTCTTTATAAGCCTTCGTTGATCATCCCCATTCAGTGATGCACTATCTTCATCGTCATTGATAATAATACAATAAATTAGTATGTTTGATCATAAATTAGTTATTGCATCAATATATATATATATATATATATGTTTGATCATAAATTAGTAATTGCATCAATATGAAGAGAACAATAATGGTTTCAAATTTTTCTACTTCTTAAATAAAATATCTATAAAATTCTTATCAATTAAATTAAATCTCGTTCTAATATATTTATCTCATTTTATTATTAATCTAAGTACTCTTGATAATTCTATTTCGTCTTTTTATTTTTCTTATTTGTTTTAAAATTATAATGATCAATTCTAATTTTTTATTTATTCTTTTATAATTGAGATGAATACCTGTAAGCGTCTAATAGATTATGTTCATGATTAGTTATTTTTGCATTTTGTTGAGCTTACTGTGCTCTGAAAGATAAAATGGAATTGAAACAATATAAAAACAAGCCTCTGTTGAGGAGAATCGTTTTTCCAAGTCAGATGTAATGGCTAAGTATAGATATATACGAATCTGAATAACCAAAAAGCATATCAAACTTCTTATGTTTAGAGATTGTTTTAAGAGACATTTCATCAAACAACTCATAGGCAACTAGAATTATCTCTAACTAATAACAAATCAATTGCATTTTTTCATTATTTACCAACAACAACACATTTAAACAACAAATAAACTAACAATTCAACTAAAAAAATGCATAAACCAACAATTATAACAAAACTCACCCACTCACCGGCGGTATACATATAAGCATCTAAAACTTTCGTTTTTTGGAGACAAAATAAACTCAATAGTTTTGTTACCTGAAAATGATGCACGATGAACCAAAAACAAAGCAAAATCGAGGGTGGAAGTACAAAATGAAGAGAACTGACGGTGTAATGGTAGGCAAGTTGCTTATTTTCCCCGCCAGCTATTGCTGCCTAATTTTGCGACAGACTTTTGTGTTCTGTCGCTATAATACGTCGGAAAACTCACAGGGATATTTTTCCTCTATGTTTATTGACGAATGTTTTGGCCGTCGGTAAAACAAAATTTTTTTGTCAACTTTACCGACGGATAATCGATTTTCGTCGCTAATTTACGACTGAATGTGTTCCTCCAGTAATTTTCCGTCAATAATTTATTATTTTCTTGTAGTGTGCTAATATGATGCATTTGAACATATTTATGAAAATCATGTACTAATTGTACCAAATTCGTTCTTTATGGAACCACTCATATGACATTAGTCTAACTCTTTAAATCTCTCGACAATTTGAGAAATGGGATGCTACACATAATGTACAATATAATATTTCAATGCTGAAGAGGTTATCTAATTTCTGTCAACCGTAGTCTGTGCTTATAAGGATTAGTCAGTCACATCATCGCTAAAGAGCTTGAAGTGGTTGGCATCAAGAACTAATTTCCTTATGGACGAGAAGGCCCCCATTAATCCAGCACCCGTAAAGATAACTATGATAGCCATGTTGATCAAATAGGTGGGGGACGATTTTGGAGGCTTGAAGCTCATATTGTACAGAAGCATTGGGAGGACGAAATCTAGAGGAATGAAGCCTATAGCTCCCACAACAGCATTAATGTCTCCAAAGAACGGTAACATTGATGCCATGAAGCCGCAGAATATCATATAAAGTGCCCGGAGAACCAGCCTGGGAATAAAGTTTCTTTTGGAGAATATCCCCTGATTCACGTCAGCCGACTGCTTTTCCATGATGTCGTAAGCTACTTGGGAATAAACCTGTTTTTTATGTGGACAAGAATCCCATGAAACACTTGAAACGTTCAGAATGGTCAACTAACTTGTCCATTTGGCACATAATCATTAAGTGAAATGGTTCTTTTGGCTCATTACCTGGCCAATAGCCAAGAGCTGAAGTAGAACAAAAACAACAGCTAGACCTAGTAACCATTCTGGAGCCAAGGCAGGTCCGTCATCCGGCATTAGGCTATTTAGAATGTTTGAATTAGATTTGTTTCCAAACGCCCAATACCCAGAAAATGAAGCTGAATAAAAAGTGACAAAGATGACTGAATAGCACATTATGAGGCCTTTTACCATCTTCCCCGCGGCAGGTGGAGCCAAGGTCGCCTGCGTGAATTTGCATCATAATCATGTCAAGCAATTG
Source organism: Erythroxylum longipes (assembly GCA_027563885.1). Classification (NCBI taxonomy): domain Eukaryota; kingdom Viridiplantae; phylum Streptophyta; class Magnoliopsida; order Malpighiales; family Erythroxylaceae; genus Erythroxylum; species Erythroxylum longipes. The sequence goes on from JAOQMS010000180.1 coordinate 30,392,642, forward strand.
TTTTTCTAACAAGAACGTTATATAATCTTTTGATCTCAATCTGTTGTAATACATGAAAGGGATAATAACTAAGAGATATTTTATTTTCAATTCTATTTTTCTGTTTTTAATTTATATTTTTAAAATAAAAATAAACTCGTTTACTTGTTAATGTGTAATATTTATATATTAGATATAATTTAAAAATATTTTTTATAATTAAATTTTATTTTGATTTCTTGTATAATGTTTAATAATAAATTATCAACTAAAAATTATTACATTTTATTAAAATAAATAATTAAATAATTAAATTTTTATTTATAAATTAGTTTTATGTTAATATATTTTTAACTATTAAAGAAAATTTTATTTTT
>JAOQMS010000180.1:30393097-30424945 GCA_027563885.1 Erythroxylum longipes
ACTATTAAAGAAAATTTTATTTTTATATATTTTTAAAATATTTTAAATTTATTCTATATTAAATTAAACTCATTTTGTTTCTAAATTTATTATTTAAATTAATTTTTAAAATTGAGTTAAATTATTTATGATTAGTATTTAATAATTAAATAATATATATTTAGTTGATAGAAAATCATATTATAAAAAACAAACACAAAACAAAAATCATTTTTACAGGTTTCATAATTTATGAAAACTGAAAGAAGTAAAAAACTAAAACTAAGAAAAGAACAAAAAACTCAAACAAATATTTTTTTACTGAATTTAAAAGCAATAATAAATTATAAATAAAAACAAATAGATCATAATTATCGGACTTCTTGTGACACAATATTAATGGTATAGATTGCACAAGATGTATGGTGTGAGTGCTCCGAGCATCTTTTAAAATACAACTGTGCTGGATCAAATTTTCTGTTTTTGATTATCTTTGCCACTCTGTTCACTTACCATCGAGAGTGGCACAGATAATCGGGAACAAGGGTCTGTTCCCCAATTGTACAGGGTAGTCAAATTAATAAAATTTATTTGGTCTGGTCAGTTCAGGAAAGATGCTTCTTCCTCCAGGTGTATCGTAAACTAGAAGTTTAATTTAAACGTTTCAAGGTTTAAAACCCAAGTAAAGAATTTAGTGGTGGGAAGCTAGTTACTTGTATTTCGGGCAGTATTCCATTGCCGTAAATGGACGCTAGTATGGATATAGAAGTGAAGGCACTTAAGACCCTTGCTTTCTCCGACGATTCCAAAGAATAGTCCTTTGGAGGGCTAACCTTTGAAAGACCTACGTAACAATGAAGGCTGCTGTCACTGCCAGAAGAAAACAAAGAAACGCATTTGCTGCAATAATTCATAGCTAATTAAATTCTAGGCCAACAAATCGACATAATTTCATTTGTTCTACTTGCAATTATATTAAAGAAGTCAAAATCTTGAAAAACCTTTCAGAAGAAACTAACACTAACTACAAAGAATCAAATTCTCATCATCCACATAATTAATATAATTCAGTCACTGTCACGGAAACAAAAATATTAATGGGGAATTAATTAGTCAATTCCCAGGGCAGAAATGAAAAGAAAAGAAAAATGTGGTCAAGAGAGAGACAAAAAAAGTGAAAAATGAAATGAAAAAATGTGGTATTCTGAAAGAAGAGTAAAAAGCAAAGAAAAATTATTGTATCCTCATAGTATTTCTCAACACAACTACGACGTGAAAAATTCATTTCATTTTTCAATATTGCTATACATATATATGATTTATAATGGTATAATATTAATATCACAAATTATTAAATTATTACTTCATAAAATATATAATTGTAAGGTTATATTAGTTATTATAGTTACAGATTTCAAATATCTTAACCTAAATAAATATATACAAATATATAAGGGTTACTAATTATAAATATTATTACTATTTAATCATACTAGTCATTTTTTAACACATGAAATTTGTGAGGACGTACCGTAATTCTTTTGATATTCTTAGAAACTGTATTGAAGTTAAAATTTCAAGTGGTCGCAAAAATTTTATAGCTAGGATAACAAAACTAAAAAGGATGAATATAGAGCTTCAACTACAAGCGTAATTTGCAGAAGTGTTAAAATAAAAAGAAGAATAATGCATTAAACATATTTAAAAATACAATGATAAGAGAACTTTAATAAGTTTTAAAGTTTTAAAAGATAAAAACTGTGCGTATTTAAGCCCAAGTATTTCCTTAAAAAGAGGTTCTAGCAAAAGTGAACCGTTGTTAGCTGATTAGCTAACTTCAAAGCTTTAATATTAGGACACTTTTATAGACCAAGAGGTGAATGAGTTGTTCCTTAGAGCTGCAGAGCGTGAGATCCCCGCGGGGGAGAAGATGCGGGCAAGGGATATTTGGCTTTTGAAGGATTGGATAAGCTGGTTCTAAGCTTGTGCACGCAAAAGCTTATCCTACGCACAAAAGAAACGTATCTACAAAAATATTTGAACCAGGGGAAATGCTTTTAAGTTGTCATGTTTTAATTTCTAAATTCTAACCCTTAATTCAATATTAACTACTATATTCATTAAACAATACTGGCCCATTTGGGACCCTGCCATGATTCAGTTTCAACTATTTGTTACGTGGTAAGCTGACTAGCTGAGGGATGGTCCGGGAGGATGCTGATTTGTTGAAGCAATTCCACAAAAGAGTGGACATGTGAAGCTAAATAAATTGGTCATGTGTCCTTATGACCTTGAATTTTGGGAACGATGGGCCTTCGGTTTTGAGGTCTCATTTCCAATAGTTTTGTCAGTCTAGTCGGCTACCACACAAATCGGAGACAAAATTGCAAAGTGAAAATAGTTGCGTATGAAATGAAACTCTTAAGCATACCTGAATGGATGCAGGCACCAACCACAATGAAGGTGTAACCAAGACTTAAAAGTAACGAAGCCATGTTGAGGTGTCTGAGGGAATGGAAGGTCGGGAGCTGAGATAGAGCTATCATAACGACCGTCACGATCGCTATGAAATGGTACAATTTCATTGGTCCATGCGCCGTAAGACTGGAGTACATTATCTTCACAGTGCCAAAATCATTAGAATAATGATATAAGAAAAAGTAGGATTATCCTACATGCAGCTGGCAATTACTTAACCGTTAAAAACGACATGAATAAGTTTGCTAATCATTAGGGAAAAATATATTATAGGACAAGGGGAAGAGAAATACAAAATTTGCATTTGTCCAATGAAAGAAACTTATTTTTCTAATATTTCTTTGGATAGAAAATTTTTAACATTTTCAAAATAAATAAAATTTCAAATATATAAAAAAATTCATCGATAAAAAGAAATGTATTATAAATTTTTATTATGTCTATGTAACTATAGTTATTATTTAAACCAATATTATTATCATAATTAATACAAGATCTATAAAAAATATTGAAAAAATAAGTATATTATTAATAAAATTTAATTATCTATTTTTTAAAATTTGTCTTTAGATTTATTATCAGAAACTTTTATAATAGTTACTTTTATAATAATAGAAATATAAGATTAATTTTGACAATTATGCCATAGAATTTCATCATTAAATTTAAATCTCATTATACATATTTTTAGTTAGTGCTCTTCGGAATATGCATAACACTTACACATTTGTTTGATTAAAAGTTTAATATTATTCTATTGGGTTTTAATAGCACTGGATTTATATATTTAGAGTTGAAATAGAGTAACATAAAAGAATACATCTTTTAAAATTACTTTTAAAATATTTTTTATAAATTTTATGACGTACATGCAGTTTAATTAATCCGCAATAGTTGTGAGAGTATTGTGATTAAAAAAAAAAGGGTTGAACGCAAACGTTTTACATTATATCACACATATAATAAATGTATAATGCGTACATATGCATGGTAAGGAAAAAAGGCATTATTTATAACCAAATCTATTCTATTCTGTAGGTTAATTAGACCTCAAAAGCTCTAAAGGAATCGATCGGTTTGTCATATGTTATGGTTTCCTATCGCTAATCAATTGTGCGTTGACCTGTTCTCTGGACAAAAACGATATAATGACCAATATCCTTTATATTCTACTCTATTCTACTAGGGATAAGATTTTGCTTCTTGTGTAACTCGATATGCCGTCTTATATTATAAGTGAATGATAGGTTGAACTCAGCATTCACTAATGGAAGATTTGGGATCAATTGCTACATAAATCTAACTGGTTGGTTTGAATAGAAAGCTTTTCCAGGAATTAAAGAATTACATATCTCCTGTAATTAACCAGTAATTGAGTCTATTGGTCATGGCTTTCGGTCAAATAGCAATAACAAGATGAAATTGAATATAATTAAATTCCACATTTATGTTGGATAATGATGTATAATTAGAAGAGTGGAGACGAAACAATTACCTTGAGACATTCCCCAGAAAGTAAAATTGTCCCTATACCAATTCCTGTGTTGATGGCCGCTTGAATGGTTATCACAAAGTAAAACATGCTTCCTGACCCTGTACGACAAAGTTGTCAACTTTGATCAAATTTCATCCTTGATTTCCGCTCTTTATTATTTTATACTTTTTATTGAGGCTCGAATTACTATACTGCACTGCCCTGCTTTAATCAATATTCAAATTGACTAAGGGGAAACAATGGATTTATTCTGAGAAAAGAAGTGGAGCCCAGCCAGTCACTACCCGCCCACGCGCAGACGCATTCTAAAAACACAAAAAAAGCAATGGGCCGTTTAATTTATATAAAACTATAAGAATTGATCCCACAGAATGACAAACAAGTAGAATATGCCCTTCTAAATGTATTCCGTTCGCAACTAAATTATGGTTTTGGTTATTAGCATTTTGATGCTTCTGATCTAATGATGATTCTTAATATCAAGTTGCAAAAAAGTTATGGTATTGAAGTCAACGCTTATCGCGTCAGTTACCAATTGCTGCGATACAATAGCAGTCACTTCCAAGTATGTTGATGCTCTAATTGAAGTGGCAGACAATTGTTTAAAGCCTTAGGTTCAAGTGATAGATCAAATTTTGATACGAAATTAAGTAAATTTGATGTAATAGACTTTTCAATTTTACTTCGCCATCAACTCACATTCTGCTCTATTTTATGTACATATTTTGGTTCCTTGCTCATTTAGCCTAAAGGACATCATCATCCACAAGTCTTTTCCCAGCTAAAACATAACCTCATCCTCATCCTCATCCTGAACCCACCAGCCACCAACCCCAACGAAAATGAAACCCCATTCCATGCGTCCCTATCCCAAAAATCCTGAAAACAAATGCGTACCCAAATGAAGCGGGTCATTTAATTCCCTTAACCTGCAATAACCCGTCTCCTTTTTCCTCAAAGAATTTTTAGATACGTTATTGTACCAAAATTAGCTTTTTGGTTTTCTTATTGCTCTCAAATTAAAGTGCAAAATTTGTACCGTCCTATTTTTGGGTAACGGTCGGTCTATAACTCCACCTTCAACTCTCTTTAGCTTTTTTTCTAAATATAATGACAGTTTAATTCTTTTAGCAACAGAATTAAAATTTTCTTTAACAAATATGACACCAATCTAAAATTCATATCAGAAAGTACATTTATTGATGATTCTATCAAAATAAATTGAGTTATTAGTAATTAGAATATTATATAAGTTTCTAACAAAAAGTAATGTAACACCGATACTTAAAAAATTTATATAGTTTCAATTTCCACATGAAAGTATAATTAAAAAAATTAATCATTAATTGAAATGATCATAAGAATAAGATTGTAATAAGTATTAAATAAAATAATTGGATGAAAAGATTATTTGCTACAAAGAAGACATTAATTTTTATTTTCTTGAATATTATTTTTATTCCTTTTTGATTAATTTTATGAGCAAACTAAGTAACGAAAGAAAACATATTTTAAGGAAAAAAATAAAAAATTGTATTTTTCCTTATTTATTGTCAAAAGTTAAAGAAAATCGAAAAAAGATATTTCAAAGTAGACTACGAAGATATTCTTTGTATTAATCCACGAAACCAAAAATTACGTTTTTTTTGGCTTTTCAGCAACAAATAAAAGAGCGTGTCTTCCAAAAATCAAACAGTAAATTATTTTTCGATTTGCTGTGATCTGTTGCTCTTCACAGACAGTGAAAGAAGTAGAACAATGTGAACAAGAAAATAAGCTGGCAATTGGTAATTACTATGAATTAACAACGAATCCTATGGTACCCTAATTGCTAGTGAAGAAGACAAAGTCTTATTATAGGTAATTGCAAAGTGGTCAAATAACGCTTACCTAAAACGTCGGCGGCTAGCTCGCGGAAGCGGATGTGACGGCGACCATCTTTCTCACAGTGCTCTAACACCTTTGACATTAGATAGTAAGCGTAGAAAGTAACCATTCCCATCACCGTTAGCGACATGAATCCTAATCCCCACCCTAATCCCTTAAAAGCATACGGCAACGTTAGTATCGTCGGCCCTACTATCGCCGTCGTTAAGTGGAACCCCGCGTGCCACCACTTCCCTGCAATATGATACAAACTTAATTCACGCACGCGAGAAGACGTCACCCTTTCTTGCAGTGTTCTGATATCTGCTTTCGTGGTTGACTATGATGTATTTCCTTTTTTTGTGGACATCAAAGTGGAGAAACTTTACTATGTAGACAAAAGACATTCTTACCTTTTGATTCGAGGACGAAGGCTGCGCCGGCGTCGGCTTCTGACGTGAGAAAATGTTCAGGTTGAGGAGGTTGCGCCATTGGAATTTTTTTTTTTTTTTTTGGGAGAGAACGTATTGAGCGAGAGCAGATGCAAGTGTTTGAAGCGCTAGAAGAAAAGGCTAAAGAAATAGTGATCGGGTGAAACAAGCTTTATTTAATAATTTTGTGGTAAGACATCGTGTTGTATACATCTACGCTATAAAGGTGGTGTTGCTGTTACGACTTACGACTCGGATATACACAATTATTATTAACTTATATACAAGATTTTTGAGTTCTCTATTTGTCTTTTTTTTTATTTATTATCAAAGTTTCAAGTGTCAGTAAAGCTAAGACCAAGTCTAATCTTCTGACATCTGTCTCTTATATTTAGTTATTTTGTTTTCTGGACCTGGTGGCACCCCCCACGTCCTATTAAATGACATAAATGGGTGCAAACAACAATTAGGTGAGCTGTGAAAGGATTTTCATCCCCAAGAGTAAACTGACAAGCCTATACCAGTTTAATTAGCTAGAAGTGTTTTGCTTGATATAAAGCTGCTGTTAATTTCACTCACTTGACTTCTCGGATTGAAACACTTCGTTTGTACTCTTCCAAGCTCGTTCTTGGATGCTTCCTTGGCTTTCCAGGACATTTGAGGATATTAATTCATCGATAAACACCTCTCCACAAGGGAATCTCTTTCCCTCTTTCTCGTACTCTCAATCATCGCCACCAATCTTTGCCACCTAATGCACAAAACATCAGAAAGAAAGAATCTTCATTTGCAACAAAATAGGGATTCCCGTTCACCTTGTTCTCGTAGAGTAAAGCTGCACATCTCTCATTGGAGAACATAAAAAATCCGACGTAAGGCCTTTTTTTTTTATCCCGCGTAGGTTACACAAATAAACAAGTTAGTAAAAATCCTATGTTAGAAGAGTGTTTTAAAGTTTCAATTAAGCTGAATTGTTGTGTACGACTCATATGCACATAAATATAACTTGGAGTGCTTTTGAAAGATTACCGGTATTTTTTAGAGTGTATTCGTTAAATATAATATATTAGTCAAGGTAGAGAAATTACTATATATGATTTATATATACAAGTATGCAGTCTTGAAGTACTTGTGAAAAACATAAGCATTTCTTAAAAAAATTTTGATGAACATGACTGACAATTAATCACGTTAGGTCTAATTGTTTACCCAAAGATTTCTAAGAAGCATTCAAAATCATTTCAAGATTATACGATCGTATATATTAGCCAAACAAAACAATTTTACATGTGTTAGCCATGTTCTTCTTTGTAATGCAAAGGCAAAGAAACGAGCTAAAACATAGGTATATCAGTTGGCAGAGATTTTTTTTGAAGGATATAACCTTAGACATGAATGTCTTCGTGCCTATATTTCATTTTGCATATAGAAACAGTGAGTTACAAAATCGAAGATATAACTGTGTCAGTGATCATATCTATATGTAAATTGAAAAATTGAGTTATATGACCTAGAGTACGGTTGTTTTTGCAACAAACTACCTTATTTAGAAACACATTTTTTGATAAATTTAAAACTCTAAAAGGATTATAGGACTTATTAAAGTTATATTTAAATTAGTTGGATTTGGTAAAGGGAAAATTATGCAAGATTGTAATAGTTAAAGTTTACATATCAATATATTTATTGTAAACCTAGTTCCATAGGAGAGAAAAATCGGTAATCTTACCAAGTGATTTAACTGAATAGCAAAATAAGTTGCTCTTAGATCTCAAGGATGTAAGCACAACAAATTCGACAAACCTCATTAAAAATCTTCTCGTATTCTTGTTGTTTTCTTTTTACATTATTATTTTCTTGCTATATGTACTTTCTTAATAAGATGTACCATAGCATATTGAGGCAACAATAAATTTAGTTGCAAAGTTTGTAGAGGAGAAGTTCAATATAACTAGAAATTTCAAATTGTGACAATGAAGAGTGAAGGATTTATTGGTATAACAAGGTACATTAAAACGAATATAAGAGAATAATTTAGAACATACAGATAATTCAAATGGGAAGAGTTATATATGTGAGTAGCTAGAGCCATATGGTTAGATTTAACAGAAAAGGTCATATAACACATTATAGATATTGTATCTCCTATATGGAGATATGGAAGAACCTAGAAATTTGATACATATTGAAATCTCTGTCAAATAAGTTCTTTTTCTTCAAACCAAACAATGTTATTACTAAGAAAAAGCAAAAAAAAAAAAAAAGAGCCAAATAGCCCCAAAAGCAATTCTAAAATGAACATTACAAAACATACATGAGCTACTAAACTAGATCGTAGAGTGCCTATATTACATGTTAATGAAAATAATAGTAGAATAATGGATTACAAACACTTCAGAAGTTCTATTTGTCCTTGGTGCCTTTAGATAACATTAGTGGACCTCTTTAAATCCCGCATATCATCGACATTTATACTGAGTATTTTGTTGTTATTGTTGCCTTCAGATAACACTAAGTTAGTAACTCTGATCATAATCAGTTCGCTAATCCAAGTTATATTTTTATGGATCATTTGAATAAAAACTAACCTCTTGTTACAAAGCACCATCTAATTCCTTTCTCTCTAGAGACTATTTACTAAACAACTAAGTGTTGTTTGAAAGATAAATGCATCATTCTTCATTATGTGGTTGACGTTAGAGGTCTATAGGACTACTTGGTACAGTTAGTATCCTGAGATGAGGTTCCACATTTTCCTAGTACATCTATCTACAAAATTTTGAAAATGGACATTCAAAAAACAAGTGGTTAGTTATTTTATAGGTGACCATACATAATCTACAGTTGTGGTTTGATATAGTTCCATTAGTACCCCTTAAGAGATCTATGGTTGATAGCCTTCCTCTCACTACCATCCATAACACAAATAAGGGCTTAAGAGTATGGTACTTCCTCTAGGACAACGTATACTAAGGGGCATTTATGCTAGTCCTTTCGAATAAATCTAGTTAGGATTTATTAGTGAACTGACATAATAAGTGTCTTAGTTAAATGACTTTATCTTCCTCGTTAGATTTTGGAAAATAACTTAATAATGTCTCCTAACATCTCCTGTTGCATTGCCAATTCTCTTCATTGATTAGGACATTTACTCTAACATTTGATGGATGAAAAGTTCTTAGATCCTGTGCAATTAAGAGTAAGTATAAAGGTCCTTGAGCTCCCTAGTTGTCACCTTATAACCAAGTTTTGTTGCCATTCCTAATTTCATCTAGATTTAGGTTTAGGGAGATTCCCTTAACTTAATAATCTACTTCACACTCCAAGTTGAATTCTACTCAGGCTTTACCATTTATAGATTGTTATTCCTTAAATAATAACCATGTAGCAATCTAATCCATAGAGTATCTTGTCACTAGCTAATCTCTAAAGCTTTTTGGCTAAAAGGGACTTATCTATAGTGTTAATTGAATAAATCCGTAGACATCCTTCAAACTTAGGCAAACATATGTCATTTTAACTAAATTTTGCCTTTGGTTTCACATTGCAACCTACTAACCACAAAAAGTTTCTAAATATTTATATCCTTACACATGGTCTTAGCTAATAGGATACGAGAGGTCTATAAAATATAGATGTTTACAAGGATAGAAATTATAAGTTGTAATTGACCTATATAAGACAAAAATTTGTTAACATAGTTACTAATTCTCCTTTAGATGATGTCATAAAGCCTTTATCAATCCTTGAATGTGTCCTTAAGTTGATGGTAATACCCAAGTAAGTAAAAAGAGGACAATGGGAAGATAAACCAAATAAACTACAAAAATTAGGATTAAAGCTAATAGTATCAAGTGAAAACATGATGAAACTTTTGTCCTTAATGATCCTCAACCCAAATATGTTAGTGAAATCCTCTAAGGATTTCATAAAACTGGAGACTAAACTATGGGTAACTGAGGAGAAAGGTAATTAATGATCAGTTAAAGCAAGATGAGTTATTCCTATTCTCTCACTTTTTAAATAAAATTTAAAGGCTCAATTTGGATATTCTGCTGGGTAATCTCATTAAGGGCCCTAATTTATATTGTGAAAAGGTATAGGGAGAGGGGGTGCCCCTACCTTAATCCCCTAGACCCTTAAAAGTTGTTGGAGGCTTCCCTATTAATGATCACATTAAAAGAGGCAGTGGAGATGTAGTTGCTAATCCAGGATAGGAAACTGCGTAAGAATCCCAAAGCTCTCAAGTTAACCATATCAAAAGCTTTATTTATATCTATCTTCATTGCATAGTTTCTACCTGAAACTTGTAGATGATAATTTTTATGCAAGTCTTGAGCCATTAAGACATTATCACCTATGCTTTTACCCTCTATAAAGGTTGTCTAAGCTACATTTATAATAAAAAAGGAAAGTTCCTTTAATTTAGAAGGCCAACAACTTTGATATTATCTTGTAAAATATATTGAAGTAGGAAATAGGGTGAAAGTCCTTCAAGGAGGAGAGATTAGGTGACTTAGGTATTAAGCACAGATATGTTTAATTCCAAGCTTTCACCATCTTTGAGTTGTAAAAGAATTCCAAAACAACTTCATAAACGTGTATTTTAATAATCCCCTAGGCTTTTTAATAGAAACATTCGTTGAATCCATCAAGACCAAGAAATTTGTTAGGATTAAAATTGAAAACTACACCTTTAAATTCATCAATGGTGACTGGCCTTGTAAGGAAGCCAATTTGATGACTAGGAACTAATTTGGGCATTATAAAGGATATGTCCAAATAAGAGGGAAAGGGATAAGATGGCATTCCTATAATATTTTGGAAGTACTTTCTAGTGTGTGATAGAAACTTAGCCTTTGAATTAACCTCTTGGCTCATTTCATTTTTCAGGGAAAGAATTTTGTTTTTATTCCTTCTAGCTAGGAGAGACCTATAAAGGAAACATGTATTGTTGTCCCCTTACTTTAACCACTGCATCCTTAATTTTTGAAGAATCACCAAGTTGTGACCTTCAGGCTTTAATGTAACTTCCTATTACATCCCTTTGAGTTGCCCTTTTATCATTATGATCCAAATAGAGGTAAAGCTCTTGTTGCTTTCTCAACAAATTCTCTTTAATTTTGAAAATAATGGCTATATATCAAGTAAAGTAACCATTTCAACATTTTCAATTCCTCCTTTTTTACTTTTAGTTTCATGAAAAACTTGAAAAAGCCAAACCTTTAAACCTCCTAGCTTAATCCCTTTGAATTGCGACCTAGAAATTTGGAATCACAGTAGTGGCTAATCAGGAAGGTGAGTGAGTTCCCAACCACGTGCAAATCAAGTGGTAAATATGCATTGATTATAGAAAATTGAATGTGGCAACTCGTAAAGACCATTTTCTCCTCCCCTTTATTGATAAATGCTTAAAAGATTAGTTGGATATGAGTATTACTATTTTCTAGATGGATTTTCAGGTTATCTTCAAACCCCTATTGTACCAGAGGACCAAGAAAAGATGACTTTTATATGCCCATTCAGTACATTTGCTTACCGAAGGTTGCCATTTAGATTGTACAATGCACTCGCCGCTTTCCAAAATTTATGGTGGGCATTTTAGTTAAGTATGTTGAAAAGATAATAGAGGTATTCATGAATGACTTTAGCGTTTATAACTATTCTTTTGATGCTTGATCAGAGAATCTTGCACTTATTTTGGAAAGAAGTATTGAAACTAACCTTGTACTAAATTGGAAAAAGTGCCATTTTATGGTAGATCAAGTTACAGTTCTAAGGCATGTTATATCTTTTATAGGTATAGAGGTAGATAAGTCTAAAATCAATCTCATTTCTACCTTGCCTTACCCCTCAATTGTGTAGAAAGTTCGTTCTTTTCTTGGACATGCAGTATTTATTGTAGGTTCATCAAAGATTTCTCAAAGATAGCCCCACCTTTATACAAGCTACTATAACAAGATGTCTCTTTTGAGTTTGATGATAAGTTTAAGAAGGATTTTAATAGACTTAATGAGCTCTTAATGTCCCCACTAGTAATTTAGCCTCCAAACTGGACCCTTCCTTATGAGATCATGTGTGATGTGAGTGATTATACAATGGGTTGGTTCTAGGATAAAGAGTGGGCAAAGCTGCATATGTCATCTACTATGCTTCGAAGACTTTTGGTCAAGCCTAATTTGAATATTCTACAAATGAAAAAGAAATTTTATCTATGGTGTTTGCTTTGGAAAAAAATTCGGCCATACTTGTTAGGTGCTAAAGTTATTATTTACTCTGATCGTGTAGCTTTGAAGTACCTGCCCACTAAAAAAGAAGCAAAGATGAGGTTGATCAAATGGGTTCTCCACCTTTAAAATTTTGATTTGGAAATGGGAGATGAGAAGAAGGCAAAAAATATGATTGTTGATCACCTTAATTGCTTGATCAGAAAGGAAGATAATATCCCTCTGAGAGAAACATCTCCAGATGAACAATTATTTTCCACCAATTTGAAACCTCCATAGTATGCAAATGTTGTGAATTTTTTAGTTACTGATAAATTACCTGTAGGTTTTTCAAAGGCTCAAAGGGATAAATTGATAAATGAAGTCAAGTACTATGTTTGGGATGATCTGTATCTATAAAGGCATTGCATAGATCAAGTCATAAGAAAGAGTGTTCCTAAGAGCAAGACATCTTCCATCTTGACCTTCTGCCATTCACATACTTATGGAGGACACTTTAGGGTAAAAAAGACTACTCATAAATTTTAGAGAGTGGTTTTTACTGCCCTTCACTGTTTAATGATGTGTATATCTTTTGCAAGTCATGCGACAGGGGCCAAGAGTCAGGTAACTTATCCCCTAAAAATCAAATGCCACAAACTCTCATTCTTTTCTGTGAAGTTTTTGATGTTTTTGGTATTAATTTTATGGGATCGTTTCCTCTATATTTTGGTTTTCATCATATTTTACTTGTAGTTGATTATGTATACAAGTGGGTGGAAGTTAAAGCCACCGAAACTAATGATGTTAAAGTTATCATAACTTTTGTCAAATCTAAAATCCTTTATAGGTTTGGGATTCCATAGGCCATCATAAGCGACAGGGGAACCCATTTCTGCAATAGGGTGATGGAATCATTGTTTAAGAAGAACCATATCATGCATAAAGTTTCCACATCCTACTATCCCTAGACTAGTAGCCAACCTAAGGTATCCAATAGAGAAATCTAGTCAATCCTAGAGAAAACAATCCAGCCTGACAAGAAGGATTAGAGCTTGAAGCTGGAATATGCACTGTGGGCTTATAGAACAACTTATAAGCCACCAATCATTATGTCCCTATATAGATTGGTGTTTGGAAAGTCATGTCATATTCTTGTGGAGTTGCCAAATAAAGTGTATTGGGCTATAAAGCATTACAATATGAATTTTGATGATGCGGGAATACATAGAAAGTTACATTTGTAAGAGTTAGAAGAGATGGGGAATGACTCTTATCAGAATGCAATGATATATTAGGAAAAGACCAAAGCTTTCTAAGATAAGATGACCTCGAGGAAAAGCTTTGTTGTGGGTCAGAAAGTACTTCTCTATCAAAAAGTCACGTTCCTATTAGGTTGGTCCTTTTATGGTTTTTCATGTCTTTTCATTTGGTGCAGTAGAGATACAGAGTTTAAAAAATAGAAAATACATTTAAATATCCAAAGATACATATGCATTAGTAAAATTACAAATGAAATTACAAGATCTAAGTTCACTTCATATCTATAGATAGAGAGTGTTGTATATTTTAGTATGTATGTTGGCTCTGATAAGGTTGACAACTCTATCTGCAAGCTGGTATTTCTCTTCCTTCTTATCAGTAAATTTACAACTATTTCGTTTTATCCATAGGGTATATGTGATAATGGTGAATGCTGCTTTGTAAAGAGTAACATTGGTTTTCCTTTGCTCCAATTGAAAAATGATCCAGTTTAATATTTTCTCCCAATTGTAACCACATGAATTATAAGGTAACAATAACATATGCAAGATTCTACTCTAAATAGTTTTAGAATATGAACATTGAAAGAACAAGTGATCCTTATACTCAATAGCAATGTTACAAAGTAAACAAGTAGTATCAGCATTTCCATACCATTGACTCTTGGTTTGGAGTCTATTCTTGATTGCAAGCCATGAGAAGAAAGAAGCCTTAAAGCTAATAGCATTTCTCCATAAGAGATTGAAATAAGGCAAACTAGTCGTTTTAGTAGTAAATAGTTAATAACAAAAGTGGCTTGAGAAGGTACCATTTCTATTTAATGACCAAGAAATGACATCAACATTATGTATATCATTAAGTCATGGAAGGTAGCTCAAAAAATTCTACAATCCCCTGAAATCTCCATGTCATTCAGTGTTCATAATCAAAGAAGAAACTTTGGAGTTCAAAGGAAATCTATTCTTTAGGTATTGTAATTCAGGTATATGGACAAGAGGTCTAATTTCAAGCCAATTATCATACCTAATCCAAGTCCTGGACCCATTTCCAATTCTATGTTGAATGTAAGGATAGATGAGCCCCCTCAAATCCATCATTTGCTTAATAATAAAAGAGACATCTCTAGTGCATCCAACTGCCAAAAATTAGTATGCTTCAAGTAATTCTCATGGATCCATTTGATCCATAGTGCATTTTGATCAATGTATAATCTCCATAGCCTCTTGCACCTCAAAACATTTTGCATCGTAAAGATTGAAATGATACCAAACCCTCCCTTCTTCTTCGAGACTGCAACATCACTTCATTTAGTTCTAGCTTTCTTAGAGTTATCAAATACACCATACCATAAGAATGTCTTCATAAGTCTTTCCATCTCCTTTATAGCTTTCCTAGGTAACGCTAAATGTTTAGTCCAATGGATATGTAAATTGCTAAGTACTGAAATGATAAGAGTTAATCAAGCAACAACAGATAAGAACTTATTATTCCATGCCAGTACTCTAGATTTCAATCTTTCAATGATAGGAAGACAACTAAGGTACTTAAGTTTGGAAGCTATAATAGGAACTCCTAAATAGCTGAAGGTATGAGAGACTGTAGCAAAACCAGTGAATATTCTTATCTCCTCCAAATTCCTTAAATCTACAGAGAGAAAGAGGTTTCTTTTACTTGGGTTATGCTTGAGGCCCAACCATTAAGCAAAAAGGCTAAGAGCATGCATCATAATATTTCTAGAGAAAACATCTGCTTCACATAAAAGTAAAAGATCATATGTATATATGAGATGGGTAAGATTGATTGCTTTACGTTGATGATGATGTTTGAATCCACCATTAGAAGCTATGAGCTAGTTAAAAGTCTGGAAAAACCTTCCATAACCAAAGTGAACAATTATAGAGATAGAGGATCTCCCTGTTGAATGCCTCTAGTAGGTTTGAAAGGTTTGGAAGGAATGCCATTGATAAGGACACTCAAAGATGAGGTTTGGATGTAATTCATGATCCATTGCACTAGTTGATGAGGGAGTTAGATAGCTTCAAGACAAATTCGGATGAATTCCTAGCTGATAGTATCAAAACCTTTAAAGAAATCAATCTTAATTAAGGAACTTTTGATTTTTTTAAAACCTGATTTATAGTCTTTCATTAGTTCTGGAACCATTAGAATATGATCACCAATATTTCTAACCTTGAGCTGGGTTGATAATGACTGATAGGGCCAGTTTAGGTCTTTCAGCTAAAATCTTCAATATCACCCTGTATATAATACTACAATAGGAGATTGGTCAAAAGTCGCTTATGAGAGAAGGTCTATGCCTCTTAGGGACTAAACAGAGGGAAGTATGATTGATTTCTTGTAAGAGTTTAGCTTAATTGAAGAACTTCTCTACTATCTGGATGAATAATTGACCGGTAATGTTCCATGTATGATGAAAGAACAAAGCAATGAAGCTATCAAGTCTAGGGGATTTAGAGGGGTGCAAATTGAATAAAACTCTTTTACTATCTTGAGTTATGACATGTGAGGTGAGAGCAACAATGGTACCCTGCTTAAGATTGCATTCAAACAAGCTTCGTTTATTGGAGCTTGGTGAAATAACATCAGTTATGCCCAATAATTCCATTAAATACTGTCGAGCTAACTTTATAAGATTGGTTTGATCTGTGTTTTCTCTCCCACTACTGTCAAGAAGCAAGGGGATTTGATTAACATTCCTACGAGCAAGCAATGAGGAGTGAAAGTATTTAGTATTAGAATCTCCTTCCTTCAACCAGTGTAGTCAAGCCTTCCACTTAAGGACTAAATTATGGTACCTGAGATCTTCTTCGTATGACTACAAAGAATGCATTTTAGTCTGTTTATTCCTAAGATTATAAGGATTCATATAACATATTTATTAAGCAATGGTAAGCTTTTCTTTCAAGGCATGCATGTTAGGTTACCTACCTAATAGAAAATGTTTAATAGTAGCCTTCACATATATTAACATATATAAGAACTGATATGATTTGTAACCTGTAACATCATTGTGCCAATAAGTATTACCAAGAATAGAAAAACCCACCATACTAGTTATAACATTAAAGAATCAAAATGGAGCTCCTATAGACCTGAAATGAGAGGGTCGTTAAATTAGAATATGTGAGTGATCAGACATCAAGTTTTCTCCAAAGTGCATAAATGAAGTAAGGAACTTATTAAACCAGAGAGTGTTTATAAAAGTTCTGTCACGTTTCTTTCTCACAAGTAGATTACCATGTTGATTATTAGACCAAGTAGGCAACCAGCCTGTAGAGTGAAGATCAACCAAATCCATTTGCAACAAAAAAACCAAAGAGCTCCTTAGTAAGTCCAGTATAAAATCTCCTACTACTCTCCACTTCTGCTAAAGTGAGTAAGCAGTAAAATCTCTAGCCACAAGCCACAAATTTTGCATGTTTTCTTTTAAGTTGCATTGCAGTCCATAATTATGTTCTTTGAAAGCTAATTCGAGGCAAACACAAGTTATTCAGTTATCTCATGCGACAGTGGAAATGCATCAACTAGTCAGATTCTTCAACAATAGGAACTCTAATCAAAGTTGCATTAAACATGCATATGATTGTTCCATTTTAATGTGAGTTATGGTTTAAAAAAGCTCCCAATTAGCACCTAAAAATCCTGACCCAAAAAGTGTAAAAGGGTCCTTTATTTTAGTTTCAAGAAGGCCAATCAAAAATGGTTTCTTGTCCCTCACCACACCATTGATTTTTTATGAGGGTTATTCGGTCCTTTGGCGTTCCAAACTAGGATGGACATATATTGGAGGAGGAATTCCCTATAAACTATTATTTACCCTTCATACGATCAGACTTTCTCCTAGCATTATTAGACTGCACTATAAATTGATTTGATTGAGGATTGGGTTTAGTTAAGCAATGAACTGTTGAGTCACCTTGGATTACTTGCTCACTATCCTCGACTCTTATATGATCACTAGAATCATTGACATCCAAATCATTGTGATCTAAATCAGTTACAAATCTACCACTCTCAGCTGTAGGATTACCCGTAGGATGAAGGTTTCGTTCAGTAACGTTCATGGTTACAATTTGCTCAATGACAACTCTAGGAGAGTTTGACAGAACATTATTGTCCATGGTCTCAACAGAATCAGCTGCCTACTCTCTTGAAGAACTACCTAGAACACCCTCTAATATTTCCTCACTCCAACTAGTTTTAAACACTTTACCTATAGGAACCTATTTCTTGATTGAATTAGAAGGTTTCCAAGGATATGTAGCTTGTATATCTATTTTAACCAACTCCCCATTCTCTCATAATCGGAGAATTAATAGATTATCAATTAATGAAGCACATTTAGGAATCTTAATACAAAGTTTAGCATATCCGATGCTGGGAATCCATAGAAATATGCTTCCCAAGGGAACTAACGATGAAACTCAAACCTTTTGTAGTCCACAAATCCATCGGCAAATTGTGAAAATTAGCCCACAATGGTAGCATTTCTATCCTAATTTAGTTTATCTCCATCCTTGGTTTCCATTGTTGAATAAAAAAGTGTTAATCTCTAACGTGCCAAGGACCCTAGTCTACTATCTGAGAAAGATTATTTTCATCTACAAATTTGAAGAGAATAGATCCATTCTCTCTAAGCAGAACCTTATCTAATCCCTTCTTCCCCCATTTAACTTTAGGCCAGGCATTAACAACCGAAAAAGCAACTCGTTTATTCTAGAAAACCCAATTAAGCAGAGGACTAAGCTTTGGCTCCAGCTTGCAATAATTGAATCGAAGGAGTAACCACACCATTCTTAGCTACATTCAGAAAATGATTAATTAGTCCTTTAGTGGGCTGAGAATGTACCTTATCTCTCTAAGCTCCACCAGTTTGAGAAGCTGCCAAGGGAGTCTACCTAGGTATTAGTCATCTTATCACTAGCATTGCTTGCAACCACTACCTTTAAGGGTATGAGGAAGTCCTTCGAAAGGGATGGCTCATCCATGTCCATTCTGACCAATGTGGCCTTAGGTAGGCCAACCTACAAGGCAGAGGCCTCTTGCTTCGTGCAATCTTCAGGTAACCAGAGGACTAAAAGTTAAACGCAGGAGAAGATTTTTCTAAAAGTGGAAAGAAGCAAGGGCAAAAAAGAAAATCCAAGTAGAGAAAAGAAGAAGGAGGTGTTTAGAGGGAAGTGTAATACTTTATATTGCTTTTTTAAAATTAAATCAAAAAATAAATATTTTTTCTTTTTCTATTGCTTCTAAGACTATATAGTCATTATTAGATAGTAGAATTAACTAGAGAAATTCATGGCAACTTGGACATGTAATTTTACTCTTGTGATTGGTCAATGTATGTAATCTTTAAAAGAGTAGTGACTAGTAGGTAAACAAAGCAAGTGAGATTTTGAGCCTTTTTAGACTGACAAATCTATAGCATTCTCATTGTCATTTGTTCATGTGTGATCTTCATGATATGTGCATCCTGACTTTGCTTTTATTTTCTACTCAAGACCACATTTTTATCACATGAATTAACATGGAAATGACATAAGCATTCTTTGTTTTACTAGCTACATTAGCCAAATAACCTACCTATTGATATGAATTTTTTCTTTTATTAAGCCCCCTTGCATTTTATTAACCTTTTCTTTTTGTGATAACCACATTATAAGCCTTTAACCTAACCAAATGTCTTACCCAAACCTTAAATCTAGTGCAACATTTGTGATTGTTGATGTTTGTGGATACACAAGAGCATAAGTGTGAGGGTCTACATAAATGCGGGATGGTTATAATTTTATCTCTTATCAATGAAAGCATGTAGGATCATTTCAGCACTTCCGGTAACTTACACGGCCTTATAGAAACACATATTGGGAAAATTGACATACACGATTAGATACTCAACAACATATCTAACTGTGTATCTTCCAAAACCCTAATTATTTTTTTATAAATAGACATTCAAACAGCCAAAGATGGTATGAAGGGTTTGAGAAGCATGAAAGTGAGCAGAATACTTGCTTCTTTGAGATTTATGGAGAGCTAGTCTTCTTCCTTCCAGTTTAAAGGGAAAATCAAAGCCAAAGAACACATTTAGGCATATTTTTATCTTATATTATTGATTCTCTCTCTTCAGAAATTTTTTGTATTATTCTTTGCTTAATGTTTTGGGTATTCATGTAAGAGTGATTTAAACTCTTTTAATAAATTGTTTATATATGAACTCATCGCTAGAATCGAGATTACAATGTGTAATAGTTGTAAATTTGATTCATTTGTAGTAAACTAATGGTTGTGAATCATTAGGGATAATATAAAATAGGTTAAAAGACCCAAGCTTGTGTGGTTATTGCCTAGATTAATCTGTTTTCCTTGTTTATAATGCAGTTATCATACTAAATCTAGATAGCTTATTCTAGGTTATCTGATAGATAGGTCTAATTAAAGAGCTTGTTTTGATTAGATACGACCTAAAGGAAAACTATAGTTAACAGAGCATAATGTTAACCTATGATTAATATTTTTTAAGAGAGGTGTGAGAATAACATGATGATTAAGTGTGCTCATTTGTGTGTAAGCTGATATTAAATCAAAAACTAAATTCTAAACTCATTCATCAATCTTATCATTTTTTCCATTGTTTAATTTAATTTGCTTTCATTAGTTCTATTTCACTTTATTTTCTTAATTGAATCCATCCAACCACCTTCAAATCCTAAACAACAATTCATTCATTACAAAAGCTACACACACTCTATGTGGATACGATCGTTATCACCGTTACTTCAAATTAAGTGTCCAAAGTTATGGTTTATTTTCTGGTATGTTGGATATGCATCATAAATTATACTCGATTATATAACAATCGTATTAAATAAATATTTAACATATGAAAATTAACAATTGAGTATACGTCCATAAACTAATATTTAGTCGAAGAAATTTTTGTTAAAAGACTAGTTTTTGTAACTGTTTCAATATAAAAAAGATAATATAATATATGATTATTAAAATTATTAAGGTAAACAAAACTAACATATCATAAAGAATAGAGTTTACTATGAATATCTTCATCATCTATCCTAGTTCAGGCACACATAAGGGCTTCTACAGTATTAGGATGAAGTTGAGCATAATGAAAAATAATTGTCCAATCGCTTGTACTAAAAGCAAACTCTAAAGCAACAATAGATATTATGATTGCTAAAAGGCCTTATGCAATTGCTTGTGTAATTAGAAAAAGACTTCGATGTGTCTTCCAACGTATTAATACATCGAATTGCACATTTTTAACTTTAGTAATAACACTAGCCTCTAAATAATTGCCTAAATCCATCATATTATAAGAAGTCTTAGCCTTTTTTATGAATTATGAAAATTCGGGACTCACATCAGTCTTATGAATAATAGAAGAAGTAAAAGGTGAAGCTGAAATAATACTGAACTATTGTGATCTTAATCTTTATCCAATCTTAGTTGATAATTATTAAAAAATGCCATAATTGCTTAATGATATCAACATGTTCTTGAGCTTGATTTCTATACAATTTTTGATAATAAAAATATAGCCCCTCCATCTTATATCTCGGGTTTAACACAAAAATGACTACTATAGTTTGTCCAACCATATATTAATAAGAATTGAGTTTCTTCATCATCTACCCTATCATGATTCAGGCCACCTCATGGGAATCGCATATCCAAATAAATAAAGCTTTCTTGATCTCTCACATGTTTCTAAAGTAAATATACAAAGTTGGATATTTTATCTTTGAGAATAACTTAATAACATTATAAAATGTTTCCAACTTCACAAAAAGTGCTTTAGCCAACTCTTATTACTCTTCTGTCGGCAAATAGGTATATTGAGAATCTCTTTGTCTCAGCCTGCTGAGCACCTTAATGTAATTGGTTCCTAACTTTAACATCTTAAATGTTGAATTCCATTTGGTAGGAAAATCTTAAATCAACTTTTTTGAGCACATAATCCATTTTTATTGTGTAGTTTTTGTTGAAGTTTTAATTGAAAATTTTCTTAACTACAAGTATACGAATTGAAACTTATAGTATAAAAGATATCCTCCCACAGGGATTTTAATAGTCACCCAAAAATTCTTGTAAACTTTGTTCAAGTTAAACGATAAAATGAATAAATAATAATTAAACTAAAAGCAAAAAATTAATAAATAAGCAATAAACTAAGCAATGGAAAAATTGATTGATTTATCAATTATGAAAACTAAGAATTACTTCTATCCTTATTTGTTTTCACTTTGTCTTCCTAATTTAATCATACTTGATCCTAGATATCTTATAGTTATGATTACCCCCTTTTAAGATCTAATAAAGTAATCCTAATTAAAATGGATAGAAATTGAATTTTGATCTCTTAGCCTATCAAAACTCTTTTTAACTACGTAACATGATTTAAAGCAATCTTGGAGATAACGAATAAAAAATTAAGATCTCTCTTCAGTTACCTATTAATTTGATGCTTATACGTATATTGAGGAACCAGCTCTAACTGGGCAATATAACATAGATGATCTAGTTCAATTTCTAGATTCAAATTGAATATAAAACAATAAACGTCACAAGAATATTCTTTTTTTTGGTAAATCAGAAGAATTAATAAATGGAACAAAATATGTACAAAACGTTCATTACAAGTGCCACTGTAGACCACAAGCATATTCATTAATTCAAGAATAAAGTTTCACAAATAAATCAAGAGTATTTCCTAAAAAGGAATTTAGAAATCAATAGATGTAACTAAATATTCAAGTTTAATCATCATCAATATCTAACAACAATAAGGAAATAAGAAAAGAGTGGAGAATTGAATCTAAAAGTCTTCTCTTCTTTGCCTTAGGCTAGAAAATTTGCATCCTTGTTCTTGAAAATTTTTTGCTTTTTTGATCTTATTTAATTATGTTTATACAATCCCCAAGTGATGTTTATATATACTCTTGAGTTTTCTAGGGTTTTGTCTTGGTTTTTCTATATGTATATCTTCCAAAAATATCACTAAAACTTTAAAAATATTAAGAAAACTCACATCCTAGAAAACACCTTGCACGATCGTGCATGAGACTGCTTCATTTGCACGATTGTATCAGAGACTTTCATCTTTACTACTTCCTTGTACACGATCAGGCATATACTTTTCCATCCTTTTCTTCATCTTTTCTTCTCTTTTTCATGTCTCTACTCATCACCAAACACATCAAACAATCCTTGAAATATATAATTAAGATCAAACCCTTGCCTTAAAAATAATTAATTAAACAAAACACACAAAACACTAACAAGAACATAAATCTAAGTTCTAAACATATGATTATCGTCTAATAAAACACTAAAAACAAACTCTAACACCTAGAAAGCATACTATAATTTAGACCTATTAGCATCCCCACACTTAAATCTTTGTTTGACCCTAAGCAAAATTAAACTCACAAAATAAACAAAACATAAAACACAAGATCATGCAACAATACAATAATGGTAAAATGGAATCAAATCTCATCAAATTAACTTAGCCATACACATCAATCACTTAAAAAGTTCCAACATACTAACTTATTCCATTCATGTTCAAATGCTTTGATTTAAATGCTCATATCAACCAAAATATTGACACGTATTTATACATCTATAACACTTGTAAGCATACACTCATTCTTAGATACCAATTAAAGAGGTAGACCATTACTAAATATCCATTCATGCAATTTATTTTGACTTTTAATAAGAAGATCCGTAGGTTCAATTTTATTAACAACATCATATTAAGCATGCTTGGTTGGAGTGTTATTCTAGCCTTTGACCATAAAGACAAACATTTTTTTCATGAATTCCCTCAGTTACTCAGTTATATCATAACTCACAACTAGTTGCTATCTCTATTCTGAACCCCTTTTTTTAACGGGACAGCAACATAGGAAATTTGTTCACACATTTATTTAACACACTTTGCTGTTTTCTGTGCTTTTTTTCACATTTTACCTACATAACTTCTTTTTAGTCAATCACTCCTACGAAAGGCTACTAATGATTTCTACCAATTTAAACGAATTTTAAGTGTATCCAAAACAATGTCATAACATAAGGGAATAAGTACAATATTCTAATTAACATGCATATACACCTCAAAAACACTTAAAACACAAATTTCAATAACTAATGTTTCTTCACAAATTAAATGATCATGTCTATAAATGCTTAGCTAATTCCTTTTATTTTTATTTCATTGACACATTCATAAAATGCACACATCATGCAACAAAATGTTTAGTGATATATGCTTAATTGATCATACATTTATCCTACAACACTTAGTGATTAATGCTATGAAATGTTTAAGAAACTAACTTTGGTTCATATTTAATTTTAGGTATAATTTGGAAGCATAAGAGCTAAAGTGAGTTAAAAGCACATTCTTTGAGCTATCCACTTGATATTCACACTTAATTGTCCTTGCAAAACCAGAAGGAGACAGATTAAGGTGAACATGGGACAAGAAAATCTAAGGAAATGAAGCTATAAAGATGATTTGGGAGATACATGGTCATGTATCTATTCACACTACCATGTATTCATTTGGAAGATAAATGTTTGACTTATATAGTTAGTTACACGACCATGTAACCAACCTTGTATCTCCTTAAAACCCTCATTTTTAATATAAAGAAACATTTGAGTGGTTGAAGAGTTATGGATCAGTTTTAGGAAAGCATGCACTCTTTGGAGATCCATGAAGGGCTAGGCTTTTCTATTCTAGTTTTGAGGTGAAATCGAAGTCGAAGATATGTTTTGGGCATCTCTCCATTGTGTATCGTGTTCTTTCTCTCTTAGGGATTGTTTATGCTATCTTATGTTTATTGAATTGGGTTTTGTTTAAAAATGATCTTAATGCTCTATTAGTTTGTTTTAACTAAACATGACCTAAGGGAAAACTGGGTTAACAGAACTTGTTGTTAACCTACGATTAATTGTTGCTAGTAGAGGTATGAGAATAATAAGACATGGAAGTATGCTTATTCGTGTGTAGGTCGAGATTGAACTGAGAACCGGATTCCAAATCCATTCATCACTTTTATCACTTTTTTCTTTAATTTGCTTTTATTAGTTTAATTTTACTTTATTTTGTTATTTGAAAACAAACCAACCCCCTCCCCCAAATACCTAAACACCAATTCTTTTCATTCCAAAAGCTTTACATACACTCTCTGTAGGATCAACCTAAACTTATGACTAGTTATAGTTTTAAATTTAGTTATTTTTGTAGTGTTACGACGCGCTACCAATTTTGACATTGCTGCCGGGGAGTGTGATGCTTTAGTTTTTGTTATTGATTTTAATTGGTGTTTTTTTATATTTGTTCATAATTAGTTTTTACATTTATTTCTTGATCTTTTCACGTTTATTTATGTTTGTTAATAAAAAAAGACACTACAAAGGGAACATATAATTGCAAGAGTATTTCAATCCTATTAGTGGAAACTTTGTCTATAGTCCATATTGCCAATCCTATATCCTAGGATGGAGTGATCAATCGAACATAAGTTATAAAGGGGATAACCAAAAAGACTACTTCCTAGATGAACTACAGGATGTACAACAATTTCTGCATAAACCAGAAGTCTCTAATTCTAACTCAGGTACATCTCTGGAAGATTTAGTTATGTCTTTTGGTACTAATACTTTGCAATTTTAGCAGGATACAAGTTCTAGAATCCAGAACTTGGTAAGCCAGATGGATCAGCTGACGATAGCTATTAACTGCCTAGCATTATAAAACAGAGAGATGCAACCATTTCAAATTGAGGTGTAACCAAGGAACGTCAGTGCGGAAATCTTATAGAGTGAAAAGGAGCTTGAGAATCTTGAGAGGACTACTCAAGAGATTGCTTATAAAGAAGAAAATGAGAAGGAGCTTAAAGGAGAAAATGATATATCGTTTAGCATAAAAGTGAGTACTGAGTCCTTAATTATTGTTGAAACTAACCCTTCACCTTTACCTAGTAGGTTAGAGAAATTGAACAAGGAAGAAAAGGGTGAAGAGATATTTAAAATATTCCAAGAGTGTAGGGATTTAGTATAGATCAAGAGTTTAAAGATAATGAAGATGCCACACATGAGTGGTCACCAAATTAGGCCTTATCTTAAAGAACCTCAAATGGAGGAAGCCCAAAGTGTGACACCTAAAGATCATAACTTTGTCACATGATGAGGAAAACAAGGAGTTGAGCCAACGACAATAAACAAAGGTGCTTCTTGGAGGCAACCTAAGGGTAGTTTATTTCTTTTTCTTTACATTTTGCATTTGTTAGGATATGTGTGTGTGTTTTTAAGTTTGTTTGTTTCTTACGTGTTTTTAAGTTTTTAAACAAAGAGAGAGAGAGTCAATACAAACAAACAAACAATTTCTCTTTTTCTATTGCTTCTAAGACTATATAGTCAAAATTAAACAGTGAATTGACTAGAAAAATTCATAACAACTTTAGCGTATACTTTTACTCTTGTGATTGGTCAATATAAATTATCTTTAAAAGAGTAGTGACCAGTGGTAGACACAAGCCAGTGAGATTTTGAGCCTTTATAGACTGACACATCCATGTCAGTATCATTGTCTTTTTTTATGTGTGACCTTCATCACATGTACATCCTGACTTTACTTTGATTTTATATTTAATATCACATTTTTATGACACGTGTTAACATGGAAATGATATAGGCATTCATTATTTCATAAGCTACATTAGCCAAATAGCCTACCTATTGATATGATTGTTTCCTTTTGATAAGCCCCCTTAATCTTTAATTGCCTTTTCTTTTTATGCTAACCACTTTACATGCCTTACCCTAACCAAAAGTCCTACCCAAGCTTTAAAGCTAGTGGAGCATTTTGATTATTGATAATGGTGGATGTACAGAAGTGTAAGTGTAGGAGTGTGCACAAGTGTGGGTTAGATATAAATTTTGGAATGTCATTTTATCTCTTATCAATGAATTCCAATATTAATGTAGCTTCTTTTAATTTTTATATGAAAAAAGTGAAAAGAAAGAAGAAAAGAAAGAAAAGAAAGAAAAAGAGAAAAGGAAAAAGAAAAAGAAAAGAAAAGAAAGAAAATATGTTTAAATAAAAGTATCAAGGAGTAAATGCAACTATTTTGAAAAGTTATTCATGGCTAGTTTCTCCTCCTAAAGTTGTATAGAATGGATTATTTGAGTATATTGCATATGAGGTAGATGTTGTTTTAAAGGATCATCACTTATGGTTATAATGTATTGTTTGTTATCAAGTGAATCCTTCTAATTGGTTATGTTTCATGTGGTTTATGGTGTGAGGGCTTGAATCTAAGATGTGGAACACAGTTTTTGCATTCAGCATAACTGATGGTATCCAATTTTAAGTGAATGTTAGTTTTTACACTTGATATTCCATTGATTGTTTTCTTGTTTCATTAACTTTGATGGCTTTTACAATACACTATCCAAATACATCTCACCTTAACCTTTACCCATATTACAACCTTGGAAAGTCCTTTGATTTATGATTATGTATGTGAATCTTAGTGGTGGAGAAAGAATGAGATGTAGAGTCTTGGAATGTTATGATCATGAATGGTGTATGAGTGTACCCATGAATCTATCGTATTTAAACACATTTTTTCCAATTGCACCTCTAAATTGTTCAATTTCAAAAGGGAATGATTGTTGATTAGTCATGAGTAAAGGCATTGAATGTTGATTTCTTGTCATGGTTTTGAAAGTTATTCCTCTTTTCTTATGAATTTCTATTCTTAAGAAATATGGAAAATGAGTAAGTGTTTTAGTTTGTGAATTTGATTTTATTGTTTTGCCTGAGGATGCTGAAAGGTTAAGTGTGGGAGAATTTGATATATGCTTAATTGATTATACATTTATCCCACAACACTTAGTGATTAATGCTATGAAATGTTTAAAAAACTCATTTTGATTCATATTTTGTTTTAGGTATAATTTGGAAGCATAAGAGCTAAAGTAAGTTAAAAGCACATTGTTTGAGTCATCCTCTTGATATTTACACTCAATTTTCCTTATGGAACAATAAGGAGGTTGATTGGGGTGAAGATGGGATAAGAAAATCCAAAGAAATGAAGTTATCAAGATGATAAGGAAGATACACGCCTGTGTATTCATTTGAAAGATAAATGTCTGACTTACACAGTTGGTTACATGTTCACGATTTCTAGATTTTTTCAACTTACACTGTTTGTACATGGTCATGTATCAAACCGTGCATCTCCTCAAACCCTAATTTTTAATATAAAACAACATTTGAGTGGCTAAAGAGTTATCGATCAACTTTGGGAGAAAATGAGGGGTAGAGCATGCACTCTTTGGAGACCAATGGAGGGCTAAGTGAAATCGAAGCCGAAGACATGTTTTGGGCATCTCTCCATTGTGTATTGTGTTCTTTCTCTCTTAGGGATTGTTTATGCTATCCTATGTTTATTGAATTGGGTTTTGTGTAAGAATGATCTTAATGCTCTATTAGATTGTTTTTATGTAAACTCATTGCTAGAATCTTAAATACAATATATAATCATTGTGTTTTCGATTCATTTGTGGAAACCAATGATATCAAATCATTAGGGATATCACAACCTTGGTTAAATGACTTGATCTTATGTGGTTTTTACCTTAATTAATCTGTTTTCCTAACTAGTAATGCGACTGTTTTATTAAATCTAGAGAGTTTGTTTTAGATTGCTCAATAGTTAGGTTTAGTTAAAGAATTTGTTTTAACTAAACATGACCTAAGGGAAAACTAGGGTTAACAAAACTTGTTGTTAACCTACAATTAATAGTTACTACGAAAGGTATGAGAATAACAAGACATTAAAGTATGCTTATTCGTGTGTACCTCCAGATTGAACTGAGGACCGAATTCCAAATCCATTTATCACTTTTTGATTGTTCCCTTTAATTTGCTTTCATTAGTTTAATTTTAGTTTATTTTATTATTTAAAACCAAACCAAACCCCCCATAACCTAAACATTGATTCTTTTTATTCCGAAAGCTTTACATACACAGTCTGTGAGATCGACCTAGACTTATCACTAGCTATAGTTTGAAGTTTTGTTATTTTATGTAGTGTTATGATGTGCCACCATTTACATAATGGTAACCTGATAAAAAATGCAATGTAAATAAACTAACACAATGCAAATGCAAATTCACCTTAAATGAGATGCAAGTGAATATATGTCCTACATTTAAACAATACGTTGTCCTCAATGTGGAAACAAAACCTAAAAATAAGTAAACATAAACTAGTAGAACGAAAAAAATAAAAAGAAATAGATAATAAAGGTAAGAATACAAATGGAGATTATGTTGGAGATGGTGTTGGAGAAGGAACTTGGACACACTTCATGCCTTGAACATCCATCAATCCAACTCACTAGAAAATCATAAAAACAAGGTAACAAACATACATAAAATTAAAAAATAAAACTATCTAAAACATAACATGCTAATTTGAAGGTCACTTACTTCACCACTTTAGCTTAATTTTTCAACAAACTTCTTTTTTGAATATTAATAGGACTTATTCTTCTCATGTCCAAAATTTCCCATCCCTTGGCTTTTATTCTCTTTCTAATTATCTCCATCACTCTCTTTTCTTACTCCCCATCATTTTTCAACTCTAAAATGGGTGGTGTCTCAACGAAGGGTATCATCATTGCTTTTGTCCTTACTAATGATTCCTATTTGAATTTGTCACCTAACTCCTCCTTTACTAGTTCTCCTTCATCTTCTACTTTCCCAACAGTCACTTATTTTTTATAGCTCTCCGCTTGCTCTTTTATGTACTCATCCACTATATCTATCTTCATGCAAGATCTACTTTCCTTTGGATTCTTCAATACTTTATTCATATTAAATTCAACTTGCTCATCATCAATCTAAAGAACGAGTTTCCCTTTATAAACATCCACCAAATCTCTTTCTGTATTCATAAAGGGTCTAACAAGAATTAATGGATAAGTTTGATCCTCTTTAAAGTCTAGCATTATAAAATGCATATGGATAATAAGCTTTTCCATTTTTACTAGCACATCCTCCATTACGCTAAGTGATTTTTTTATAGATGGCTCTGTCAATTGAATAAGCATGGATGTTATCTTCACATCTACTAGCCCCAATTTTGTAAAAATTGAAAATGGCATAAGATTAATATTTACCTTAAGTCATAAAAACATTTAACAATTTTTAAATTACTAACAACACTAGGTATTTTGAAACTCTCTAAGTCCTTTAATTTTGAAGGCATGTAGCCAGTAATTATTAAGCTATAAATTTAGTTAAAGAGACCTTTTAATTGTCCTCACAAGTTTGCTTCTTTGATAAGATGCCTTTGAGAAACTTTGCATACTTGGGTATGCTCTCCAAAGCTTCCACATAGGATAAGTTAAGTTATAATTTCTTTAACTTCTCTATGAACTTTGCAAATTATAGACCAATTTGTTCTGTAGACTCTGTGGAAATGGAATCTTTGGTGCATAAGGAAGGGGAGGAAATAAGGAATTTCATCTTTTTCTTTTTTTTCTTATTCTCCTTCTCTCAGCATAAATTGGTATAGGGTTTGGCCTTCATCTTAGTTGGTTCTTCTAACTTGCTCTGGCTTATAACTATGATATCCTTTAATTGCTCCCTTGGATTGGACTCCGTATTACTCCAAAGACTCCCCACACTTTGCTACTTGGCCCACTTGAAACTCCAAATTATGAATTAAAAAAGCATAACTCTTTATAGTTTAGTCGAATTTTGCTTTCATCCTTTTATGATTCTCATCTTGGCTGGCTAATTTCGAATTTAAAATGCCTATTAGGTTATATACCTTTTATTCCAATGATTCGAGCCTATCTTACTAAA
The DNA here is from genome assembly GCA_027563885.1 of Erythroxylum longipes. NCBI lineage: Eukaryota > Viridiplantae > Streptophyta > Magnoliopsida > Malpighiales > Erythroxylaceae > Erythroxylum > Erythroxylum longipes. Next base: position 30,423,758 of record JAOQMS010000180.1, read on the forward strand.
ATCTTGGCAGGCCTTAAGCACTTATTGGATCACCAGCATTGTTTGACCAAGAAAAAATTTGAGTGATTCTTTCATCCAAGATTGTAAGTATTAGAATAGGGATTATTAACTTCCTAACCATATTGTGCTCCTATAAAGTTAAGTTACTCTGTGTTGTTGTTTTCCATTAGGAAGCAATTAGCTAAGACATGAATTTTTTTATTTATATAGTGCACATCCATACTAAATTGCCTTGAGTAGGCTAGAAGAATTGGCTTTCAAGCTATTCAATTGTTTGGATAAATTTGATACTTCAGCTTGTAACACTATCACTAAATACACAATAAGCACTCCCTTTTAATCTCTAAAGGTTGGTTGTTGCTTACTTCTTTCTGAGGTCCATTGACAGTTGTTGTTTACCATCTCTTCTAACAAATCATGTGTTGCTTCAACCATTTTCCTTATTAAAGAGCCACCAATTGCTACATCTATGATGTCTCGCATGGGTAGATTCACACCATTTTAAAACGTTTGCAGAAGGAACTCCTTTACCAAGTTATGATGTGGGAAGATCCTTTGCAACTTTTTAAATTTCTCCCATCCTTTATATAATGACTCCCCTAGCTTTGTTGGAAATTTATGATTTCCTTTATAATTCTGGTGGTCTTTGTTAAGGGAAAGTATTTATCTGAAAAGGCTTACGCCAATTGTTCCCATATTATGATGCTCTCTGGGTTGAGATAGTTCAACCATACATTGGCTTGATCTTTAAGTGTAGAAGGAAAGAGCCTCATTTTAAGTTCACCTTCTAACAATATATTATATCGAAACGTGATACATATCTCCAAGAAGTTGGTCAAATGAGGATTAGAATCCTCATTGGCTGGTGCACAAAACTTGACGTCGATTTGCAACATATTTAGCAATGCTATTTTGGTTTTGATCGTGATGGTCTACAATGGTGGTCTTGTTATTCCTTATTGATTTGCATTGAACCTTGGCCTTATGAAGTCTATAAGATTTCTTTGTTGTTTTCCTCTATAAGATATCTTTAAGTGTTTGTTTTCTTTCTTCTTATTTATTGTTATGTTGTTCATCATCTATCTACACAATTCTTTCTATCCTCAATTTCTTTTTAATTTAGCATTTACTTTATGCATTCCTTTTCAATTAAAGTTCTTCCACTCTCTTCTCTTGTTTTTTTAGTTA
>JAOQMS010000180.1:30425045-30440327 GCA_027563885.1 Erythroxylum longipes
TCCATCCTAAACCCTCCGAATCGGAGGTTTCTTATTTTCACTGTTTAGGATGGAATGGAACGTAACATGAAACCCTCTGCTTTCATCCTATTCCATTCCATTCCATTATAAAACCTTCAATCAAACGATAGAAGCGTGTTACGCTCCATCCCCTTCCATCCTCAACCACTCAACCAAACAGAGCCTTAGGGCTATGTTTCTAGGTTTTAAGTTAACAAACTTGTAATTCTATGCACACATGACATTCATTTAAGCTTCAAGTTTCCATAAATATCAACATGTATGAGCCCCATAAATTTAGGAACGAAACCCAGGTTCCGTCATAGTCAGTAAGTCATGCACCCTTAGTAATTTAGAAAAGAACCAAAGAAAAAGGAAAGGAGATATGGATTGTCACCCAAGGGTATTCCCATGCAGCAAAAGGAAAGGGATAGTTTTCTTAATCAAACTATAATCATATAGGTTCATTCAACTGATCGTTGGCTCTCCATAATTCTTCACTAGCTAGTTTATTGTGTCATTGAATAAAAAAGATAATTAAAAGCAACAAAAAGGACAAAACAATGAATTCATAAAAAGAATAACACAAGGGGAAAACATGTATAACAAATGCAAAGAGACACATTTGGGTATAGGATAAGCTTAATAGATAGAAAAAAATAACTCAATGGAAATTTACAAACCAAAATTAATTCAAACTAAACTTTGAGACCAAAATTAAAACATAAAACATATTAGCATTAAAGGAAAATAGTGATAAATGGAAACAAAAAACAAAAGGGATCATCAACTTACAATCAATGGGAGGATTAATCGAAGGGTGGAGGCGACTAGCAAAGATTAGAGGAATAAACAACAAAGCAGTGGCCTACTGATACAATGAGTTAACACTCAAGAGTACTATAGTTAGCAATCGATAAAAAAGGAATGTAGACGAGAGCAAAGGTGAGAGAAGCAGTGAGTGAGCGAGTGAATCATAATCACTAGAGTAGATTGGAGAGGGATTTTTTATCCAAATAAAATTATATCATTTCGCTGCAATATCTTGTACACAAAACAATTCCAAACAACCCAAAGTCTAATTAAATTGGTCTAAACTATTGAATTCGGGTTGGACCAAACTTGAGCCACTACGCTAAGCCTAAATTCATTACCTGCAAGGAACTCATCATCTTTTAAGCGATTATCTCACTATTACAGTTAAATGTTAGCATCATCTTAATTCTTAATATGTTATTGATGTAAAAAAACTTAAATTTTACGAGAGAAATAAAAGAGGAAAGGTTAATCAATCACAAGCTGTAATTGGTAGGATAATGATTTGGAATTGAATTAACATTCAGGATAAAGGCTAAAATCCAAATCCTTATCGTGTTAGGATTTCTTATTAGATAAAAAGCAATAGTATTATGTTATTCTTATTAGGCATATTACCCTAGTTGTATGGGACTTATAGAAGTTCTATTATAATAGGATTTAAATTAGAAATCCTTTTCCTAGAATAAGGATTTTAAGAACCCTATATATATATATTTGTACTTATACTTTCATTAATAAAAAACAATATGGAATTTTTCTATAACTTTGAGTTTTCAACTAGAAGGTGTGATGCTTTCTCCTAAGAGTGATTCTTAGACCCTAAGAGTATTTCCTACTATCTATTCTTTGCGTTCTTCACTAAATTTCGACAACCCTAACCCGAATTCCATCCCTCTTAAACCTACATTCTAACCATCTCAAACCTATATTCCAACTATATTAAACCTGAAATCCTAAACCTAAATTTTCAGCAATCAAACCTTAAAATTCCAACCATACAAAATTTGAAAATTCTACATTCTTATATTAAATCCAATCTTGAAACTTGATATTCCAATAGCCTAATATCAACCATATTTCTAAATTTATGAGTTTTAGCTACTAGTTAATAATTCTTCTATTTGTCCTACTTCAAGTTTGTATCAAAGCCTTGGTTCACAATGGAGATTCATAATGGAAGAGCATATAGAAGAATATTTAGTGACTTAGAGCAAGATGAAATACTACTGAATATTGCAAGAAGGTTGGGCATTGATGATCCTCATTCACAACGTGCACCAGGAATCAACTTACATATAGGAACACCTATAAGAAGACATGCTCTACAATTTTTGGAGAGGCTAGACAATCTTGACATACATTCCCTAAATTTCAAATTTCCAATAAGAAAAAACTATATACTTAACAATGAACATGGAGAATGTGGTAATATGCAAGATGAAGGGAATGGTATTGCTCAACGACACATAGCTCAAAGGAAAAGTCTTTGCTAAAATATCATGTGTTGATTTTGATTCTTCAAATTTAACAAGCACGCACTACCTCAGAAGAAGTGTTATATAGGTGGTGAAATTAATGACACATCTCTTTCAACTGATCAATTGGAATCTTCAAGCCTATATGTAGATGATGTTCAAGTACTTCATGACATAGAGAGTTTAATAGTAGAAGACAGTCAAAGCATTAAAGATGAATAATAGCATAACCAAGTGGATTCTTTGACAAACCTTAAAGCTAAAACAATTGAACAATAAGTTCAAACACTTAAACAGAATGCCTTGAACTAGAGGTTGAAACACCTAAAAAAACAGGCTGAAATCCTTGAACAACAAATCAAAACACAAGGAAAATAGGCTGAAATAACAAGGCAGCAGGCTGAAAGAATCAGACAAGTTAATATAACAGAACAGGGGGTTGAAAAGATTAACCTGCAACTACTTGGGTTTCTGAAGCTTGATAATTCAAAAGTTGATGATATCATTGGTATTGTTTATGAAGATTGTGTTGTAGTAGTTAATGAAGGAGAATTATACTTAAATGAAGATGCACAGTTGGTACAACATAGGAATAAAGGAGAAGTTATGACTGCGCTTACAAAGTCAAAATTCAGCAATGATGGTAAGTTGTGAATCTAATTGCAAGAAGCAACAATATGAATGTTCTTGATGCCTATGATATAGAGAAGCCATGTGGATTAGTTATGAAACCATCTGCAAATATATTGGTCAAGACTTATGTTGTTGTCTATATTGCTAAATAGTTCTACTGGTAAGAGCCCTTTTGAGATAGTTTCAAGAGTTCAACCAAGGACGTCTATTGATCTGATTTCTTTACCACAAACAACAAGAGTTAGTGTTGAAGCTGAAGGTTTTATGCAACATAATGAGGGGACATCTTTGATGAGATACGACGAAAGATAACAACCATTAATTTGTCTTATAAAGAACTTGTTGATCAACATCATCGATAGGTGGAATTTAATGCAGATATGGTGATATTTTTAGGATTCGAACAAAGTATTTTCAGAAAGGTAAATATAAGAAACTCTATTCACGAAATGTAAGACCTTATAAGATCATCAAGAAGATAAGCGCTAATGCTTAAGCATTGGAACTGCCAAGTAATATGGGAATAAGTCCTATCTTTAATGTTGCGGGCTTAACTATTTATCATGGACAAGGTTATGAGCAATTCCCTATTGCAGTTGTAAAAATTTCAACCATTACCAATCTTAAAGAGGAGATAAAAGATGCTCTTGATGACCTAATTGTAACTACCAAAGATGGAGGATGTCAACAATTTCTTATCAATTGAAAAGAAAATTTGATTTTTTTACAGCACTTGGATTTTAAAGTTTAAGTTTCAGAAGTTGAATCCAAATTTATATAAACAGTATAAATCACATTCTATGTCAAGGACGACTTCAGACAAGTTGGGGAAAATTGATACAAAATAACTTAAAGTTTATAAGAGAAATAAAAGAGGAACAATTAATTAATCATAAGCTTTAATTTGGTGGGATAAGGATTGAGAATTGAATTGACATTAAAGATAAAGATTGAAATCCAAATCCAAATTATATTAGGATTCCTTATTAGATAGTAAGTAGTAGTATTATGTTACTCTTACTTATGTATGTTATCCTAGTTGTATAGGGCTTATAAAAGTTCTATTATAATAGCATTTAAATTAAAATAAATCATTTTTCTACTAGAATAGGGATTTTAAAAACTCTCTCTCTCTATATATATATATATAATCAGCCTTTCATTAATAACTGGAATTTTTCTACAACTCTAAGTTTTCAACTAGGTGTGATGCTTTCTCTTAAGAGTAATTCTTAAACCTTAGGAGTAATTTCTAGTTTCTTATTATCTATTCTTTGTGTTCTTCACTAAATTCCAATAACCCTAACCCAAATTTCAGCCCTCTTAAACTTGCATTCTAGCCATTTCAAACTTATATTCTAGCCATATTAAACATGAAATGCTAAACCTAAATATTCAGCAATTAACCTCAAAATTCCAGCAATACAAAATCTAAAAATTCTACATTCTTAACCTAAATCCAACCTAGAAACTTGATATTCTAGCAACCTAATATCAACCATATTAGTTAATAATTTTTCCGTTTATTCTACATCAATTATACTTCTAAATTGAAGAGTCCCTCTCCTTTCACTGTTAGTAGTAGTTTCATTTTGTAAAAGCTTTTTAATAATGCATGAAGCATAATGGCTTGGTATGCGGAAAAGTTAACAGGATAGTAACGCTCAATCCCAAAACCAAATCCCCATTATAAAATATAAATAAGCAATGTGTCTATGAATTCTATACAAGAAAGAGTGACTGCTAAGGTGCAAGAAAATAATGAAATGAACTAATGCATTCAGTATAGCACAGTGCAATCAAAATAAAGAAAAGAGAATTTAAGGAGATGGAGGAATTCTAAGCTGCCCTCTGGCCTCTTAAAGGTGTCCTCAAGAGTATTTCCCTGAGATAATCGTACCGACTACGGTGGTAATCAATCCATAAGCACAGTTGTCTAATGACTTCCCGCTTCTCCTCACCCAGATCTAGGATACCTTCATCCTTCTCTTTCACCATCTTCTCAAATAACTTGAGTTTTGCCTCCAGTTGTTTGATATCTCTGGCCAAGTTCTCCTTTTCTCCCCCTTCTCTCCTTAACTTAAGCTCCAATTCCTCAACATTTTCTGTTAATGCTGATTCCCTGTCTTTTGCATCCCATAGTTGCATTTTCAACTCTTCTACTTCTTTCCTTAACTGCTCCTTGTGGTTATTCATCTTCAGGACACAGTTCTTTGCAATCTGAATCTCATTTGATATTTCTAAAATACGGTGCTTGTATCTACTACTATCTTCTTCATACCTCAGTGTCAAAGCTTCCATTCCCATGGAAGTACTGCTTAATAGTTCTGTGATATCAGTGACCATCATCTGATAAGCTTCACTATTTGCAGCAATGATCCCCGACAGTGTAGAAATTCTTTGTTCCAGAACTTTTTGCTCTTGCTGATAATTGCTTTCTATCTTTCTGAAACTCTCTTCATTTTCAGTCAGCAATTGCTCTGTTACCCGGAGCTTCTGGTTTGAAAGCCGGAGCTTAACTTCAATAGTCCGTACATTATCGACCAATGTATTCAATTCATCTCCTTTCATATCAAGATCTCTTTTCAGATCCTCAACCGTTTCTTCCAACTCAGCTACAATTTGATCTTTAGAACCAGCATTCTTCTCATACTCCTCACCCATGTCTGTGACCTTCTTTTCTGCGACTTCAAGATTGGACTTGCACTCCTGAAACCAACCCTCAATTTGTTTATATTCCTCAGTCAACTTCTTGTATGCATCCTCCTTCTCTAAAAGCACTCTCTGTTGATCCATAACCTGGCTCATCAGCTCATTTTTATGATCCTCAATTAGGGTCAAGCTTTCTGAAAATTCTTGTTTCTCTTTTTCGAACTTCTGTTTCAATTGTTCATTTTCTATCTTCAAACAATCCAATTCCTGCTGCAGACTGTGTACTTGCTCTGTTAGGGAATATATCTGAGATGAAGCTTCATCCTCTCTAGTTTTCTGTCCCTCCTGGAGTTGAGAGTACTGGAGCTCTCTCTCAGCCACTGTTGCTTCCAACATCGAAGTTTTACCCTGCAGCGTCACTATTTCTTGCCTAAACTTAGCAGTCTCTTCTACCACTATTTTCATCTGTTCTTCGATTTCACTTTTCTGTTTGGAGAGGATCTCAGCCTCCAGTGTAAGGTTATTCAGTCGGGTCATCAAACTTTTTCTCTCTTCCAATGCTGTTTGCTGTTCATTTGACTTGTTCCTTATTTCTTCTTTCAAATTGTCTAGTTGAATCAGATAATCTGAAATTTCACGACTTCTACTCTCAAGCTGAACTTCCATTTCAGCTTTGTGGCTGTGCAAGGACTCTAACTCCTGCTGCAACAAATTGATCTTGTCCATCAAGCATTTTATCTGGTTTGACGCTTCATCGCTGCTGCCGGCCAATTTGCCTTCCAATTCAGCCTTCTGGGCACGTAAAGAATCCATGTCCACTAGTAGAGTATTTAGCTGCGCTTTCAAACTCTCTACTCTAGCCATTGATTCATTCTCATTATCCTCAAGTTTCTTTCTAAGGATACTCAGCTCATCTCCTCTTTCTTTTGAAATGATTTCACATTCTGATATTCGGACCTGCAGTTCTAAAATTTCCATCCTCAGTTGCTTTGCTTCAGACACTTCCTTCTCAATATGCATGGCCATGTCTCTGTTATGGTTTTGCAATGATCGTATCTCCAGTTCCAGGCCTGTTAACTGCGATTCTAGTTCTTTTATTCGAGCTGAAGAGTGAGCCTCATGTTCCTCATGCACTTTTGCAAGAGATAAAAGCTCTTTCTCTTTCTCACCCATTTTCTCCTTAAGCTCATTCGAACCAGCCACAAGTTCTTTTATTGTGCTCTGTGCCAGCTGGATCTCATTTGTAATTTCTGAAGCTTTCCAGGTTAAGGAATTATTCTCTTCCTCAACGGCTCTCAGATTGTCAACTAAATCTGAACTTTTCTTCTCCGATGATTCCAGCTGCTGTTTTAAGTTGGAAAGTTCCCCATGAAGAGTTTTAAGTTCTTCCTCCAGAGCTACTTTTTCAACTTTAAGTTGATCAACCAAGACTCTCAAACCCTCGGTAATCTTTTTGTCCTCTTCAGCATTTTTCGCAGCAGTCTGTCTCTCCCTTTCCAAGTTGTCCTTTTCCCTGTACACAACTTCAAGTCTTTTATCCAGTAAGGAAGCTTCCAAGGTCAGAGATTTGTTCTCTTTTTCTGCAGCAGTTAGATTTTGACTTAGATCTAGAACTTGCTGTTCTGAAAACTCCATTTGCTGCCTCATTACAGAAATCTTCTCTTTAAGGTTTTCTAATTGTTCGATCAAAATCCCTTTTTCATCTTTTAGCTGATTAGTTACAATTTTGAACTCTTCTATGGTTCTCTTCCCCTCTTCAAAGCTCTTTATGGCAGTTTCTTTCTCCACAGTTAACCCGAGTTTCTCCTTATTCATTTCCTCCACTCTCTGGTTCAGTTCTGCCTCCATCTTACTTGCAGCATCCAATTTTTGGTGTAGTTCTTCATTCTCAGTGAGAAGCTTTTTATGTTCAGCTTCTAACTTCCCAACTTCATGCTTCAAATCTCGGGTTATTTCCTCCTCTTCTTCTATCTTGTTTAGAGCTTTTTGATATTCCAAATTTAAAGCTTCCTTTTCCTCAGTTGCAGTTGCCAATTTAAGCTTCAAGTCAGCAACTTCTAAATTCACTGTTTGAAGTTCCTGCATTATACCATCTGCCATAACCCGATTTTCATTTTGCAGCTGACCATTTTTGCTTCCCTTATCCTTTGAAGAATAATCAGGTTCTGTATCTGAGCTAGATGAAGAAGATGTATCTGTTTCTTGTTTGCTATGAAATTTCTTTTTCAGCTGTTGAGTAAGGTGATCGTATTGCTCATAGAGTGTCTGGTAGTGAGTATGGAAGTCTTCAATTAGATCAGCAAGTGGTTCCTTCTTGGAGTTCTCTCCTGAGATCCTATCCTTTTCTTCAAGATCTTCCTCCTTGACAAGCTTCAAGATCTTTTTTACTTTCTCCTCAACGTCTGCAGAAGAGGAGATACCATGTTAACATTAGCAAGGAGAGCACCAAAATAATTTGCAGATGATAGAATTCCGATTTCCCTCTTACATTTTTTGTGATATTCCACCATCTCCAAATGATATTTATAGATAAAAGTGGTTCATCACCAGAGGAATTACCTGTTTTAGTTCCTTTAAGTTGCTCTTCCTTTTCCGGATCAATGTGGCTTCCAATAAAGGACTTTACAGACTCTCTCCATCTACGTCTCCTTGTCATTTTTTACTCAGATCTAGGAGTTGGTTTTTCTTTGCACCCGTGCCTCACAAAGATATGTTGTCCATCTAGCATCCAAAAATTCAACAGGAAGGGAAATCAGAATTCAACATGTTATCTTCAGGGGTAAGGACATATGCACAAATAAAAATCTTACTGGCTTAAATTCCAGCAACTGAATTGATTTACTACGGACCATGCAAGAACAAAAAGATTACATGCAGATGTATAGGTGATGCTTCTTCACTCTGTAGTAGCATGATTTATTCAGTGCCAATTTTCAACCACTAGTACTTCCTAATTAATAAAAAGGGTTTTTCCTAGAACCTTTAAACAACCACAGGTAAGTATTAACGTCAGTCAGTAATTTGATCTTTGTGATGGTGTGGGCAAATCAAGGTTCACAGGTCTCAAATTCAAAGAGACTCAGACATCACAGTTTTTTGTCAATTCCATGTTCCAGCTATTAACTTGAGCGTCGCTAAAGGTAAATTAGCATTAGTAATTTATCTTCCCAACGTGCTAGCCTTTGCTGAGGTTTAAAAAGCGTGATTTTCAAAAAAGATTAACCAGTAAAATGGTTCAAAAATAAAATATTATATTTTGCTTCGTTAATATCGCTACTCAAAAAGACTAAGAATAGATATTTACAGGAGGCTAATCTGAAAACCGTGTTCAACCAGAGCACGGAAGGCTGGATTGTTACAGCAAATACTAATCTGGCCCCACCTCATCACCATATGAAGTAAATTTTGAACTTAAAGGAGACGACACAGCGCTTATATCTTCAACTCTTCATACAATGAGCTGTTCTTAGTATTTCATTTCGATATTTTCTAGCCCTTCATATAGAACGTCATAACATGAACAGATATATAAAAAGAAGTGATAAAAGTGCAGTATTGTAACTTCCGTATCAGAAAATATGGGATTTAATATATTTTTTGGGCAGTCATAAATACTCACTTGAAATTAACTGTATATGGCACTTTCCCTTTCAGTTCCCTACTTGCGAAGCTTATCCAAATCCTGGGAACTCCGACGGTGAACCTAACAGCAGAGTCTCGCAAATATGTCAATCTGTTTTCTAACGCTGGCTTGTTCAAAAATTACGATGAAGAATTCCAAAGTAAGAAATCACATAGTTTAGATTTGTATAAACTGAAAAGACTGACCACAACTGCGAGTCAAAAGATTCAATCTCATGATCTTGACAAAAAGCTTTTATCACTTGTCCCAACTTATGCTGCTAATCTATTCACCGTATAGATCTTCTTATATAACTAATAAGTAATAATACAGAACAAACGAGAAAGCAACTCAATCAAAAACACCTGAAAATTCAACCAGTCTACATGAAACAGGGAAGAAACCAAAAAGAAGAAGAAAATCACAAGCTAGAGTTGATATCAATCAACAAATATTCTCCGCTTCTAAACAATCAACTAATCCAGAACTGAGTTACTTGAATTTACAGCTGAAGTAGAGCAGCATAAACTAAAAGGATTGAGAAAGAAGAAAATTGGAATTGAACTCAATAAAGAAAACTGCTAGCTACTAATAACTTGATAGCCAGAAATTACCTTGAAGAGAGAGTATGTAAAGAGGAAAAAGAGGCCCTGTTTGGATTGGAGCAACGCAACATAGCTCAAACCAAAGCCACCATTTATGTAGCTTTCATGGGTGTGGGGAACTGGAATATGGAATCTTTTTCAGTTTCACATTTCATTTCTTTTTCCATAGATTTCAGTTGCCCCTTCTCTTTTAGAATTATTTACCTGGATGCCACGCCACTCTTTATATCGTGAGAAGGAAAATAATTGTTGATAGAAAGAGCGGGAGATATGAGGAAATGATCGGGCCCGATGATGTAAGAGTTGTGGTCCCACCAACTTCCGTGAACATGACATGTTTGCTTCGTTTGGCGTTCTTGCTTGCCCAGTTTGGTTCCTGCAGATGCAGCAGGCGCTTTTAATTTTTAAGTAATAGTAATTAAAATTCTTAAAAAGTAACAATAAAATATATTAGATTTTATTTTATCATAAATTAAATCGTCCTTAACATTATAATTGACAGTATTGAAGTAACCAATCTTAGGATAAGTTAACACATATGTGAAAGACAACAATACACATTTAATTGAAAAATAAATAAATAAATAAATAAGAGAAATTTATAGGTGCTGATGTGTATTATATACATTATTTTATTTTTTATTTCTAAATTAAATGCTAATGTATATTATTATTAGTCGTGTAATTTTTGATTTATCTACGAGTCCTACTCACTTGCGTGATAAATCATGCAAGTAAAGATAAATATAGAGTAAGTGACGTCCTAGCTTTATAATAAATTAAGACTTTCAGTATTTTATCGCTAACCTTGGTAGTTATAATTAGTAACATCATCCTTGTATTTAAGTCTTACCTATTACACATAATTAATTATCATCAAATACATTCAATTTTCCAATCCTCCTACCTCTACCATCTGCATCTCCATGTATGACATAATTCGATATTCATACTTCAATTTTAATCTTTATACAATTTTTATTCAAATATTAAATCAATCAAAATCAATTATATTATGGGATAAAATACATCATATGATAGTCTGGTAGTGTGAGATCTCCCAAATATCTCTATTTTTAAAGGTCACAAGATTATGGATACTTAATTTAATCAATAAAAAGATCATATGAAACTTTATAATTATTAACTTTTTGAAATTCAAATATACAAATTATCAAATTGTTCATCTGTACTTATTTAAATCTTCACAATCTTGAGTTATTTATTTACTAATTTTGGTTGCCATTTCTGTTTCTTTTGGTGCATAATAGCGATTTATTGTATGTCATGCTTGTAGCAAAGCAAAGGAGAAGGGTAAGGTAATTTGTTTATATTTCTTTGATGAGTAAGAAAAGATCTATTATGAAGGATTCTTTAAAAAATTTAAGTGATGAGAAGTTATTATCAATCTTTATGAATTAACTATTACTTATAAAAGTAAAGGTAATTATGAAAAAATTAGATGAGAAGTTATTATTGATCTTTTTGAATTAACTGTTATTTATAAAATTAAAGGTAATTATGAAAAAGTTAAGTATTGAGAAGTTATTATCAGTCTCAAAGTTCCTTTTGGAATTGACTATTATTTCTAGAAGTGAAGGTAATTGCAATTCTTTTGTAAGTAATAAAGTGAGAAATTATAGAATAGTCAATGATATAATTAAATCTAAGATAAGCCTTTCGGATAAATTATCATATTTTTCTAGAAAGCAATAATAGGTTTTGGCAAAGTGAAGTTGGACTAGTGGTTCAATTCTTAACCATAAGCTAGTTGGACTAATGAAGTCAAAATGATACATCTAAGAAACAAGCATTATATAAGAAGGTGGATTTTGTTAAAAATATGGGTCGATCCTCTATTTGGCCTAATATTTAATATCTTTAAATTCATATAATATTGGTTAAGTTGCATTTGATTGAGCCTACCAAAGTTGGTCAATTTGTAATTAGAAAACAACTTATGATGATGTTAAATACGAAGTAGGGTTTTGGAAAAATTTAGTTATATGTTCTCTATTAAGATCAAATCCTCCTATTGTGATGAATGGGTTTATCAAATAAGTGTGGGGGTAAACATGGATTGAAAAGGTGCTCTTATTATAAAATGGTATGTTTTTAGTAAAGTTTGTTAGTGAAACTACTAAGAATGAGATTTCAAATACAAATATCCATTATTTTGATACAAAACATGTTATTGTTAAGACTTGAACTATATATCTATAAAAGGCTCAAAAATAAGTTGTAAGTGTGCCTATTGGTGTAACATCCAAATCTAAATTTGATTGGAATTTTTCTTCTCTGAACAAGTTAGTAAGCTTAACAGGGACTTTAATATTGACTGACCATATGACTTTAAATAAACAAAAGGTTGAGTTTGCTAAAATCTTAATGGAGATAAAGAATAATGGAAAAAGTTTTGAGAATATTTCCTTCGAAAGTAAGGAGGGTAGGTTACCAACCAACTTGTTAAATACAAGTGAAGGCCTTTTCAATGCCTCAAATGTAAAAGATATGGTTATGAAGGTGAAGAATGTATGAAAATTGAAATGAAGAACAAATGAAGGCCAAAAACTTCTGATGTTGATAAGAATCCTAAGACAGATGCTTTGCCATATTTTGATCTTTTGGCTAGTCATGTGTAAGCGGTTGGCAAAGATAATTTGCCAAATAAGGAATGGCAGGCTATTTCTTATAAAAAAATAGTAAGTCTAATTAATGTGAACCTTAGATTGAAACCTGTTTAAAACCCAAATCACAATGAATAAGAACCTTATAAATGTTTTCAAATCAAGTAAGAAATTTGAACCTAAACAAAGTTGCTAGCAAGAACCAAAACTATAAGGATTTTGATCACCACAAGTTGCCTTAATAAGATCAAATTATGTTCTAAGTTTTACTTTAAATGAAGGAATTTCATTAGTTAAATTGAGACTGTAAAAATTACAATGGTAAATCCCTGTTATTATCCTTAACTCTCCCATGGAGAGTAATACAGCTTAAAACAATTCTAAAGGGTCAAAATAAAGCCAGGTATAAGCATAGTCTTACCACATGTGTATCACATGCACAATTTAACTATTTTCTTCAATCTTATTATAATTGACCGGGTATCCTTCTACTGAAAGACTCTTACACTATGTTTGCCTCTAATGTATTTTAATTCTTAATTGTAAATATCTAGGAGCTAGAAATCTTCACCTTCATCACATACGGGTTTGGATGATACCTACCAGATCAGAGAGAACCCTTAACTCCAACACTCATAAGTGATCTCCCTATTAGGTAATCTCCTTTTATGTCCATTTCCTATGATAGACTAACATTGAAAATGAACTTCTCGATATTTGAGTTCAACAGTTTAAGCTCATTAGATAACTTCTATCTCTTTCTCATTGGAGGGTTAGCTTCTTAATGAACTTTGTGGGACATAATAATTTCTCTAACCTAGCTTATAGTGTTGTGTGCTAGGTTTTTTTTTATAGAAATACCTCTGTATATTCTTCAATTCCTCTCCATATAAATTGAGTAAACAAAACAACTAAAAGTTATTTTGATGAATATATTTTCCTTATATGTATAAAATATATAAAATACCTAAGAGCTATAGTTCTAATATGTAAGAACATTTATATCATAATCTAAATAGAAAACAACTGAATAACTTTCAAAAGTTAAATTTTTATATAAATAGAAATTTGATGTTAAACATAAATAAAACACTTAATCTTACGTGACTAACAATTATCCAAGACTCACACCAACTTTAGCTATATTCTAGAACTTTTAGAATGCTGAGTAAAGAGGATTTTGATGTCAATTGCAAGCTTATTATAGTGCTAATTTGATTTTGTTTCTCAAACCTCCTAATTATAGTGCAAGACTGACACTGGTCACTAACATTTCCAACGTTGATTATATTTTGCTTCCTCATTCTCGAATTTTCTCTAAGATTTTTCCTTCATGTGTTAAACATATTTCTTTTTTATTAATGTGTAGAAAAGTGATCAATCTTGAGAATGCATCTTATTCATCTTGAACAAACTCCTTTTTTTTACATCTTTATGATTAATACTTTTAAAACTACTTTGATGCATTTAGTCTTTGATCTTGACATTGGACCTCTAATTCCTTACAAAGACTCATAAGAACAGTTGGAAATAGAAGTCGGTTGAGACATGTTTTGTTTCTAGTCATGGTAAGGTGTTGGACCCTGAAACTTTCTTGGAAAATTTCGAGCAGTACATGAGAAGTATGGATAGGTTCATGTTTTGCTTTGATGATTTTAGTAGTGAGAGACTATGAAATGGGCAGAATTAGGGTGAAAGCGATGAAGAACACGGATATATATATATTTATGTATGTTCTGTTATGGGTGTTCATGATTAATCATGGAATATAATATCTATATAGATGATATAGAGTTGAAAATGAAGTAGAGAAGATGATCTTGTATGAGTTATGATAAGGAAAGATTTAGAAACAAAAGTGGTAGTGATCTGGAAAATGTTCACTAAGTGTGCTTCGGTCTAGTAGCCATAACTTTTTTTCTAGTTATCCAAATGAGATGATTATTTACTTGGATTACACTAAAAACATATGGCTACATTTCTTATGAAGAAATTGAATTTCAATTCTATCTCTAAGGGTCTCAAAATTTCATGAAGTTGAGAACTAGTTGCAGTACATTGGTGGATAAATGTAAAATTCGTCTTTGTACTTAAGAGAAAAATATAGATTGATCTAGCCTGAATTGGATGAAGTTTCCTTATTGGAAATTGTAGATTATTTTTCTAGCTTTCCAATGATATATAGCATGAAATTTTTAGATTTCTAGCTTTCCAATGATATATAGCATGAAATTTTTAGACATCGGAGTCGAAAGTTAGGATCTTTACAAGTAAAGATGTTTAGAAGTTTAGAGGTATCGTCTGTGATGATGTCATCTTCCTCTGGGTAACGTCATCTTCTTCTGAAAATCAACTCCTTCTGTAAACAAGCTTCTTCTGTGATGATGACATCTTCCTTTGGGTGACATCATCTTCCTCTGTAAGGATGCATCGTCTGTGTTTTGTATCCTCTGTGAATAAACTTCTTCTGTGATGATGTCATCTTCCTTTGGGTGACGTCATCTTCCTCTGTAAGGATGCATCGTCTGTGTTTTGTATACTCTGTGAACCAACTTCTTCTGTGATGACCTCATCTTCCTCTGGGTGACCTCATCTTCCTCTTTGTTACTGTTCATGAACTCCGTCTGTGTTACTGTTCATGAACTTCCTTTGTGCTATTGTTCATGAACTCCTTCTATGTCACTGTTTAAGAACTTCCTCTATATTACTGTTCATGAGCTTCCTCTATGTTACTGTTCATGAACTTCTTTTGTGCTACTGTTCATAAACTCCGTCTGTGTTACTGTTCATGAACTTCCTCTGTGTTACTGTTCACGAACTCCTTCTGTGATGACGTCATCTTCTTCTAT
>JAOQMS010000180.1:30481478-30503164 GCA_027563885.1 Erythroxylum longipes
ATAAAAATATATTATTAGTCATATAAATTTAAATTATAAATAAGAAAATATTAAATTAAAGTAAGAAGAAAACGTTATATTAGACTTGCCTTCTATTAGTTAAGGGTATATTGAAAAATAATAATTATCATAAAGTTATTAATGAAAAGTAAAATTTCTACCACAGAAGTACTTTCTTACTGCAGCCCTCTTTCTGCTTATGGATTTCTGCGGTGACACTGCAATTTCCTCCAACCTTCGATCATTCACCGTAAATTCAACCATGTGACTGCATTTGAAAACTATAATAAATAAGTATTTATCTCCAATGTAACGTAGATTTAAACGCAGCCTTATTCTTCAAATTTAACAGCCCCGGCTAAGTATGTAGCTCGGGAACCACGAAGAGCCAAGTCACCGGAGTGCCTACTCCTACCATGGACTTACGTGGACGGTCTGTTTCCACTTAAATAGTTTGGTTTAAACGCACCGCAGAAGATGTGATTCTTATTTTGCTTAAATTTATGAACGTGCCCTCTAAACTCGTATCATATGTGAAAGGATGAGTTTTGTATAAAATAAAATTAGGCTTTTTAAAATCTTCGAACGTCTCATTTTAGTAAATTATACACTTCATTCAAATCAAATCGAACATTTAATATAATATCAATTCAATGAGGACAGTGGTTACTTGGTGGGTTGATTACATTAAAGTACACTAATAGCAGAATTTTAAGACAAGGTCAACGGTTGTATTTTCACTAATACAATTTGGTTGGAAAGTGTTGTGTGTTTGAGTTGCAATGATGTATAATATTTCACATTTGCTATTTATTTGGTTGATGCTAACATTTATTTTTGGATAAGTGACTTATCCGTGTCTATTATGAGTCCAATAGTTTTCCAGGGGTTTATATATAGACTTCTTAACCATCCCTCAGAAGTGAAGTGAATTGAATTGAACGAAACTGAAACGGGTTAATACTTAATAATGTGATTGAATTAATATTGGTGGAAAGTATTTTTGGGGAAGAAATATGGGCATTCAATTCAATGGACGTTGGAAAAGAAAGAACGAATAAAAGGGTAAAATGTAAATTAATTTAGCAATTAAAAATTCGAGTCCAGAGAACTTATGAAACGAAAAGATATTTGCTTCCATTCCATTGCAGGCAAGTCAGCATGTCGGCTTTTCCTCTTCCGAACTGCTCCCTCTAGTTTCAGGGCTCTGGATAGCTTCACGTTCTAGGGTTTTCAAACCTACACAGTTCAATTTCCTCTCTTTCCCTTCATCTCCTGCTCTCTGCCTCTGGCGCTTAATTCCTCCGTTTCTTGTACGAATTTGTTCGTGGGTACGTTTCTTTTTTTAATTTGGAATTCTTATTTCTGTATTCACTTCTCCTTAATTCTGCCTATGTTCTGGTCAATCATTGGAAAAATGTTGAGGTTAAGTTTGGATGAAGAATGATTTTTTCATGCATTGTTGCTTACTGTTGTCAAATTGTAAAGTTGTTTTTCTTCTATTAATTTTGGGTTTATTTTAGTTTCTTATGCTGCTAAGAAGAAACAGTATTGATGCCCATTTGAAGTTTCTTAAGAGCTATTGCTGGGTTTTCTCTTTTTGTTGAAGTTGTGAGTTCTTCTGGTACTTGATTGACAGTGAAATTGGTATTCTTTTTATTTGAGGTTTTGGTTTCTGGGTTTTGATATTTGCTCATGATATATGTGTTTGAAGTTCTGAATTTTATGGAAGAAGTGTAATGGATTGATTTCCCTTTTTCATTTTTCATTTGACCTTTTTCGAATTTTACAGCTGATGCTATTGATTTTATCTTCCTAGATTACTGAGGTACTTGGCAATTTGACTGGACAAGTCTCTTTACATTTCGAGATGGTTGAATGAAACAGATTTGTATATATTGATGATATGGATGAAAGAGGGGTAGATGAAATGGGGACACTTGATGTTTCCGAGGGGGCACATCTGCATGGCAAAGAGAATGAGTGCCCCACAAAACCATCTGAAAGCTACAATTTGTTAGAGTCTCGTGAAATAGCCATACTTGGTGAAGATGACTATTGTGAGAGCTCATTCCATGTATTTGCAAATGTCCTGGGGGGTAAGGATATAAATAGGAGTGGAAGTGCTGTGGAGGGAGCTGAAGAGCCTTGTACTAGCCCTCGCTACATGGATGATGCTGGTAACATGGTTGAAGAATTAATGGTGAGAGATTTTGATAGTTCAAATTTGGCTATAGTTGGTACCTCAAATAATAGGGAAAAGATGCAAACAAGGCAGGGCCAGTGGCAACATCATTCTCAACAGGGTCATGGATCAGGAATTGGGAGTTCACGTACCAACAATTTTCACAGGGACAATGGTCAGAATTTGCAAAGTGTAGGGGAGGATGTCGGATATACTCCTTTCCCTGAATTTTTTGATCAGAAAGCATCAAGTGATGACTGCAACCAAGTTATGGAACCATTTGTAAATACTTCCTGTGGACAAGGTTCAGAAAATATGACCTCTCACAGTGGAATGCGAACAAAAATTTTCTCAAAATCAGGATTCTCTGAATTTTTCGTAAAGAATACTTTGAAGGGTAAAGGAATCGTTTTTAGAGGCCCACCTCAGGGTGGCATGAAACTTGAATCAAGGGACACGAATAATGGAAAGGCTGCTGCTGGCACATCAGTCTGTTCTAATGCTTCACAAGTCTTGGGTGTAGATACTATGATTCCTTCTTATGCTGGTTTTACTGGTCCCATACCTGGTGGTTCTGTACATGATGGAGTGAATTTAAGAGAATGGCTGAATTATGGGCGTCAGAAAGTGACTAAAGTTGAGTGCCTGCGCATCTTTAGACAGATTTTGGATCTGGTGGATTGTTCTCACGCTCATGGAGTTGCCTTGCATGACTTACGACTGTCTTCATTCAAGTTATTGTGCTCAAATCAAGTTAAATACATTGGTTCAATTGTCGAGAGGGATGCGAGTGAGGTTGCTCGGGTCGAAGATAAAACTTGCTCTAATAATAACATGATAAAAAGACGACCACTAGAGCAGGGAATGTTTCCATCTTTGAGTGTATGTCCAAAGAAGCAAAAGCTTGATGAGAATATTAACTATACAAGGCAGTGGCCTCAGTTTACTCCAAGATATTGGTTCAAAGTTGGGCCTAAAACTGATGTGAACATTAGTGTTGCCAATACAAAAGACATCAGTAATGAATCTAATGTATATGATAAATATGCAAATAGAATGCAGGCCACGTCAACCACTTGTCGGTTGTCTAACGTGCAACCGCAGTTGACTTCTGTTAGTGATCAGTTAGAAGACAAGTGGTACGCAAGTCCCGAGGAGCAGACTGAGGGTATCTGCACTATATCATCAAACATTTACAGTCTGGGTGTGCTCCTGTTTGAGGTGGGAAAACTTGATTCTGTTTCTGTCATGGCTTGTGTGATCATACTTCTGAGAGAGATATTTGAGGATGGGTTTGACTAGTCCTTAAATAGAAAACCTACATTTCTTTACAACATGATGCAGCTTGTCAATATAATGTGTTGGTTACCTGAAATATTTTTCTTGAACATGTGTTTTCGAAAGCATAATTACTTGTGATATTACTATGGTTACTTGCGATATATAGTTCTAGCTTCCTGAAAGTTGTTGTCATCCTCTAGGCACTTAAAGCAAAGGGATTAAATATTGTATTGTTGTTCATCTCGTTATAGCTTTATCACTTGTGATGCCATAATCATGCTACTATTTCGTAGAAATGCACTGGGATGTGTTCTGTTTTGTCTATTACTTTGGTCATATGATTAATGATTCATACTTGAAAGATATTCAGATGCTGCTTGATTTCATCTTGCTGTATATCTGGAGTCTGCTCAGAATTATTGCAGTTTATCACCTACTATTGATTTGTACTTGGATTTTTGATGAATGCTTGACTGAAGATTTTCTAGTTCAGCTAGATCTTTCCTTACGTCTGGATCTCTTCTGAAGTATATGTTTTCTAAGATGCTTGAAGATATATTTCTTCAAAGTTCATCTGTGTTTTTGTGGTATACCTTCTAGCTTTTTAGTTTTTATTCCGTTGCATGAGATAAATTCTTTTTTCATTGTTGATCCTAAAATTTAGGTTATGTTCGCTTTAAGTTGATGATTGGACACCATAGAATCTTACTTTTTGATTCTATTTTGTATTTATTTTCTTATATTCTTCCATGTAGAAATCAAGCTCTACCATCATAAAGAAGCTGAGTTCTACAAGTTGTAATATGTTGAATATAGAAGAAACAGAATGTAAAGACACGGAATGTTTGCAGAAAAGAGTTGTGTTGTTTCTACACACTCTGATTCTATTAATAATAAAGATTGTTCCTCCAAAATAGGAATACAAATCAAGTTGATTTACAATGATATGTGTACAAGATATTGCTTAAATTAGAAGATAATTACAACTAGCATATCATATCTACAGCTGTGCATATCCGTCTTCGTGATCTTCTTAATCAGCTCCTCATGATCTTCAATCCGCATATTCCTCAACATTCCATAGCTAATTTTAGATGATTTTTGCTATCTTATATTCTATATGATCTATCTTTATGGGCCTCGTAGGCATTTTATAAGTGGACTGTTTAAGTTAGCAAGCAATTTATAGCCAGCTAACAATCTAATTTAGGCTTCTTCATGTCCAGTCCTGTTGAACTTCTTGAATTTCAGACCATTTTATTATTTCCTCTCACGTTAGACAAGCTGTGAAAAATTCTTGATCTTACCTGCACAAACCTGTGAATTTGTATCAATAAGATTGCCTAATGTATATTTGTTTTCACGGTTCAAGGTATGAAATTCACTTTTGGTATTGTTCAGCATCTGCTCTGTTTGGATTAATTAGAACAGGACCTGGGGAGTGGTTATCAAGGTGTCTCTGTTAAGGTATTAAGTGGCATAATGGAGAAATGGGATTAAGCGTCAAGAGTTGGGTCTGTTTTCTTATTTAGTAGTGGTTGGGTGTGGAAAGCCAGGATTAGAAACTTAAAAGTTACTGAACTTTAGTCTATTAGTCTTAAGCTAAAAAGAAATCTTCAAATTACCAAACCTGCTAAGGAGATAAAAATGATCTTAATTTCTTGTTACTTTTTGAGAGGCAAAAACTGATTTGCATCTGCTAATTTCCACTTATTGGAGTATCAATCATTTATTCACTGTTAGTTATATTGTTGTGTCTGAATTTATGGTGCTACCTTAATTTCAAATAAGAAAAGGTATCACACTGTATTCTTCAAGCCTTCCTTGTAATTCTTTAGCTATTAGAGATTTGGATTTGTATATGCATATTTGTTTTTGTACCGTAGCATATATATGCATAGTTCTTGCAACTGCTTATAGCACCGTATTAACCAGTCCTGCAGTGATGGCATTCTTCTGTACACTTTCTGATTACTTATGCTATGCCAATATTTTGTTACTCCCTGCTTCATGCTTTTGGTTGAAGACTCTTGAGTACATATTTTCTGCTTTTATTTAATGGAATTATTCTTTCAGTTACTTGGTCATTTTGAATCTGAAAGAGCACATGCCGTGGCAATGTTGGAGCTGCGACACAGGATTCTTCCTCCACGTTTTCTTTCAGAGAATCAAAAGGAAGCTGGATTTTGTCTGTGGTTACTTCATCCTGAGCCTTCATCACGCCCAACAACAAGGTAACGTAGCTTGTTTTGACTTCCATAACATCTCAGGTATCATGTGATATCAGGAATTTAAAAGCGTGACCCAATGATGGAGGGTGTTGAAATTATCTGATAGGAGCTGAGTGCAAATCACCATATTTGTTGTGTATGTGACATGACTTAAGATCTGTTTCCCATGTAGTTGTTTTGCTTCAAAGTTTGACATTTAACTCCTTACTCTTTATGCAATTAAATGTCCTATGTCTGTGTCTGTCCTTTTAGGCTAGATATGCTGTTAATTGGGCTGTGGCAAGAGCCTCCAACATGGTCTTTATCTGTGTATAAATAGATAATGGATCCTCTCAAGTATCCTTACACATATACACAGATAGAGATTGTGAGGGGAAAAACATTTTGGCTTGAAGAATTGCCATTACAAAGTAGAGGATATTGATCCCTTTTCCCCAACATATCAGCAGTTTACTTTAACTGAGTTTTGGCCCTTCTTCTCTTTGATTTGTTGACCCAATTATTTATATGTGAACCCAACAGTAACAGCAAGTCTGACTCTTTTTATCTGATATAAATGTTTGTTTTTTCTTGGTTTGAATTTTTGTTTCATATTGAAGTTCATTGCTTAAAGGATTGGGCTCTTACTTTATTATGTCCATTACTTACCGATTCTTTGAAGAAGTAGACTATGCTCATGGGTAGACATTCTAACCATTTTCTTTATTCGTGAAAATGTATTTCACTTTTGAATGCATACAGGGAATGAGTGATTCTGTAGTTCTCTTTAATCAACTATTTAAAATACCTCATATGTTATACACTAGCTTTTGGTTTTATGTGACAGGGAAATCCTGCAATCTGAATTGATTACTGGATTGCACGAGGTGTCTGCTGAAAAACTTTCATACTCAGTTGACCAAGATGATGCAGAATCAGAGCTTTTAATGCATTTCCTTGTCTCATTGAAAGACCATAAGCAAAAACAATCTGCTAAGTTAGTGGAAGATATTAGGTCGTTAGATGCAGATATTGAAGAAGTTGAAAGGAGGAGTCATCCAGAAGGCTTGGTTCACACGTCCAAACATGGTGAGCTACTGGATGGTATTCAAAACAATGCTCACAGAGAATGCTTGAGCTTCGAGCCACTTTCTCCAATTTCATTTAGCTCTAATGCAAATAAAACAAAATTTATGGACAATATTAGTCAGCTTGAAAGTGCTTACTTCTCAATGAGATCCAAAATCCAACCCCCTGAAACTGATGCTACTATTCGTCAAGATAGAGATTTACTAACAGATCGTGAGAGCTGCTGTTTAGCACAAATGGCTGAAGAAGGACAAAATCGCACTGATTGTGTTGGAGCCTTTTTTGATGGTTTATGCAAGTATGCTAGGTATAGTAAGTTTGAAGTACGTGGTCTACTAAGAACTGGGGATTTCAATAGTTCTGCTAATGTGATTTGTTCCTTAAGTTTTGACCGGGATGCTGACTATTTTGCTGCTGCTGGAGTTTCAAAGAAAATTAAAGTTTTTGAGTTTGATGCACTCTTCAATGATTCTGTTGATATTCATTATCCTGTTATTGAAATGTCAAATAAATCAAGGCTCAGCTGTATTTGCTGGAATAGTTATATCAAGAATTATCTGGCTTCAACTGGCTATGATGGTGTGGTGAAGGTTTGTCATCTTTTCTTTTGTTGCTTCAAGTCTAAAACTTGTCTTTGGATATTAAGAGCTAAACAGTGATGGATTTTAATTTCCTGTATCATTTTGAGTTCATAAATTTGGTTTGTCAGTGTGTACTGATATGACATGTTTGCTGTTGATTGTTAAAGTCCCAATTTATACAGGAATGCAGTCTCTGGTATATTGACATCATCAGTCAAGTTGGAACTTTATGATTTGATTAGATCTTCAAATTATGACTGTCCAAACTTAAATTCAATATGGATCAAATAGTAAATAGCTGTCCCAAAATTGTCTCCTATTTCTACTTTAATATCACAGTTTATAGATAGCCAATGTTGAATTTTGTGAAGCATCATCACTTGGGCATAAACCATTTGATATTTTATAGTATGACAAGATCTGAGGACATTGGTTGATTTATCGGATGTTTTTCCACTTCTTACAGCTTGCAGTTAGTATGTAGTCTGTGATTACTATATTTATGAATGTAGATGCAAGCAAAATGGTTTCCTGTCTGGCCTTCCTTATCATATCATCTACATCCATTTTGTTTCTTTCTTCATAATGCTTCCAATGCATTGCTTTTAAATTCCTCGTTCAATGGATTTCAGTTATGGGATGTCAGTACTGGTCAAGGGGTTTTTCAATATAGTGAGCATGAGAAAAGGGCTTGGTCTGTTGATTTTTCTCAAGTATATCCGACAAAATTGGCTAGTGGCAGTGATGACTGTTCTGTGAAGCTTTGGAATATTAATGAGGTATGTTCTTTCTTTCCCATCCTATGCATGTAAGTTATTTACAACTAAGAAGAGTCAGGGTTTGGGCTATTTATCACCAAAAACAGAAGTCTACTTGTCTCCTTTTAACTAAATCTTCTTGTTCTGCTGGAAATTATATTACAAATCCCCGTTTCATGATTGCATTGAGTTATAACACATACTACTATTTGTGTATTTGAGGGATAAATAAGGTGATATAAGCATGCATCATCATCCATGTTTGTGACCATGATGTTGTCAAGATAGTTGAGTGTAAATTATAAAAAAGCCATACATCCCACTGAGATTTTCCATACTTGTTTACATGAGTGCTGATCTTTGTCTTAGCACTGGCGGCTATTTGAAACATAATATTCGTATGATGCTTATTTTTGCAGAAGAACAGTATAGCCACAATAAGGAGCATTGCCAATGTTTGCTGCGTTCAGTTCTCTTCTCATTCCACTCATCTACTGGCCTTTGGGTCTGCAGATTATAGAACCTATTGCTATGACCTTCGGAATGTTAGAACACCTTGGTGTGTGCTAACTGGCCATGACAAAGCTGTGAGCTATGTAAAATTTGTGGAATCGGACACTCTTGTTACTGCATCAACTGACAACTCGCTAAAGCTTTGGAATCTCAATAAAACCCATTCGAGTGGCTTATCCACTAATGCTTGCAGCTTAACCCTAAGTGGGCATACTAATGAGAAGGTATTATTTTGTGAGTTTAATGTCATTTTTGTTGTGATAGAATCCTTTAAGGAATTAAACTTTGTCATTCTGGGCTGTTTCAATTGTTTCTCTCTTACCTGTTTGTTCTTTTCTGGTTTCATTTTAATTTAGTCTTTCTTACTTCCTCAGAACTTTGTGGGCTTGTCAGTGTCTGATGGCTACATAGCTTGTGGTTCAGAAACAAATGAGGTATGACTTTAACTTCCTAGTGCATTTGTTGGATAATGAATGAAGCGTTCTATTAAATGAATGGTAATTTCATACACGTATTTTTTCTTTCTTGGGGGGGGGGGGGGTGTTGGTTGTGGGGAGAAGGGTGTGTGTTGGGGGCACAGAAGAAAGGAGAAAAATGGCAATGGAAATGTCCTAGTTTAGATGTGATATTTCCATATTCATTAGAGCATTGTGTTGTCCTATCTTTACCTCATGATGCGATCTCTTTTCAGGTTTATGCTTACTATAGATCTCTACCTATTCCAATCACTTCACACAAATTTGGTTCAATCGACCCAATTTCTGGTAAAGAGACCGATGATGACAATGGGCAGTTTGTTTCAAGTGTCTGCTGGAGAGGGAAGTCAGACACGGTCATTGCAGCCAATTCAAGTGGGTGCATAAAAGTTCTGCAGATGCTTTAGAGAATATTTATCCTCCTGAATTTATAAAGAATCTGTATTTCCCCAAATCCTGTACTGCCTTGGCAGCAAGAAGCAAAGTCCTGGTGGGGCTCAATCGCAAGCTGATGCCGCCAAGCTTGTTCACAAAATTCTTTTGGCATGGGTATCCATTTATCTATGCCTTGTGGGATGGAGGGTTTTCAATCAGCTGCATTTCCAATTTGTAGCCAGTAAGGGTATCCTAGTCCAGATCACCAAGCTCGCAAAAGAAAATACTGACACTGGGATGGTTTGCAGGTGAAAAATCTTAATATGTATAAAGAATAGAGGTTGGAGCCAGTGTTTTAAAACAATGATCAAGGACCAGCTTTATTGGGAAAAGCATGGATAAATATCTTGAAGGTGCCGTGAGCATCTTAATTATAGACATGTGCTACATGTAACCGCTATTACAGAATGCACGGTCCTTCTTGATTATAGACAATTTCCTGACGAGCTGCTGCTTGTACAGCGCAGAAGCAAAGTAGGATGTGCCGAGCAATTACATCAATTCCTTGCTGACTTTACTATAGATTTTGTATTTTCAAATGCTAGCAATTGTAAATTTTGATAGAAAATTCCATGTATATGTTATATTTGTCTCCAGTATCGTGCATATCTTGTCCAGGTATAGGACATTCGCTACCGGCACATTCTGTTAATCCTGTATCTCGGCTTGAGCTCAAGAAAGAACCTGAACTCGATGTTATACCTTTCAACACTCTCATATACTCCAAAAACAGGGAAAGAACTACGGGAGAATAAGAGAATAAATATTACATATGCAAGAACATATGCTCTCCTGATATGTTGTAGCAGATGAAACTTCCAAGTTAGAAACAAATATGCTTAGCTATCTGTGATAGCAAAACTCTGATTTGATTGCGAATACAAAAGAAATAAGATATTCCCCTACGTCTTGATGATCAAAGGTCCACGAGCTATGACTTTTCAGGTTCTGGGATTTGTCTGCATGATCTACGATTGTCAGGGTTCAAGGAACTCTTGAGTAATGTTTTGCTCAGTCCGCTCCCCTTCAAAACATAGTCCGTGACAGCCATCGCTTCGATATTGTTGCAGTTAATGGTTTTGGTTTTACTGTAAAACAAATCAAGAAGTCTTTGGTTTCATTTTGCTGAATATCTTATTATATTCCCATATGATAAATGAGTCCACAAAGAGAGAGCCGACGAGGAAATGTGAGGGCAGTAAGACAGTAGTTGTAGGTTCACAGCTGAATACCTGTAGGTCTTTAATCTACCCAGATTAACCTGATTCTTGTCTAATGCTGATACTGAGCTCACCAAATCAGAATGCATTTAGCTCTCGAGAAGTATGACCCAACTGGCTTCACATCGAAACAAAGTCGGGAGCAACAGGCCTTGCGTAGTTGCTGGTAAAATTGGGTCCTCATCTACAGAATTACTCTTCCAGCCATACAAGGCTGGTTGCTGATCCGGAGTTCTTAAATTTAATGCCCGACGTAGCCTTTTCTTTCCTTCACAAGCCTATACACAAAAATTTGAAATGGCATTTGCGACATTGAGGCCCGTCCAACTCAACTCTCTTCCACACTTCTTTGAGAACCTAAACTCTAGGTGAGAATAATCTGCGGTTGGTACTATTCTTTTGCTTAGAAGGCTAAATATTTTCTCCAAAGCGTTTAAGAGTCTTTTAATTTTATATTATTTTTATTATAAAGAAAAGTTAAAATCTTGAAGTCTTTTAATATAGGGTGTTGCTTTTATTATAATGGCCTAAATTATACTATAAATATAATTTTATAAAAGAAGAAATGAATGAGGAAATAGAAATTTTTTATTTATAAAAATTATTTTCTTCACTTAATATAACCAATTTTCTTCTCATCATTTTTTCTTTCTACTTTACTATGGGTCAAAGGTGTACATCAACATTTACGAGAAGCCCAGCTAAGAGACCTATAAAAAATGCTTGTTGGGAGGTAATCCAATGTTCTGGGTTCTTTAGCTTTGATTTGATTAGATTAACTTGTACTTCTTTGGTTTATTTTGTTGTTTATGCCTTTTTGTTTTTGAGTTTTAAGTGGTTGTTAAACTCATGGATTGAAGTAGGAATTGATGGTGATTTAATAGTATTTTGCTTGGGCTTAGTGCAATTCAAGTTTTGCACGTTTACAGGTAAACACGGTAAGAAACATGCCCTCGTGTTTGTCCCTTATTGACTTGCATCAATTCACACTTAAGAAGTGGAGAGTAGGAAAATTGAATATGAGACAAATAAGGCATTGTGTTTGGACTATGTTACCAAACACGTTAGTGTTTGCCCCATGTTAGAGCACACCAAATTTTAGATGAGAATTCGATAGTATCAGAATTGGACATGGTGCATAAAATAGATCCATGTTGCCCCTGTGTAGAACATCTTCATTTTGCAACCCTATGTCTCTGTTGAATAAAGGAGTGGTGAGTACCTATACTGAACACGAGACAAACACGTTACCATGTAGCTGTTGTATTCATCTCCAATTCTAGGTATGCTAAACACCCCTTTAAATTTGCTCCCATATTGGACTAGGTAAAGCTCTCAAAACTCTTTCAAGCATAACATTGGTATAACAAAGTAGTTTTTTAAGTCTATGTTTAAGGAAGTTATAGAAGCTGAGAGCACCCTTTTTAAAAAAATAAAAATTTGTGCTGTGTATCTTATCATCTTTTGCAACATTCTCACGTGTAGTGGCTTTGTTCTTCTTAGTGCAGAAATGGATTTTGGAGAGTTTATAACATGCAACAACATGGTAAGGTGTTCTTATTGTGTTTATTTCAAGTGGCTTTTATTTCTTTATTCATGTTCAATGCATTAACATGGTACTATGTCCTTTCTTTGTCTATTGTTCTAAGAATATTAAACCATTTTCCCCATAGTTTACGGCTTTTTTTTATTTATCAAACATGCTCCCATGTAGCATTCGTGTAGATCCTATGTTCCCTTAACATAGACCCATTTCCATCCGTGCCTTGAACACGACACTAACACACTATCGTGTAAGGTCTGTGTTTATCCATAATTTAACACTATGGAATAACATTTGTAACATATTGATTTCACTCTCCTTTTTAATTTTCTCTCAAATTTAATTCGTCCTATTGCAATTTCCAGTAGATTTCAACTTCCCCAAGTAAGTTTCTCATTGATTTCACTCACCATTTATTAAGATTTTGAGTTTAAAATGTCAATCTTGGAGAAAAACCCCAATTTTGTAGGTTAGTGTTTTTGTTGGATTTCTAGACATTTCATGCATCTTTTTCATCTCAATTTGTGTAAATTCTTATAGGTTAGTGTTTTTATTGGATTTCTAAACATTTCATGCATCTTTTTCATCTCAATTTGTGTAAATTTCAAGTATTCCTTTTCCCCTAACATTTATTTTTAATATTAACATCAATTATGGATTGCTTGAGGATGATGATTGTGTCTTGGGGTTTGAACTTAACGAATATCCGCTATCTCCAGAGATTTTGGAGTTTGTTATGTTTAGGTTGGATAAAGTATAGCTTAAATTCATGATTTGAGGCTATATTTGAGTTATTTATGGGTGAAATTAGTTAATCATGCAATGTTTTGGAATGGCCTAGTGTTCATTTACTTTTTAGGAGTAGTTTCTCGTTGTTATCTATATTCTTTGTTATGTTGGCTTATTAGATTCTTGAGGATGAGTTTGTCATTAAAATGATATTAATGTCCTCTTTGCATTTCATGTTATTATCCCTATTTTGCTTGGATTATGATGCCATATATCCTTACATATACTCGTTTTGCTTCTGGATTGAAAAACAGTTGATGTTAGGGCTTTAAGGAACTTTGATGAAATAATTTATTCGGTCGTTAAAATGGTATTATAAAGTAAGGAGTATGGTTTTGTTTATGTATCAATGTAGGAGGATGTTGAACGTTGAAATTGATGTACTATGATGTTAAAGCATTCTTTAAGGGTTATATGATTCATTAATAATTTCATATAAGGGAGTTTTAACATTTTTACGGTTATTAGATCGTTATTTGCCATATACTTGAGGTTTGGTGCAACATCATACTTATTTTCAACGTTTGCTTTTGCTAATAAGAGATCATATATATCATTAGTGGGAGATGATTTGTTAATTTTTTTAGGTTGTTTCGTCACAACTATATATGTAACACCAATAGTATAACATAGTTAGGTGAAGGAGTAACCTCATTGTAAGAGACCAAGATTTGTTGTTTCTACCTCATTTGCAGTTACTGCTAGGAATCTTGAGCTATAGGCCTATAATAAATATTCCATCACATATGTCACTTATGGAATTGCCAGAGCATCCTATCCTACACTTAATGACTAAGTATCTGCCAAAAAGAAAATTAAACCACCGTAGTATATTGACTTGAGTGTATTAAGGGAGCTAAAATTGGAGGATTTGATATAGAGGACTGTAGACTTTAACAAGAGAGAAAATTTCTTTGATACCTGAGAATTGGTGTATTGGGAGTTAGTATGCGTAATTATTTGCATGGTCCAAGTCAATGAAAATAGGACTTCTTAAGATAATGTTCCATTATGTAGTTTTGGCTAGGGACCATTCTTCATTAGTTTAATTAGAATCATTTGGAATTCATGATGGACTCTATATCAAGGATTACGCTTGCATCATACATCCCATTAAGATTCAAATTGATTAGGATTACTAGAGCTCTATGCCACCGATTATTAGAATGTTATAGCCTTAATGCATCCTTATTCACCCACAAGGTCCAAAGCTTCCAGCTTTCACTTTCCATTAATGCAATATGTGTATAAGCTGCTTATTAGCTCTTTATGTGCTGGACATGATAACACATATCTAGTAACCTATCTAGACCTATCTTTATCCAATCATATGTTATTAAGTGCAGAAAAATTTAAGAATGTTTTCATTTAGCTCCTTTGGGACTACTTGCATCTCTCAAATTTTGGTGTGATCACTATTAGGTTCATTATCAACCAACTAACAAGGATATTGAGACCAATGATGAGCGATGATAGGTGCATATTATAGTTTATTTTCTAGAGGTTTGAGTATAATTTTTAAGTGTTTTCTTTGATGATAATCATGTGTTTAGAACTTAGAATTGTGTTCTTGTTACTATTTTTTATGTGTTTTAATTGTTTGAATGTTTTAGAGCAAGGATTTGATCTTAATTTTATGTTTTAAGTGGTGTTTGATGTGTTTGTTAGTGAGTGGAAATAGCAAATTGAAGAAAAGAGGAAGAACTTGAAGAATGGAAGAAGTCACGATCGTGCAAAATTGCATTATCATGCATGAGGAGTAGCTGCATGAAGCCCCTATTTGTTACTATCATGACTTCGTGCACAATAGTGACATAAATTATGGATAAGGTAAGAGTCACGATTGTGATTGTTTTCTAGCATGCAAAATTTTTGTATTGTTAACATTTTGGTGCTATTTTTCAACCAAATTAAATGGAAAAACCCTAGAAAGAACCTTAGAAGCCTAAAGAAGTATTTAAGGCAAAGAAAAACATCAAAATGCAGGTTGTACATCATAATAAAAGATATCAAAGAGCAAAAATCAAGAGTAACTCTAGATTTTCATATCAAGACACTAAACTATTTTTCTTTCTTTTCTCTTTTTATATTTTATTTTCTTGGATGCTGATTTGGATTATTAGGATCCTGAATATGGTTATGGGTTTCTAAATCCATATTAGGGATTGTTTTTGAATTGTTTTGTTTAACCTTATTCTTTTTGAATTCAATAGATATTAATGCTTTGTGATATTTTTTATACTGATACTTGGTAATAAATCGAGAGATTGAATCAAGTCATATGTGTTAAGGCGCACAATGAGAGTTAGTACATTAATAGGCTTGCAAATATCAAATTAATAAACCAGTGAAGCGAGACATTAATTGTGAATTAATTATCCTTAGGGTTGCTTCAAATTCAATTAAATAGTTAGAAGTAGTTTAGTGAATCAAGAAGTTGCAATTATATTATTATCGACTTCAATTAGTATTACTTGATTGTATCTTGTGAGAGGGTAATTAAAAACTTAGGATATATAGGATCAAGCATAAATTGAATCAACAATAATAAGGGAAGATAAAATAAGAATAGAAAAATTCCTAAGTTTCCTTTATTGATTACTTTATTCTTATTGTTAGTTTAATTATTCAATTGTTTAGTTTTAGTATTTGATTTAATTTCAGTTAATTTATTTTAATTCAATTCATTTACTCTTTATTACCTTAGACAAATTGCATTTAACTTGTTAGGTAACTCATTAATCCTCATGGGAACAATACCTTTTATACTATAAATTACGATCTGTATACTTGTAGTATGAAATTTTTTTATATAAAACTAATAACAAGTGTAAGCTTACAGTTGTTTACAATCCCATCCCACTTACCGTAAACATCCTATAGGTAATAAGGATGGTAGAGCTCTGGCTCGATGTATGGGCCAACACTTTGATCTAATTGGCACTCCACCATGAGTAGTGAAGGACATCCATACACTCAGAGAGGATGCTGGGTGTATAGAGTAGGAAAGAGCACTAACATCAACCTAAGATCTGAGCCACTCATTAACAAGCCCCCTACCCACTTCAGCATATATTTGGTATGTGCACCAAATTAAAATATATACTAGTGATATTGTAGCACCCTACTCCCATCTGACACGTGTTCGTACGCTCGTCAGACGTTAGTGCATATGCCCGACAAAAATGGCGCACTAACTATATCACTTTCGGTTATCTCATGGCATTATAAATTAAAAACGTAAATATCACAATGTCTAAAGCCCCATATTCCATTTCATTTCATAAACCATGATTTACAATGTAGCATTTCATAAAACATCCATGTATATACAATATCGACAACCTATCAGAGTCTACGGCTCTGTTACAAAATGTGCTATATACATGAGGAATTATACAAAATGTTTAAAACTAATTCCTACAGTCCCAGCTGACCGACCTTTAAACTATGTCTTCTATTAAAAAGTAGTGCTAGAACTCTTCTAAGTTGTCTTAGAAGCTAAGTCGTCACTCTTGAGCCTGAAAAGTGAAAATTGTAATTTTTGTAAGTTTTGCGAATTCAGTGAGTTAACCATCCTCGACGGTTCACTTATGTCACATAACATAACAATTTATATAATCACATTATTCACATTTATCAGCATGTAGCATCACAAAGCACTTTGTTCATAAGTTTTCACATTTTTCATTCAACTCAATTTAACAATATATTACAATAATTCAAATCATACATATCATGTGTGTATGCAATGTTCATGAGACTCACATTCGCTTATTATGTTGTGGTGATCGAGTGCCTTTTTCACTGTCCCATATCTGTTGTAGATACCGGGCTCATTAATACTGTCCCTTATCCGTAGGAGATACATAACTCATTTTACATAGTGAGCCAGAGGCTCTTACCACATTCTGAGCTTTAAGTTCTTTTTCATTGGCGACTTCGATCACAACTGCCTTTATATTTTCATGCATTTATGAAGCGAAATGAATTACACATATTCAATCATTATGCTCAATCAATTGCATTCACATTCTCTTTCTCATTCACATTTGTCATCAAACCTTGGTCCGACTTTCAACATTTCAATTGAGAACACTTATTCCGTCAAATTCACATTCAATGAGTACTTCTAATGTGTTATTCATACATCAAATGTCTCGGACATTCAATGTCTGAAATCAGTACATACACATCATATAATAATTCAATACATAATTTAACAAACACACAATCAAGGTGAGACTATCTTAGGTTACTCACAGTTTGCTCCCATTAGCTTATTGCCTTAAAGTCCCAGCAATGTTTGGAAGTGGTTGTTCAATGTGCTCTTCTATAGAATACAAACATATACATTTACCATTACTACTTTGCACATTCACATGAATACTTAAAGACATATATATGTCATGTATAATGCATGTTCAATGACAAATTCCTGGGTATATTTCCTTAATACACATCTTATAATCAATTAACATTATCTTCCAATCATCGTTTAATACCTAATACACTTTACTCACTTTAAACACCTCATTTAACATCAACTAAGTTCATTCAGGATCTTATTCAAGCCTAAATACCTCATATGGGATCACCCCATCATTGTTTGATTCATATTTCACTCAAAGGACAACTCTTTTTCTTCATAGGTCTGACCATGATCGTAGTGTCCCTGCCAAGATCGTAACAGAAACTTTTGGAGCTAGCCACGATTGTGGTGCTCCTGCCACGATCGTGATAGGAACATTTTCTATCCAGGCCACGATTGTGGTGGTCCTACCACAATCATGATAGAAACATTTTCTGTCCAGGCCATGATCGTGGGGAAGGGCCACGATCGTGACGGAAACTTTTTCTGTTAGGTCATGATCGTGGGGTGAGGGCCACGGTCGTGCCCTGCAATTTTCCTCCTCTATACATTCGAATTCAACACATATCTTAACAAAAATTTCATACCAAATTTCCCAATATTCACTGCCTCTGATACAACATCATTCCACACTAATTCAAATACCAATTTGATTGCATTAAACTCTCAACTTCTACTCATTTAATTTATCATTTTAAAATTAATCTCATCATTCATGAAACCCAATCTCCTTCTATAATATGTCTCATTCATAAAAATCAAACCATTCATTGTCAAAATCCATCATTTCAAGTTTATGACCTCTTTATTTCTACCTCACTTACCAATTTAAACATTCACCAAAATAAGTCATACAAGGTATTAACCTTAATCACAAAAACAAGACATATTCATATACTCTCTCATCATCAATTTTATGCACATTTTGTATTTCATTAACACCTTTATTTCATTTCTAACTATCACTTTAATATATCTCATTTCAAGACACCATAGCACTCCCTTTATTGGCCCTAAGCCCATAATTTGTCACTCATCAAAACACAGACTAAGACATAACTCTATTTACCTCTTGATCCACAGACATCATCATAATTCAAATTTCATCGTTCATAATCATTCATCTTTTAAATTTCATCATCATAATTGCTTCTTACTAAAACAACTCATATATAACATTAACTCATAAAAATTTAAAACACGTTCTCTTTATTACTATTACCACTCACATTAACACAAAAACAATTTTCATGATCATGATCATCAATCTCAAATTACTCATCATATTAGTTTCATTTAACACTACCCATAAAGATCAAAGCATAACTTACTTGCTTTACTCTTAAGCTTCTTCAAAATTTCACTTAACCCTAGTTTTCTTCTCTCATACGTGCATCATCATACAAAGGTGGGAGGTTGGGCCTTTAGTGAAAAACAAAAGAGAGAAAGCAACATGGGAGTAGCAATTGAAAGATGAGGGCTAGATTCAACGTTAATGGAAGTTGGTAAATCAAAATCGTGAAAGATGAGTAGTGACTGGTAGTGACACTTGTCACTGCCACTTGTCACTCTATCATGGTCCCATTTGGACCCCTTTTAATAACTAGTATATTTAACTTCAATTTTAATCCAATTATCTCCCAAATTTCAATGACACTTGTCAATAAATCCCAAAGTCATTTATCAAAATTTTTATTTCTGTTTGATTTTTATTTCTACTACCATTTATCAATTGCCTTGCTACTCAGCATTTTTCTTAATCCAAAATATCCAAAATTTCAGAAAATTTTCAAATTTTCACCAAAAATTCTAAATCAATACTTGTAACCTCCAATTCAATTTTCAATACATATAAACCACAATTCATATTAAAAATCACATTTATAAATCAATTATACCTGAAAAATGTTAATGAATGCATATACAATTATTTTAATGTGTGCAAAATTTCATATTCACATTTATGTGTATGTTATATTATGCATGAGCATGAAATGTCCTTCCTAAATTCTCAATAATCTCTCATGTATGTATCCTAGGGTTCTAACCTTATCATGGGGTAACGGGATGTTACAATTCATCCCTCATAAAAAAAAATTTCGCCCTTGAAATTCTTAACTGAGTCATCGAATAGGTAGGGATATTGACTCCTCATATGCTCATCCATTTCCCAAGTCACTTCTTCACTCAAGTGATTATTCCAAAGGATTTTCACAAATGAAATTATTTGGTTTCTCAACTATTTTGTTTGATATCCCACTATCTTGATCGGCTCCTCAACATAACTCAGATTACTAAATATTTTGATCTCCTGAGTCGGTAACACATGCGTTTGATCCGACCGATACCTCCTAAGCATACTCACGTGGAATACATAATGTATCCAAGACATCTCACTCGTTAAGGCTAATCTGTAAGCCAATGGTCCTATCCTCTCAATGATCTCGTAAGGACCAATGTATCTAAGGCTCAACTTACCATTCTTACCAAATCTCAACACTCCTCACCAAGGCGAGACTCTGAGAAACACTTTGTCTCCTATACTGTATTCCATATCCCTCCGATATTGATCCACATAGCTCTTCTGTCTATCTTGAGCTACTTTTGTTTTACTTCGGATCAATTTCACCTTATCTACAGTATCTTGTATCAACTCCGAGCCTTCTACCATTCTCAAACCTTCTTCATCCTAATACAGAGGTGT
This sequence comes from Erythroxylum longipes, assembly GCA_027563885.1. NCBI lineage: Eukaryota > Viridiplantae > Streptophyta > Magnoliopsida > Malpighiales > Erythroxylaceae > Erythroxylum > Erythroxylum longipes. The sequence continues at coordinate 30,501,635 of JAOQMS010000180.1, forward strand.
TCGAAATTTTCTGCCATACAATGCCTCATATGGTGCCATTCCGATACTACTGTGATAGTGGTTGTTATATGCAAATTCAATCAAGGCTATATACAGATCCCATGCTCCTTGAAACTCTAATATACATGCTCTAAGCATATCTTCTACAGTCTTGATCATCCTCTCACTCTATCCAATTATTTGAGGATGAAATGTTGTACTGAAGTTCAACTTTGCACCTATAGTTGACTATAGACTCTTCCAAAACTTCAAAGCAAATCTGAGATCCCTGTCTGACACAATAGACACCAAAACCCCATATAGTCTAACTATCTCATCTACATATCTCTGAGCCAATTGGTCTAATGAGCTACTCACTCTTATTGGTAAGAAATGTGTCGACTTAGTCAATCGGTCCACCACGACCCATATGGTGTCATGTTTCATCAGGTTCTTTGGCAATCCCATTACGAAATATATGGTAATTCGTTCCCATTTGCACTCTCGAATAGGTAACGAATGAAGCTTCCCAATTAGAGCCTGATGCTCAGCCTTAATCTATCGACATGTTAAGCACTTAGCTACATAATCAGCTACTTGCTTCTTTATCCCCGGCTATTAGAAATGCTGCTTCAACGTGTTATACATCTTGGTGGTACTAGGATGCATAGCATAAGCTGCTACATGGGCCTCCTCCATAATCTCCTTCCTCAAATTATCAATGTCAGGGATGCATAACCTCTGCTTTAACTACAGTGTCTCATCTCTCAATTCAAATTCAGAATATGGATTCACCTTTAACTTCTCAATCGACTTCACCATTTCAAGATCTTTACTCTGAACTTTTCTAATCCTATCATGCGACATTAGTCTCAACTTTAATGTAGCTATTAATGCCTCATTCTGTTCTAAACTTAACTCCACATTCAAAGCACTCAATTGAATTAAGCTCAATAGTTTCGATATCTAAATCTGAGCTACACTGCTATTTGACTTCTTACTTAATGCATCTACCACCACCTTAGCTTTTCCCGAATGATACTCAATCGTACAATCATTCATAGTCTCTAAATAGCTCTATCCATCTCCTTTGTCTTATGTTTAATTCTTTTTGGCTCAACAAATATCTCAAACTCTTATGATCAGTGTATATTTGGAAAGTCTCTCCATATAAATAGTCTCCATATCTTTATAGCAAAGACTACTGTTGCAAGCTCTAAATCATGTATCAGATAGTTTATCTCGTGAGACCTTAATTGTCTCGATGCATAGTTTATCACCTTGCCATACTGCATCAACACACATCCCAAACCTTGATGCGAAGCATCACTGTATACTACATAGCCACCAATTCCCGATGGAATTGTAACATCCCCTCACCTATTGGAAAGGGTATTTTGGTCATTTTGGAATGGGTTAGGAATATTGAAAGTGTTTTTGACATATTCATGCATTCATTTATGCAAATGAATATGAAATATTGAATTTTTGCACATGTAAATGATTGTACATGCATTCATGACATTTTCCCGGTTGAAATGTGAATAATTG
>JAOQMS010000180.1:30529432-30552897 GCA_027563885.1 Erythroxylum longipes
AGAAACATTATATTTAAAATTTATCTTAAATTGAATACATCCATAGAATTGTCTTCCTAAATTGAACATGGTCCAAAAAGTCCTCACATTATTAATCTATAATCATAATAATACAAGTGTTATTCTATCTTGCCATTTGTAGGTACTCTTCAGTCATATTTATCGCATGAAAGTATCAATATTAGGATGTTTATATATTCAAGCATACCTAAACAAGATTTTTTTTATATTTTTTGTTATAATAGGTTAGCATCCTTCTGTAATTTCATTGTAGTAATTAACAGATTTATTATATTTATGCTTATAAATTACAACTATTTTATAAGGAATATATGCATTCATTAATCGAATTAAGATTAAGAGTACAATTAGAGCCTATGTCCCAATGAAGTGGAGGGGTTGACTTATGGAAAAAGATGCACTTATTTTTCACCAATAAACATGCTCAGTATAAGGGGGTCTTGTCAACTAATTAATTGCCTCCTCTTCTCCTTTGACACCATCCCCAAACTGCTAGTTATCTACATCTTATTCTTTTGCTTTGGTATTAAACACACCGCCTTTCTCACTTGCCATGAATTATAATTTTTGTAAAATTTCTAAACTTTGTCCCACTTTACTAAGATAAAATAGGCCTAATCCAAAAAAATGACTGGTATTTGTTAGCGGCAACATAATAAAGGCAGTCAATCACCTATTGGTCCACATAGATGATTAGTTGATAATTAATTTTCTACATGGACACCTATATTTTGTAAAAAAATATTTCATTAGCCAAATTAGTAAAATACCAACAAAATTAACATTTTGAACTGAGTTGTTTATCACTTAATTGAAAAATTAAAACCTTAAACACTGAACTAAAAAATCCTAAAAATTAGACACTTTAGAATATGTTATCCCTCAAATATTATTACATCCACATTATGAAATTTGAAAATTGAAAACATTAAAAGAAAAATAATAATTTGTACTATATTATAGAGTTTACAAATCATAAATGACTACACCCAGGAACTAATTAATGACATCCATATTAAAAACGCCAAAATAACTATCAAAGCAGTGAGTATATTTATTTACTATCTCTTTAATTCATTCTTTCTTATCTTTATCTCTCTCTCATTTACAAATGAAGAAAATCAAATGCTTTAAGTAACAACTATACTAGAATGCATGTAATTAAAAGGCACAAGGCCACACCTTATGTTTTATGTTAAAAGGCAACAAAAATATAAATAATCTCCAATAAAATCCCTCGCAAGCAAGAATAGTTATTGCAAACTTTGTGTGTATATAAAATGATTGTTATATAATATTTATATTCCATATTGAGGTTTATAATATAATTTATAGACAAGTGGAGTTAAGAAATATGAATTTCTAACTTCTCAAGAGAAAAGACACATGAAAGACCATAAACAATTCTTAACATATGATGTTCTGTTTTATGTGAAAATTTTGGCATATATCTCACTCTCTCAAGTGTTTTGAGTCTCAACTCTCATTCTGTACACTTACCCAAAATAAAATTAAAAAATCTAATTTTGTCTTCTTTTCAGTAAATTTCCCTTCTTTACCCTTTATTTCCTTTTAATATAAAAATAACACTTCATAACCTAAGCTACTATCAAAGCCTACACTCAATATCCAAATATCTTTTCTCTTCTCTTTTGACTCTTTTTATAGCTCCCAAACCACTTACAATGCGTAACAAATATCTCAAGGCCTACCTTTTAGATAACCAATTTTATGTTATCTCTTAATCTGACCTTAATAGGATTATATGGTCTTATATTTTCTAGTGTACAAGATCTTTTTAGATAGACGAGTGTAAAGCATACTCTTATCTACCAGTAAGAGTAAGACTATTGATAACTCAAACATTTAGGAGAGAAGGATGTTTAGAAGAAGGCTATGAAGGAGTAGGTAGTATTATTTCTATTTTCCATTGCCCTTAACTAAAGGCAATGGTCTGCTTATATCGGTAGAGGAGTTACAAACAAACAAGTAAAATAATACAGTTTAATGGAGCCACTGACATATTAACTTATTACAAATAGTACAATAATTTAACATAATGGAGCCACTAATATTCATCACTTGTTGTGGGTCCACAAAGACACATAGTTATGCATAATAAAGGGACACATATAATAATGTAATTGTACATAGTGGAGGCTTATTTATTTTAAAGCTGAGTCCTACTTGTTCTTCTAAAACATATGCCCATATGATGGAGACAATAGTTGACAATTTAATAGACCCAAAATTATCAAATTAATGATCAATCAAAGAGAAATCTTTGTTGTGAAATTGATTATCTAATAGATTGCTTCAGATCTAATTAAATAAGTTAGGAATAGTTTTTTGAATCAAGGGATTACAAATTTGTGATTTTTTAATTCAATTAAGGTTAAATGATTAGAACTAGAGAGAGAGTAATCAAAACCTTAGGAAATCTAGGATCAAACACATAAATTGAATCAATAAGTTTAAGGGAATCAAAATAAGGAAAGAATAATTCCTAAGTATTCAATCTTGATAAAACCCTAATTTTAATTAGCAGCTCAATTTACTATTTAATTATTTATTTGTTTGTTTATTCATTTGTTTCAATTTTAATTTAAATTTAATTCAAACCAATTTATAAATACCTTAGACAAAGTTATGTTCAAATTGTTAGGTTTTGCATATTCCTTCTAGTAACGATAACCTCTTATACTATAAGATACGATTTGTATACTTGCAGGTATTGAGAGTTTTATTAGATATGAAACTTGCTCAACAAGTTTTTGGCACTGTTGCTAGGGATTTAGCATTAGGAAGATTTGAATTCCTTTGATTTAAGGAATTTTCACCATTCTTGTGTACTTGCAATTGCATGAACACAAGAATTACTTGGAATTCAAGCAAGATTGAAAGAAATAGAAAGAGATAGAAAGAATAATTGTGGAAGAATATAACCACGGAGATCAGAAGGGAACGCTTATTATGGATTTCATAAGGTTAAGGTTTAGTAAAACATAACAAGACATCACTTGACCACCTATGCAAGCAACGTTGTTCGATATTAAACCAACATTGCTTATGTAACATCCCGTCCCCATATTAAGGGTTAGGACCAAAAAAAAAATTCAATGCATGTAAGCTTAAAGAGAGATTAAGGAAATGCATTTTTCTTACTCATGCATATTTTGAATGATTGAGTGCATTAGCACGCCACCCTCGCGGAGCACGGACTCGGATATCATCAACGATGTCGGGTTCGGGTCTTGCAGGAATGGGGTGCTACAGCTTAATATATTGTTGACCAATGTGAAATTATGCATATTAGCTAATGAAGATCCCAACGCCTATCTAGTTAACTTTCTAGAAATATATCATACCTTCCGATAAAATGGTAAAGGGAAAGCGTGGTACCATTTACTCAACCCAACCAATGTCACGATATGGTAGTAACTAATGTGTGATTTTCTAGACATGTACTTCCTTTTAATAAAGACAAAGAGATTGATAAAGCATATTAAAAATTTCCAACAAAACGATGGGGAGTCACTATACAAAGCATAGGAGAGATACAAGGACTTCAAAGGAAATGTCCTCACCACAACCTACCAAATGAATTTCTATTACAAACATTCTACAATGGAATTAATCCACCCTCCACGTTTACCATAGATGCAACTTCTGGAGGATCCCTTGTATGGAAAATAGTTGAGGAAGCATAAGAGTTGCTAGAGGAGATAACAAATAATAGTCATCTTTCGACATCAAATAGAAGTTGACAGTAGTCAACTTTCCAAAATTAGAAAGGATTCATTGTTGTCCATTTAGTGACAACACTATAAGCCGAGATCGCTAATTTAACAAAACAATGAAATAGCCTAAAGGCCTCCTTATCCCCTCCAATTAAAGCAACTCACCACATATACAAATTATGCAAACAAGATAATCATGTTACCACTGATTGCCTCTTGATGCAAAACAACAATACGAAACAACTTGACTATATGGGCACACAGTTTGGTCTAGAAGGAGGGAATAACTTATACTTAACCATATACAATCCTACGTAGAGGAATCACCTAAATTTTTCTAGGTTTAACAATGCGGGAACTCAATTGGAAATCAAGGTCCACCTAGATTTCAACAAGACAAGTCCAGTGACAATGATTCAAAATTGGACAAAATGATGGATAAGATAATAAGCATGGATAAGGCCTAAAAAAGGCTATAAGGGAAGTTCGAGCAAGTAAATAAGAGCCATGCCTCTTTTATTCACAATCTGGTAGGACAACTTGTAAATTCATTATCGACAAAAAGTGTGGGGAGTCTCCCAAGTAACACCAAAGAAAATCCAAAAGAGCAAATCAAGGCAATCACACTTAGGAGTAAGAATGAGCTTGAAAAATTAGTAGATAAATAAGATGAAACCCACCCTATAGAGGACCAAGAAAAGAATGAGCACCCTTCGTATGTTGCTCCTCTACCATACCCATTTAAGATTCCATTCCCCTAGATATTACAGAAGAACAAACAAAAAATTTGTAAAGTTCTTAGAGACGCTAATGACTTTGCAAATTAACTTATCTTTTATGAAGGCATTGGAACATATGTCAGAGTACGTGAAGTTCTTGAAAGACATATTATCAAACAAGCAAACTTGGGAAGATAATAAAACGGTAGCACTAGTTGAAAGCTATAGTTCCATTATCACCAGTCATATACATTCAAAGTAGAAGGATCTAGGCAGCTTTACAATACCCTGTGCAGTTGGTGAGTTAGAGTTTGCAAAGTATTTGTTCAATTTAGGTGAAAGTATAAATATTATATGATTGACTTATTTCATGAGTTGGTCAATTATATAATACTGTAAGTGCATGACATAGTTGTAGCTATACCAGTAAATACAGGTCAATCCTAGGAGGACATAGTAATTACCTTTTTTCCTATTATCTAGGTTACATATTAATTTTGGATTTTAATAAAGAAAATAAAAACTAAAAAAAGTAAAATAAATTAATCAATGATATTGAACAGAGAATTAAGATTTCACTTAGAAAATTACCGATATCAAATAATAAGTATCTAGGTTAGAATCCCCCTAAACCCTTAACAAATTGATCTTTTATTATTGATTTATTAGATCGTAGAGATTTCTATGGTATGCTAATAACTGACCTTGATACTACTAACAACTAATCTTAAACTTTCAACCGAATTACTTAGGTTAAATTTTATAAGATTGTTTTATTGATTTATAAATCCCTCTATTAGGTTTGACCCTAATCCAGAAGATTTATGTTATCCTATCTCTACGGCTGCAATCAACTCCTTCCAATTACAGTAGAACTATTTAAACCTAGAATTTCTCAATCTCTACGTATGAAATTAGATTATGATATAATATTCCCGGGTCTATTAAAACATGTATTCAAATCACAATATACAATTTCATTAATAAAAGAATCAAAACATATTAAAGTATCAACATAGGTTCACCTAACCTAAACACTAACAAGACATTTAGCTACACATTATCAAATAAAAAATCAAATAGAAATAGAAAGAATAAGGAATTAAAAACAATGGGATCATAATTCTAAATATCCCTGATTGTCTTCTATCGAGTATTTTTTTGATGTAAACATTTGATCTTATCCTATGGATCTTTCAATGATTTCTTTGTGTTTTCCACTTCTCCCAAACAAAATTGCCCCTTGAGAATAATCTCCACGTCTAGAATTGCCTCCCTAGTTTTGCTCTCCTCAATTTAGGCCAAACACGTCCTTTTATATGAAATTCTAATGTTTTGGTCAATCCATGGTCTTGTTCATAGCGGTGCATCAGACCGTGCATCACTAAATTATCTAAATATCGCAAAATTGCACGGCTTAGGAGAAGTGCACAGGCAAATGCCTTGCATCCCTTCTATGTGTCGAATCTTCATTTTATGCTATGTTTTCGTTCAAATTCTTCTCCTCTAAATTCATGAAGGCAATTATAATATGTATACACACTTAAAGTGAATTAAGTACCAAATATATAACAAAAGTATAAAATATCAACCAAAAATACATCAAATATGGGATAAAAATATGCTCAATTATCAATCTATCGTTATGCCTTTATTGATCTTTAGAAAATTAGGGCTAGGTGATATGAAGCCAACTTCAATTTTTATTCAGTTGGCAGATCAATCCATTAAGATACCGTTTGGAGTGGTGGAAGATGCAATAGTTAAGGTGGACAAGTTCATAATTCTTGTAGACTTCGTGGTGTTAGATTTCGAAGAGGATAGGAACTGTCTACTAATTCTTGGACAACCATTCATGAACACTGGGAGAGCATTGATTGACATTCATAAAGGTGAATTAATTCTTCAAAATGGTGCTGATCAAGTGGAGTTCAATATGAACAAAGTCTTAAAATTTTTAAAAGAATAATGGATGAATGCTTCAAAGAGCAAGGGAGAGTTGCTTTAAAGAAGTTAAATTTAAAGAAGCTAAGAAAAAGGATGAAGTTGAGTTTAAGGAAGAAACTGAGATGCAAGACTTAGGTGTTTTAGTGCATCAAGACATACTAGAAAGACCCAAAGAACTCATACCACCCTCCACTAAAAAGCCACCAACTCTAGAGTTAAAGCCTTTACCCATACACCTTATATATACCTTTCTAAATGAGGGCCAAACTCTACCCATTTCACTTCCAATCAGTTGGATAGGTAACAAGAGATTAAGGTGGTGAAGATTATAAGAAAGTTGATGAAGTCTATGGGATGCCAGATATCCTACATATGAGGTATAGGCCCTAATGTAGTTATTTATAGGATAAACCTTGAATAAGGTAGTAAAGCGGTAAGGGAATGCCAACAAAGGTTAAACCCGCACATAAAGGAAGTGGTTAAGAAGGAAGTAGTAAAGCTACTAGATGCGAGTATCATATACCTAATATCATATAGTGAATGGGTTAGCCCAATACAATGTATATTAAAGAAAGGAGGAATGACTGTAATAGAGACTGAAAGTGGGGAGATGATTTCCACATAATTGGTTACAGGATAGAGAGTATGCATCGACTATCTGAAACTCAACAAGGTGACTAAAAAAGATCACTTTCCTCTTCCATTCATAGATCAAATCATAGAAAGGGTGACTAGTCATTCATTCTACTATTTCATTGATAGATATTCGAGCTACAATCAGATTTTTCAATCTAGATGACCAAGAAAAGATCACTTTTACAAGTCCCTATGGAACATTTGTTTATAGACAGATGCATTTCAAGTTATGCAATGCTCCAACTACATTTCAAAGGTGTATGGTTTCTATATTTGTAGATATGATAGAGGAAATAATGGAATGAATGATTTTTTTAGTCTTTAAAGACTCTTTTAAGTAGTGCTTCACAAATTTAGATAGAGTATTCCAAATATGTGAAGAATCATACTTAGTTCTAAACTGGGAGAAGTTTAAATTCATAGTACACGAAGGCATTATATTGGGACATAAAATAATTTTTCAAAGAATTAAAGTAGATACAGTCAAAACTAAGGTCATAGAGAAGCTTCCACTACCCATTAATATCAAGGCTTGCGAGCATTTTTAATACATGTAGGATTTTATGGCTGTTTTATTCAATACTTCTTATGGCTGTTTTATTCAGTACTTCTCACTAATTACAAGACCTCTAACAAAGTTTTTAATCAAGGACATGCCCTTTAATTTTGATGATAGTTATTTATCTACATTTAATCAACTAAAGAAGGCACTTATTTTAGTAACAATCTTAACATCACCAAGAGGTGGGTTGTGTGTTAGGCCAACAAAAAGCTGCATAATTTTTATTACACAAGAAAGACATTAATAGGTCCCCAACTAAATTATACCACTACTGAAAAAGAGTTGGTAGTGGTGGTATTTTCATGTGACAAGTTTGGTCGTATCTTTTAGGATCTAAGGTGATCAATTTTACCAATCACGTTGCACCTAAGTATCTCTTCTCTAAGAAAGACGCAAAACTGAGACTTATCTAATGGTTGTTCTCTTACAAGAGTTTGACATTAAGATCAAGGAAAAAAAGGGAGCATAGAATGTTAACTACTTATCACGTCTCAAAGGAGGGAGTTAGAGAAAAGCGAAGACACTAATGAGCGATTCCTAGATGAAACCTTGATGTTATTCAACCACCTTATGGTACTATGGTATACTGATATAGCAAACTTCATTGTAGGTAGTATCATTATGTTCTATATGTCGTATCAATAAAAAAAGTGGTTCTTGTATGAACCCATTATCTATGGGATGATCTGATCTTTTATCATATGTGTGCTAATGGGCTAATAAGGAAGTGTGTTCTAGAGGAAGAGATGTTAGACATACTGACTTAGTTTCATAAAGCTATGTGATAGATACTTAGTGTTTAGCTTAAAGTTTTAAAATTAATTGAAATTGCTATACCATAAGTATACCAACTTGTATAAAATAGTATAGCAAGGTATCATTCCGTTGAGTAATGATTAGTCACCTTGTAATTCAAATTGACTTTTGTTTAAGTAAACCAAATAATGAGATATTGAAATAGCAAAAATTTACAATTTAAAGGCTTCCAAACACACTTTAATATTTCACAAAAATAAGAACACAATTTTTGTTTAGAGAATCAAATTGTAAAGGTTAAGGTCATTCACTCCATACCATGTAATCCCTTACTTTAGTAATGTAATCATTCTTAGTCATAGGCATTCTAATGTATTGGCCCTTTCTCTCAACATACACACTTTACTTAACTTTTAGGTGGATATGAAGTAACATATTGGATAACCATCAAAACATATAATATCTCTCTCCTAAAGTCATATTAGCTTCATATGTGAAGTGTTCTCAAGGCTGCCCACTCTCATGGTACATCCAAACTAATTTCGTAACTCTATTTCTCAATGTAAGCAAGGGATATAAAGTCAGCACATCATAAGCATTAAAGTGAACCATACATTAAGCCAAAGTGAGTTCTTAAATAGTTATAATAAAAACAACCCTAAACTGACTTAGGATGCAAGTGGAGCTACTTCTACTTGGGTCATGACCGTGACTTGTTTTTTTCTAGCCTTATTTTCTTCTTTTGTTTCTCCTTTGATATCTACAATAATTACATATGCAAGTAAGTTGATAATCAACATAGATAAGGTCCAAATATTGCCCAAACATTGACATACAACCATGCAAAATGTATGTACGTCAAAACACATGAAAAGCATGCAAAACCTAAACTTAAAACGTTCATTTATAAGCTAACATGCAATTTATCATATACAATCACAAAACATGCAAGTTATATGAAAGTAACACAAAACCTAGGCTAAACATCTTAGTGCATATACTAAACATCCACATTACCACATAAAATGACTTAGACAATCCTATTACAAATATCATTTATCACTATGTATGTTGGGCATTATAGAGTGAACAAACAGCAACGCAAGTATTAAATGTGGATTTTATTAGATGAATTTATTCAAATATGCTCAAGAGATTATGGCATAATGCAATCGATGCTAAAGAGTAGGAAACATCTTGAAAAGAGATATGATGCCCTACTCTAACATTTTATAAGTCGAAGAGTTCGATGTATGGGGACTTGACTTCATGGGACCATTCCCATCCTTCAACGGGAACACTTATATTTTAGTCAAAGTGGACTATATTTCATAATGGGCTAAATCCATGGCAACTCTAACAAATGATGGAAAAGTGGTACAAAATTTTATCAGAAGACTATTCAATCAATTTGGAGTGCCATGAGCTATAATAAATGATGGAGTATCACATTTATATAATAAATCTTTCTATGGTCTTCTGAAGAGATATGGAGTTCACCTTCTTATAAACACTCCATACCACCCATAAATAAGTGGACAAGTGGAAGTCATGAACCGTGAGTTTAAAAAAATATTGGAGAAGACGGTTAACAGTTCGAGGAAGGATTGGGCAATGAAGCTGGATGATACCCTATGGGCCTATCAAACTGCCTTCAAAACTCTAATCAGAATGAAACCATTTAGGCTTGTGTATGGTAAGGCTTGTCACCTGCTTGTAGAACTAGAGCATAAAGCATACTGTACTATGAAACCTTAAATTTTAACTGGAAGCAAGCGAGTGAGTGAAGACTTCTACAAATAAACTAACTCAATGAACTACGTTTGAGTGCATGTGAGAATGTTCAGCTATATAAGGAAAAATTGAAGAAGTGGCATAATTCTCATATTAAAAAAAAAGAAAGAGTTTAAAGTGGGACATATGGCATTATTATATAATTCAAGATTAAAGTTGTTTCCCTAAAAGCTCAAGTCAAGGTGAAGTGGGCTTTCAAAAGTGACCCACGTATTTGCACACGAAACTTTGAAATTGGAAAATCAAAATAAGAAAACCTTTAAAGTGAATGGACAAAGGTGCAAACCATATCTCGAAGGATTATTTTTGCAAGAAAGGGAAGTAATTACTTTCCTTTTAAATCACTAAAAAAGTTTTGAATGATGAAATGTCAAACTAAAGACTTTAACTTAGCATTTTATATAGTTAGGCTATTTTTTCAATTCTAGTATTTAGGTTTTTAATTTTTATGTTTTGGAGTGGCTTAGATTGCTAATTTTCTTATTTTTGAAGTTATTACAAGTTAAGGAATAAGTTTTGGGGTTTACACGAAGAAAAAAATTGAAGAAATAGGACAAGGTGTGATATTTTTAACATATCAAGATCGTGCCTCTAGGAGACGATTATGCATGGCAAGTGGAGCATGATTGACAGATGGATATTTGACTATATTTTTACTCCTCTGTTTGATGTTTTTTGCTTTATATTTTAATTTTATCATATATTTGGTACTTAATTTGCTCTAAATGTGTTTACAGAGTATAATTAACTTCATGGACTTAAAGAAGAAGAATTTAAACAGAAACAAAACATAAAATGAAAAGTCGACATGTAGAAGAGATACACAACCTTGCATCTACCTGTGCACTTCTTCCAAGCCATATCAAATTGTGATTTTCAGAGAATTTTGGTAAGCCCTAAACTTTGTGATAAAAAGATGTTTTGGGATAGTGGATGTGAGGAGTTAGAGAGGAGACATAGGGAGGTGATTGTAGATGTGGAGCTCATTCTTCAAGTGCTATTTTGAGCTAGAGAAGCTGTAAACATGAAGAAATCATCAAAAGATCCATCGAAATACAAGATCAAGCCTATACATTGTAAGAACATTCGATACAAGACAATCAAAGAGATTTAGAATTATAAACTCATTGTTTCCATTTCGTTTTTCTTTCATTGTATGTTTGATTTTGTATTCGATCATGTGTAATTAAACGTCCAATTACTACTTAGGTTTCATGAACCTTTTGTTATACTTTGACATGATTGATTCTTTTATTAATGCAATTGGTTTGATTGTTATATTAGATCTAATTATGTGTTTTATTTATAATTTGATTTCATACGTAGAGATCGAGAAATCATAGGTTGAATAGATCTACTATAATTGGAATGATTTGCTTGCAATCCTAGGGATAAGATTACATAAATCTTTCGGATAGGGTTAAACCTAGAGGGACTCGTAAATCAGTAACGCAATCCTATAAAATTTATCCTAAGTAATTCAGTTAGAAACCTTAGGATTAGTCGTTAGTAAACTCAAGGTCAGCTACTAGTATTCCATAGGAAGAGCTTTCTGGGAAGAGATTTCAACTCTAATTCAGGTGCTTGAACAACAAATGATACTAAATTAGAAGCAGTAAGAGGTAAATGATTAGAAAGAACTAATTAACCCTTTTGTAATGACTTATCTGTTCGTATTACTTCCTTAGTGCTCTTAATTCCCTCTAATTGTTCTACATCATCACCTGTGATCATGTTAGACTCAAGTAACATGCGTAAAATCTCATCAATAATATCCATGTGTCAAAAAAACATAAATAATTGATGTTATCAAGGTATTGCATAGCATCAAAAATGTTAAACCTGATAAGCTCTCCATCAATTTCTATAGTAAGGTAACCTTTATTGACATCTGTCTTTGTTCTTGCTATTTTAAGAAAGGTTCTTCCTAATAGTAGCAACACTTCCTTTGATGGATCAGAAATTTTCTCCCATATCTAGCGTATAAAAATCAGTTAGAAAAACTAACTAGTTAACCTGCATTAAAACTTCTTCAAGTATACCATCAAGATATACATTTGACCTATCAGCTAGCTAAATAACTAACCGTATATTTCTTAAAGGACCTAACTTAACTGACTCATAAATATATCTGGGCATGAAATTTATAGAGGCCTCTAAATCTAGTATACACCATTCAAAAATAATATCTCCTATCTTACAAGGGATAGTGAGCATATGAAGGTCCTTACATTTGTAGGAATTTTCTTTTAAATCACAACTGACACATTCTCTCCCATACTTACCTTTTCATTTTCCTTGAAACTCCTCTTGTTATTGCATAACTAGTTCAAGAACTTCACATATCATGGAACTTGTTTGATTGCTTCCAAAAAAGGAATATTAACTTTAACTTTCCTGAAGGTTTCAAGAATTTATTAATTGCCTACCTATTTTCTCGATTTGCCTAACCTATAAGGAATAAAAGGAACACTTTTAAACTTTTAAATTGATAATTTTTCAGTAGTATCTACTTTAATGTTCCTTTTTTTCTTCTTTCTTATTTTCATTTTCAGACTTAGGTGTAACTTCTAACTTTTTATCCACTTCACAACTTTTTCTTTTGCTTTCTTTAGGTTCTCTCAATACTTTCCTACCCCTAAGCAATATTATGCTAGCATTTTCTTTAGAACTTGGGATGGGTTGAGTAGGAAATTTCCTAGATAATTAGGTTTCTAGATTACTCAGATTTGTGCAAATTTGTCTTATTTAGGTCTCTAAATTTTATAAATATGCATCTGGCTTCTTTTGATATTCTACCCTCTATATAGGTACTAGCGCAATTTGGTTAGCTAATTGTTTCACCATATCTTTTAAGGATTGACCAGTGGGTTAGTTTTAAGGTAGGTTAGGTATAAAAAAGACTTTGGATTGTTTTGGTTGCTAACAAAAGTAGGTGGATTTGTCCTGGTTTGTCCTGGTCCATATCTAAAGTTTGGACGATCTTTCCATCTCTCATTATATGTTTTTTAAAAAGGGTCATATTTCCTCTATGTTTTCCAGGATAACTACCCATAATATTCACATCTTGAACCTATAAAGAAGGGCACACCTCAGTAGTATGAGTAAAATCAGTGTAAATTCCATAAGCACAAGCTTAGGTAATACCCCCAGTAACAAGTTTTGACACTGAGGTAGTAAAATGAGCTACTTGTTAAGATTTTTCCTTTAGTTAATCCTGTATGGCACGCACATCTATTTTGTTAACTCTCCTAACTTGATTAATCTCAATTTTTAGTTCCAAATTGTTTTGAATTTTCAATATGTTAGAGATTAATTGTCTAGCTTGTATAGGAGTTTTATCAACTAATGCCTCACCGCTAGCTGTGTCTATCATGCTCCTATGATGTGGTAAAAGTCCCTTATAGAAATATTGTATTAATAATTAATCACTAATCTGATGATTGGGGTAACTAACATACAATCCTTTAAATCTTTCCCAATATTCATATAAGTAACTCATTCATGTTTTGCCTAATTCCACATATTCTTTTCTTGATAGATCCAGCATTATTAACAGGAAAATATTTTTAAGAAAAGATCTAAGTAATTCTACCTATGTATTTATAGATTTAAGAGGAAAATAATATAACTAATCTTTAGCAAAATCATGCAATGAAAATGGAAAAGCAACTAATTTCATTTACTCTTCATCAATTCCTTCAGGTCTCATAGTAGCACAAACAACCAAAAATTCTCTTAAATGCCTATGAGGTTCCTCACTTGTACGTCCATAAAATTTAAGCAATAAATTTAAGAAACCTGCGTTCAGCTACAATGGTCTTTCCAAGATTAGGAAGGCAATGCATAATCTTCAAAGTTTGGTTCCGAAAGTTGTTTCAAAGTAGCTTCAGCCATTTTTATCCTTTTGTCTTCTTTTCCAATTTTATTTGCAATTTCGTTTCTTTTCCATCTCTTAATTTCATAAAAATCACCTTCTCTCTTCTTTACCTATTTTTTAAAGAACAAAAAGAATCGTTAGTTATGATTCAAAAACAAATAAATAAAATAGGCAAATAAAACTTTCCATGGTAACGACGCCAAAATTTGATACTTGTCATTAAGTGTATGCAAATTAAATCCTTAATTTACTTTCAATTAATTAAACAAATTAGCATATGGAAAATAAAGGTCGACCCCACGAAAAAAGTTAATTTACTAATTTAGTTTATTTATTATAATACTTTTAATTAAAAACATTCCAAAAAATTAATCTATTTTTCTAAAATAGATAGTTACATCCTAATAATTGTGATCATATAAAAGGAATTCCATAAAAAAAATAAACATCATTAATGCCTTTATAATGTCCTCTTTAACCACATTAATAAGATATAACATCAAAACTTAAAAAAATGAACATATGACAACATTTTTAAACAAATCGTTCAACCAATATTCAAAAAGATGATAAATTATTTTATAACTCAATAAAAATCACTGCAGAACTCAAAATAATCAACATTGATCATAAAACATGAAATATGAATTTTCCTTACTTTAAAATAAAAAATTACGATCTAATTTAATCAACACTTAAATTATTAATTCACCATTTAAATGCTAACAAAATTTGTTACGTCGTATACGTAATCTTAAAACTTTAAAAAAAAAAGAAAAACATGAACACTAAAAAATTACAACTCCTAAATTACTTCCAAACTCAATCTAATTTAGTTAGATAGTTTACAACCAGAAAGAAAATTTATAGGACAAGTCAAATCATAGGTAAAAACAAGAAGTATGTATTTAAACATTTAATTTTCTTTCTTAAACTTAAAACACATCATGGCAAAATCTTGAATATTTTTTCGCAATTTGGACATCATTAAGAAAATTCATCATTCTACATCTAAATTCTTCATTTTGTTATGAATCAATTATTTTGTTCCATTTTAAACTTCAATGCAAGCAAATTGTGACAAGTTAAAAAACCTATGAACTAATATGAAATAAATGCACATATATAAAAAAAAACAAGGGGTTTACGAATTTTGAATTGAATATAATCAAAATAAATAACTTCTAAATTTATTCTAACTTAATCTAATATGTACAGTGGACAAACAGTGTTTTAATTTCAGTTTAGCCATGCAATTTGATATACTTGGATCATTTGAGTTATTTAACAGGTTAAGCGTAGAAAACTAGCTAGCTAGGTCCTACTTGTCTCCCTTCAATTTCTAGAGTCGAACCAGCTCAATCCTAACCCAAAGCACATTATGAACTAAGAGATACGTCCAACCACTGATAATTTATTTGAAGAACAAATAAATTACAGCTTATACAATGCGTTATGAATTAATGATTTAAATATCACACTCACATAATCAAGGATATCTCTAATCATACAAAGAACATGAATCAGAAATAAAGGAATTCATACATTGTATAAGTATTAAATCAACTCAATAATAAGTCAATTAATTCAGAAAATTAATAATATAAATATTCAAAGTGTATCTCTAAACTAAATTTAACAATTAGAATCGACTAAGCATAGGAAATCATAAACAAAGAGTGGAGACGTTTTAGAAAACTCATTCTTTTTTTTTTGCCTTCACAGACCTCGAACCAACCCTAAAGGTCTAAAATTTCTTCCTCCACCAGTCACTAACCAGCTCAATTTTAGTGGTTTATGGCTTTTTGAACATTCGCACACCTCCTCATGCTAGCTCTTTGTTTCAATCACCTTTAAAAAAAAATCCTCTTTGAAATCTCACCTTTGCGTGGACTGCTTGTTGCTTTCTCCTCCCAAGCTGTTGTCTTTTTGTAGGCTCACGAAAAACATCCCAACTACCACTCGTTGTTGAAATCTCTTTGATTTTTCTCTTTTCTCTTTCATTTTGAAGAGATCTGATACAGATATCATCAGTTTCTATTGATTTGCATCTGGTGTTTTAATCCTTTGTTGGGTTTTGGATTGTCTCCCACTACTTTGTCATTTTGTTTGGTCTTTTTATGTTCTATTACATTTCTTTTTCTATTTATTTCTGCTACCATTTTGGAGACTAGAGTGCTTACTGTAATGTGCTTGTTTTTCTTTTTCTTTGGCTGCTATGTTTTGCTACTTTTTTAGCATTCTACTGGTGAAGTTGGTTAGTTTTGGGTTGTTTTCAAGTTTTTTCTTTATTTTAAGTCCATTAAACCTATAAGAAAATATTTAATACAAATAATAGATATATTTTTAGAAAAAAAATATGAAATTAAATATATTGAATAATTAAAAAGAAAAAGTAATAATTTAACCTAAATGTGTTATATAAATAATATAAAATAGGGGTGTAAAATATGTTGTAATTTTTACTCATCAAACTTCGAGATATTAGTTCCAAAACTCATGTGAAATACAGGAATAGACAAGCTAGAACTAGTTTCGCACCAGCACAACACCATGTCTCATCAAATGAAAAACTGGAGGCTGAAGAAGAGGAAGGTTGGGAGAAGGTCTTCAATTTGGTATCCAAAAACAATAAGGTTATGGCTGAGTGCATGAATACCATGGAGGGGGAAAGAAGGACTTAATCAGCTATATGACACAAAGAAGATTCTGAAGTATTTCACTACTCATGGTGTTCACAATCCTTCACCCACACTGTCACCACCTCAATCTCCATAAGTGAATCCTTGCTCTAAACTTTTTGATTTGTTTTTTTTTTTTTTTGTTTGGTTTCTCACATTAAGGACAATGTGTTGTCTAAGTGTGGGGAGGTTTATGTATTAACTTGTCATATATGTGTGAATTTTGCATATCATATTGTGTTTGTTTTGATTGGGTTGACATTGTATGAACATCTTGTTGCATATGCGTGAATTGTTTGAATGTGTCAATGGCAAGAATTTGATGGAATTAGTTTAGCTTTAAACATGGTCATTTAATTTGTAAAGGCATATTAACTTGTGAATTTTATGTTTTATCTTTGGATGAATATGCATGTTAATTAGGATATAACATTTATTCTTAACTTTAGGAAATTTGTGGCATATATTAATAATTATAAGTAAATTGAATTGGTTAATATTACTAGTAACTTTTCATAAGAATAATTAACCAAAAAGAAATGAGGTAGGCTAAGAAATTGGAATAAAAAAGATTGTTAAATAAATTCTTATTTGGCTGGCCCTTTTTGAAAAAATTGGATTAAGAATAGAGTTATAGCCAATTGAGAATGTGATATAGCTGAGTAACCGGGGGCATTCATGATAAAAATGTTTATCTTCATATTAAAAGACTAGGTTAACATTAAAAAATTAGAAAAATGGTGTTCAATAAATAAAACCTACTGATCTTTGAAAATAACAAAAACTTTCATGAAAGGATACTTAATGATAGTTACCTTTTCGATTGATCACTAATTATAAATACATGTTTACAAGTGTCATAGGTGTATGAATAGTTTGTTAATATTTTGATTGATATGTATATTCAAATCAAAGCATTTAAATATAAAATATCAAAAGCACAATCATGACCTTGGTCCAAGCACAAGTTTTTTGTCTGTTTTAGGGTTCAAGGCTATTTGTGGAGCTGAAAAAGTGGGGAAACCATAGACACATCCCCAAAACCCTAAAGCACTATTTAAGAATGTGAAATACAACAAAAAAACATAGCAGCCATTATTCAAAAGTAAATTAAAGTTGGAGAGATCAAGAAGGACATCAGAATTTCCAACATTCCAGATCAAGGCTTCAACAGCGTTTTTGTTCTTTTCCTTTAGTTCTTTCATTATCCTCAATGTGTAATATGATTTTCTTGATGTTAAACATCTTCATGGATTTCTAAACTGATATTAGGAATTATTCTAGAATTATTTTATGACTTTTAATTATTATTGAATTCAATATATTTCTGGATATTTATGATAATTGTGCATGCTTAAACTTAACAACAAATCGAGAGAGTGAGTCAAAGTAATCAGTGTTAGGTTGTACAACAAGAGTTGGCAATTTAATAGACCTATAATTATGAAATTAACGATCAATCGAAGAGAAATTTGGTTGTAAAATTGATTATCAGATAGATTGCTTCAAATCTAATTGAATAAGTTAAGAATAGTATTGTGAATTGAAAGATTACAAATCTGTGAATTTAGAACTCAATTAGGGTTAATTGATTAGATCTTGAGAGAGAATAATCAAAACCTTAGGAAATCTAGGATCAAACATATAAATTGAATCAATAAGATTAAGGGAATTAAAATGAGGAAAGAATAGTTCCTAAGTATTCAATATAGATAAAACGCTAATTTTAATTGGTAGCTCATTTTACTATTTAATTGTTTATTTGTTACGTTTATTCTTTTATTTCAGTTTTTGTTATTTAAATTTAATTCAAATCAATTTATGAATACCTTAGAAAAAATTAGGTTCAAATTGTTAGCTTTTGCATAATCCTCATGAGAACGATAACCTCTTATACTACAAAATACAGTCCGTATACTTGTAAGTATTGAGAGTTTTATTAGATAACCTTGGTCAATAGCCATAATAATGCTCTTTCACTTTTTTTTTTAAGTTTGAATCAATTTTTATGCTTGATGAAGCAACTTTTTTAGTAACTGCTAAATCTGGAATGATACTGAACCTTTCTTGGTACGTAATCGTATGTTTGCACATTCAAATTTTCAAGCTTCCAATCAATATGGTGAAGTACTCTATTTTGGGCAACTATGTTTTTAGTCTAATAATTTAGTACTTCTTCTACAAGAATCACAAGTGAGTAAGTGCCTTTTAGGGACACCTATGTAGGTATCGAAAAAGGGTGAGTTACACCCTAGTGATCTCATTTGTCTTTAACTTTAAACGAGGAAACTCCTTATCATATTATTCTAATGACTGCATCATCAAACATGAAATTGGTTCTAGAATTTTTTAAGAATAATAAAAATGACTAGATTAAGTTAAGATGTAATCAAGAGATGACTATATCCTGCTTCTTCTAGAAGTTGATAAAAGGTTGTTGGTCTTAGACTAGGATTTTTGATGCTAATCCAAGGCTTAGAGTCATCATCATCATCATCCTTAAACTATCTTTATACTTGAGCAAGTTGTTGGGGTTTGCATTTGTGCTTTCTTTTTTTCCTTTAGTATAATATTCTTTTTCTTTAAAACTTGTAGTTTAAGTATTATCTTCCCAACATTTGCAATATGGATGACACATAAATGGATCCATGTCCCTAAGGAAGTGCTCATCCATATGACTAATATAAGAATATGTCACATCTGCTCAGACAGAGAGAATTAGAGGGTTACCCTTTATTTCTTTAGGGAAAATGTTGGAGAGATCATCAAGATTTGTCTAACAGATTGGGGATTTTCTTACCTAAGCCTTTTATAAATTGATTTGATACAGCCATCTTCAAGTTGTCAAAGGAGTAGTGGAGCAGTCATATGGATAAAGTGATGATAAGAGGAATGGATTCTCATTCATAATTGGTTATCCACTATAGGGGCATGATTTCCTCTAGCTTTTCTTTGGGCAATTTTCTGGGGATCTAGAAAAAGGTAATATCTCCATGGAATATGTCTTCCGCCATATATAAAGCATCAATGGTAAAGTTTGGGAAGTGCAAATATAAAATATAGTTTTGCAGTCGATAAAAAATTTGGTGACGTAAGGTAGCCATGATGACTGTGGGATCTTGTTCAGTACCCACAATCTAGATTAGGACCTAAACCAAGTAAAGATGGTTAGGTCATTTAATTTAATGTTAAAGCTGGATGCTATTGTTAATACGACACTTCTATTGCAAAGGCTATGAGGAGAGTGCCAATAAGAGCATTATGATACTTTATATATGTAGGGATAACACCCAAAACTGGGCCTAGCTAGGCACAAAGTCAACAAACTTAGCCTAGTTTAACTCAGCTTTAAGCCAAGCTTAGGCTTTTCTTCAAATTTTTTAGCTTCAGGTCGAGTTTGGACTAGAGCTCAAACTGCCCAGGCCTTGCCCGGCCCAAAGCACAAAAGTTATAAGTAAAATGAAGTCGTTTTGACTAAAACGACATCATTCTGTATTTTTAAATTTAAAAAAAATAAATTTTAGGTCAAGGCAGACTCTGATCAGGCTCAAGTATCTCTGGTCTGATCAAGCTTCGGGTTGAGTCTAAACAGATCCAACCTATTGTCATCATTATATATATATATATATATATATGATGTATCCAAGAAGAATATTTGAGTAGTTGTTGGAATGCTTTTTCTACCATGGAGGGTTAAAAACAGTTTGACGGTTCTTATATAGAGATAAGTGTCTCCTTCTAGTAGGGGAAATTTCAGAACAATATATTGCTCCATAGAAGTAATAGGAAGGTCGCATTGGTCCAATTTGAAACTTTGAATCATCTCTTTTCATCGTGTAAAGATTAAATACCAAATAATCTTCGTAAAAAATTGTATAAAAGTTGAACAACGACATTTATGTATCACAGATTCTTATTTTTTTCAAGTAAACGAATTATTACAACAAAGTTTTCAATTTTGTTAATAGAGAGTTTTCTTCACAGAAGAGGGAAGGCGAAAAGGATAAATGTAGAAGGAAGGCGAATAAGCTCTGCACCAGAAGTGGTGGATTAACTCATGATCAATTAAAACTTTCTGTACCAACTCGTCATTAACAGTCTTTCCCTTTTCTCTAGTACAGATCACTGAAAGGTAAACCACTTTAATCAATTTCCTAATGTGTGCATGTGTGTGTTCGCGAGTGATTAAGCTTCTTCCTTTGAATGAGAGCATGAACTGGGGTTCTCGTCACGTCTGTACTGTCCAACTTCTTGCAATTAAAAGTAAGGATATTTTGACCCAAGTGTTTTCTCGCTCCCGTGGGCAGAACACGTGCCTCTCAAGGAAACATATTATTGTTTCCTATTGTTAACTTCAAATTTCTTTCTACAAAACAAAGTAGAAAGGAACATATCCGTATACTACAAGCTCAGAACGTGTACCCAAACTCCGCCGTCACCGTTACTGTGACGTCATCTTCTTTATAATTCATTAAATTAAAAAATAAAAACATTAGATAGAAAACAAAACTGAATACTAAAACGCATCCGATATTTTGCTTCTTCGTCGATAGAAAACTTGTCGGAACTCCGACATTGCTAATGCGGGGATTGCCTCGCTTGTCTCAGATGGCTATAAGAGGATCCGACCCGAATATGTCCCCAATGTCCTGGAAATGATCATCCACGCTCCAATTAGATAACCCGAACCCGAAGCTTCCGTTGTTGTTATCTTCTAAGAACCCACCAAACATGCCCGTCTCGTCGAATACATCGGGCATGGAGCTCCGGAAATCGAAAATATCATCAGGGAAAAACGTGCCTATAGAAGTATACTCCGAGAAGCTGGAGCAATTTTGCGACACGCATGACTCGTCTTTTATATGTTGAACTTCCTTGATTGAAGGGGCGCTTTGGGACTCGACTTCTTTGTTTGTGGACGGAGAGGGGCACCGGAGAACGGAAGTTGGGGAACACATATTGGTGTTCTTATTGTTACTGTGGGAGTCTTCACCGGAGTTGTAACCAGAACTAACCGTCGGCGGTAAACATTTTGGTGGTGGAGTGACGAAGTTAGTGAGCGCCTCGGGTCCGCGTAACTGGATAGCCGCGTGGTCATAAACCATTGCAGCTTCCTCGGCTGTGTCGTAGGTACCCAACCACAGCCGTACTCGTCTCAAAGGATCTCTGATCTCCGCTGCCCATTTGCCCCACGGTCTCTGCCTCACGCCCCTGAACTTTTTCCCGGGGACCTTGGCTGTCGGCTTGAGCGGAAGACGACTCGCTGAAGCTACAAATTTTCCGGTAGAAGACTTTTTGGAGCGGTCGGTGACGGGGGTGCTAGCATTTTTAGAGGAACTCGTCCTCCAAACTGCGTCTTGTGGGGTTGAACAAGACTCCATAGTAATTTCATTGACGAATTTCTTTACCATACGTGACCTGTACACTTGGTTCTCTTCGTCACTAGAAGAGTCTGTAGCGTCGGCATCCGTAACCGCTATGCGAACAACTCTTGGAGGTCTAGAATCTGGAAATGAAGTCGAGAGTGGCCTTACCAGGTTGGTTTGATACTTGTGTTCCTTGAACTTGAGTGGAGGGGTTGGGATAAAATCTTTATGACGATTCATATTTGAGAGGTTACTTTTGCTTGATAGGAAATATGGAGCTCGTTTTAGAATCGCATTGAAAGTGAAGTAAGAGTGGACTAGAGCCCCTAAATAAGAATTTGAGGGTTGGAGAAAAAGGGGAGAAAGGGAGATCCTCTTTTGAGACTAGACAGAGGGAGAATAAAGAGAAAGGGGAAGACAGGATATAAAGAAACAACAACAGCTAACGTTGAAGGGAAGCTTCAGACTGAGGGAAATCTGAATCATTCCCGCACTGAAATATTGCAGTCTTTAAAAGGGTGTCTTAAAGGACCAGAAATTTACGCCAAAGCAAAAAGAAAAATGTGTTAGATAAGAAGAGAGCGAGGCGGATTGAAAAACACCCCAAAAACTAAAACTAAAGGAATAACAGTACGGATAATAGAAAGATATGGTAAGTACAGACGACAGAGTGAATGAGTGATAGAGTAAGAGATGGGTGAGTAAGATTGGTGATAAGGCTGAGGAGACTCCAACGAGCTTTACCGGGGAAAAAAAAAAAAGTAAGGCTATGGGAATAAACGAATAAATCACACCGTAGTCTCCACGAGGCAGAGCTCGGCACAGCCACTTAATCAAGGCAACGCCTAGCCACCGATAGATATCTTCTATAAGAACTAGAGCCGGACCACCAAAGATTTTATCTTTTACAAAAGCGTTCTACTGATAGCAGAAAAGTTTGACAAGAAGAAGGGAATAAGGGAAGGAGTTCAGAGAAGAAGATAAGAGCAACGAGCCTGAAAGGGGATATAGATAAAGAGAGACCGGCCCGCTCCAGAGGCGGGTGGGTGCTATTTTATAGCATCGCAGATAGCCGTAATGACCTCCACTGAGTTTCACTCCCATCCCATTTTGAGATAATTAATTTGTATTCTCTTTTAATTGTAAAAGTTTTTAAAGTGTTGGTCGCAATGTTGCGAATACCGTACCGGACTTGGTACCGGATTGAGCATTGGTACGATACTGTACCTGTACCGGTCAATACCGGGTACCGTTTCGGATAATTTTTTAAATTTATAAAATAGTTGCTGAAATTTTTTAAAATTTGCAAAATAGTCCATTATCATATTGTACAGTTGTACTGTATATTTTTAAACCTGACTCC
>JAOQMS010000180.1:30552997-30565847 GCA_027563885.1 Erythroxylum longipes
GGGTGAGAGAGGAGGGAGATTTTTTTAAAAAAATTTGAAAATTTTGCAGAAAAGTCCCTAAACTTTTGAAAATTTCCTGTACCCGCCAGTATTGGCCGATATTACCGATACCGACCGGTATTTACACCCGGTACCTAAAGGGTCGGTACCGTTTCGTTTTCCGGCCGGTACGGAACGGTACCCATAACAGTGGTTGGTCGAATGGAGTAATATGTTAAGACTTAACAATAGCGTAAAATCTCCGGGCGCCGCATAAAAGGGAAGCCTGGAATGTGACAGGTGGTAGCATGGGCCCGGTAAAAGAGCAAATGAAATCCTTTGTCCCTTTTCTATGTACCAACTTTGTGCCATTTTATCTCAACCATCTATTTATGTGAACCCTATATAAATGAGTGGTTGAGATGAAAGGGCGCAGGGTTGATACAGAGAAAAGGGAACAGAAGATCAAGTCCCGTAAAAGAGCCTTCATCCAACGGGGAGAAGTGGAGTGGGTGCTGACTTGACCGGAGAAGATTGCTTCTTGAAATTAGGGATTGACGTGATACCGGATACTTAGGTATGGCAATGAGTCGAATTGGGCCAAATTTGCCATCCTACGGATACTTGGTTCGGCCCTAATTATGCCTTAACTTTGACTGCGTATATAAATGTCAAAATTAACAACTTTTAATTAAAATCATTTAATGACTACTTAATTACTGGTTAAAACTACAGGTAGTGAACTCTTTTGTTTCTCTATCATAAGGCGGTTTTGATAATTCATGTGCTAAAAGAGTATCTTCTCTATGAGATAGGATCTTTTGTTTAATTTTATGGTGTCTTATTCTGTCCTATGAATCTCAGCCATTCATTTATGTCGGTTCTGTATTTATTTATGCGGGACCCACGCGAGACCCACATAAATAAATGGCTGAGATTTATAGGATAAAATAAGATACTATAAAATTGGACAGAGAATCTTGACTCTTTCTGTACTACTAGTGCTACATTTTCTCTTACCATTGAACCCCTGAAGTGACCTATGATTCGGTGCCACGTATAGTAACAAAAGCCGTTTAACCTTAACCATGCAGAGCTTATGGCCAGATTTTGAGCTACTGAGACTAAAAACGTGGGTTAAGGTCAATTAACGAATCAAATCTTATATTTTAATTATGGTAATTTTATTTTATTTCATTAAATTTCATTTACATATTTAAAAGAACCTTACATAAATATTCAGGTAACAAAGTTGGAATAAAATAACTTAAGCATAAAATTTGACGTGTATAAGCATAAAATTTGACGTGTATTTACTGGGTTCTTGATTTAGTGGGCAAATATATTATTATTTCTGACGGTTAGTAACTTCATCAGTGAATAGTGAATACTTTGAGAAACGTAGCAAGTTGCTCTTATCGTTATTAAGTAAAAAGCACGTGATCCACAATCAGTTTCGTCCGGAGGAAATAAATATAAATTGGTCACCAAAAGAGCAGCATGCGTTGTAGGAATGGAGTAACGTTGCTATTTCTTTTGGTATTATTCTTGACAATTTTTCTTCGTAACATCCTTTACCGCGCTCTGCTTTTATCAAGTGCCACGAGCAACAAGAGCTCATCCAAGTGATAAAAGGGACTTGAGTTGGACTCCTCTTAACTAGTTGGTACAAGAATGCAAAAGGTTAACTTTGTCCAAAGCTCAAACAACCGATTACTTTGTTAAAGTTATTATTTGATTGTTAACCGCTCATCCGTTTGGTAATTTTTAAATACCTATTTTTTGAATTATTACATATGTATTAAAATATTCATTTAATATACATCAAAAATAATAATATTAACAATCAATTCATTATATATAACTAAATTACTAACTAAAATAAACAAGTTAATTAGGGGATTAAAACAAAAAATAATTTTCTGTGTCGGTAAAATGAATTTTAATTTTTTATTTATTGAAAACGTTGTCCAAAATAAAACATTTTGAAGAAATAAATTAGAAGAGCATGGTTTCATTACTATCTTATTTATTATGAACATAATTAAAGAGATTTTTGGTCTAAAATTGTTTAATGTTTGAACCGCCAAGCAGCATCTTTACTATAATTTCATAATCTTTATAAGAGAAACTAAAAGTTCTCATGTGTTTCATCCAATGTTTTCGTACATGAAAGAGTGGGCTTGAAATGGAAGTCGTAATATCTATACGAGTTTGGAAATCATTTCTCAATGACAAGTCAAACAAAGAAGCCGCTCATTTTCTGTTCCTTTCTCTCTTTGGCTTTGTCCGCATTGTTTATTACGACAAGTTTACTTAACAAACGTAAAGCAGGCTCTAAATCATACATAACTTGTTGCTTGTTATTAACATATTTTCGTTTCTTATATCTAGTTCAATATTCTGTCACAATAATATCGCATCTAGCACGTCGTGTCATGCAGATCATTGCTGTTAAATGGAACAAAATACTTGAAACATATTTTGGCACTAAAAATGTCATCCTCCGCCAAACTTTGACTATAATACTATGTTTATTAATTCTTTTGAGGGGATATAGAGTAAACATCCAATTGTTCAAGTGCAGCATCAAGGTTGAGAAAAAAAAATTTCACAGTAAATAAAAATACTTTAAATCTATTTAAATTTGTTCCATGTATGAAACTGCAGTATAATATATGTTCACTGGAATCCGAGTTGGATTCGTCCCTAGAGAGATTATTTGCCTAATATGTTGGTTAACTATTAGTATTTCCAATGATCAACATAATTTACTTTGACGAATAGAATACAGTTTGCAATGTAGCACATAAACTATCTATAACATATTCCCTAATCAACTAGACACTAAATAGAAGGGGCTTTTGGCGCAAATTATATTTCGCTACGAGCTGAATACATGGTCAAAAGAGATAGGCAAGTATAAACCAAATCCGCGTCAATGCTATTTTGGTATGCTTTGGTTTCATAGCTAATGTTATTAGCTACGTTACATTAAATGTAAGTAATAATATTTGGTGACGAATCTTCAATCGAAGCCCAAAATTATTGGCAACGATAAAATATTCATAGCAAATACACTACAAGAAAATTATAGCTTACCGACGAAAAATTACCGACGAAAAAATTACCGTAGTAAATTAGTGATGGAATTTGATTATCCATCAGTAAAGTTGTCGGAAAAAATGACATTTTGTAACGAACAACATATTCATCGGTAAAAGTGAAGGAAAATTATCCCCGCTATTTTGCCTATAGAATAAAGCTATGGAATTATGAAGGCCGTCGTAAAAATAGGCGGCAATGGTTAGCTGCAAAATAAGCTACAGGGTGTACCGACGAATAGTTATTTTGTCGGTAAAAATTAAAGTTAAACGTCATCGTTGGGTATTCAGCCTCAACATTTTTAATAAAATGAAAACGTCATCCTTTGGTTTAACACCAAACGATGTCATTTTCGTGAAAATTTAAACCCACCAAAAGAACCCCCTGTCCTGAATTGTTTTTTCGTTGTTTTCTACTTTGTCACCATCGGTCTTCTCTCTTCCACCGTCTAGTGTCTGCCATCCATGCTTGGCTCTCATCCATCTTCCGTCGTCTTCAATTAAGTCAAGGTTAGTTGTCCATCTAGTAGCTCTTGAGTTTATTATTTTTTTGTGAGAAATTTTGTTGTTAAATTGTTATGTGAACATCGGTTGGTTCTTTTTTGTGGCAATATTATGCATTTTTGAACTATGGTTGATTCATTATTTATTTGAACGTGTTTATGTTGGTGAATAATGGAAATATAGTGGTTTTGTTGTTAGGTAGAGATGAATTTGGGTTGCTTACGAATTGTTCATTAAATGTCTCTTAAGGATATTATATCTTGTTTTTCTAAAAGTGATAAATGTCTCTTAGGGATATTGGGGAGACTTGGTTAATCAACTATCAAGGATGTTAATTCATGGTAAAAATAATTGACAACTTTAAATATTACTTAAAAAGTTGGGATAATAGCTATTATTTTGCATTACTTAAAAACAACTATCAATTAGGGGTTCTTTATTTTGATAAATTCATAGTATTGTTTGTACTTAATTGTGGTATTTACATATTAAAGTGAAGGTGATACTTGTTTTTATACATCTATGGTATTTTGATGAGTTATCTTTTTCCATATATTTTTTATACAAAATATTTAATGAATTTTCTTTTCTCTTTAGTGTGATAAAAACTCACCCACCTTTGCTCCTCTTAATGCTTAATATTAGTATTCTCTTGTATTCCAGCTTTCTTATCCCGTGTATTTTCAAATACCCACTATTTTGTATTAAATGTTCAATGTTTTTCCTTTAAATGTTCCCCATCTATTTTTCCTTAATAAGTAATGAAATTATGCTATAATCAAAAAGAAAAAAGAAAAAAGAAAATCAAAATCATCTATTTCCTATTTTCATAAATAACAAGAAACTAAAAATAAAATAGGAAACAAAATCTTAAAGAACTTTTCCTTTCACTCATATTTTTGTGCGCTTTTCATGAATATATTTTTTAAATGAAAATTTTTGTAGTTTTTAATGTCATTGTATTTATATTTTTAGAAAATTATTAATAATAACTATACTATATAATAATTAAAGACAAATCGTTTCTGTTAAATATTTGAATAACTAATTTTATATTATGTGATAGCCATTAAATTACTTGTTAATAATAACAAATAAAAAAGAACTAATTACATTTTTATATAGCACGCAACACTTTACTCTTAAAAATGATTAATTTTTAAGTTTATTTTATATCTAAAATGATTATTGATTATAATTTCAATAATAAATTATAAATACTAGTAATCACCTTTTATATTGCTAGTAACTATAATTTATATTTTGAAATTCTTACTAGTTTAAAAAATTAAATAAAATGCTCATTTTTTAATTTCCATATAATATCTGCTAATAAATTTTACAATAATTTTATCATATTTTATTTAAGATGTTTAACTTAAATTAATTAATATTTAAATTTAAAATATTATTATTTTGAAAAAAAATTATTGTTAATAATTTCTAATTCAAAATAATTTGTGTGCAAATGATACTATACTATTTAATGTGTTCAAATAACATTATACTATTTAATATGATAATTTCTTTTGTACAGGCCTTAGAAAATCCAACAGAGAATTGAAAGTGAATCGTTTCAGGAAGATATTTATGAAATAAATACAACATTTAGAGAATCCGCATTTACCAAATGAATAGTGTAGAATTAAATTCTTGCTGTTGTAGATAATAATTTTTATTATCAATTAAGATAAATTTTACTTTATATCATCATTCAACTTTCTTTTCTAACAAATTAAATGTAGAAACAATTTGAAATATTATCAACAGATAATTGATAATTGTATAAATTATACATCAATCATAAGATTATCAAATAAAATTAAATGCAGGGAAAATATTAAAAAACAATGTCAGCAAATTTACTGGTAGAAAACAAAATCTGTCGGTAAAATATTGAATTTATCGACGGACGATCAAAATCTGTCAGTAAAATGCTAACTTTACCTATAGACAACTAAGATCCATCGGTAAAATTAGTCATAAATTTATCGACGGATTTGGAAAATCCGTTGGTAATGTTATCGATGGATGAGCCTTGCCCGTTGCTACATTTATTGATCGAAACAAATCTTCCGTCGCTAAATTTACCGATAGCACAAAATTTACCGTCGCTAAATATAGCGACGAAATAGATGACATCTGTTAGTAACGTAGCGACGACAAATTTGTAATCTGTCGCCAATTATTACCTACAATCATTTCTCCAACAGCTTATTCCGTTGCCAACTTAGCTTGCTGACGGTAAACCTTCACATTCTGTTAGTAATTTCCGTCGTTAAACCCCTTTTTTCTTGTAGTGATACTTTTTAGCTATGTTTTGTAAAATTTAGCTAAAAGTTATTGACGGCATTTTTATGTGATGATACTAGAATGATGGTCTATGGGACCATTGGCCTAATTAGCATTTAAATAAGCTCACAACTAAAGAGAAGATAAATTAGAGTGAAATATGTGCTTTTAATATAACAAAGAATATAGGGAACAAACCCATAATGAGATGTGCAAAGAGCAGTTATGAATTAATTAACAATATGAATAACATTAGCAATATCAGGATGAGTAAAATTAAGATAAATAAGACTATCAACAAATTAACGATATAAATTAAAGTTTAGAAGAGGAAAGCCATCAGAAGTAGATAAGTAAACATTAGGTTTGATATGAGTATTGGTAATTTTATCATTAGTAAGAACTATACGAGAGATAAGATTAGTAGCGTACTTGGACTAAGATAAATAACACCCTATAGAATTAGAATTAATCTCAAGATCCAAGAAATAGATCAAATTCCCAATATCTGTCATCTCAAATTAGTAGCTAAGAAAATTCTTGAGATAATATATACCTTGTGTGTATCATCACTAGTAATCATCATATCAATAATATATAATAATAACAACATAATACCTATCTCTATCTTCTGAAGAAATAATGCATGATCATAAGGATGAAGTTAAAAACCAAACTAAAAAAATGGTGAAACTGAATTTAACAAAACAAACACGAGGAGCTTGCTTAAGTTCGTATAAACCCTTTCGAAAAAGAAACATTGTCGGGAAGATGATCATTGTCAGGAGGATCTTGGATATAGACCTCTTCAATGAGATCATATTTAAAATAGAATTTTTAATGTCCGTTTAAAATAAAATTCAATGCGTAATAACACCAATGATAGTGAGAGTAAAAATAGAAGTGATGCAAGCCACAGTAGAAAAAGTCTCCTTATAATCAATCTCATATTCCTGAGTGAAACCTTTAGCTGTAAGTCAAACCTCATATTGTTATACTAAACCATCATTCTTGGTCTTGATTTTATGGTCCCATTTATAACTAACCATAGATTTGTTTGTAGGTAAATCAACTAAATCTCATGTATGAGTAGAAGTAAGTGCAATGAGTTCTTCTTCCATCTCTTTCTATCATAAGCCTTATGATAAGTGCAAGGCTCATAAAAAGAAAGAATAGTAGAATAATAATGATAATTATGAAGAGTAAAGATAGGTTGACTTAGACGAGAAGAATGATGAAGTGGAGGATTAGAAGAAGACTAAATAGTAGAAGAGGAAAGTTGGAGATTTCCAAGAGGAAGACCACCAAGTAAGGGTTGAGGTGGATAACAGTTATTTGAGATATTTGGACCTATATTTGAGATATTTGGACCTGTAGCGGAACCATAATGAAATAAAATAATAACAGGATTAGCAAGGAAGGCAGTAAATAAAGTAAATATAAAGGATTATTAAAAAAACATATTATATTCATAATTGACCGTGTAGAAAATGTGAAGAGAATGAAAACAAGGATCCCAACACTAATAACCCTTATGTTTAATTTCATATACTAAAAAATAACACAATCAAATTCAAAGTTTTAATTTGGTGTATTTGCATGACTAAAGATGGATAAAACAACCAAAGCTAAAATGATGGAGACCTTCATAAGAAGAAATATTATTGATGATGGAAGAAGAGATACAATTAATTGTATACTGTAAGAGCTACTTCACCCTGGAAAAATTTAGGATAAGTGATGAATTATTTAGTTAGAATTACTAACGGTTTTAGCGGTTTTAGTTAGAAGTAGTTAATACAGTTTTTGTCATTTTTTTGTCCAGCTGTATAAGCTCATGTATATAACGTTGTACAAAAGATTTGTTTTTGAAATAATATACTGAAATTATTCCATTCTTCTCTCTACTTTTACGATAGTTAACTTTGTACATGGTATCAGAGAAGAACGGTTTTTGAGCTTGAATCTTGAACAACAATGGAGATGCGATAGCCTGTTATTGATGAATCGCAGGATGAGTGCTCACAGTTGCATAGCTTCGATCATCCTAGTATGATCCTTGTTACTACTCCATTGATTGACGCAAATTTTTATTCTTGGAGTATTTCCATTTGCAACTCCTTAGAAGCTAGAGATAAGCTTGGTTTTGTGGACGGTACCTTCCCTCTACCAACTTGTGAAGTGATGTATAGAAAATGGAGAAAAGTGGACTGTATGGTGAAACAGTGGATACTTAATTCGATTTCTAAGGAGATTTCTAAATCTTACATCAATTGTAGTTCTTCTAAGGCTTTATGGGACATGCTCGAAGAAGTTTATTTAGAGAGCAACTTACCGTAGCTTTTCCAAGTGCAGAGAGATATTAGTTCTGTTGAACAAGGTAATTGTTCAGTTACCACTTATTACAACAGGATTAATAAACATTGTGATGAATTAGAATGACTCATGCTTATACCAGCATGCAACTGCCAGGGATGACATTGTGGCGTAAATAAGAAGCTTATAGATATGGACAATGATAATAAGTTGATATAATTTCTGAATGGATTAAATCCATCTTATGATCACATCGGGAGTCAAATCTTGGCCTAGGATACACCTCCCTCTGTAAGTAAGTCGTATTCTCTGGTGATGAGAATTGAGAAATAGAGACAGTGAATATGATACAAGAGGATGCAGGTGCTGTAGCTATGATGGTAAAAGGCGATAAGCATGGCAAGGGAGGAGCGTTGGCTGTAGATAGTGCTACCAGGCATGATGCTCGGAGGAACGATAATAAAATAAGGGAGGACAAGCAATGTGATTATTGTAGTTTGGATGGTCATGAAAGAGATACTTGTTTCAAATTACACGAATATCCTAATTGGTATATAGAAATGAAGAATAAAAGAGATGTTAAGTCAGGAGGACTTTACGATAATTAATTTTGATGACAATCAAATAATAATATTGTTAGAAATAAATGAACTAGTTTGATGAGTGTGTTAAGTGTGCAGAAGTACAAAACACAGAAGAAAATACAGAAGAAGCGTAAAGACAGAAGAAGTAGAAAGTACAGAAGAAAGCAAAACACAGAAGAAGATACAGAAGAAGCGCAAAGACAAAAGAAGTATAAAGTACAAAAGAAAGCAAAACACAAAAGAAAATACAGAAGAAGCAAAAGACAGAAGAAGTAGATATAGAAGAAGTAGAGATACAGAAGAAGTAAGACACAAAAGAAGTAAGACACAGAAGAAGTAGATACAGAAGAAGCGAAAGACAGAAGAAGTAGAAACACAAAATAAGCGAAAGACAGAAGAAGTAGACACAGAAGAAGTAAAAGATAGAAGAAGTAAAAGACAGAAGAAGTAGAAACACATAAGAAGTGAAAGATAGAAGAAGTAGAGACACAGAAGAAGTAGATACAGAAGAAGCGGAAGACATAAGAAGTAGAAACACAGAAGAAGAAAGACAGAAGAAGTAGAGTGTTGGCCCCTGAATTTTTTTGTTAAATTAAGCATAATAGTTTATGGAAATAAGCATGAGATTTGAATTTTTGCCTTAGAATAATTTTTGGGATCATGATAGAATCATTTTTGGAGATTAATTATTTATTACAATGTGAGTAAAATTTTATTTCGCTAGTTAGTGAAATAAATGCATAAGAATGAATTGAGGGCATTTTTGGCATGTAACTTAAGTATCAAAAGAGCCTAAGCTTATAAGGAAGGGTAAAGTGGACTTTTGGGACTCATTAAGGGTACATTGGGAAAAGGAATTGCTGTCTTGTCATCTTAGAAGAGTGAAAAATGAGAATGGGAGAGAAAAGAAAAGAAAGAGAAGAAGAAGAGAGATTTCGAAGAAGAGTGAAA
This sequence comes from Erythroxylum longipes, assembly GCA_027563885.1. Taxonomy (NCBI): domain Eukaryota; kingdom Viridiplantae; phylum Streptophyta; class Magnoliopsida; order Malpighiales; family Erythroxylaceae; genus Erythroxylum; species Erythroxylum longipes. The sequence continues at coordinate 30,562,728 of JAOQMS010000180.1, forward strand.
AGAATAGAGCTTTTAACTAAGTCACAATTTTTCTGAGGTTTAATGAGAGAATCTGAGGTTACTCAAGAAGGGAAAAAGAAAGAGGAAGGAAAGAGCTTTCTTTAGAGCCGAGAATCTCATTATTTGGTGAGGATTCAAGGTAAGTTGTTTTTTTTTAATCTCTTGAAGTTTTGAAAGGTTTTGCTTCAAAGAACTTAAGAAATATGTGGGTTAAGTATTCTAGAATCCATTTTAGTGAATGCGTATTATGGATTACTCAAATCCGAATTTCTATTGAATGGGAGTTGTGTCTTTTCTGAAGGAAATCAAGGAGGGTTTCAAGAGAGGCAAAAGAATCAAGAGGAAAGACATCCATAAGTCCAATACCTAAGCAAGCAAGGATTTTTAAAGTGGGTTACAGTTTTATGATGAAGAAATTAGCCACAAACGTTTTCTTTTAATGTGCATTTGTTTGTTCTTTGTTTGGAGTAGCAAAAAGGTGTATATGTTGCTGCATGTTTTAAGAACAAAAATGTTTTCTTCAAAAAGTTGCAAATTTATGAAATCATATTTTTGGATATAAAAAGCAAGTTTCCAAGAATTGCCATTTTGGGCAGTAAGCATTCAAGATCATGAAATATATGTGTTATGTGGGTTTTTGGTGGTCCCCTAAGTTAAGTCAAGTGCACTTATCTAAAGGCTTCTCTCGCCTGCCGCTAGTGGCATGGAGCTCCTTCATGGACTCCTATAAGTTCACGGCTAAGACCATAAATTGGAATTGCAATAGTACGTTCTGTTCACGGCTACACATGACCCTTAAGGGAAATGTGTAGTACGTTCTGTTTTGGATCCACCCAAACCATTCTGATGTGCTCATGATTTGGTTTGACAAGATGAATGCATGCACGATTTGTAACTGGACAAGATTTGTTTGTGCAAAAAGGATTTCTGCTTGTTTCTAAATTATAAATCTGTTACCCACAAGCTTTAACCTCACCCCCTCCTCCAAATTTTGTCCCATTCAGGTGAAGAACAATAAAGTGAGTAAGTCAAGAGATAGGGCGACACCCCAGTCTGCATGTTTTCTTTTGTATTCTTAAGATTGATTTTTGAGAACTTAAGGCTTTAGCCACGTTTCAAGTTTTATTAGTTTAAGTGTGCTGATGTATTATGACTTGTAAGGTTATTAAAGCCTTGTAAAACAAATATTCATTTGGGGATGAATGAAATATATGTATGATCTGCGCATGATTATGAACACTGTTAAGTTTCACGTTGCATGTGTTGACCAAATGAATTAGAGGCTTTGAGAAGCAGTTGGTGTTTATGATTGTGTGTTTTGTTCTTGGAATTGAATGAATGAGGGTGGTTGAGAGGATTTACGTCTTGTTTAAGTGAGGTAGATTGTAAGAAGAAGACACAGACTCAAGGAATCGTCTATGCTGACGTCACGCATAGATGCAAAGGAAAAACACAGATGAAAGGAATCGTCTGTGATGACGTTACCCACAGACGCAAATGAAACACAGAAGACACGTCAGCACACAGACGACACTTCAGAACACAGAGGAAAGGATGAATAACGAGTAGAAGAATTGTCTGTGATGACGTCAGAACACAGAGGACACGTCATCACATAGAAGATAGAACACAGAGGACACGTCATCACATAGAAGATAGAACACAGAGGATAGACCATGGACGATAAGTGGTCAACACAGAAGATAAAAGTCAATTACAGAAGATAGAACACAGACCATAAGCCAACCATAGAGGATAATGAGAAGGAGTTAAGAAGTTATATTAGTTAAAGAATATCGTCTGTGTTACTATTCACAGACTTCGTCTGTGTTACTATTCACGGACTTCGTCTGTGTTACTGTTCACGGTTTATCTTCTGCCCTATTTTCAACCCTTCAGAAGATATAATTGGACTTTGAGGTCTTCATAAAATTTGTAGCTCTTGAAGTCCTCTTTCAAACTATCTAAAAAAACCCCAAATTGGATGCCTATAGAAGAAGTTATGATAATAGCCCCGAAGCAGGTATATGTGTAAAATTGGGGACTCACCAACGCTCTTCCTTGAGGTATTCAGGTTGAAATGGAGCATTGGACTAGTCGACTATTTAGCTGCAAGTCGACTATTAACAATCAAACCTGTCAGTTGGGTAAATGGATTAGTCGACTATTCGAAGAGCGGAGCTGAGCTTAGAAAGGGGAGTTTTGAATGCAAGTATAGTTGATGAATGTATGTTATCCGAATGCGATCGCTGAGCTCCGAAAACGAGGTCTGATATCTTATGGTATTAGAGCATGAAAGTTAGACTCCGAAAACGGGGTCTGACATAGAGACACAGAAGAAGTAGATACAGAAGAAGCGGAAGACAGAAGAAGTAGAAACACAGAAGAAGCGAAAGACAGAAGAAGTAGACACAGAAGAAGTAGAAGACAGAAGAAGTAAAAGATAGAAGAAGTAAAATACAGAAGACGTAAGATACAGAAGAAGTAGAGATACAGAAGAAGTAAAACACAGAAGAAACAAAACACAGAAAAAAGTAGAAGACAGAAGAAGCAAAACACAGAAGAAAACACAGACGATACAAAGTAGAAGATACGCAAGTACGTCGAGCAGTTAGTTACAGAACTCAACTAAATAGCGGTTTTCAAGAATTAAGAAGCAGTTATCAAGACTCAAGAAGTGGTTATCAAGATTCAAAGAAGCGGTTGGAGACTTAGACTATAAATACTGGTCGTAGTCGAAGACTAAATAACTTTTCGAGAGACTTTTGATTCTACAACTTTTGAGCGTTTAAGTGTATACTAAAAAAAAATTCTGCAGTGTGATACTGTAGAGCTAAACTACTGTAACAATAGCTCATGATATCTTTCTAGTGAGAGAACGAAAAGGCTAAGAGCCTGGAGAGGCTAAGATAGCTGAAAGAATACTTGGTGTAAGAGAACTGAAGAGCCTCTTGAAGGAGAAAGAATACTTGTACATTTGTGAAGTATAGTGAATACTCAGATGAATTCTGAGGACTGGACTTAGCCCACGGTTTGGGGTGAGCCAGTATAAAATTGCAGTGTCTATCCTCTATCTCTCAACTTAGTATATTTTGTTCTTAAACAAGTATATAGAAGTTA
>JAOQMS010000180.1:30575460-30592014 GCA_027563885.1 Erythroxylum longipes
ATAATCTCAATCTAACCACAAATCAATTGCATTTTTTCATTATTTACTAACAATAACACATATAAACAACAAATAAACCAATAATTACACAAAAACCATAAACATCAACAATAATCAAGCAAGATTTTATAACCAAACATTCACGTTTAACACTTAAAACATGCTTTTTTTGTAGAAATCATACACACATAAGAGAGTTTACCTCAAAAAACGCACGATAAATAAGACAACAATAAAAAACCCCCGAAAAACGAGTAGAAGGAGTCGGATGCGAGGAGAGAGAAATGAGGGCGCGAGGGGGAAGGGGGGTCAGCGCCCGACTAAAAGGTGTTAGATTACCGACGGAACATAACATTCCATCGGTAATCTAGGTTTTCCCACTATGCAACCGTCGACAGTTACCGACAGAACACAAATTCCATCGGTAATCTAGGGTTCCCTGCCGACAGTTACCGACGGACAGAAAACGTTTCGTCGGTAAAAGAGCGACAGTTTAATACGGTAGAAAATCAAATACCGACGGAAAACAAATTCTGTCGATAATCTAGTTTTCCCTGCCGACAGTTACCATTCCTTCGATAAAAGAGCGGCAGTTCAATATGGTATAAACCCAAATACCGACAGAACACAAACTCCGTCAGTAATCTAGGGTTCCCTACAGTTACCGACGGAAAGATAACATTCCGTCGGTATTGTAGGAACATCGGTGATTAATGCTTATCATCTCTTCTTCATCTGAGCGACGACGTTTGTTAACAATGTACCGACGGAAGGCTTGGTCCGTCGGTATATAATCTACAAGATATTGCGACAGAATATGTCTTCCGTCGGTAAATGAAAGCTTTTTACCGACGGTACGATAACCGTCGATAAAGCGACGAAACAAACCAATCGCGGGAATAATTCCCGAATTTAGTACTGACGGAATATGCTGTTCCATTGGTATATATACTGACGGTAATCTTTCCGTCGATAGGTGTCCAAAGCAATTAAATTGCGAGAACGGTTCCCACATTTTGTTCCAACGCCGTAAGTTTTGGGGTCGCTATATGCCGTCGGAGATTTTGCGCGAAATTCTTCCCTCCATTTTTACCGACGGACGTAATTTCTGTCGCTAAATACACTGTATTTTTCGGCGGAATATAATTTCCCATTGGTAAATAGCGACGGAATGGTTTCCGTTGGAAATATTCTGACGCTATGAAGTGATTTTCTTGTAGTGATGGTTGGAAACAAATTAAAGAAAACCATTGGTGGTGAAAAGTCTACATACAACTACACTCATTGCAACCAAACTAGACATACTAAAGATCAATGCTATGAACTTGTAGGATATCCAGATTGGTGAGACCATAATTAACCACCCTAAAAGAAAATTTTCAAAAAAACTCCAACTACTACTGCTGCTGAGACTAAAATCAATGATGATTTTGTTGAGAAGACTTCTGCATTACTAGCAACTAAAAATAGTGGTGGTAAGACTTTTAATGTTTTTGTACTTGTTTCTAATAGTATATGGATAATTGATTATGGTGCTACAAATCATATGAACTTTGATTCTAGAAAGGTCATTGAACTCACAAAGTCCTTACAAAAAATTGTTTTTACTGTCAATGGTGACAAAGCCCGAATTATTGGGGAAGGATCTTTAATTCTCACTAATACTTTAAATTTGGACTCTGTCTTTGTTGTTCCATCCTTGGATTACAACCTCCTATTTATTTCTCAAATAACAATAGCCTTATCTTGTATTGTAATCTTTTGGCCTAACTTATGTCTCTTTAAGGACATCCAATCAAAGCAGACGATTGCTTGTGTTATTAGGAGAGCAAAGTTGTATTATTTGGACCTAACGTCAAGGATTTTAGACAAGTTGCATCAATTTTTTTGTTGTGGATGGCTCAAAGGTGGAGAAAAATAAGCTAACCTCTAGTTGTGGCATCGACGTTTAGGGTATTCATCTTTTAGGTATGTCAAAAAATTATTTCTTTTTTTGAAAAAATTGTTGTCTTTAGTTTTCGCTGTAATGTTTGTGAACTTGCATAATATCATCAAAATTCATTTCCATTAGTGTTAAATAAGAGTCCCTTACTCTTTATGGTTATTCACTTTGATGTAGGAGGTCCATCCAAAATTTCAACTTTAGGCGGGTCTTGTTAGTTTGTTAATTTTATTGATGATTGTATGAGGATGACTTAGTTGTGGCTAATGAAATCTAAGAGTTAAGTGAATTTATTATTCCAAAAATTCCATAAGATCATTCAAACTCAGTATAATGCACAAGTTTGAGTTCTTTGCAGTGATAATGGTAGAGAATACCAAAGTTTTGAATTGAAACATTATTTAGAAGCATAAGGTATTATAAATAAAACTGCTTGCGTGGATACAACCCAATAGAATATGGTAGCTAAGAGAAAAAATTGAAATTTACCAGAAGTTGATCATGCCTCAGTAGTTTAAGCTCTTATGTCATTGACTTATTAGGGAGAAGCTCTCTCTCTTCCACTCCATATTTGATTAATAAAACTCCCTCTTGCTCTGTTGAATTTAAACACCATTTCAATTGCCTCCTCATGTTTTTGGATGTGTAGCATTTGTGCATATCCATAAACGTAAACATAATAAGCCAGCTCCACGAGCCCTATGGTGTGTTTTTTTTTGGGTATGCAACAAACCAAAAAGGGGTACCGATGTTGTCATCCTCCAACTAAACGTATGTTCATCAAAATGGATGCATTCTTTCATGAAGATATAATGTATTTCTTTATGTTTGAGCTTCAAGGGAATACCAAACAGAAATTTAGACTCTTGATTATGAAATTCTGGGGGAGTGCAAAGGTGACTGTCATTTTTCTGATGGTAATGATCTGTTGAAACATGAAGAGGAGCAAGAAGGGGCTATTGAACTAGAGGATATTGACTAAAAAGGTACTACTAATGAGGAGGATGTTGGTCCATCAAGTGTAAAAGCTGAGACTTATTAATATACCACACTAATTATTTACTGAGGATGTTCCAATTCTTGAACCTGAGCCACCCAAAAAACAACTACCAAAGTGTCTTACTAGAGGTATTCCTAAGCCTACATATGAACCTGAAATTTCAAGTAGATTTAAATATCCCATGAGTCATTATGTGTCAAATAATAATATGTTGGAATCAAATTATAGGTCATTTATAAATCAATTATCTGTTGCAATTATTCCCAACAATATGCAAGAAACTCTAGTGTTTCCAAGGCAGAGAGCTGCAATGAATGAGGAAATGAACTCTTTACAAAAAAAAAACTTAGGAGAATGATGAATGCCTACCAAGAAAGAAGCTAGTTGGATGTTGATGAGTTTACAATGTAAAGTACAATGCAGACGACATAATTGAAAGGTTCAAAGTGAGAGTGGTGGCAAAGGGTTATTACCCAAACCTATAGGATTAATTACACAAAGGCATTTGCTGAAAATCAATATTGTTAGAGCATTGTTGTCCCTAGCTGCAAACTTGGATTGGCCTTTGCAACAATTTGATGTAAAAATGCCTTTTTATATGGTGACTTATCTGAAGAAATTTATATAAAGCTTCTACCAGGTTATATAGTAGTAAAAAGGCAGAGTAAAAAGATTTGTAGATTGAAGAAATCATTTTGTGGTTTGAAGTAGTCTCCAAGAGCATGATTTGGAAGGTTCGCAAAGCCTCTGATAATTTTCAGATATCATCAAAGTAATTCTAACCACACTTTATTCTTGAAAAAAAGGTAAGGTCAAATTACTGCTCTTATTATATATGTGGATGACATAGTGGTGACAGGAGATGATCTAGAAGAGAGGAAGGCACTACAAGAATACTTGCTAGAGAATTTGAAGTGAGAGATCTTTGTTGCTTGAAATATTTTCTTGGGATTGGAGTTCTTTATCATAAAGCAAATATGGCTTAGACTTATTACAAGAAACTGGTATGTCAACATGTCAACCAACTGATACACCAGTTGTGGAAGACTTGAAGTTATGTGTAAAAACAAACCTAATACCAGTTGCTAAAGGAAGATACCAAAAGCTTGTTAGAAGGCTAATCTATTTGGCTCACACAAGACCCAACCTTGCTTATGCTTTGAGTATTGTTAGTCAGTTTATGCATAATCCTAGAGAACAATATATGATGGCAGTTGTGAGCATTTTGAGGTATCTAAAATCTACTCCAAGTAAAGGAATTTTGTTTATTAAAAATACAGATTGGCAAAGTATAAATATGTATACAAATGCTAACTGGGTTGGATCAACAAAAGATAGATGATCAACTTCTAGCTACTTCACATCTGTGGGTGGTAACTTGGTTACATAAAGAAGTAGAAAACAAAGCGTGGTAGCTCGCTCAAGTGCAGAAGTTAAATATCAGAGGTGTAGCACTTGGTCTCTATGAAACTTTGTGATTCATACTACTTTTACAAGATTTAGGCTATTCACTGAAGCAACCAATTAGTCTATATTATGACAACAAAGCTGCGTGTGATATAGCTGACAATCATGTCCAACATGATCGAACAAAGCATGTTGGGATTGTCAGGATCTTCATTAAGGAGAAGTTGGATAAACAAAATTGTGAAGTTGTCCAAGATTCAGTGTGAGGATCAATTGACTGACATTCTTACCAAAGCAATTTCAAATCATGCATTCTTAAAATTTCTTGGCAAGTTGGGTATACATGACATCTATGCACCAACTTAAGGGGGACTGTTGAGATTTTTCTCCATAATTATTGAGATTGTACACGTGTAAATATATTTTTAGACTCCTAATTATAGCCATAGGATGATTATAGCTATAGGATTAATTATTGAGATTTCTTCCCTTATTGTACATTATAACTGATATGTTTTCGAGAAAGTAACAAATGAAAAGAATTAATTTTCCTTCTTTTTTGTCTCATCTTTCAAATTTTTGATTGGCTTGTTGAAATATAAAAGGAAGAAAAAGATGTGAAAAATGGTGGAAGTGAAGAACAATAAAAAACCAAATAGAAGAGAGGAGAGTTCAGGGTGGGTAGAAACGCCAGGGAGACAAAACAAAGAAATACGTGAGTGAGAATTAGAGGTTTAGATTCTTTTGTGTTTTTCAGATTTCTGGATTAAGTACTTAGGTTTGTTCAAATCATAAGCATTATATAATTATAAATTAACTATTTTAATTAAAGAATATATAATTTTATTTTTCAAATTTATTGATGGACCTACTATAACTTATGGCATGTATATATAAAAGTAAGATTCACTGTCAGATTTTCAAAAATATATAATAAATGTCACGTCAATATTTAAATAATGAAAAATTAATTCTATCAAAATGTTCATATATTTAGATTTTTTATATACTTTTAAAAACATTAAAGTTTAATTAAAATGTTAAGATTTAAGTTATATCACGAAATCGATTCAAAATGGACTCTTAATCAAATTAATTGAGTTTCTTGTTGCAGCAAATTTCATATCAAGCTATCAGCTATAGAAACTGAAGCAGTATTCGATAAGGCTTGTGGTACTGGGATTAAACGAAGAGATCAAGGGAAGTTTAATAAAGCCATCTGCAACTTAAGAATTGGCTTGAAGTCTCCACCGACTCATGAGTTGCCTAAAGATGGTTATCTTTGTCCCTTTGATAATGATGTCTGTTTATACATGTATGTGTGTAGGTTTTGACTTGAAAAGGCCGAGACACCATATAAATGCCTCAAAATATGGGAAAGGCTACGAAAAACGTGCATCAAATTTCTTGTATCAATTATGATACTTTTATATTTTATTAAATGTTATCTACGTATTTACGCGAAGAAATAGAATTAGAAACAAAATAATAACCGATTATCTTTTACGTATAAAACATACAGAAGGTTGCAGACTCGCAGTTATAACGGTGCATGTGTAGGAGGATGCTTTTTATCCTTGTACTAAAGAATTGTAGGTCTAGCTAGTTAGGCTTTAGCCCACTCATGGTGTCTATTAATGGGAAACTAAAAAAGATGTGTACGCTTCGGCTTTGTTGTTCTGGAATCAAAAACTTTTCCTAATATGACTTGGACCGAAGTTGACTTTAGAGAAGCCATGATCGACTCGGTTGCAATTAGCAACATCAGCAAGTACGTGAGATCCCACTAGACAGCCGTTGTAGAAATGGTTGGAAATCTCGAGTTACCGGGAATTGCCACAACAGAACATATTGTCACTTTTTTGACTTGAAACTTCTCTCTTTTGAGCCGTAAAACTGTTCTTAAGATTTGACTTGACAAATAAAATATATTCAACTTCCCTTATCGACAAAATTCCCATAATAAAGCAGTCAGAAAGGGTGATTTGCTATCTTTTCCTGAAGAACAGAACGCTCCTCTTTCGAAGTAATGCCCTACTGTGGTCTGTCCATCACATATGAACTCTATACTACACTACTCCTCTACCTCATAAACATGCTTTTCACAGGCTTGTAGTAAAATACCAAATGTCTAGTCCAATTCAAGAAAGCATCAAGCAAAGGTGTTCTTTACCTTGAAAAATGAGAGTAGAGGGATTTCTTATCATTCACCCCATATGCACGCTGATGCTGTCAGTCGCGTTGCAAATGGGGTGAATTTCTTTTTCCATGTTCCAAGGGAAACCAAACGCAATTCTATCAAGTAGTTGCACAGGATCAGCAACGGCCAAGTCCCAGGTTCAGCGCCTTGTCCTTCTGCTCTTCCTTCCAAAATTGATCAAGCACGCTTCTCAAAGTACACCAGAAATGGAGTCTACTTTTCCTCATTAAACTACTTTCGTCCAGGAGTTAACATCCAAAATCACCAGAAATTCTTTAATGATTCAACCTTCCAAGACATTTGTATTGCCATTCCTCGTAAGTACCACCTTGTGCGCGTTTCCCAAAAACTGATTAAATAATTAAGTAAATTGAAACTTCAAACTTACTGAAAGTCCCATATGCATCAGCCATCCTCATAAGGATAAAGGACTGTAAATTAGGTCTAGGATAAATATTGGACAAAGAACTTGCCAAAATGGAAACTTCCAGGAAATTATTACAACTATTCCGCTTGATTCAGAAAAGAAATCGCTACCTTTTCTTTAGCTTGCTCCTAAGATACTCTGATGAGCTAACAGAAAGGTCGTTGGTGCAGGTTATTATTACATCTATTACACAAGGGTCTGATGCTGAGATAACGAGGGGTTACTTGAATGGTTTGACAAAGTTCTAAACAAGTTCTTTTTTTTTTTTTTTGGCACACAAACAATTAAAGCGGTAACATATGTTCAGAAGGGCAGAACTGGAACCTCTCCCTTATGGTCCATTTATAAGAAGCAGAGATCACACTTTATTGTTCATACTCAATAATTTAAAAGACCAACCACAGGGAAAAGAAGCTCTCCCTCACATTCAGTAACGCATTTTAACCCATAGCATACTTCTGGGTCCAGCTCCTTGCAGTAGTCTCGTACTTGGTCCTATCGGTTTTGTACATGTGGGCAATCTCAGGTACCAAAGGGTCATCGGGATTTGGGTCCGTCAACAGGGAACAGATTGAAAGCAACACCTGAAAATATATACATGATATGTCTTTCAACAAAAGCAGTTGAAGCATTTATCTACGCGTGCGGATCTAACATGCAAAATGATCTGAAGAAGGATCTTTCATTATACAAAAGGTATATAGTTGAACATCACACAAAGTGATGAACAAGCCTACATTACGTGTCCATTTTATGAAACTTTTTTTTTATGAAGCTTGATATCAATAAGGGTAGAACTTTTACAAACCACAGATTCAAAGAATTTGGTAACCAAAAACATATCTCAGAGATCAATATACCCTATGATCTTATGCAGTTGATGAAAAAAATAGCCACTGAACACATTAAAAACTATGTTTTAAGTATCACCTTCTTATTTCCTATAAATTTGCTAAAATAAAAGACCTTTTGTTAAAGTGCAAGACGTAATGTTTACTATCAGCATCTGGTGAAATGACCGTATCCAAAAAAATATAGCATTATTAACAGTGTTAGGTAAACTAAGGTATATTCGTATGCATAACATGCTCAAACATCATTAGCAAAAATCAGAATGTAGCTACCATGTGGCATCATACTCAGTCTGATAAGGCTACCTTAGATATAGTGAGGGCAGGGCTCCACTGCTCCTTCAAAATATCAAGGCAAATGCTACCATTGCTGTTGATGTTAGGGTGAAAGACCTTTGTCCTGAAAGCTACCTGCAGAAGCAAAAAGAAATCGCCAAATTGATAAATAAAATAAAATAAAATAATAAATCGTTGACTAGATCCTCAAAGGTTCAACCCAGTCACTACTGAATACAGCAACTGTGATGAATGGGATGAGAAGAAAGCATTCAATGACACAAATGCATCGTAAAGTAAAAGCAGCAATGTCAGGTACAAACAACAATCCAATGTTTGAAGTGAAATACCCGAAACAACATATCTTGGGAAAGAGAGCAAGAAGAACACAGGCTAGCAATCATAACATACATAAAAGAAAGAACCACTAATATGAATTCAAAGGTAGATCAAAATGTAGCTTCCATAAGGGCCCTGGTCAATTAAGTATAGATCCAAGCTATTTTCCTACTCAATTCCATCTTAAAGCACATTCTAAAATAGAAGAATTATTAACTAGTAGCCAAAAATTACAAAATTAGGAAATATGATTGATATTAGATTGTTGGAATATCAAGTTTCATAGATGGATTTTGGCTAGAAATGCTGAAATTCCAAATTTTGTATAGCTAGAATTTTAAGATTTTATTATTGGAAATTTAGGCTTAGGATTTCAGGGTTTAATATGTTGGAAGTTAGGTTTGGTCTGCTAGAATTTAGTGAAGAGCACAAATAATAAATAGTAGAAAACTAGGAATCACTCCTAGGGTCTAAGAATCACTCTTAGAAGGCATCACAACTTCTAATTGAAAACTTAATTTTGAAGAAAAATTTCAAATTGCTTACTTTATTGAAGAGCTGAGTACACATATATATGTTCTTAGAACCTTATTCTAGTAGAAAAGAGTTCCTAACAAATTTAAATCCTATTCTTAATAAAAATTCTATAAGTCTTAAACAACTAAGATAACAATAGAATAATATATTTAACTTACTACAACTTCCTATCTAATACAACTTCCTATCTAATAAGGAATCTTAACATGATATAAATTTCAGCTCTCATCTTATCCACCAAATTAAAGCTTGTGGTTGTCTAGTTTTTCCTCTTTTATTTATTCTATAGACTTTAAGTTATTTTGCATCAATTCTCTGCAGCTTGTCTGATGTCGTCCTTGATGTAGAATGTGGCAAATACTGATCATATAAGTCTTGATTCAACTTTTGAAATTTTGATTCTAAAATCCAAGTATTGTAAAAAATTGGTCTTCCTTTCCGTTTGACAAGAAATTGTCGATATCCTCCACCTCATGTGGCTACAATTTGTTCATCAAGAACAACCTCTATTTCCTCTTTAAGAGAAGGAGTGGTTAGAATTCTTAAAGTTGCAATAGGAGATTACTTACCTTGTCCATGATAAATAGTTAAGTCTGCAACATTAAACAAAGGACTTATTCTCATGTCACATAGTAATTCCAAAATATACATTATCACTTATCTTTTTGATGATCTTATAAGGTTCATCATCCCATGAATGAAGCTTCTTATATTTTCCGTTTTGAAAACGGTCTGGACAAATCCTAACCATCACCATATCCCTTTTATTGAATTCTACCAATCAACGATATTGACCAACATGTTCTTGATAAGACAAATTGCTAGTTATTATCTTTCATAGTATCTCATCAAAGATGTCCCTCATGTGTTAAGCAAAACTTTCAGCTTCAACACTAGCTCGTGTTGTTTGCGGTAAAGGAACCAAATCAATAGGCTTCCTTGGCTAAACTCCTGAGACTATCTGAAAAGGGCTCTTACTAGTATACCTATTTATAGAATTGTTGTCTGCAAATTTTGTCATAGGAAGAATTAGGTCTCAATTTTTTCCATTGTCTCCAACCAACATTTTAACAAGTCCCCCAAACTTCTATTCACCACTTTTGTTTATCCATCGATTTGGGGATAGAAAGAACTAAAAAAATTGAAGCTTAGTGTTCCAATGTTTTCCATAGAGTTCTCCAAAAAAAAACTCAAAGTTTGCACCACGATCAAAGACGATAGTTAAAGGTAATCCATGAAGACGTACAACCTCTTTAAAAAAAAAATAAACAATATGGACAACACCATAAGTCTTGGAACATGGAATGAAATGATTCATCTTGGAAAACCTATCCACCACTACAAAAATAGACTCATAACCTCTTATAGTTTTAAGAATTTTCAAGATAAAATCCATATTCAAGATAAAATCCATACTTATGTCCTGCCATGGTTCATAAGGCATAGGTAGTGGTGTGTATAATCCAAAATTTTGTTCCCTTTCTTTAGCTAATTGACATGTTCAACATTGCCGTATGACCTTAGACACATCCCACTTTAAAGAGGGCCAATAAAAGCAATATTCAACCATTGTGATGGGTTTATCTCTTCCAAAGTGTCCTACTCCTCCTCCATGTAATTCCCAAATCACATACTCCCTTATAAAGTATTAGGTAGGCAAAGTCAATTTCCTTTGAAAAGATAATTATCCTGGATTGCAAGAGGAAAGTATTGGTCTCTTTGTCTAGTAATTTCTAAATAGATTATTCCAAAATCTTGATCTGAAGCATATTCTCTTTTTATTTTGAACCCCACAACTTTTACTGCTAAAGTGTTAAGCAAATGACTATTCCTACTCAATGTATCTGTATCTGTTGCCTTATTCTCAACTCATGTTTGACGTTTAATAACAAAGTTAAATTGCTCCAAAATTTCACTCCATAAGGTGTGCCATTTGTTCAAGTTCTTCTGGGACTTTAAGTGTTTAAGGGATTCATGATTCGAATAGAGAATAACTCCTTGTATAAGAGACAATGACGCCAATTGTAAAGAGAAGTACTACAGCATAAAATTCCTTGTCATGGGTCGAATATCATTGCTTCTTTTCACTAAAGTAAGCAATTGGGTGTCCCTTTTGGCTGAGTAGGCCTCCAATTCTCACATTAGATGCATTACACAGCAACTTCGAATATTTCAGAAAATTTTGGAAAATAGGAGATTCGGTCGCCTTTTTCTTGATTTCTTCAAATGCTTTAATTGTTGCATTTGACCAAGTAAACTGTCCTTTCTTCATACAATCAATAATGGGTGTCATTATGGTGTTGAAATTACGAATAAATCACCTATAGAATGTTGCTAGGCAATAAAACTCCTTATTTTGTGCATATCCTTTGAAATAGGCCAACTACGGATAGCCTTAATATTCTCGAGATCCATCTCCACTCCCTGGTAGGATATAATAAAACCCAAAAATACAACACGTGATTGAATGAAAGAACACTTCTTTTAGTTGATATAAAGTTTCTCTTGTCTCAAAACTCTTAAGACTTGTTATAGATGTAATAGGTGATCTTCTTTAGTCTTGCTGTATATTAATATATCATCAAAATATACCACAAAAAATCTACCCATAAATGATTGAAACACTCGATTGATCACTGTTATAAAATTGCTTGGTGCATTAGAGAGTCCAAATAGCATCACCAACCATTCACAAAGTCCCTCTTTAGTCTTGAAAGTCATTTTCTATTCGTCTCCAGGTTTGCTTCTAATTTGATGGTACTCACTTCGTAAGTCTATGTTGGTAAAGACAGTAGCTCCAATGAAAATATCTAACATGTCATCAAGGCGAGGTTTTGAAAATCTATACCTTATTGTGATCTTATCTATCGCCCGACGATCAATACACATTTGTCAACTTTCATCCTTTTTAGGAGGCAATAGTGTTGGAACTGCACACGAACTAAGGCTTTCTTGAACAAATCCTTTTTTCAATAAACCCTCTACTTGTCTCTTCACCTCTTCATTCTTAATAGGATAAAGTGATAGGTTGGAGGATTTGGTAGAGTAGATCCAGGTACTAAGTCAATAGCATGTTGAATATCTCATAAAGGAGGTAATTCACCTAGTAAATCATCAGGTGTAAGGTCTAAAAAATCAGCTAACAATTCTCCCACTTCTTTTGGTAAGGTAAAGGCTCTTTCAGGTGCTTTTTCTATTATTTCCCTCACTACCATTGCAAACACAATTCCCTTTTCCTTGCTAACAACTTTAAATTCTCTCTTTTAAGGATATTAAGAGGCTTTTTCTTGGCATTTATAGCTGTCTTGTTACTTCCTCTTTGTTTTTCTACCTTGTCCACCTTCATAGGCTTCAAAATTGTCTTCTTTCCATGAAATATAAACTCTTATGTGTTAGCTTTTCGGAAGTGCACATCTCAATCACAAAGCCACAATCGCCCAAGTAAAATGTGACATACTTTCATAGGAATGAC
The DNA here is from genome assembly GCA_027563885.1 of Erythroxylum longipes. NCBI lineage: Eukaryota > Viridiplantae > Streptophyta > Magnoliopsida > Malpighiales > Erythroxylaceae > Erythroxylum > Erythroxylum longipes. The sequence continues at coordinate 30,587,912 of JAOQMS010000180.1, forward strand.
ATCACATCAAAGAGTCCTCATATATTCCTAATTTAAAAGACACCAAGCACCTTCAAGCAACTAGTATAGTACTATAATCTACCTAAGAAACTTTGAAGGGATTTGGATGTTTCTCTGTGAGTAAATTCAATCACTTCACCATGTTTTTCGATACTACATTCATACTACTTCCTCCATAAATGATAAGCTTGCATAATTTATCTCCACGTCTAACTAGAGTCTCCTTTCAACTCCTCTCCAGCTTCGTGCTCACACATACTCTTCAGATTCTTCCTCTTCTTCTTCTTCCATCATATGCAAACCTTTAGTAGTACATTCATAAGCAAAGTGGACCTCTCATTGCATCTAAAGCACTTGTTGTCATTGCTACCTCCTTTCATCCCTGTCTCAGCTATGACTTTGCTTTTTAATTCAGCTCCTTGAGAAGTTTTGTGGTTGTTTTGTGGTGCAAGTTTTGATGCATTGGGTGTTGGTCTAAAGTTTTGCATTGTCGTAGTCCTCTTCATGACGAACTCCTCAGCTTGACTTTAAAACTTTTTAGTTACTTGTTGTCCTAAGTATTATTCCGCTCTTAAGGCCAAATGATATGCATCTTCAAGGCTATAAATCCTTTGCATTATCAGCTCCTTGCAAATTTTGGTCCTTAAGCTATTTTTGTAGCGAGATATAAGTTATTGTTCTAACTCCATCCTTTCACATCGGATAGAAAATTCATCAAAGATTTCTGTGTACTCGGTTATGGACATAATTCCCTGTTTAAAGATTGTGAGCTTATCTTAGAGATCTTCCTCATAATGAAATGGTAAGTATTTTTCTACTAACTTCTGCTTCATTTCTTCCCAATCAACAATTAGTGGCTGACCTATTTTTCAAAGTCTATCCTCTACTGATCTCAATCAGATTTTAGGGCGTCCAACTAGCTTTATCTTTGAAAATCAAACTTTTCAATCTACTGACATGTGGTACCAGTCAAAGAAATCTTCCATTGCTACTGTCCAATCTAAGAACAGACGTGAATCCATCTTTCTTGCAAAATCATGGGCTTCAACACCAACTTTCTTAGTATCACCATCGAGTTCGTTGTGTGTTTCAACTTTATCGTGTCCTTTAGAGGCTCGCATGCGCTCTCCATATGCTGCTAGTTGGTTTCTCTGTCTTGGATCTCTCAGTAGGCGTTATTTCCTAACCTCGTTCGTCGTTGATTAGTGTCGAGTCCTTCGTCTTAGATTTAATTTTCTCCACCATCACCAACCAGTGTAGTTTGTTGTTTGATATTATTTTCTGGACTAATTCTTAGAGCACCTTATGATCGAGGGTCATTCGGGTCCAAACTTTCTATAACTCTTAGAAGTATTTCATCTAGCGCCTATTCACTGAATATTCCTCTATATGCCCTTTTGCTACATATCGACATCTGAATCAAAGCTCTAATACCAAATTGATGTGGGACAAATAAAAGAATTATTAACTAGTAGCCAAAAATCACAAAATTAAGAAATATGACCCATATTAGGCTGCTGGAATATCAATTTCAAGGTTGGATTTTGGCTAGGAACGTTGAAATTTCAGATTTTGTATAGCAGAAATTTTAAGGTTTGATTACTAGAAATGTACCGTTGGAATTTTTGGGATTAATACATTGGAAGTCAGGTTTGGTTTGCTCTGCTAGAATTTAGAGAACAAAAACAGTGGATAGTAAGAAGTTAGGAATCACTCTTGGGTCTAAGAATCACTCTTAGAAGAAAGCATCACACCTTTTAATTGAAAACTTAAGCTTGTAGAAAATTTTCATATTGCTTATTTTAATGAAAGTCTAAGTTACAAATATATATATAGAGTTTTTAGAACCCTTATTCTAGTAGGAAAGGGTTCCTAACATATTTAAATTCTATTATAATAAAAATTCTATAAGTCCTAAACAACTAGGATAAGAATAGAATAACTTATTTAACTTACCACTACTTCTTATCTAATAAGGAATCCTAACATAAGCTAAATTTCAGTCCTTATTTTTTGTTGTCAACTCAATTCCTAATCCTCAAACTAAAAGAAACTTGCAATTTTTTTTTTCATCCCAAGGCTTTTTCCTTTGATTCTATATGCCTATCCCAAAATAATGAATTTAGTTTGTATAGGCATTTTGGAAGCTGCTATTGAAATAGCCTACCTAGCTGTATTTTCGGCTACTCCGCCCATTTCATAAAGTATTCTACCCAGCTTAATGACAGCTATCCAATATTCGGGCGATCCTTTCCCCGAGCCCATACAAGTTTCTGTAGTTCTTGCGTAATCTAAATTTTCAATCCTTATTTTTTGTTGTCAACTCAATTCCTAATCCTCATACTACCAAGAAAAGAAACATTGAAGACCATGGACTCAAGGAAAGAAACACTAATACAATTAAGAAGGAAAGTAAAGTGTCAAATATGTGATATGAGCTTGACTTTTAGAGTAATAAAAGTCAATTTAAATACCTTAGGTGGTTTAAATGGATAGTCAGGAGGAAAATGAATTGTGACTAGAAACACTCCCCCTGCATATGGACTATCAGGTGGACCCATGATTGTTGCTTGCCAATGGAACATGTCTTCAGCAACTGGGCCTATAGATTCATATCAAGAAAGTGGAAAATAAAACACACACACACACACAGAGAGCAAGAGAGAGAGAAAGAGATATATACACACATAGACAAGAGGAAAAACAAAATTAAGCCAAAATAAACTTGTGATTATTTCTAGATAAACAATTTTAGACAAGTTACTTTTTATCTTACATCATGAGCGTACATATATAATAATCTTCTATTGTTGGTTACTTCCTCTACATTGCTTTTGACGAAAAGCTATATAGGGATACCTATAGTGACAACCCAATATTTGTTAAGCCAACGTGTTTAAGCTCCTTATAAAGTTAGCATCAGCTAGGAAAATCAATCTCTAAAAGGATTGCAAAAGGGATCACGGTGAAAAGTTAACCACCATAGATTTTAAGTCTATCTATCTTCAGTGAAGATATAAGAAAGTAAAAGCAAATCCAAGCAGATAGTCACCGTAAGAAAGAATGGCCTCCACAACTTCAAGACAACCAGGCATGGTATTGAATAGCAATAACACATTCTGATGTTAACAGCAATTTTAGCGTCATTATTTGTAATTACAAACTCGTAAATTGATTTATTGTCACGGAAACCTTCTCTATTTAGTGTAGACATCATCGTCCCAAACACTAATGACAAAAAACAGAAACATGAACTTCCATTTGAATACACTCAAAACTATCACTAAAAGTAAAACAAAACCATCACAAGAAGTAAAAGAATTTCATTAAAATCCAAGACAAAGTATGAAAATATGGAGAAATAACAAAGTCAAAGGAGTTAGAAGTCGGGCGAAATCACCTGCGCTACAAGAGGTAGGAGGATCCTTCTGGAGATCCTTGAGCTCCTTCAAGATTCGCTTCGAAGCCATTACAGATCAGAACAAAAATCCCTGTCAGATTTACCAAAACACTAAAACAATCTCAATTATCACATTTGCGTGAACAAAATTGCTCCAAGAAAAAGTTATAAGATTGAAAGTGAGTACCTGAGACAGATCCTCCAATCCTGATTATTATTAGATTCCGGCATAAACAGAAACTACGTATGGTGAAGCTGCGAAGGGAAAGGTGGCTGGGTTTTTATATCTAGCAACCAGCTGTAGATTATCTACCGTGTTCTCTCTTGGCTTTGGTGTGGGCCCAATAATGCCATCCTGGATTTACATGTATATAAACTAAAAAGTATGAATGTTGTTAGAATGAATAATTACTTGAAAAAGACTGGTGCAGGTGCAACGTAACGTTTTGGTGGATTTATTCTTGCCTTTTCTATTTTTTCATGTAATTATGGGAATGATCTATTTTTTATTAAGTATAATCCTAAGGGCGAACGGGATGGAAGATCACGCAATCCATCCCATTCGTCCATTTAATCTAACGGTTATTAACGTCTCTCCCCCTCCCCCGCCTTTTCTATAATAACACTGTTCAATGTTCTGTCTTTATTATTACTTTCCCTCTTTCATTCATTCACTCAAAGTTGCAGAAAGTTTTCTCTCTCA
>JAOQMS010000180.1:30598560-30624936 GCA_027563885.1 Erythroxylum longipes
TGAAATGTGTTGTTGTTTGGAAGTGCTTGTTATATAACAAGATAGGAGCATGAATTACTATGATAAAGTCTTGAAAAGAAGACTTGAAAGTCATACACATTAGTGTTAAGTGAACTTGACTTAGGATTTAAGGATTGTAATGGTGTGCATTAGAAAGAGGTTTTCATGTTTACTTAGAGTAAACTTGAATTTTTTCTTAGATTGATGAGTAGTGACCTAATGTGATTGGATAAAAATGTGCTTAATTATGCTATGAAATGTGTCAATATTGGATCAAAGGCATTAAATGCCTTCGAAAATGCAAAAGAAAGTGTATACGAATAATAAGGGAAGTAACCATATGAGAAGCTTAATAGCTGAATCCTTATTAGTATTAAAATTTTATTCTTCCAATTATGCAAATTTCAAGTATGTCATTTAAAGACAAAGAAATAACTGAATTTTCGAAAACAAACATTAAAATGTAAAATCTTTAACTCATAAAGTTTTCAACTAGATCAAGGAAATATACGTTGCTAAGAGACTAGTACCATGATAAGCACTAATCTAGTTGTTAATTGGAATCTTCTATATTAACTATAGTAGGTTTTTATACTCCTAAATCTAGCATTGTTTTGTCTAGGTTAAAATTAAAAAACTTGCTCCCTTTGCTTCACTTTTCTATGATTTAAAACCTTATATTCACCTGCATAGTTTTTACCTCTATGCTGGTTCTAGTAAGTTCAATAGGATAACAAGTTGCATAAGGTAAAGATCACGCCAACGAGCCAGCTACTAAAGGAACATATAATGTTGTGCCAGGAAGATATTATGAAGTAAGATTCTCTAGCTAATTTCAAAATATATCATAACATGGCATGTAGATATCCACCTGCACCATCAAAAAAAGTGTATCTAAGCATATATTCCAGATAAATCAAAGCACAACAGTTAACTTTAAGTTTCAACCTAATTCTTGGTACTGCCAAAGCCAAATTAACATTTGTGCCTCTCCATAGTCTAGTAATTCCTTCCTATAATTATATCATCAAATTATGCACAAATATTGGTCACAAGGATTTAAGACTATAAACAAGCAGCATAAGAAATCAATATGCAAAAAGAGTCCGAAAAATAACTGTAGATGGACATTCAGTGACTACAGCCCTTCAATCTGTTTTATTCTAGTCATGACCTTGTATTATGAAGGTAAAGGAAGAGAGTTTAACCTCATGCAAGAAACAAAAGGAAATTGTATCAACCATTTAACACCTCCCTTTCTATCATAACATAAATACCAATAGAATCAATGGATTTGTAAAGAAGATACCTAAAACTATGCTAGAGAGACCAAAAGCTTGTAAAGAAAAGTTATACAAAACATACCCAGAGACAGACGAAGACAATTCACAAACGAAGACAAAGACAAAAATAGATGAAGGCAAAGATAGAAACTTAAGGAAACATATTACTAGAGAGAGCAATCTAGAGATAAGACAAATGAAGGAGATGCTAGAAGACAAAGAAAGACAAAAGAAAGAGGAGTGTCTTTAGGTTATCAAAATGACATCATTTTTATTGTTCTTCTTTTTGTGCTATGAAAAAAATTTAGTAGCAAAATATTTTTAACTGTGAAGTTTATTTTCTTAGCTGATAGTTAAGGTACTTGTTTGTTTTAGCTATAAACAATTTTGTAGTAAAAGGTTTTAGTTATGAAAATTAGTTGATAGTTAAAAAAGTCACCAAACGTTATCAGTTGTGAAAAATGTTTTGTAACTAAAAAATATTTTTCTACGAAAATAAATTCATAGTTAAGAAACATCACCCAATATTTTTAGCTATGAAATATTCTTTTAAGATAAAAATATTTTGCTATAAAATAGAACTCACAGTAAAAAAAATGTCTCCAAGTATTTTTAGGTATGAAATGTTTTTTGTAGATAAAATACTTTTGTTATAAAATAAAGCTCAGTAAAAAAATGTCCCTAAATCTTTTTAGCTACGAAAATAAAATGTAATATATTCTAAGTGTAGCTAATAGTTTTAAATAACCTAAGAAATGTTGGACGTTGGAGGTAAAGTTTGTCTTTAGGTACGATTTTAAAATTTCATGGCCAAAGACTATATTCTAAGCATAGGTAATAGTTTTAAATAACCCAAGAAATGTTAGACGCTAGAGGTAAAGTTTGTCTTTAGGTACGATTTTAAAATTTCATAGCCAAAGACTACCTTTTAGTGTATTTAATACAATAATTTGTTATAGAGTGTAGCTAACTAGTTTATGCTTTGTAAATGACTTGTTGCTATTCTCTAAGGCTAAGGCTAAGTCTGTCCAAGGATTGATATTAACCTTAAAGTAGTTTAGAACTCTTTATGGGTTGGACATCAACTATAATAAGAGCCACATTATTATTTCCTATAGTGCTATCCAACTTATAGAGAGACTAAAAGCTCTTACAGACTTATATATTAAGAATCCCCCTTCAATGTATTTGGTATTGCCTTTGGTTACAAAGAAGCTACAATTTGAGGACTAATTACCTTTGATTCAAAACATTCAGAAGAAGCTAGGAAGTTAGATCAATAAGGATCTATTTTATAGGTACAAACTATAATTGATTATATCCGTTGTGAATTCTATGCATATTTCGGGTTTTCTCCTGTTAGTGTTAGCAACAAGAAACAAAGTCTCTTATTCAGGGTTCAGAGCTCAATTGCTAAACTTGAGAAGCTCTATTGAATAAAACATAAGTTGTAGATTTGGAGATGGTTCTTCAACCTTTCTATTGCATGATAACTAGATAGGGGATGGTGCTTTAATCCGAAACTTGCTAGCTATACAGACTATAAGGAGAAATTTTTGCTTAAGCTAAGGTAAGTGCATGGATTAAGGACGGAAAGTGGAAAAATTATCCAATTGAATTAAGTCATTTGATCCCTCATTATTCTCTTAACACAGAGATGATGGATTACTACTGATAAAACAACCATACAAAAGGGAAATTCACAAATGAAATATATAGAGATTTGTTAAGACCAAGGGGGCCCTCAAATGACATGGAAAAAGCTAGTTTGGAACAATAATCTTATGCCATGAATTTCTTTCTTACTATGGTTGGATTCTCAAAACAAAATGAGCATGAATGAGCATGAAGGACATAATTCAATTTCTCCAAATTTAGGAAATTTATGTTTTATACAGGATCATGAATGAATCTACGTCCCATTTTTTTGAGTGTAGATACTCTATTGCAACATAAAAGATAGTCAAGGGCCATATGCAATGGAACATTCTATGGATGGATTCATAAATATACTTTTATGGCTATAAAGTAATCATATCATTACTAAAAACCAACCTTACTGCCTACTTAATTAGTTTTGGAAAAAACATGCAAGAAATTTTGAAGGAAAGGATGCTAGGTGATTCAAGCAACAGGAGAATTCTAAAGAAGTAGTTTTAGAATTCACTGGATCAAGCATTAGGGAGCAACTAACTCTTTACAAATGATTTAAGTGCTTAAGTGGCCAAATAACAAATGCGTGGAGAATTGATTAATAGTTCCCACTTTAACTAACATCATCAACTTTAACTAACATCATCAAAGGGCAAAATTTATCTGATCATATGGAGAATAATATAGTTCTAATTCATTAGCATGTAGTGAATATAGAGATAGGATTATCAAGAGGACTTATAGGATCTATACAACTTATATGAGTGATAAATAGTTTCCAAAACTACAAGAAGGTGAGAGATGCACCAGTTGAACTAAACCTATGAAAACATATAACAATTAGAGCTCTTGAAGATGCATAATATGAAGGACCTAACGAGGCTACAAACAAAGCAAAGTGGAAGTAAGGTGCTGTGAGAACATGACGACTTTATGTATTAGGAGAGTAAAACACATTGAGCTATTTGTTTTTAACATTTGAAATGTTTTTAAGTGTTTAACATTGGTGTTTATTTGGTGTAGTACCTATACATAAGGGTGTATTTTCATGTTTTGGAACCCAATTTTCCTTAAGTGCAATGGATTAACTTAATTTTTTCAAAAAAATTCCTAAATGTCAATATTAATATAAAATTTTCAAAAAAATTCCTAAATGTCAATAAATTCTTTATTCCTTAAAGATACCTTGAAACTCCTTTGACTGCATTTTTGTGGCATATACCTTGGTTAGCTTAATATCTGCATAATTTCCTATCAATAATGTAGTGTCTAATCTAGTACATACTTGAGCATACATCATGCTACCAACATCACTAAAATAAGGAACATTCAATATAGACTTGTTTTCTAGTTCATTTTTTTTATGAAGTACAAAAGATAATATCTCTCCATAAGAGATCAGTACTGCATAAGATTTACAATTTTCGATATTAAACCTTTGCAGTAAATGTTTAATATATGAATTTTGTGAGAGACCTAAAAGGTTTTGAGATATGTCCTCATGAATTTGAATATCAACGAGAAAAGATGTTTTACAAAGTTCCTTCATGTCAAAATACTTGGCCAAAATTTGCTTAACTTAATAAAATGGTCAGCTCATTTGATAAAGCATGACATAATCTACATACAAGAATAGAAAGATAATATTTCTCCCCTTACCTTATAGTAAAAGAATCTTTCAAATTTAGTCTTCACAAATCTAAATAAAGTGATAACCTTATCAAACTTGCAGTCCTACTATAAGGAAGTGTGTTTAATCTATATAAAGATTTTCTCAGTTTACAAAACATATGACTTTTTTTATGAACCTAAAACCCTTCAAGCTACTTTATATAAACCTCTTTATAAAGGTCTATGTTCAAGAAAGTAGTTTTGACTTCCATTTGATGCAACTTTATATCATAATGAGCTATTATTGCCATATTCATCTTGAATTCATCCTTGGAGGATATAGGAGAGAAGTTGACATTAACATCTATTCATTCTCTGCGAGTGAAATCTTTGGCAAACAATTTGTCTTTAAAAAACTTAACTTTACTATAAAAGTCCTTCTTGTCTTATAAACCTATTTACAACTGATGAGTTTATAGTTATAAGGTAAATATACAATTTTTCATCCCTCATTTCATCTTATCGTAACTCTATATGAGGATTAAAAGCAACATTTGAGAAAGTAATTGGATCTATAATATGACCTATATCATAGTCATTTTCATCCAAATATATTACATAGTTAGATAATATTGCAATTTTTGTCACCCTAGTGGATATTCTTAATTAAACTAGTTGAGCTTGATCTTGTTCTAGAAAAACCACATTTTGTCTTGCATTAGTTCTTACTCCTGTACTAAAATGGAACTAGATATAGGATCCACTAACCCTAACTGAATAAGTGAAGGATATGAAATAGCACTTGTATTAACTTTGTCATTATTTGAAATGTAAGAAGGATTAGATTCATAGGAGACATTATGTTCTAAAACTTAGTTGTTTATGACATTATAATTATAGATCAACCCTCTCTATAGTAAAATATGTAGCCTTTAGAATAGTTAAAATAATATGTTGCCTTTAGAATAGTTAACATAACTTACAAAAAAGAAAGGAGAGAAATGAGAATATAGTTTATCTTCATTAAGATTATATAAATATAACTCAACAGGACATTCCTATACATGGTGATGAGTGAGGCTCGATTTCCACCTTTTCTAAGGTTCAAAAGTTGTCATTGGCATTAATCGCTTAGGAATTTATTAAGAATTTATAAAGCAATCTTAATGACTTCACCCTAAATATAATTTGAAAGGTTAGTTCTGCTCTACATGCTCCTTATTGTATCCTTTATGGTGCCATTTCTCCTTTCTACTAAAATATTTTGTTAAGAACTACACGACATAATAAATTGAGAGACAATTCCACATGATTCTAAATATTTAATAAAAGACCCTTTTCTTATTCTAAAATCTATGTCTATCAAAATACTTAACTTCACAATCAGATGTGATAATCTTGATCGATTTTCTAATTGATTCTCATCAATCTTAAAGATCTTAAATTTATTAAGAATTTTAAACTTTTCTTTAATTAGGAATATATAACCATAATAGGAATAATCATCAACAGAAGTTAGAAAATATTTGTAATTGCGTATATTAAACGAGCAAGGGCCACAAGTACCATATTGAATAATTTCCAATAAATTAGAACTTCAAGTTGACCTCTTCTTCTTTATTTTGATCAACTTACCCTTGTAATAATTAATATATATCTCTAGATCATCATAATCTAGAGTTGGAAGAATGTTTTCATTTAGTAATCTCTCAACTCTATTTCCAAAGATATGGTGCAATATTTATTCCATAATATGTATGGTTTATCCTTTATTAAGTCCCATTCAAGTAAACTATTTAATAAAAAATGAAGAAGCATGAATCTCATTAGTAGCTAGCCATATTCTATATAAGCTATATTATAAGATAGCTATAACGACTTGTTTTGTATTGAAAGATCACTATACATTGGAATTTTTATTATAAAAATATAGCCTTTTTATTCTAAAAGTGATATAAAGGTCAAGTTCCATATAAAAGATAGTATGTAGAAAGTTTTATATAAAACAAGTTTGAAACCAATGTCCAACTTCAAATATATAACTCCAATAAAAACAACATTAACTTCTTCATTATTTCCAGCTATTAGTTTAGTGTTAGCTTTAGCTAGCTAACTCTTTAATATGAGTACCTGAATTGTGGAGGAAATATAAATATAATTTGTAATATTTAGCCACTAGGAACCTAGTATAGCTATATCAATATTATATTCATAAAGAACACAAGTTAAAGAGTTACCTAATAGTTCTTATTTCTCTTTCAAGGTTTTGTATTTTAAGAAATTCTACTTTTTATACCCTTTATTTTTATAGAAGAAATAATAAATGCTCATTATGACCTCTGTAGGGCGGGCTCTTTATAATACTAGTAGGAGGTTTACCTTTAACCTTTATAAATTTGGCCTTTGCTTTTCCTTTGGTAGCAATCAAAGCTGTTTGACTAGATTTCTTTAACTTTTACTTTTTCACAATATAATGTATTCAAGGAAGCTTCAACTTGAGAATTGTAAATAGTAACAAGAATTCCAAACTCTAAAGGATTAAAGGTTGGTATATAATACAAGCATCATGAATAATAATATTCAAAGCTTTTAACTTACTCTAGAGGTAAACCATCTGAATAATATATTCCCTCACTCCTCTTACCCTGTATATCTCATGGAACATAATTATTTTAAATAGTACTAATCTAATCATTAAAAGATACTCTATACCTCTAAGACATATTATTAAGGAAATCCTTAACTATGATGGTTTCAAGATTTTTGTTGAATAAATAGTCAGGTATGGACTTCTTTATCGTCAAAGAAAATACTATATTTGACCACTTTAAGGTGAGACTTCAATATTAGCATCACAATTAATAGATATTGTAATATATGGCTTATCCTAATTATGGAAATATCGACGTCAACCATCTCTAAGGTAAACTCCACACCTTGCTTTCATTTCTTGACATTAAAACCATTCATGGTTTTAATTGTGACTCTATTACTATTTACAAAAAAATTATTGTAAAATAGATAATGTATATTATCAGCATAAACTTAGGATAACAACAATAATAAAAACTATCACAAGCATCTTGTCCAATATATCATGAAATATTTGTGGGAAGAATATATGTAATATATAAGGATAAGATCTCCATACAAAATGGATCAGTGTACAAACCAATAACTTTTATGATTCTACCATTTATGCATGTATAGTTCACTCAACTAATGCCTATCCCCAACAAATGTCTTTATGCATTTATCAGATTTTCATATAAGGTGAACACCTATGGGAAGGACAGCCAAATACAAAATCAAAGACATCCCAACTATGTAAGCAAAAGAATCTATTCTTACAAGCATTTAACAATTTCACACGAACAAGTACATATATTTGTTATTCTTACATTTTCCAGTATAGGCATAAACATGCTACAAACTTACCACTAGATAGTGCAATATCTTGATGGACCTGTTTAGTTTTATATAATAGTATTGGAACACATTATTAAGAACCTTTATTTGAAAATTCTTAATGAAAAATGTTTTAGAAGTGATAATTCTTGCAATATACAACAAAATATCAACTATATGTCATAATAAAAAAACATTTTTCCTCATTTATTTCAAGTCAATTGCATGAAAATTCACTTAATTATGGCTTTAAAACTTAAATTAAAATATTTAAGAGCGAAAAACTTAATTATTATAAATGTAATAATCCAAAAATTTTAAAATTTAACTCTATCCATCTATAAAACCTAAAAATTGTTCCAAAACAACTTGAGACACTATTTTGTAAATTATAAAATTCTTGAGGTTTTTTTATATTCTGAGTATGTAGAGGATACCTATACATATGCTGCATATGCCAGGTCACACGTCAAACTAGAGGCATATTGTGCATGTGGTGTATGCACCAAACATATGATGCATACAAACCGTCATTAAATGTGCATGGCACACTTTAGACATATAGAGACACGCCTACCTTATGAGACATATGTTATATGTGTTAGACTTTTATGCACGTGTCCTTACACTTATAGTTCATATTGCATAAGCCTTATGTGTATCACGTGTTTCGAGCTTACATGCATTAGCAATCTAGCGCACATGACATTGACATGTCCTTCTTCTTACCTACTGCTTATTCTTGAGAAAGAGACATTCGCCTCTTATGTAGTTCATGCAACTTTTAGCATTAGCAACTTTTGATGGTTGTTTTTTTTGTGAATTATTATTAGATTTTGGTGTTTTTTTGCTAAAAAATAACTAGAAATGGAATTTTCAATAGTTTTCTTATAGTACTCTTACAAAAAATAATCCAAGTAATATATATGGAATCTTTTTAAGAAAATAGTTTTATTTCTCTGGTTTCCTTATAGAGAAATTAAAGAATCTATTTAGATTCATACAATTATGTAACCACTTTAACACTATATGTTAAACATAATATAAAATTTCAATCCAAGATTAAGCATAAACTTGTCTAAATGGAGATAATATGGAAATTTACCTATTTTGGTATCCATGTTCGTATAAGCAAGCGATTGAAGGATTTAAGGAAGCTCCTTAAACTTTGACCAAGTAACTGAAATTCATATCGCCTTAAAAAAGTTACTTTAAATGATCTTAATAAGGTTTTTTGTGCCTTTTTTAAAGTATAAAACTTTTAATAGGTCAAAAGTTTCCTTATTTCTATGAACTTACATAAAAAAGCAACAACATTTAATTTCCATTTAAAGTAATCTTATTGGGTCTCCCATCAAATACTAGGCCTGCATTGATAAAGCCCATGGTCCTTATTAGATTTTAGCCTATTTATCCAGATCCTTTACTAAGCCACTTTATTATCTTTATACCATATTAAAATTTAAATATTCTTAGACTTTACTTTAAAAATTCGTAATTAATAGATGTTTAAATGAGAATTAAAAATTCCAACATTCTCATCGTTAAAAGATTCTTGATTTATTTTTATTTACAAGTTTTTATCGATAAAATTTTTTTAAAAGCTTTGCTTAAGTTTTTCCCCCTCAAGGAGCGGGCGCAATAAACTGTAATTATGAAAAGGTTGGAAGATCTAACCAAAGAAGTTGATAGTCCTATAGAAGCCCAAAGAGGTGAATAAAATATGGTCTCAAATAAGGAGATATATATGTAGAAAACAGTTCTGATTACGCCTATTCCTAATCCTAAATGGAATGGAACGGCAGAGGGATCCCCTTTTTCTCTATCATTCAAGAATTTCTTATTTTATTTTTTTATTGGTGCGTTGTGATTTTTGGTTAAAATATTTGATTACATATTAAGGTAACCACCATATTTTAATCCACTTATGACTTTATTTTTATAACCTAAATAAACTAAAGTAACATTTTTTTCGTATGGACTCATAGATACAATGGAATCACAACATAATTTAAACTATAAAATAAAATGACTATAAGAAGTACCATGATAAAGTCTCAAATAGAGCCCTCTAGATTTAAGCCTTTTGCTATGTTGTATTATCTTTTATGTTAATATTATTCTTAACTTTTAAAGAAACTGTCGTACCCAATTAATCTATGCCATTACTATGATAACTTAAGTTATACATATCTAGAGTATATGATTTCTCAATAAATGAAGAATAAATTATTTCATATTTCCTTATCATTTAGCAATTTATAAAGTATATCTTAAAGCACCATCCCCTGTCTAGTCTGTATAGCTAGCAAGTTTCAGATTAGGAAACCTAATTTTCATATAAGGAAACATATTACTAGAGAGAGCACTCTAGATATAAGAGAAATGAAGGAGATGCTAGAAGACAAAGAAAGACAAAAAAAAGAGAGGAGTGTCTTTAGGTTATCAAAATGACATCGATTTTATTGTTCTTCTTTTTGTGCTATGAAAAAAATTTAGTAGCAAAATATTTTTAACTGTGAAGTTTATTTTCTTAGCTGATAGTTAAGGTACTTGTTTGTTTTAGCTATAAACAATTTTGTAGTAAAAGGTTTTAGTTGTGAAAATTAGTTGACAGTTAAAAAAGTCACCAAACCTTATCAGTTGTGAAAAATGTTTCGTAACCAAAAATATTTTGCTACGAAAATAAATTCATAGTTAAGAAACATCACCCAATATTTTTAGCTATGAAACATTGTTTTAAGATAAAAATCTTTTGCTACAAAATAGAGCTCACAATAAAAAAAATGTCTCCAAGTATTTTTAGTTATGAAATGTTTTTTGTAGATAAAATACTTTTGTTATAAAACAAAGCTCAGTAAAAAAATGTCCCTAAATCTTTTTAGCTACGAATATAAAATGTAATATATTCTAAGTGTAGCTAATAGTTTTAAATAACCTAAGAAATGTTGGATGCTGGAGGTAAAGTTTGTCTTTAGGTACGATTTTAAAATTTCATGGCCAAAGACTATATTCTAAGCGTAGGTAATAATTTTAAATAACCCAAGAAATGTTAGACGCTGGAGGTAAAGTTTGTCTTTAGGTACTATTTTAAAATTTCATGGCCAAAGACTACCTTTTAGTGTATTTAATACAATAATTTATTATAGAGTGTAAAATGATTGAGCTTACTAGTTTATGCTTTGTAAATGACTTGTTGCTATTCTCTAAGGCTAAGGCTAAGTCTGTCCAAGGATTGATATTAACCTTAAAGTAGTTTAGAACTCTTTATGGGTTGGACATCAACTATAATAAGAGCCACATTATTATTTCCTATAGTGCTATCCAACTTATAGAGAGACTAAAAGCTCTTACAGACTTATATATTAAGAATCCCCCTTCAATGTATTTGGGATTGCCTTTGGTTACAAAGAAGCTACAATTTGAGGACTAGTTACCTTTGATTCAAAACATTCAGAAGAAGCTAAGAAGTTAGATCAATAAGGATCTATTTTTATAGGTACAAACTATAATTGATTATATCCGTTGTGAATTCTGTGCATATTTCGGGGTTTCTCCTGTTAGCGTTAGCAGCAATAAACAAAGTTTCTTATTCAGGGTTCATAGCTCAATTGCTAAACTTGAGAAGCTCTATTGAATAAAACATAAGTTGTATATTTGGAGATGGTTCTTCAACCTTTCTATTGCATGATAACTAGACAGGGGATGGTGCTTTAATCCGAAACTTGCTAGCTATACATACTATTATTAGCAAAATTAAATGATATTAAAATTGACTTCACCAATATGTTAAGAATATCTTTTAGGTGTCCTAAAAAAGAAGAAATATTTTAATATACTTTCTATATGTATAAATTTTTAACCTTTAAAAATAATAAGAAATTATTTCCTAACCATATTTTTCAAAATTTTATTTAATTTTCATTTGATTATTCTTGAAACCTACACAAAATTCCAAATCAAAATTTTAAGTATTAAATTTTTGAAGAGGAAAAAACTTAGCACAAATATGTTGTATCACTAACGTGGGTACACAAATATAGATTTTTGAAAGGTCATGATATATAGTATTATAGAATAAAACTTATAATAAATTTAACATTTTTATCGTTGTTCAAGATATTCAAAATATTTACTCTAAATTGAATGAATTTTGGATTAAATTTAATATGCATATCTTGGATCAATTAACATCAATTTTCTTCTCAATCTCGTTACCATTATTTTTATTGTCTTCCATAGAAAAATGCTCTTTTAAATACATTATAAACCAACTTTGTATCTTTAATGATCATCATCATTTCTCAATTTTGTGAATTAACTCATTTTTGTTTTTTAAAGTGCCCCATTAGACTAAATCATTTATGAACTCTGACAACATTTTAAGATAGTGAATATAAGTTCAAATCCATAGAATTAGAGTTTAGGTAATAATCATTTTAATGGGCATATATAAGATTATGGATCCTCACATAATGTAAAGTTGAAATTATGACTTATAGTATCCTTGTTAGTTAACTATACGCATACAATATTAATCATATACAAAGGTATTAAATCTCTTTCATTTAGAGCATATGTCTTATCCTATAATACCATATAGATGATAATTTAGACATAGTGAATATCTAACTTGAGTTCACTTATTCACTCATTCAATTTATTTTTAAAAAGTCATACCACACATTCATAAGATGAGAAAAAGCATCATTTCTTAAACTTATTACATAAACAAACTACCTAAAATATGTCTTATTTATATTCCTTATTAAGTAATAAAGAAGATTACTAGTGTGAATAAATATCATATATATGGTGCTAACACATAATTTTACGAGGAATTTTTATTTTTAGATTTTTATTTTATATGCTTTAATTTTTATTTTAGATATTAGTAGTAGACTTCAGACCAGTTAATAATTTGTCTTGAATTGCTAAGTTTAATCATTTCAGTTATCTATAGATAATTTGCATGATGAGCATTCTAGGTTGCATTTATACTGCTTTTGTTTTAATTTATTAATATGTAGCCGTTTATGGCAAATTTCATTTTTTCAAAAATCAATTTATGTTTAAAAACATCAAGATAGTTTTAGTTATGTTTGATTTCATCTATCTACATCCACTTTCATTTAATTAGTCTCAATTATATATATTTAATTAAATTCAATTAACGTTAATCATTAGTATTATAAATTTGGTTAGGATTAATTAACTTTTGGTTACAATTGGATTTAATTTGGATAATTGAGTTCTAATTTCCATCTAGTTTTGATTAATTATATTTAATTAAAACAATTACATATTAATTTTGAATTTGAACTTGATTGTAGAAGAAAAATTGATTAGGTATCATTTCTTTAAAAGAAAAATGAAAAGAAAGATAAATTAAAAAGTAAAAGAAAAGAAGAAAAAGGGAAAAATAGAAAAACATGATTTTCATCCCTCTTCTTCCTTTGCATCTTTATTGTCTCTATCAAGTTACCCTTATTATTTTTTTTGGCCTTATTCTCTTTATCTTCTCCTTAAAACTTTTGAAACCTAAGCAAAAAAATTATGAAATCCGATCGAAAGATGCCTTTTACCAAAAATCTTAGCCCTTGTAAGCCTTTTGACTCTCATATAGACAAACTGGTACGATAATCATCAATGATGATGAATCCTAAGACCATTTTGAGACTCTTTAGGGTTGGTTATTCTTTTTGTTACTTATTTTCACAATTTTATGAAATCACATATTAGCTCCATCATTTCTTTTTTGTGGCTTTATATGTTAAGGAGAAAGATATTTGAAAGAGTATGATCTATGAGAAAGAAGAACCATGAGAAAGAAGTACATTCATCTCATTGCCATATATATTACCCTCGAAAAAAGTATTATGAAACACATGGACATGTGTATTTGAGTAAAGGCCATAAAATTCTTTCATTTTTCTTATTGTTGTTTGTCTTTGGTGTACTTTATTTTGTTGATTTTTGTTCTACTCTTTGTTTTGTTCTTTGATGGTGTTTAAGTTTTTTTAAGATATATTTTAAGGTCACTACTGTAAACTATTCAAGCTTAACCTGTGATGTATGTGATGTTTTAACTTGATAATTATCATGTCTTTTTCTATTTGAAGTCAAACGTTTAGCATATATAATGAACTATTTTCTTAAAATTAATATTCTTCTAATTATTAATCCATTAGGTTTTTTCCTTGACCTTTAACTTAATTTCTTCCCTCAGTTGAATATTTTGAAGTTCTTAATATTAACCCAAATTATTAATAATTTTTTAATTTTATTTAATTAAGCTTATAAATCTCATTGATCTTTTTCTGATGGAACTTCGTGGTTAAGGCTTTAGATTTTACATTGATCATTACTCCAATAGATTTTAGCTAATACTTATTCTAATTCATTTCTTTGTTAACTTTTTCTCTATTTTTAATTGATATTGAAATTTCCTTTCCATTATTGCTATCATGCCTTGTTTTTGTAGGTTGATTCAATTATTGCTATTTCAAATTTTGCTTAAATTACTTTGTGTTCAGTAAATATTTGGAGTAGATTTTCAGTTATTATGAGTTTTTTCCTTTTTGTGTTTTTTCTAAGTCATAACTTTTGGGATTTAAGAGTTATTTTTCGCTATTTGTGGTGGCATTGGTGTGCATGGGTAATTGAGAGCATGCCTGAATACATAAAAAAGGCATAAAGAAAGAAAAGATAATAAAGTTTTCACTTTATCTTATTTAAGGAAAAATAAGGTAACACTAAAAGAAAAGAACTAGTCCTTACTGAGAGAGAAAGTTTGGAGGTCTAATACAAAGGTAAGGAAGTGTTAGACATCTTATTATACTTGCCTAAATAGTTACCTAGATCTCTAATATGTTTTATAACTATAGTTGTAATTGTAGTAAAGTTAATTGGTTGTGAACTAAAACAAAAATATGTCTCAATATTTTTTTGGTCCATAATGGTACATAAGATGGGGTAAGTTATGTAACTATGGATTTTAAACATTTTCAAAAACTTTCAGTGAATTCTTGAGCTAATGGATATGAAAATTTGTCCAGTGAAAAATTACAAACAAGCATTAGAAAATCATAATATAAGTAACAAGTTAGGTGAGAGTGCAAAAGATTAATTTATAATGATTAGATTGACAAAACTTGTCGTACATCCACCGCTAAGCGTTAGTTAGGAATTCATTGTCGTTTTCTTTTAATAGGCGAAGAGGAACTCATTGTATATCTTTTTTACTATGGGTGAAAAGGTACCTTTAAGTATCTTTTTCTACATAGGTCTAATGTTTCTCAAAATTTCCATAACTTTATTTAACACATAAATTCACATTTTTCCTTTTATGACCATTTCTAATTCGATCATTAAGGCTTCCAAATATCCCATTTACAGTCAGCCTTAATATTCTGTCACGAGTTGGACCCTTCCTGACTAAAATCATTAAAAATTATTCATTTCTTATCCAATTGAGGTTATTCAAATGGCCATTTTCAATAGACTCATATGGATATCTCATATCCAAAAATGGATTTAAAAATTATGTAATTTGGATTTCTTGTGATTTTTCTAAGGCTGTCCTGTTTCTGTTCTCTTCTGTGTCACTAAGGTCAGTAACACCCTTCACTTATTTAGCCATATCTCACTGGATACTCATCCAATTAAAATTCCCTTTATAAAGAACTTAGGTAACACATTTTCGAGCCTTTCTTAAGAATAACTGATCATCTAATTCTAGCTCTAAGGTCCTCAAACAATTAAATTTCATTCGTGTTTCAATCCTGTTAATATTCTCAACCAGTTTCAATTCTGGACTTATATCTCTTTTTTGGCTCACCTTAAATTCGAAAAAAAAATTCAGGGATACAGTAGACACCCATTCGACAACTTTTGAGTTTTGAGTTTCTTCAAAATCTCACGTTAAACAACTCAAGAAAATTGTATAAGAAGGACCTATGAATCTGCCTCCTTTGGCAGCTTTGAACTCCAAAACCCTAGGTTTTGGTTTAGGCCCAAATCACCATAGAAAGTGAAAATTTCCTCATGTTAATTAGTCATTAGACATCAAAGAATAATAATCCATCATCAAAATCATCAAACCCATAAATTTCATCAAGCAGGTTTCATAGTTATGGCAATAGAAAATGAGAAACTAAATTCCAATTGGTAGAATCAAGTGTCGGAACCGAGGCTTACCGTTTTGTATTAACTAATTGGCTTGATTCTCTTTTACTTTCTTATCACAAAGCTTGAAAATTTTGAGAGAGGAGCTTACATGGTTTAACCAAGTGAGGGAGGATGAAGATAAGAGTTTTCTCTTATTTGCACTTAGCTTCCTTTATAAACCACCTATTTCATTATTTACAAAAATGCCCCTCTTGTACTGGTTCTTTAAAATCCGCTCGTATAATTTCCTTTGACGACCGAAAAAGTGCCAAACATAATTAACTTGATGTCACCAAAAATTATGATTCACTGTCCTAGTTTTAATGACATTAGTCTCAAATACCGATTTTTTTCCCGGTGTACTGGGTAAATTAGATACCGGGTGTTACATTATAACTTAATAATTCTTTTTCTGACTTACTCCAAGGATCTATACAATGTTAAAACCTTAGAACATTGACACGACCAATAAAAAGGTTATAGGAAGTTTGCATTAGTTTAGAACACTTGAAATATTTTTTTTAATCTTGTTCTTAGTTTACTTCACTTGAATTACCTTGAAGCTCTATTAACTTGTATTTTTTATTCATTTGTTAATTTTTCTTATCTGATTACTCTTTGATGATTTTACCTTTCCGTTAAATTAGATCTTTCATATGCATGATTTCTTGATATATTAAATTACTAATATCACTAAAGATAAAGTAGTTAGCAGCAATATGTTATATTATCATCAAAATGATGGATTTGAATTCACTTAGTTTAACAATCTCCCCCTTTTTCTTAATAAAAAATATGGTATTTATAGTAAAATAGAAATATCAATTATGAATGTGCTCCCTCTATGTCAAAGTAATGATGAATGTACGAATCCCACTTAATTCATATATCATTGATGCCCTAATTGAAGGCAAATTGACTAGCCAAAGGTATGACGCCAACTAGCCTACTATGTCTAAAAGCTAGTTGTTCTACCTACTAGTGTATGTCTCTAATGACTGTTTGAAGAATTGATTGTAATAAGTAAATATGTAATAACTAGTTTGTCCATATTAAGGGTTAGAACCCTAGACGATTCTACATTAGAAATAGCATTAAGAAATTAAGAGGTGCATTTCATTCACATGCATATCATTAGCATACACATATGAATTATGATATTGTACATGTTGTAAAGATTGTATATGCACTCAATTGACATATTCCAGGGTATAAAAGGTTTAAAATGGTTAAGATGTGAAGTGTGAATTGTGAATTGTTATGTCTTGAATTTTGGTATGATGGTTTTTAATTATTAATTTGGAATTTATTTGCTAAAATTGGGAGATTGGTGAATTTATGTGTATTTTTGGACCAGGAAAAATGTCAAGTGACAAGACAAGTTGACAAATGGTAGTAGAAATAAGTGACAAATGGTAATAGAAATGAGTGACACGTGGCATTAGGATTAATTGACAAGTGACTTAGATAATTGGATGACAAATGGATTCAAGATTGAGAGACATATGGACTAATTATTAAGAGACATATGGTAGCATAAGTATAAGAAATGAAGCTTATTTTTTTTATGTGGAAAGTGTCATGACAAGTTTCATGAAACTCACCATGTTTTTAAACCACACGATATACACTCATACTTGAAGACCGTCTTTCATTCTTACTTTTTCTACATGCTCTCATCTTCTTCTTTCTTCTCTCATTCACGATACTCACATCCCACACTCACGACTTTGGGTTGTCATCATCCTTCACTTTACCACTCCAAGATCTCGTTGTTTTCTTCTTGTTACCAAAGACCCAACCTATTCCACCTAAAATGGTGATGATCGTGTAAGCTTTGAGGAGCTAGGTTACTTGAGGATTTGAGAAATTTTAGAGCTAATTAAGTAAGTATATTATTAATCTTCATGGGTTATTTTAAAAGAAACATTATGATGATTATTTAGGGATAGATTGATGTTTTTAATGGTGTATGAAGAGTGCTAGAATGTTGATGAAGAAATGGATATATTCATGTTCTGTTTTTGTGTAAATGATTAATAATAGTTTATGTATTGTAGTATAGATGATTTTGAGTTGGAATTTAGGCGAATTTGATGAGGAATTGAAGTAGAAATGATGAACCATGCATAAGATGTTTTAAGTTGGTAAGAAAGAGTTAAAATTTGGAAAATCATTGAGGGAAAAGGTTGGGAAATTCACGGATTACATATCCCATGATCGTGGGAAATGCAATGAAGATGAAATATTCGGATGACACATCCCACAATTGTGGGAAGTCCTCCACGATCATGGGAAATGCATGGAAAGTGAAATGTTATCTTTTAAGTGATTGCTGAATCAACTAATGACAAGCTACTTTACTATAGTGCATTTAGACTTGGTTGAGGCTTAAAATGAACCTAGTTTGATGATGAATTAGTTGATTAAAAGTTTGATATGTTTAGATTGTTAATTGAGGTTATAACTAAGGATGGATTGTTGATATTAATGAATCAAAATCTGGAAATTTATGAGTGTTATAGGAATGAAAGTGTTCTTAAGAATACAATTGTGATCCAAAGGATATGAGAAAAGTGTATTAGATATAAATGAATGAAAATTAGGATATTGTGTGATTATATAATGTTAGAAAAGAAATTGGTAAATGTATGATTGATGAAATTAGAATAATCATGTTTATTTGAGGTGTAAACCTAAGTGAGACATATACACGTAATGATATGTGATTAGTTAAGAGTTGTGATTTAAGGATACATATCTGGGAATAGTCAATTGAGCATGCATTAAATAGGTCACATTCATGTGCATGATTGAATACTTATATGATTGATCAATTTAGTAACGTGTACGATATGTGTATTGCATGATTATAGAAGTGCAAATCAAACACCAACATCTAGACATTACTGATTCATTAAGGCAATAGCTATCTGAAGCGTACTATAAGTCAACCTAAATGTTCTCACTAGAATTGATTTTTTTATTTTAAATTTCAACTATTAAACTATTATTAATGTGATTAAGATAATTCCAGACATTGATGGTTCGAGGAGTTCGATAATTGATATTGTATTGGAAGCATTTCATAATTGAATGTGAATATGAAAGAAATATGTGTACTCAACGAAACATTGAATGTTAGACTTAGATCCGATGAATATAAACAATAACTGTGTCTGTAATGAATGAAAGTTATGGAAAGTGTTATATGTGAATTGATGCATTTCATCACGTTGATATGCATGATTAGATAAAGGAGTTATGATCGGAATGACCAGTGAAAAGAGCTTAAATCTCATAAATGCGCATAAAGAGCCACATGCTCAGTATTTAATGAGCCCGGTATTCACAATGAGTACGGTACAGTTATTAATGAGCCCGGTATCCACAACAGATATAAGATAGTAAAAAGGCGCTCGGTCACAACAAAGTAACAATGAAGTGGAGTCATATGTGCATTTGCATATATAATTGATATGTATTAAATGAATGATTGAAATAAATTGTTTGGACTGCTCTATAATAAAAATGCAAAATAATGTATACAAATTATATTTGTGAAGCATGATGAAATGTGACATGACATGCAATATTTGATGATGTGATCTGTTTGTGAATTGAAAAGTGAATTGTCTTTATGTTTTGATATGATTGAGCACATCGAGAATGGTTCACTTACTAAGTTCGCAAAACTCATCAAAATTACAAATGTTGATTTTCAGGTATGAGGGACACGTAGTTCCTAAGGCAGACTATTAGAAATCTAGTACTGTCGATTTTGGACTTAAGAATGACTCAAAGGTTGGTCAGCTGATATTGAGGAGTTTAGTTAAAATATTTTTGTTTAGTCCTCATTTCATGAAGAACACCTTGTAAAATAGTAGTAAACTCTTATATGTCTGTGATACTGTACATATGTATTATGTAGTGAAATGCTACAATGTAAATTATGTTTTATTGAGGAAAGGAGTTAATCTTTTAATTATTTATATTCTGTATGATGCCATATAAGTGAATGTGATTGCTTTAACATGTCATTTTTATAGAGTATGCTCTCGAATGTCCTCAGGATATTTGGGCGTATGCTTTATGGTGGTGGCGTGTTACAAAATACGTAAGTTTTTTTGTTGTTAGACATCTTTATGATATTCTTTTGTTGAAATTTTGTAACTTAAACAATAAAAATTTATCAATCTTCCTAAGTTATAAATCTAAATAAACATACAAGGGAATATATACTAGGTAAAGCATCTATATCTTATGACTCAAAAAGTATGCAAGAGAATTAAGGTACCTAAGTTTTAAACTAGATTCTTTTAACTAAATCAATTATTTAGACACATAATATTCACTTTAGCTAGCAAGTTATAGTCATATCCACATTTCTTGATAATTATGATAATTTTAAAGTTAGGCCATCTCTTATTATTATGAACTTAAAATAAATTTTATTAAAGTGATCCCTCTAAAAGCATATGACCTTTATACTATAAGAATTCTTTCCTCGATCTCATTGAAAGGCATATATTTAACCTAACTTCATACTTTAACAAGCATTTCACTATTTAAATACAAAATTATAAAATATTTGTTTAAGAAAATAAGTTCTATTAAAGAATACGACTAGTTAGGGGTAATGTTGTGTACTATTGGACCCCCTCAGGCCCTGCGTATCAACGGGGATTCATTGGGTTGTTATTGCTGTAAGTTTTAGTTAAAAAATTGATATAAACTATAATAAGAATTCAATATAATCGCCAAGCTGACTATAACTTAGGAACATATAGTAATAACTCTACTCGCACAATATTAATACTATTAAGAACATTAAATAGCTAGCTTCTTAATAGTAGGAAAGTAAGAAAGTAAGGTGATGGAAAGTGGCCATAGAACCATATTAACTTAGCTCAATTCCATTAGGAATATCTTCTTGTTTTCCTTGATAAAAGAAACAATGCTTCATATCCACATCATTTTATAAATAGGATTATATGTGACAATTTCCATAAGAAGAGAAATTAAACCTGAATTGATTAACCAAGGATGGTTGTTAACCTCATGGAAACTTGTTATTCCTATACTTGTGTAAGGGTGTCTCAAAGTACTTATTGATTATCCGTACGCTTTCCTTAAAATAACCTAAGGTTCATCTCCTTTCAAAGTTTATAAACTAATTTGTTAAAGGAGATTATAAAGTTAAGGTATTCCTTTTTACAATTTCATATTCTTTAAGTGATCTAAATTAAAATGTTCTTCTAAAAAGTCTAAGGGCTTAAAAGGTTAAATCTTTTCTGGATCTTATTTAAAAAAATGTAGAGTAGTCACGTTTAAATAATATATGTTCTAGAGGATCTTATAATAAGGAGTGTAGCATACAAGTGCTAGAGATGGAAGGGTTGCCATATAATCTATTCATAGTTGATAATCTTTCATTAATAGCTAAAAAAAATAAAGGATACCTTTGGTATAGCTAGTTACAACTAGACCAACCTAAAATAATGAACTTTAGGGGCTTTATTCTTCCATAAATATTTGCAAGAGGAGATAGATAAGACACCTAAAAAGTGATTAAGCCACAAGATATAATCTTTGTTAGAAGAATTCAAAGAGTAATTAGGAGCAACGACAATTGATTGATATATAGAACTTTGAAAGAGATTAAACAAGTTTCCTTTGAACACTTCATTAATAATAGCCATTGGAGGAAAAAGATGGGGAGGAAAAGAGAGTGCATTAGTATCATTTATGGTTCTAAAACAAATCAGCTAATAGTCATTGGATATAATATGAATTGAATAGAGGTAGTTGAGTGATTCATATATAGTTCATTATCTTGAAGTAATTACGGAGAATATTATATTATTCTCGATTAATATTGATTAAAAAATCTTTAGCTAAGATTGAAAAATGCTTTTAAAATAATTTTCAAATGTCATTAATATAATCTATTACTAATAGTTCTCAACTAATATTATTGGACTTAAATAGAGTAGATATTAATTTAATGATCTATGTCTAATTAAAATATTACGTGATGAAATGATTGAATTGTACAAAAAATCATACACAAAAAGGAAAATTAAAACCACTTTGACATTCTTAATATTTGGGTGGTTAGGATGCATTGCTAGACACTAATTATAATTTATGAATATAAATTATTTAATTATATAAATTAAAGATAAATTAAAGGAATTTAATTTATTAAAAATAAATTAAAGGAATTTAGTTTATCTAATTATAAATACAATTTATGGTTATTATTTATATCAATTGCCAACATATTTAGGAACTAATGGGTCAACAAAGAATGGTTAAAGAAAAAAAGTAATTTAATCAAGTTAGGCTTGATTGTAAAGTTTGAAAAATTGTAAGATCAAATATAAGATATTTTATAAATAAAGATATCATATCTGACTTGGGTCCAACTAGTATTTAATTATCATTATAATTAATTAAAATTAGGATTGTATTTCAATTAAATTAGTAAAAGGTCTAATCTCTATTATAAATAGGAGTATGCTCTAAAGGAGTTAGTAATTCTTACTTATCCCTCTCTGCACCATTTGTAGATTTCTCTCAACTTGTTCGTGTGGATACTATTAGAGGTTAAACATGTGTGTAGTTATGATGGTTGCTTTCAATGATTCTAGGGAAGCCACAAGAAAAAACATCTATACAATAAGTTACAATTTATGTTTAGTAATTCTTGCTTATCCTCTCTACACCATTTGTAGATTTCTCTCAACTTATTCATGTAGATACCGTTAGAGGTCAAACATGTGTGTAGTTATGATGGTTGCTTTCAACGATTCTAGGGAAGCTATAATAAAAAGCATCTATATAATAAGTTATAATTTATGTTTATGTTTTATAGTGTTCATGCATCAATCATATTATAGAATTTAAAGTGATCATGGCTTTTTAAAAATTGAACTAAATTTTTTTTATTTCTTTTGCTGCACTTCGGATCAGTCATGCCCCAATCTTTCAACAATGTATGTAAAATCATTAATGTTGAGCATGGAGCATAATGAATAAAATCCAGATTTCTAAAAACATATTACTTCATCTACAAAGTATCAAGCACATATATGTCTATTAATAATGCTAAGAGAACCAAGTAAAACAACCAATATTCTAATAAAAATGCAAGGGATTCATAATTAGAAACTCTACCAACAAGCATCTTCATCATGCCTATCCACCAAAGTGGTTCATACAAGTGAGAGTAGCTTCCATTCCCTTGAAGGCATAATCACAGCCTCTTTCAAGGTAAAGCATATTAAACTTGGTGACACAAGGTTAAAATCTTTATTCTTAAACATTTGAGCGAGTTGTTTGTTTTTAAGGTGAATTACATGATGTTGACTTAAGCATAGGTATTTATGAGTTCAATTGTCCATAAAATTCCAAAGGAGCTTAAACCAATGAAACTAGCCTCTTCCATTCTCTTAACTTATAATCATTGTTTCCCCTTTGTTATTATCATTATTATACGATTCTCCTTTGTCTTTTCTTTTTCATGAGCATCTTCTTTTTTATACCTTTTAGGCGCATCTTATTTTCTATCATTTTGTCCTATTTTTATTTTATAATGAAAACCCCTTTCTCATCATTTTATGCTTTGGTTTTTTGTTTTATATCTATTTTTATTTTTTTACACATCACCCTTCCTTATTATGATTAAGTCCCTCTTGATTTTATCTTGATTTTTAGCCATAAGCTTTCCCAATTTCTAGATTTGAATAAACCAGGTAGCCATTATT
The DNA here is from genome assembly GCA_027563885.1 of Erythroxylum longipes. Taxonomy (NCBI): domain Eukaryota; kingdom Viridiplantae; phylum Streptophyta; class Magnoliopsida; order Malpighiales; family Erythroxylaceae; genus Erythroxylum; species Erythroxylum longipes. The sequence goes on from JAOQMS010000180.1 coordinate 30,622,457, forward strand.
TTATGATCATTAGTAATCATCTTTACTAAATAAGGAAAGCTTTTATTTTTTTAAAACTAATATTTTTATTATTCATAATAGTGTTAGCCATTAATAACCACCAAGTGATGGTTGTTAAATTTTTTTTCTTTTAGATTAAACCTCAAATATGTTTACTTTTTCAAATTAGTCCAGATTTTTGTCAAAGAATGAAAATCCCTATAAGCATAAAACTAGTTCTCAATATACTAATAAAATCAATTAAAACTAATTAGACATGATAAGTATAATTTTTTAGACTCCTAAATGTTTAAAGTCTAGATTTAAGCTTATAGATTTGATGCTTATGTTATTGCTTGTTCATTCCCTAAAACTTGCAAAAAACGAGTGGTGAGATGTTTTACAGGATTCACTTCTAATGATCAAGTTAGTTAAAAAGAGGAATATAATATTATAGAAAGCAAAATTACTAGATGAGAAGTTATTTTAGTTTTGAGAATAAATATTGATTTTATAGTGTTTTATTAATGTATAAGATTGCAACACTTATCTTGATCTTATATAATGATTTTTTTGAAAAATTTAAGAAAATTTATAGTAATGTTGAATAAGTATAACATGAGAAAAGCAACTAGTCCTAAAAATCATAAACTAGTTATCTATAAAACTATTGAAAAACATTCTATAAGTCCAACTTAAGTTGATGCTTAACTATCTAGCAGGGTAAGGATCATAGCCTTAAAAGACCATTTCCTGACATTATATTACTAATTCCTAGTAGTGCAAGTCGATAAATACCAATTTCTAGCTAAAACTTGACTACACTTAATATGAAGATTATTAGCTATCAATTTGACTCTAATAGAGTCAATTAAGTAGTAGTTCCTCCATCTAAATTACCATTAGCTTGAATATTTTTTAATTTCTCACCCATTAAACCCCGTATATTGCATTATTACAAAAGATTTTAGTCACTAACCAACTCACTTCCTTGTCCTTCTAATTAATTGCTAACTAGGAGATGAGATGTTCTCAAGTTAGGAGCCACTAATTGCAAAGAGTTTAAATTATTTACTAGATGAATGAGAAGAAGTAACTTTCAAATAATATGTGGTTGATTGATTAAGACACTTGATTACACTGTACCTAAAAGTCTGTCTAAGATATTGAGAAACTTACTAACTCAATCCATAGTGTTTAATCTTTCTCTAATTTTCAGTTAGAGAATGAATGAGGACCAAAGATAACCATACTTAAACCAGACAAGATTATGATGTATACCTTTAGGGTTTGAGGTCTTATCCATTTTATATATAAAGCATTTGAAAATTTCCTAGATGGATTCCTATGCTTTTGATTAAGTCATTTTTATCAAAGTAGAATTAACAAGCTATTGATTATTTGAACCAAGGAGCTAGACTTAAGAAATCCTTAACTCGAGCCATATCAAGGATGACTCCTCTAAATATGAGATCTAATTAAATCTACTCAAGGGGTGTAAGATGGTCTAATTGTCATTACAAAATAAGATTGAGGCTTTATTTCCTATGATATAGAAGATTTCTAGTCTTGCTTTTACCCTTAGCTTTAAGATGTGGATTATCATTTAAGAAGAACTAGCTTTTGGTTTAATGCACCTGAAGCTTTTCATCCACAAATATTATTTTCATCAATCCATCTTACCTATTGTGAATTTTTATCAGTGATTAACCTCCAAATTTTCTTTATTATATGCACTTTGTTAGTGGTTTTGATATGTAATATCCTTAAACACTCTTCTACATTGGGCAAGGACAAATCACTGACTTCACCTTTGTCTAAGATTTGGTGATAGCATCTTTAGACCATATAAACCTTCTTATAATTTGTTCAATAGTCTTAATAATATCACCCGGAATCATTAAATATGAATTCTAATGGATATTAAGATTATTCAAAATTTGAGTTTGTTAACTAAATTCTTCCTACTACTGACAAGCTTTTGTTACACCAACTTGAAATTCTCCTATCGATTTTCTCAATCAAAGGATGAAACTCAGAGTATAGTGGCATTTTGAGAGAAATGGGAATTCCTAAATAGTTATATGCTTTCAAACTAGTTAGGCAGCTAAGCCAACTTACCCGACCTTAAGCATTAAAGGATTGAAAAAAATCTAGCACTTCTCCTTGTTTATAGAATGTCCTGACAACTTGCTAAAAATGTTTAACGTAGATATAAGATGTTAGACCCTGCTCCCCCGGAGTCTGACTCTTGCTCTTTATGCATACTTGCTTATCCTTGTTCATGCATACTTGCTCTGACACCATACCTGTCGGACCCCGAGTTCCGGAGTCTAACCCTTGCATGCATGCTTACCTGGCTTACTTGTTTGCATGCTTGCGAACCTGGATCACTTACTGACTTGCATGTATTTTTGCTTGCTCTAATACCACATGCATACTTGCCCACTTGCTTACTTCGATATCATGCTTGTTACTTTCATGCATGCAGAATGTCTTAA
>JAOQMS010000180.1:30625036-30645358 GCA_027563885.1 Erythroxylum longipes
TTCACACCACCTTACAAAATTCATAATATACCATATTAAACTCCAAAAATTTCTAATTCATAAATTCTAATTTATTTCCATGCTCGATAATCTAATAAAATAACTAAAATAAAATAAAATAGAAAAATCCTAAAAACGGGATCCAACAAATAGCATTTAGCACATGTGTGGAGGCGCACAGTGGGATACTGTGATCCATACACCACAATATGAAAAGTTCCTTTGTTGAGCACTTATTGGTTTCTAATTTATTAAAAACCAATTGACACATGAATTTGTGCAATACCAAGTGATCATGGGTTCTTATGATGTTATTGTGGGCATTTTTAGCATCCAATCGCTCTAACCCAGTGAGCTCATTCCAATAGCGAGAAACACAAATGTCATCATGCTGATCGATAATGGATGTAACGCCCTATATTAGGGGTTAGACTATTAAGGAATTTCAATGCATGGTATGCTTGACATAATTGAGTTTTTTTTTGCTTATTTGTGCATATAAATTTTTGGACTCATACCAATGTTTGTGCATGCATTTATGACATTCCGAGTATAATTGAGTTATTAACGTGAATAAAATGTGATTTGGCAATTTTAGAAATATTTCAGGTATTTTGAATTTTTTGGTGAATTTTAGAAAAAAATATTGAAAGTTGGACCAATCCTAGTGTGACATGTGGACTAATAATATCATGACATGTGGCAACATATGCATAAGACAATTGGCTTGTGTGTATGTGTGGTGTTAAGTGACAGATGTGAGACATGCACAATAGCCACGTAGGTGAAACAAAACCAATTCTGCAGCTTGTGTTGCTCTCCATTCGGTTTTGTCCAACACCGAAAACACCAAGTTACTTCTGTTGAGAAATTGGCTTTTGAATCTTACCTCAAAGTGAGAATTTCATTTCTTTAAGAGTGCTTATTCTGTTATCCTTGGTTTTCTTCATCCACTAAGAATATTCATAGCTAGAATTTGAGCTGAACCAAGTAAGTGGTTTTGATGATGTTTTTACAGTATTTTGATAATTCATGAATTAGATTGAAATACTAGTGGTAACTAGAGTAGAATGAAGATGATGCAGAAATTTATGAGCATGGATAAATATGGATACTCTGTTTTGTTTTGGAGAAAACTTGTATGTTGAAAATATATACATGCATGGGAAGTTATGCAGTATGGTCTCAGTGAATGAATTCACTGAATAACTTGGGTGAGGATTTGAGGTCGTGAGTGAATAAAGATAACAGTTAGAGTATCTGGAATTGATTATGAGATTTTTGGGTGTTGAATAATTTGAAAAGAAAATGGATGAAACAAATGTAGTAAGAATGAAAATACACAGTAGAGAGAGAAAGTTGAAGATGATTTCAAGTGCATGCATCAGTTTTTAGTGTTTGAATATAGATTTGATTAGTTTGAGTTGTGATGAGTTGAAATGGAAGTAGAAGAATTGGTTTAAGTGTGATTTGTCTTCATTGAATAAGATGGAAGTGAGAAAATATGGAAAATTAAGTATGCTTCTGTCAAAGTTCGTCGCGGCCAACTCTCCTTGGCTCGCCACGGCCAACTTGAAGGATGAAGTTCGCCTCGGCCAACTCTCTTCAGTTTTTCGCCGCCAACTTGAAGGATTTCATTTCTCTGAAAGTTCACCCCGGCCAACTCTTAAGTTCACCGCGGCAAACTTTTAAGAATTTACAAGGAATTTTTCTCTCTGGAAAGTTCGCAGCGGCCAACTTTTGGCTCGCCGTGGCGAAGTTTCTTGACAACTTGATTATGCTTTAGTATTTTGGGCATAACTTTCTCTGTAGTTATTCTAATGGAGTGATTTTTGATTTGTATTAAACTAGAATCATAAGGATACAAAGTTTATGAAGAGGTTAAATTCTAATTCTACCTCTAGGAATTTCAGAATCTGATTTGAATTTGAGATAAGAATTCTGTTGTAGCTTAAGAACAATCTGAAATCTTTTGGGCATAACTTTCAGTATACTGACCCAAATTGGATAAAATTGGTATCATTGGAATCCTAAGATAAAGTGGGACAATCTAGAAGGAAGTATTACCTAATTACCTTACCTCCTGAGGATAATAATTGAATAAAGTGGACCCGAAAGTTGGTTGTGAAATAAATCTGGATTAAGGAATGGAGTATGATTTCGCATAATTGGGAATGCAACAAGATTAAGGATTAGAAACCCAGAATTTGTGAGAAACATGCATCATACATATTCAGTATACTTGAATGTGCATAATTGAATTCATGATTGTGCACAATAATAATATGTGTTTGTATTAGATGTTTTGAAGGAACCCCATCGAGCGACCGATTCTAGATATTACCAGGACGTCGAGGCAATAAGCAATAAGGGAGATTTTGTAAGTAATTTTAGAGGGTCAATTTTGTAAGTAATTCAGTAAGCAAATTTTGATAGTTTTGCTTTGACTATTTTGGTTGCTATTGATTTGGATCATTGAATGATTTGTAAAGCTGTAAATATTTGATATGCTTGAATGATTTGCAAAGCTGTAAATATGTGAATTGAATTTCAAACATTTCTGTTTTGATTTTGTTAAGTCCTAGTTGTGGGTAAATAGGCATGCCTAGAAGGGTTTGCAGCTGCTTCTGTGACACTTCGGTGTCTTCTGTTATTGACACTTCAGTGTCTTCTGTTATTGACACTTCGGTGTCTTTTGATATTGACACTTAGGTGTTAAGACTTCGGTCTCTTCTTTATAAGTCCCATTACCCACTTTTGTAAATGGATTAGCAGTTATCTGGTTTTGTGATTCTGACATATGTTTGATTATGACTTAAACATTATTATGTTCTGATTCTGAAGGGTTTATACCCTCTTGTGATGTTCAGTTCTGTTAATTATAAAGTCTGTTCTGAAATACTTTATGTCTGATTTATTGTTTAATACATGTGTATGCTGTTACATGATTCAATTTGATAAGTTTTCAGTTTATCCATAGATTAGTTATTACTCACTAAGCTATATGCTTAGCATGGTGGATTTGCCTCAAATAGGTTCTAAAAGAGGGACGTAGGAACTGGCATAAGACAACCGTCCGTGATGGCCAAAGGAGTCTAATTTTTGTTTTGTTCACATGTATTTTGAGATTTGTTTTGGACTTGTATCTGATGTCTATAACTTATGAATTTTTTATTTTGATGGGTTGTAATAACCTTAATTCAGGCTGCTTTCGGAAATTTTGACATGCGATGTATGTTTGTTGAGATTCTGGTAATGTATGTATAAAGTGTTTTGTATGTTTCGAAATGCTTCATGTTCAGTGTGTTCTGTGTGTATGTGGCACTCGCAATATCCTCCTAGGGGGTATATGTGAGTGTTACAATGGAATACTCAGGGAACCCATAAATATCACACATGATTTCGATGTTCAATTCATAGTTTCATCCCCGTAACCTAAACACATTTCTTTGGGGTTACTAGGTTTGTAATATAGGGAAGTGAAGAATTCTAGAGTGAGCTCCTGGTAGATAGGATATTGGAAATGTATGAACTTCACACACTGAATTCTTTCTACTAAGTTCTCTACCTTATCTCGTAGCTATAGCCTATCAAGTGTATAAAAATCAAAATATTTCGGGACTACAATTGGTTTAGCATTGAGGGATTGGAAAAGAATACCTTCCTCCTCTGTGTAGATCAAGAAGGGTGCTCCAAAGTCTGCCACCCTATTCCTTCTCCTAGTCCCTCAACTTGATTTCGCTCCGATGATTGATCGCACTTTACTGACTGCTTAATGCGCAGCATACTGGCTTGCAAGTAGGTAGAAGCTAGAAGAGACTGGAAGTTTGCAATTTGAGTAAAGAGAAGTGAGAGTGTTTGGAGGTTCTAAACTTTCAGAGATAAAGTAAAAATGAAAGTGAGTAAAAAAGTGAAGTTAGAAATGAATATATAGGTAAATAGAAGGTAAAATGGTAAAAAATGAATCTGAAATTCGTGTGTTCCCTTTTCACCTTGCCGTAGGCCACGATCTTGGCCTGTAATTTTTTCACCAATTTTAAATTTTTTCTCTTCTTTTGTCCTCCTCCATTTTTCCGAAATCACTTCTTAACTCTTTAAGGCCCTTTCACCTCTTTTTGCTTACTTCCTCCATCATCAAATTCATGTCGAAGTCCTATGCCTTCCCGATTTTATTTAAAAATGAAATAACCTAACTACAAAATTCAAATATCTAAAAATCAAAGGAAATAACATCAACTTAACAGTCCATAGGTTGCCTCCTGTGCAGTGCTTCTTTTAATGTCAAAAGCTCGACGCTCTTCTTTCATTGGAAACTTAGCCTGGATCAATTATTAGTGGCTTGCTTCCACCCTTTTCGTTCAACATCAGTTTTGTAGCTTGTAGATAAGCTACAAATTGCAAAATGACTAGAAGAACAACATTGATAAAATTATGAAAACCAATTAAGCTCAATAATGTCCTTTTTTCGAGTGAACTATCAAAAAAATAGGGAATAACAAAAGTCCCTAAATCTTCGATCGAATCTAACAGTTTGTCCTGTAAGAAGGTGAGTTGCTCTCTTTCTTCCTTAGTCACCTTCATCTCCTTCGCTTCTTTCGCTTCATGAACAGAGACTTTCGTAGCTTCTTCAAACTCGATGTTTGTTGTCATATGTTCTTCATCCTTTTGTTCTTTAGAAGATTCGAACACATCAATTATCCTGAAAGAGCTACTATCCTTCGAATTCTTTACTACATCATTCCTGTTGAATGTCACTTGGTCATCATTAATTCGAAGATAAGGTTCTTTTTATGGACATCTACCCAAGATTTTTTAATGTTCAAGCACAATATACCAAGATATCACGGATAATATGAGGGGTTTCATCCTCTTTCTTGACTTCTTGGTCTTCTATAAGGTAGGGTTCAGCATGGTCTTCCACTGGTTCTTCTTATTCTTCCCCATTCCTAAATGTGATAGCCTCATATTGCTCCTGTTGATACATTTCCATATTATTTAGATAGTCTTCCACAATTCTCTTATAAAATTCACCGGAAAGCTATCTCACTCGAATATCTAGGTTGTGAATAGATGAGGCATGATTTTCCGTTACTTGCTTAATTTACTCTTTTATTCTCTTCTATCCCTCTTCCATATCCGTGAGCTTATCCAGGATCTTGTAGAATTTAGAATCCCATAAACTAGACTCATCTTACTAAAATCCTGATTGGTCTTGATGTCCTAAGTGAGTCCTTACATTATTGAACCACTAGAAATCTGAGTGGTTCAGCCACCCGGGAGTGTACATATTCCAATAAGGATCGTTACTTACCCAACCATAATGTGCCTCATTGTGGTTCACAAAAGTTCCTTGCTCCCTATAATATCTATCCTCCCTTAATGTTCTTTCTATTTCTTCTTAACATCTAGCACTTCAGATGTCTCATTCTCACTCTAAGATGTCTTAATGTGTCTCTACTTTACGGCTCAAATTTCTTTCTCTATTTAAAAAAAAGATAGTGAAAAAGTCTTAGACTAAAGAACTAAACTAATTGCCTCCCCAGTAATGCACCAAAAACTTGATCAAGTTATTGATATGTTTAAGTTTTAATTGATTAACCTCGATAATCTGCAAGCACATGGGTCGTTCACATAGTACCTAAGATGTCAATCCCACGAGGAGGGATAATCTAATCCTAAAATCTAAGGCCAAAACAAATTGTACAAATTCAAAATGTAACGAAACTAAAACAAGAATTCAATTCAATCAATCAAATCAATTCAAGAATCAATAATGAAAATATTAACAATTTAGCAGTTGGAACACACTCGAGAATCAACCTAAGGAATTAACAATTAAGAGAAAGAGGATTTTATTAATCCTTAGCGTAACTATTATCATATTATTGGTTCTAGACGATCCTAGGTTTGATTACTCTCTCTCGAGTTATAACCATTAACCATAAATTATAAACCCTAATCAAATTATGGAAGTTGCAATTTCTCAATTACAACCTATCCAAAACTCTAATTAGATCTGAAGTTGTCTAATAAACTATCAGAAACCTTTGCAAGATCTCTCTTCGCATAATTTACCGATTTGATTTAATTCTCATTTTTTAAAATCACCTAACTTTCGTTAGCCCAATTTAATAATTTTTTATTAGATTCACCCTCTTAGTTTATTGTCGAATTATGCATATCTAGAATTAAATCACAATAAATCCAAATAATGCATAAATAATCAAATTTTATTAAATAAAAAATAAAACCCCGAAGGTGAGTTTAGAAGCAACATCAACATCCAAAATTCCTATCATCAAAGAGCAAGAAACTCCTCCCTCTCTCTAATAACCATCACTTTGCCACTTACACTTTCCTTCCTCTCCTTCAAATTTCGGCCTCCTCTCAACCAAACATCTGGTCTGCCTGCTCACTAAATCCACTACTTCCGATCACCCCCTCCTCTCTTTATATACCAGATTCAAACCTCCTTCCCAGCTCTCCTTTGAATCCCCCTGCCCCCCTCCACCACCAAAGGTACCTCTATCTTTCCATATTTCCCTTTTCTACGCCTTTTCCTGCCAGTCCTCCTTTTTACCATTATTGAGCAATCTTCTTTGTACTTTCATCTGAAATGCCGCCCTTTTCTGTTTTTTGCCATACTTAGCTTCTGCCTCCACAAATACTGACACTTCCCCTATCCAAAACACTGATTTTCCTCCTTTGCCCTCTAAGGCTTTCTCATCTTCGCCTACCTCTGTATTCCCCCTTCTTCAACCAAACCTTCGGACTCATCACCAGCCCCTCCTTCTATTCCTAAAATCTGGAAACAATTTGTTGGTGATACTTGTCCCACGCACCTAACTTACACCCCTCTTGTGGATATGGATGGTAAGCTTGTTGTCTGTCTCGATATTGCGGTCCTCCAGGATGGTGCAAACACTTGGAAATCTACCATAGTTAGATTTCTATGAGCAATGCCCATCCTTTCCTTTAATATCGAGATGGGCTTATAAATATTGGAAAAACAAGGGTCTAACGAATGTGCTCCTCTCTGAAGACGAGTTGGTCCTTTTCACCTTCTCTACCTTTGTTGCTGCTCACAAGATCCTTAAAGAAGGTCCATGGCACTTTGAGAATCAACCTATTTTCCTACAGATATGGCAGTCGAGCCTGAAGCTAGATACTATTAAGATTACAATAATGCCACTTTGGATTATTTTCATAATATTCCTCTTGAATATTGGTCTACCCAAGGATTAAACTCCTTAGCTAGTTTCATTAGAAAACCATTATGTCTAGATGAACCTACAGTTACAAGGAAATGTATTGGCTATGCTAGAATCTGCGTGAGCATTGATATCTCTAAGGAACTCCCAATAGAAATCTTTATCATATGCTTTAAAGAGGATCGTAAATTATAGGAAGATAGCATTACCATCTCCTATCATTGAAGACCTCCTCCAAAATCTCAAGACAAAATCTGGAAACCTACAGGGAGGTCATTTACTACTGGAACTTATCAGGAACTTATGGGCTTTGAAGAAGACAAACAGAGCATGGAAAAACAAGATCACGTAGCAATTACCCAGGCTAATTTAGAACCTTCCCAGATAGGGATGGTAGTGGGTTTTCAACCCGATTAATATCTGCACTACCCGACCTGAAAAAATGGACATGAAGGCTAAAAAATAGATTTTAAATAGATGTTGAAAAATGGATGTGGATATGGATTTGGATATGGGTCTAGTGATAACCCGAACCAATGGATACCCATATCCTACCTGTTTTTTATTAACTTTATTTTTTATGTTTTTTAATATTTACGATTAAATATAATAAAATATTAATATTTTCTGAGAAGAAACAACATTAAAATCCCCACTTTACTCCTCAGTCCTCAACTTTTTCATCATATGTTATTTTCTTATAAGATGATAATAATGCAAATGATATGGAGATGAAGTTTTGAACGTTATGGAGTTCACGCAAAGACAATTTGAAGCTTTGGATATTTCAGTCTTTATTCCAGTTCTTGATTGTGAAAAATATATGTTGTCTTTGCACTAAACATTATGTTTTTTATTATTCCAATTTTATGGTTTTTTTTAAGACATACAAATCAAAATCTTAACTTATTATTATTAAACTAATTTTTGATTTGGAGCGTTTGCAAAAATTTGCTCTTTATATTTTCTATTTAGAAGTTATATTTTTATGTGCTATACAACCCGATGGATATCCAAAAACCCGAACAATCCAACGGATTTGGATATGGGTAGTAAATTGTAAAAACTGATGGATATGGATATGAACATGGGTTGAGTCATAAAAAATGGATATGGATATGGATATGGGTTGAGTAATACCTTAACCGAACCCTACCCATTGCCATCCCTATTCCCAGACCTCTCCCACAACAACTACTTATTCAATTGACCAAATGCTTAAGGAACCATCAGAAACTAGTTCTGAAACTCAGACTACTTCTGCACCCGATAGTCCTCCACTAGCTTGAATGCAACAGACCTCCGCTCTGCTGATAAATCTAATACATTAGACTCTCAAGTAGACATCTTGGCCAACTCTAATATTATCCCTATGACTAATTCAGGTGCGACCTATCCTAGCACTTCTTTAATTGTTGAACTTGTTCATAATTGTGCTGTAACATAACTAACTTTAAACACTACAATAAAACCTCCAAATGGTCCACTACATAGAATGATAAAACTAGAAGAACCCGATAACTTCCATAGTTTTGTACGCAGGAAATCCTAGTGGAGCAAAGGAAGAAGCTCTAAAACCATCTCTCCCTAATGTCCTTCTTAACCTGGAAGTTATGTGGAATAAACTGCCCCCAAAAACTCTCAGGCTTAAGGTATTTTATATGGCATGAAAAGCCTCTTATTGTTGCCTTACTTAAAACCAAACTCAGAGTAGATAAACACGACAAGCTCAAAATTTTGGGTCCCACTTGGAATATGATTTCCAACCACAACCACCATGCTTTTGCACGGATAATCATTTGTTATAAAATTACAAACATCAAAGTTGACCTACTAGATTCCACTGACCAATCTATCCATCTTAATGTCTCCTTCTTACGGGAACATATTGACCTCAACCTCTCCTTCATCTATGCTAGCAATTGTAGATTCCAAAGATGTATTTTATGGAACAATCTCCGACATCTTAGTAGTTCCATCTCCAAGCCTTGGCTTATCTGTGGAGATTTCAATTCCACTCTATATACCTCAGAAGCTTTAAGGCCGTGCAAACCTGAAAAATTATTCAGTTTATTTCAAGGATTGTGTTGACACCATTGGAGTAACAAATCTCAAACAGGTTGGCTACCATCATACGTGGTCTAACAAACAAAATTCGAACTGGTTTATTCGTAAGAAGCTTGATCGAGCTTTAATTAATGACACTTGGTTGGACCGTTTTCCTCAAAGCATTGCCTCCTTTATGGACCCCCCTATTTTTAGATCACACACCTATCTTAGTCACCAACCTCTTCCAACAAAGTGCCCAATTTTTTCCCTTCAGATTCAATAATTATCTTGCTAACGAACCTAAATTTGAGGAGTCTTGTAAGGAAGCAGCAGAACTCCACATTGTGGGTACATGCCAGTTCCATTGTCTATGAAGCTAAAATACATCAAACCATAAATCAAGGCATTGGATTCTCATAAGGGCTCCACGACCTAGGCAATAAAATCCACCAGGCGAGAGTTGGAATATATTCAAAATCAAAATTCTTCTTTACTACTCGATCAAATTTTATTAGACAAGGAAAAATTAGCTCTCGCTAACTACATGCAAGCAATAAAAAATCATTCATCTATTCTCCATTAATGAGCTTGAATACATTGGCTTAAAGATGGAGATAGATGCACCAACTTCTTCTTCAACATAATCGTAGCTAGGAAAAACCATAATAAGCTCTACTCCATCAAGTCTTGGGAGGGCATTCTCCTTTGTAAGCCTCAGGACATATAAGCTAAAGCTATCAGCTACTTCGCCTCATTCTGGGAACTGCTAGTCCCTCAAACGTCTCACTCACTAATCTGCAACAGCTCAATCTCCCGCAAATTTCCTTACCCGATTTTACTCACTTAATCAAACCAGTTAAGTATCTTAAGATTAAACAGGTAATCTTCAGTATAGGCCCTAAGAAAGCCCCTGGGCCAAATGGATTTAACATGTATTTCTACCAGAAATCTTGGCATATCATAGGAGGCTTCGTCAAAGGTGCAGTCCGTGAGTTTTTTTCAAATGGTATCCTCCTTAAAGAAATTAACCTCACCTTCTTGTGCCTAATTCCTAAAGTCCCTAATGCCTCCACCTTTGAGGATTACCAACCTATCTCATGCACCAACTTCTTGTACAAAATAATATCCAAAATCTTAGCCAATCGCTTGAAGACAATCCTTGGTCCTTCGATCAATGACAACCAGGGAGCTTTTATAAAGGATAGACAAATCGAGGACAATGTCCTTATTGTATAAGAACTTTTGAAGGGATATTCTCAAATTCATAACCCTCCAAATTGCACAATGAAGTTCAATTTTCATAAGGCTTTTGATAGCATCAGTTGGTATTTCATTTGGAAAATGCTTACAGCTCATAGTTTCCCTCTCCAGTTCATCAAGTGGATCAAAGAATGTGTCTCAACTACTTCCTTTTCTGTCCTCATCAATGGCAGCCTTACAAAATGCTTCCAAGCTATGTGAGGACTCAGACAGGGGCGTCCTTTATCCCTTTATCTCTTTATCCTAAGCGTGGAGATCCTTAATGCCATCATAAAGCATGAAGTCCAACAATGACCACATTTCAGCTATCACACGAAATGTCAGAAACTCGTACTAACTAATCTCTACTTTACAGACGATTTGCTTCTTTTTTGTAGGGCAAATATGGTCTCCATTCTTACTTATATGCGGGCTCTAGACATCTTCAAACTATATTCAAGGTTGGAGATTAATCTTCATAAAAGCCAACTCTATCTCTCCAAAGGTGTAGCTCATATGGAAGACTCTATCACAAGACCTACAGGCATGATGCATAAATCCCCTCCTATACTATGTCTTGACTGTCTACCTCTCATCGAAAAGATCAAGAAGCATGTTCAATCTTGGGTCAACAAATCCCTATCTTATACTAGTGAAGTGCAGCTCATCCAATCTATCCTTAATTCAATGCACATATATTGGAGCTCCCACATGTTTTTGGCCCAAAGTGTCATTAAATCAATTGAAAGGATCCTTAAAATTTTCTTACGGAGTCATCGGAATGGCTCCTCAGGTGCAACTAAAGTTAAATGGATAGATTTATGTACCCCGAAAGATGAAGGTGGCCTCAACTTATGCTCCATCAATATGACCAACCAAGCATTGATTCTCAATCAGTTTTGGTGGATCTTGACTGATAAAACATCGCTTTGGATTAAATGGTTACATGTGTATTTCCTTAAAAGATCAAGTATTTGGGCAATATAGTGATCTCCCTCAAATTCACACTTTCTCAACAAACTTCTCCTTATTAGAGATATAGTCCAGCAGGAGGTGTCCAGTAAGATTGGCAATAGGAAACTAATCTTCTTTTGGTATGACAATTATTCCATCCAAGGACAACTGATCTCTTCACTCCCACATCCTAGTGCCCCAATCCTCCCGCTGTATACGAAGCTTTATTCCTTAATACAAGATAACTCTTGGCATTTTTCATGTCGACTGTGTCATCTATAACCAAGCACGCCCCCAAATCCTGAGTTCCTAGACACTTTTTTTGGAAAGACAAACCAATGCACTAACTTACTAACAAAAATATCAAAAATATGTTACAAAGGAGAGGTAGAAAGGTCAATTGGTTCAAGATGGTGTGGTGTAAAACTTTAATATCAAGAATATCCTTTAGTCTCTAGTTGACGGTCCAAAATAAACTTAATACTATTAATCTTCTGCCTTTCTTACAGGTTAACAAAACTTGCCCGATGTGCTTGGTAAATGAAGAATCTAAAAACCACCTATTCTTTGAATGCCCTCTTACCAAAGATATCTGGAGCCACATTACTATGAAATGTCTATGGGTTGATTTGGGAGACTCCTTTCCAGTCATACTCCATTGTCTTTTACACCAAAATCCTCACACACGAAATGATCAGCTAATTCACATCATAGCTCTCAGCATCAGTGTGTACAATATATGGCATGAAAGGAATCTCCGAAGATTTGCAGCCACATAAGTTTCCACAGAGACCTTGAACGTTCTGATCCTCCAGTAAATACAGGAGCTTATCTTTGTCTAAAATCTACAACAAAGCACCACAAGATTATCCTTCTCGTCGAATCTGTAATGCTATCTCCCCTTGTTTAATCATTATAGCCAACTTGTTCTTTTATTTTTGAGCCTGTCACTTTTGCTAGTCAAGGGCACTACCCTTTGTTGTTCATCTACTATGTAAAACTCTCTTATTAATTCATTAATTCATTTTCCTTTTTTCAAAAAAAATCATATCATCAATTGTTATTCCAATTCTATACAGTAATAAAACTGAAAATAGCAGGAAATACGAAATTGAGCGGATGACAGGAGGCAGCAACATCGAGAAACTCCTGATCTGGGAAGTATGTCGAGTGAGCTTCTTCTCCTCTTATCCCTTCCTTCTTCTCTTTCTCTATCTCTCAATAATTCTCTCTAGGGTAAAAGTGGCTAATACAAAAGCTCCTCCTGCCTCTTTGTATTCTTCTTTAAATGCTTTTTGTGTTCTGAGCAACCCTAGGGTCTTTCTGGGGTCCAAAAGGTTCGAAAAATCTCTCAAAACTTGATGTTTTTAAGTGTTTGCACATCTGCTCAATGCAGGCCACGATCATGGGCCACATCTGAGTCTTCTGTCACGATTGTGGCAAGCAAACTATCATAGGCAATGCCCTGGGCTTTTGTCACAATCATGGCATATGGGCCACAACCGTGGGGCAACTCTGGTGCTTTTGTCACGATTATGGCCTGTTGTACCACTATCATAGGTCGTTATTTCAGCTCGAGTGTCTCTGAAACTTCTCTGTTCTTCGATGTTGACCCTGAAATACTAACAAACACATCAAGGTACCTTAAAAACATAATATATAAGCTCAAAGAATTGTACTAACCCATAAAAACACTTAAACACAAATAATTAACAAACTAACACAATTTTAGCCTAAACACATACTAAACGATTGAATTAACAATCAAATACATATCAAACTAAGCCCTAAAATACAATGCAATTCACACTTATCATTCCCTTTTAAATTTAGTTGATTTTGAGTTTGCTCAACAAACTAACTAAACTTAAATTACGTAGATAACAACTTTATTAATCACATCTCGTGTGACTCCAAGATCTACTAGGTGACAACGTTTACCAAAATGTATCTTATATGTTATTCCTAACCCTACCTCTAAATTCATATGATCATGAGTTTGTTCACCCAAATCATACAAATTTAGTTAAGTAGGATCCATCTTTATAAGAATAAACATATTCGGTTTAAAACGGCCTTGAGTTTGCTCAACAAGCCTAACAATAGATAGAAAGCTAGTTTATTCTTAAAACAATGAAAGGCAGCAATCACGTTCTTAATATGTACTTAATATTTTAACAAGAGATTTAATCCTAAATAATCTAATCAAACAAAAAAATTGTATGCAAAAATATCATACATATAAAACATACAATTTAATATGCATATTATATCATATGTATATTAAAATTGCGATTTGTGCAAATAAAATCAAATTGTATGCATAAAATATCTAACTTTGCCTAATTCTAGTTATTAATCTTCATAATCTAAGATAATAACTCTTTTAAAAAATTAAATTAGATTAATTGCTTTCTAAATAAATTAAATTCATATTCAAATAGAAATTTAATTTGGTTTTAAAACAATTTCCAAATTCAATTGAAAAATATTTCCAATTATCTTGACTCTTTTAATTAAAATTAATTGAAAATAATTTTCAGTTAGATTACACATCTTACATCTTATAATTTAGAAAAAAATCCTTTTTAAAAAATTTTGAAAGCAATATATTATAATCCAATTAGAAAATTATTTCTAATCTTCATTAGAAATAACTTCCCCCTTATTAGAAAATCATTTCTATACTAATTATAATTAACTTTTCCTTAATTAGAAAACAATTTTCTAGTATCAAAGGAAACCACTTTCAAAATTAAATAAAACCCTTTTAATTAATTAAGAAAGTCTTTTCATTATTGATTTAGAAATTGAAATAAATAAAATTTAATTAAGAATCCTTTTTTAATTACTTAAGAAAATAGTTTTCTTACTTTTGAGGAATCTCATTAGTTAATTTCAATCTAATTGAAAAATAAGTAATTTTATTTAATAAATAACTTTTTAAAATTTAAAATGGGAATCAATTTAAGTATTATTCTTAATCATATTAAGAAAAATAATTACTTTAAAATTTGAAATTAGGAACTCATCTTAATTAATATAATTTGATTATATTAATTTATCTAAAATAATTTAATTATGATAGATAACCTGTTTAAACATTTGCTTGTTTCTAATTATTGATTTAATAATTAATTCACTTTAATAATTCAACTTTTTGAAAAATTAAACTAAATTAAAAAAATATTCCTAATAAAAATAATCCTTTGAAACATTTTTAAAATGTTTTTTCAAATTTAAACCAATTTAATTTCAATCAAATCAATTTAATTTAAAAACAAGCTTAAAACACTTAAAAATTAAAAAAATAGGGTTAGGATATCTGGCGCGTGCAAATGTTTTTATATTGCTAGGGTTTTCTTACACATCCAACGTCTTCCTTTAGTTCTGTTTTGTATGTCATCTATTGCCACTTACTGGTGTTCGTCCCAGTCACTCCCTACTTCTCCTTCGTACGATTTGTTTCTATTGCACCTCTCTGGGCATGTTTTGTCCTTCACCATTACCGCTGGTGAAGGCTCACTGCAAGAGACATTCTCTTGCCATTCCTTCAACCTAAAAACAAACAACCAAACTCAATGACAAATCCAGAATAACAAAGAGACAGACTAGAAATTGAGAAACTAGCTAGGAGATATGCAATTTTGTTTTCCAAAACATAATGAAAAAATTATGGGAGGTGTATTTTGATTTAAACATGATTAAAATTTTACGCTAAAACCTCAAAAGCATAATTTAAACTAATAAAGTATAAGACATCCAGATTCTAGAAGTAAAAAGATGATGGAGACATGTATAATGTTTCTCCATAAAGCTATTAGATGGGTATTGGGGCATTTTATAATTTTTAAGAACATGGACTAAGGAGACACGTGATTTATTATTTCTAGAAAATGTAAAAACGGGGTAGTCATAGTTTTGTTTCATTAAACAAAACTAACCCAAATTATTAATGATATCCTAGTCAATATTAGGTATATAATTCAAATAATTAAGCTTTTAGGCCTTAATCTATATCAAATCAATAACAATCAAGCCAATCTAATCATGTTATAGAATTAAAGTCGATTTTGATATCACTGTTGAGAAATTGGGATACGATCTAATCCTACTTAGTGGAATAATTATGAAACATATTTTGTATTTGATTTCTCTAAGTCAAGGTCACTTTAATTCTATAAATTGATTAATACATAAATCATAATAAGGTATGAATAGTAATGCATACCTTAGTGTGATGTTCAATCATTTTCTTGTTGTTTCCCTTGAGCCATTTATAAAATCAACCCATCTCAACCACCATAGTAATATAAGTGTCCGACCTCTAACAGTATTTACAAAATGTACTGATACAACTCTGTACTTATTAAAGAGAGAGTTAGGTAAGAAGTGTTAGCTCCCTTCGAGCCTAAGTCTATTTTTAATGAGTTTTTAACATTTTAGTAATTTAATTGAAATTAAATACTAATTTTAATTATAATTATAATTAAATACTAATTAGACCCAAATAAGATCTAATATCTCATATTTTTCCTTATTTATCAATTATCTAATATTTAATTATAAAGTTTCTCAAACTTTACGAACAAGTCCAACTTCATTAAAATACATTCTCTCTTCATCAAGTTCTTTGAATGA
The DNA here is from genome assembly GCA_027563885.1 of Erythroxylum longipes. Classification (NCBI taxonomy): domain Eukaryota; kingdom Viridiplantae; phylum Streptophyta; class Magnoliopsida; order Malpighiales; family Erythroxylaceae; genus Erythroxylum; species Erythroxylum longipes. The sequence goes on from JAOQMS010000180.1 coordinate 30,641,131, forward strand.
GACCCATTACGTTCCTAAATATGTTGATAATAGATATAACCCTAAATCATAATTAGGATTAAATAAATTAAACGCCTTTAATTTATTTGTAATTCCCTAATTAAACAATTCACATATATAGATCAAGATTGGCATATAGTAACACATTATGATCACCCAAATATAATTGGTTTTGACTACCTTTCCATGCATGATTGTTTTCATATAGTTCAAGTAAGGCCCCAATATATAACCTGAAAACATTATAGTATGTCTAGGGTGTATAAGATGTAAACATAAAGAATTAAGTGTAACTAACCATAGTAGGGGATATAATGGTAATTAATTTAAAAGACAGGGGTAAATTGTAATTTCTTCATTTAGGCATAGACATGAATAAGTGAGTTATGGACTAGAATGAAATCAATTGATGACTTTATATGCCAATGTGGGAATTAAAGGAAGAAGAAGGACCAAATGTGCAATGTTAAAAATCAACATGTGGACTAATGGGATTGAAACATGTGTATAAGACTAGAAACTTCTTGAAGTGGGGAGTAGAAGAGTGGGGAGAGGGACATGCATGGAGTGTTTTAAATCCAGAACTTTCTCTTCTCATCTCCTCTCTATTCCATTTTCTTCATTTTAATAAAAGAGTTTGTTATTACATTCTTAATATTTGTTTATGTTCTATATAAAAAAATTATAGGTAAAAGATTATTTAGCAAGTCAAACCTAATTTTTAGTATACAAAGTATCAACAAGTCACCAACAAATCACCTAGTTTCCTTTTAAAAGTACCCATAAGTCAAATGTAACCTATAGTAAAGTGTGATTTCGCTTCTTTGCCTTATCATTAGTTTCTAACCTTTTTTTTTATCACTAAATTTTCTTGCAAAAGGCACTCTATTAGTTTCCCACCAAAATGGGAGAGAAACTAGACATCCCTTTAGACATCAAGCATATTCTGCCTGCCGTTGGTTCTATCTCTTCTCTTCTTATTAGTTCTACCTATCCCCCTCCTTTTAGTCATATCTCGCCCTTTCACTCTTTTTCTCCCTCCCCATTTCTTCCTTCATATCCTACTCATATCCCCTACTAACAGTAAGCTACCTCCCACTTAAGAGACTTCAGCCACCACTCCTTCAAACCTTAATTATAAACCCTTTCACTATATCAACCTCTAAGGAGGTAGAAAAGACAAAAGACATTTACAATGGAGTTAGAATCTGCTATAGAAGTTTCTCCTACTCTTGAGTTGTCTATAAATTCCATACCCCAAAAACCTCTAATTAGAACTTAATGTCGTGGGTGGCTTTAGTGAGCAAGGAAAACTCAATTACCTTCCTCAAATATAAAAGGATGGCAACCAAGTAGTTTTTTAACTTTATAAAAGTCTCTGAGGTTTACATACTAGTTAACCGCTTTGGTGGGATATTTTCTAGATAAGAGGCCATCATTCCCCTAAATGTAGCTTTTAGAGGCAAAGAAATAGGGGAAACTTTGGCTAGAGAAAATGCTTATTAATGAAGAAGGCATCTTTATTTTTAAATTTGATAATGAAACCATAGCTCAAAGGATCTCTGAGTTATGTTTATGGCATATCTCGAGGAAGCCAATCATGTTGTAAAAATGGAAACTAGTTCTATCTCTTGATAAGCGTAAAATGATAAAAATTCCCATTTAGATTTCATAATATTCCTCTAGAATGTCACACCACCACTGGTTTAAACTACTTGGCAAACACCAATGACATGTCAAATTTTATTGATTCTCAAACTAAAAACTTAGAGAGAATCGAGTATCCTAGAGTATTTTACAAGTGTAAAAGGATAAAGAGCTACCTAAAATCCTTATGTTCAATAGATTGATAGATGATGGAGCTATGGAAATAAGTCCTAAGAAAAACACGAGGCAACTATTGGGAGAATATTCATAAATGGTAATAAGGATGAATTGATGGGAGGAAGTTACTACTACCAATAAGTCATATCAGTACGAAATTACTTCACATGCTGAAGGAAAGTTAGATCAAGAATCTCATGATCTAATTCAAATGGCTTAGTGGTTAATGCAAGGTGCTACTAATAAGGAATTCTTAATTAAGGCTTAAGAGCTTTGAAAATCAAATTTTTTCTTAGAGACCTATCAAGTAGAAGATCTAAAGATTCATAACTAAACCACTATTAGAGAGAATAAGCTAACTCCCTTATTAAGGATAATTCCTTAGTATTATCAAAGGGTCCATTAACCACTAACCCCTCAAAGGAAAGATAAGAGAATACATGCTCAAGAATCTCAAATCGGCTAAAGTTGAATCCATCCATAGATCAATTGATAAATAGCTAGATAAATTTAGATAATAGTCATCCTACTCCTTTTATGACATATAAAATGATAGATATTAAGGAAAACTACAAAGAGGAAAATTTTCATACTAGTTAAAAAAAATGTCTGGTGGGTACTTAATAATAACTATTATAAGGTATTTCCCTAAATATCTCATTAATTTCTTTTTTGGCACGAAATATTAAAGGATTTAGTAGTCCTAATAAGCAATAGATTGTCAAAGATTTGTTGTTAGATAGGAAGCCTATCCTTATACACCTTTTGGAAATAAAAATAACTACCAAAATTTTTATTGAAAATTTATGATTTTTAGGTAAGAAGTGAAGTACTATATCCAATCATTAGCAACACTACAATGATATGATAATTATTGCTTATATTAACTATTTTCTAACAAATCATTTGATCTATTTAACCATCAAATTGCATTTTATTGTTTATTGTAAGCGGGAGATTAACCTAAATAAATATAAATTGGATAAATTCTTAACTTTCATTTCCCCTTTACTTATCGACATTATGTTCATCCATGTAGCAAATTAAGCTTTTTAAACAAATGTATTATGAAATGACTTGAAGCAAATCCATGTTTGAAACCAACGTCCTTATATTCTCATAGGAGATCTCAATTATATTATGTATACATATAAGGCTAAAGGTAAGCTATAGACTATCAAGCAACTGAATGATGAGCTTAGAAACTATGTCTCCCAATGAAAAGGTGGCTTATCATTTTGGGGACATGTATTCACCTGGAACAGTAGACAACGTCGTGATTGGTTTATAAGGAAGAAATTGGATAAGGCAATAGTGAATTTAGCATTGTTTGAACAATGTTCCTTTTGGTTGAGCTTATTTTGGTAACTCTATATACTCAAAATATTCCTTCATTGAAGTCCTTATTATGTCAGCCAGTAATCCGAGGAAAGCTTAATTTTGGTTTAATAATTATCTAATTAATGTTAGATAGTTTGAAGAGGTTGTTAAGGAAGTAGTGCAGATGCACGTTAAAGGATGTAAGCCTTACCAGTTCATGAGAAAGCTTAGAGCTATAACAAGGAGTTGAAGTACTTTAAAAAGACTCTTTTCCTTAATATTAAGGAAAATGTCAAAGTTACAAAAGATGATCTCAATGAAGTCCAGCATGAATATTATATGAACCTTTACATGTTCAACTTAAGTAACAAAAACTACAGGCTTTAAGAAACTTCAGGCTCTTAAAGTCCATAATTCTCTCATTTAGCAAAAAATCAAGGATCCTTTGGCTTAATTGGGGCTACAGGAACATTATATTCTTTCATAATTCGATACTAGTAAGAAGGAATCAAAATGAAATCAAAGTCTTATCAGATTCTCTAGGGAACTCAATACATAATCAAGAGTATCTTAAGGTTTGAGCACTAATTTAAGAACTTTCTTTACAAGAAAGCTATTGCTCTTCTTTTATGTGGAAGCTCAGTAGATTCATTTCTATTCAATTGGTCCTTTACAAGCAAACTCCCTCTTTAGACCTTCCACCAAGTTTGATATAGAAGCAACTCTTTTTAGCCTCAGTCTTAATAAAGCTCCAGGTCTTAATGACTTCAATGACTTATTCTTCCAAAAAACATGGATTATTATTGTTAGACCCCATTTCCGGAGTCTAACTCATCGCTCTGATACCATAAACTGTCAGACCCCGATTCCGGAGTCTGACTCTTGCTTGCTGTGATATCGCATCTGTCAGACCCCGCTTCCGAAGTCTAACGCTTTCATGCATACTTGCTCTGATACTATCATGTATGCAGACTATCGTAATACGTAAGTTATCACCCAACGATAATACCTTGATCACTTTCGGATTATCTTCTCAAAACTCCCCTTTATTAGTCTTAGCTCAGCTCTTAGAGCAGTCGACTAC
>JAOQMS010000180.1:30645458-30657246 GCA_027563885.1 Erythroxylum longipes
TTTACCCTTGTCATTTAAGCCTTATACCGAAAATGCCCTCAAATTCTTCTCATGCATTCTTTCCATAAGCTCTTATGCATAAGTTGATGAAAAATTTGTTCATGGGGCCGACAATTATTAGGGACTTGGCTATTGAAGTTGTTGAGAAATACTTTGCAAATAAGAAAATGTTAAGGGACTTGAATAAGACCTATGTCTATCTGTTGCTAAGATGGTTGACCTCAATACCTTGTAAGACTTTAGGCTTATATTATATCATCATATGATATACAAGGTCATCTCAACGATGCTTGCTTCAAAGACAAAAGAGGTTTTACAGAATCACATTAATCCATATCAATGTGATTTCATCGAAAAATATTGGTGATAAAATTCTTATAGTTTAGGAATTTTTCAAGTATTATCACAATAAGCCATCTTTTAAAAGTTGCTCCTTACAAATTAACTTTAATAAGGATTTCGACTCAATTGATTAAAATTTTCTTACCATTATCCTTGAAGTTTTAGGCTTTTCATCGAATGGATTCATAATTATATCTCTTTAACTTCATACTGCATCCTTATGAATAGTGCACAAATAAATGTATTTAATAAGGTTAAAGGCCTAATGTAAAGGAATCCCCTAAACCCCCCCTCTGTTTACTCTATGTATTGAGGTATAAGCTAATCTTATATCTCACAACATCGTGCTTAGTGGTAAATTAAAGTGGTAAATTAAAGGCCTAAAATAAGGGAATCCTCTATCCCCCTTTCTATTTACTTTATATATTGAGGTATAAGCTAATCTTATATACATAACATCGTGCTTGGTGGTAAATTCAAGTATCATTACAAATGTAAAGAGCTTAGGCTCTTCAACTTAGCATTTGCAAATGATCTGCTCTTATTTAGCGGTGCAGACCCCTATTAAATGTAAATTTTCATAAACCCACTATAATCATTCTCCAAGTTCTCAAGCCTAACCATTAATATTATCAAAAGCAAGCTTTATGTCTCTATAAGATCTTATAATGTAGATGATCTTCTTTTAAGTATCTCTGGTCTTCAACCCCTACAAACACCTTTCAAATACTATGGATTCCCTAATACTAATAAAAACACCTACTTAAAGGGAATATGTACCTTTATTAAAGGTTGTCTAAAAGATAAGTAGTAGTTGGCAAAATACATCCCTTTCTTATGTTGGTAGGCTCCAACTTTATCTCCTCGATTTCTTTGTAACTTGCACATCTATTGGAGCTCTTAACTAATCCTCTTAAAGAACCAAATCAAGTCCATGCGTGAATCTTCAAGAATTTTCTTTAGTCAAGAGATGTGAATAACCAAAGTTAAATGGATTAACCTCTATTGTCTAAAGGAGAAAAGGGCTTAGAGACTGTGCCTATTAAGGAAATGAATAAGATACTTATCATCATAAGGATATGGAGATTGTTCATAGATAAATAATTCATCTAGGTTAAATGGACGCATACTCACTTTTTAGCTTATAAGTGCTTCTGGAATCTAAAAACTAGTAAAAATGCTGTTGACTCTTAATTAAATAATAAAGAAGAGAGACATAATTGGTCAAGAAATCAAATGTTTAATTGGAAATGAACATGATATATGGTTTTGGTACGACAACTTAGTGATTTGGAAGCATTATACAAAGGACCTGAGCTGGCTTCAATAAGACCTGCTACTTGATAAATAATGTTAAAAAGATAATCTAAGGTGAAAATTGGAATTTTTACATCACGGGCCTCTCCTGTAACAGAGCAAGCCTCCTTGATTATAATCTATACCCCAATTTACTTGATTCAATAATATGGCTAAGGTATGAATCAAAAAGATTCACATTAAAAAATTATTTGGAAGTGATTAAGAAGCACAATAAAAGGACTAGTTGGTTTGACTTGGTATAGTCTTTAGTTCAACTTGCCAAAGGCATCATTCATCTTTAGCTTGCTTTTAAACAAAAATTAAATACCAAAGACAAGCTAAAGGGAGCCTCTAATCTCACATGTCAGCTTTGCAAGATGACCTCAAAATCCATCAGCCATTTATTTTTTCATTGCTAATTCTCTTCTACTTTATGGAACCATATTAAAGGCCTATACAACAACTTTTGCTTAGAAACATAATGGCCATAGTCTAGAATAAGATAAGTCAAAAGTTATGACTCCAATATCTTCAAGATAGCCTTCAATTGTGAAATATATGTTGTGTGGAGAGAAAGAAATCCTAGATTGTTCTAGGACAAATCTTCTCTAGATTAATATGTTTCTATTTCCAAAACTTTAAGCTAGATCAAAAAAATAATCATAGTCTCAAAGGTGCATATCAAAGTCAGTATAAAGATGAAATCTTGATGATGAAACTTGTAGCTATAGCACCAAATTCTTTTCCAGTAACACTTTCAGGATTTATCTTCCTCTTGAATGCGTCTTCCAAGTAGATACAATATATTAATTAAGTTGCTCAAATTGATAAGTTTTGTTGTGGCCTTTTTTCCAAAGTCTTGTCATTATTAAATACGCTTATATTGCCTTTTGGCTTTTTTCTAATTTTAGTTCAATTTCAAAACGAAGACATAATTATTAGGTAAGACAAAAATGCTAAAAACACAAATAATAATAAATTCCAACCTTTTTGGAGGATCTAAATGTACTAGCTTACCACTCTCATATTTCACTATTTTTTTTTGTTATGAATTTTAATTTTAATTTTCTGTTCTAATTTTTTATTAAAAAAGATAAAAATTTACTTATTTGTTAATATCAATAATAATTAATAAATATATTTTAAAGACATTAATTTTAATATTTAATTAATTAAATAATTATCTTTTAATCTCATATAATATCATATTAATAAAACTTATATTTTACTAAAATAAACAATTTAATACTGTATAAACTATTTATAATAAATATTAAGATATTTTTAATTTAAAGCATATTTATTAAATAATTATTAAATTTAAAGTAATTATAAAATTAAAATAATTATATTATATTAATCATGATAATTATTAGATGATATATTTAATGTGTGACAAAAAACTAATCATCATTTTTTAAAAACGGTGAAAAACCAAAACTAGAAATGAAAAACAAAAAATCAAACAAATTATTATTTTTCATCAAAAGCTCGTCATGGTGAAGTCTTCTTAACGGCAAACAGGCCCCAAGTTAGTGCCAGAAACAAAGGCTCATCATGGTAAAGTCTTCTCGAACGCGGCTTTTGAACGGTACAAATAATTCAAATAATTCTAGCAAACACTTGGATAACAATTTTCACCGCTTAGAAATAGTACCATGCCCCAGAGTGTTCAAGTTAATGCCGGAACCGGAAACAAAGGTGCTTGGCGAATGCACAGCCAAACAATTATATAATAGATTCTAAATCTCAACGATATTATAGGCACATAAAACACAATACAAGCCAACCCATCAGGCGACAACTTGACCAAATAGCCACTTGCGGATCTGCATCAGGAAGCAAATTTATTAAGAAACTAGCACATTTTTTTACTTCAGAAATTATAATACAGTTTCTATCAAAGTCAAGTGCTAGGAGTCAGATCAAGATAAATCACACGTGACTCGCCCAAGCAATCAAATGGGTTAAGAAGAATTCTTAGTGTTAGGACATCATACATTGGGTTAACCATTGGAAGTCACTTTTCAGCTTTTAGTAACTCATGAGTAGACCTTACGACAACTAATTGATCCCAAACCATTGATTAGCCAAGCACCATAATAGAACTCATAAAACAGCAAAGAAAAATCATCTAAGTCACTATCACGAACCTTAACCTATTTTCCTACCATGCAAAAGTATGAAAGACTATAAAAGAAAGATTTGAGAATGCCAGATACTACTCCCATTCACAGAGAACACTCATACTCGTATTTTAAATCAGTTAGACAAATATCATCTAAAAAAAGTTAAAACAAAACTAAAACAAAAATAAAAATGGCAATCTTTATAAAGAAACGAACCTCGGGAAGTTTCTTGCGGAATAAAACGTCCAATCTTGCATCAAGAGTATTCTCACACACAATTTTTCCATCTCGAGATGCCAACACCACACCTCCAGAACTGGACAATCAAAATTTTGAGTCAACATACTTTTCTACCACCATTTTTTGCATAAAAATGGGATTCTAGTGAAAAAAGATTAACAAAAATATTACAATGTTGAGATTATAGAAAGTGAATATGAATAGTGAAATTACCAGGAAGGACCATGGGCATTATGATGGCTAGGAGCAGGAGGAAGATATACATTATGGTCAACTATGATTTCTGGAGGATGAACATTGAGTTTCTCAGCATATTCCTCTTTTGCTGAGTCCAGTACAGATTCCACCAAATGGTGGTCTTCTTTCCGGCAACGCAACAAGACAGCCGGTTCCTTCAGCCTGAGCAAGCTCTGCCAGAATGAAAGCAGATTATAATTGAAGTTCTTCACGAAAAAAATTTCAAATATATAGTGCAGTATCTTTCAATTTGAGCAGATCCACTGACCTGAACAATAAGATCTTTTAGAAGCCTCTTGTACGTGTGGTGATCACGGCTTACATTCAGAAGATCCTTTCCTGCTGCATCGTTCATGGAATTAACCACATCATCTTGAGCTTGAAGAACTTTGATCCGAGAAGCATTAAGCTGCATGGAGTACTCACTGGCCAAAATAAAAAGGACAAACATCCAACTAGATCATTAAAATATCTCTTTCACTACTTCCCCACTCTGAAACAGATAAAGAACTGAGAAAGTAAACCATTCATTGCCATTCTTGCCTAGCAATTAATTATTTGAAAATCAAAGTTGTATGCAACCAGTTACGAATTATTGGTCCAAAATAAATATTTCTAACCAACTAAAATTTTGCCCAAAAGCGTGAAAAGAAAATCGGCCTACCAATGCAAAAGTCCATCCATCTCCTCGTACATTCACTTTTATTCAACAAAAAACCACGATTTACTCCCCAATAATAAGCAAGGAAAGAGATCCGAACTTGTGTGAATAGAAATTTGAGAGAAAAAATGAAGAAATTAACAGTATAAAAAATTAAAATGATCCTTGAACAAGAACAGCAAAGAAGGAAGGATCTAAAAACCTTTCTCTTAGAATTCAAAATAAACTAAGTTATAGATTTAGAAAACAATAATATTCCCTGGAAATCCAAAGAGTTAAGAGGTCAAAAACGAACTGAAAATAGAGAAGGAGAGAACATAATACATCTTCTTACGGACATCAACTTGCTTCTCTTTGCGCTCGTACTCTTGTCTGATCTTCTTCTTCTCGGCCTCTACAAGTTGCAACTTCTCAATGTTGAATTCCTACAACAAAAACCATACAAATCAAATATTAGACACAAGAGAGAGAAGGAAAGAGAAGTAGTAATATAGTACAGACTTCTTCAGCGGAAACGGAGATTTCGTTGGCCTTCTCTTCGGCTTCTTGCCGAATGAATCTGACCATCTGCTGGATCTGTTTTGACACATCTGCGTCGTTCATTTTGAGACGGAGGAGATCGAATCAGAGAGAGAGAGAGAGAGAGCGAGCGAGCGATTGTGAGAAAGACAGAGCACTGTGCGTCGAGCAGGTTCCGTAACGAAATAAAATATTAAATATAGAAGGACACCGAAGGCGAGAGAGAGAGAGAGATTTTTATGATTGACAACAGACGGAGATGGACGACGATGATTCCTCCAAACTGACGCACGGGCCGTCGTTTTATTTTTCTATTTATTAGGTCTTTTTTTAACTCTTAGGATTAAAATTATATCTTAAAGTTTAATAAAAATTAACAAACTAACAAAACCTTAAATTAGGATTAAAATTATATCTTAAAGTTTAATAAAAATTAACAAACTAACAAAACCTTAAACTTTAATCAGAGGCTTTAGTTGAAAAATGATTATATATTTTTTAAAATTTAATTGAAGTCTATTTTGCACCAACTCCTAGTATAAAATCCGCCATTTGGACCATGATAGCGTCTCGATTAGCCTTTAGCCACACATATGATTATGTGCCTCTGCAAAAAAAAATATAAGGTTCAAATCACATATTTCGTGCCTTAGTGTCTACCATGTTTTATGAGTATCCATTAATTGGGAACAGGTGATGTATTCCGTAAGAATCGAACTGCAATTTTCTTTACAATAAACCAATCGATGAAACAAGAAGACAAAGTTTATTGAACATTTTAATTTATGTCGGGACTTCATGTACCTTATGCTCAGAAAATGGATGGTAATGGGCCGAGCCGGGCTTGGGCTTGGGCTGCCCTCTGCCATGCCCAACCCGGCCTTAGTTATAGCGGGCCGCGGCCCATCGACCAACCCACCGGCCAGTGGCCTGCCCAATGGCCCGCTGAGCCACGGGCGGGCCGGACCAGCCGCCCTGTCCATTACATTTTTATTAAAATATATATCGAAATGACGTCGTTTTAATCAAAACGATGTCGTTTCAGATAAAGGCAATTGGCCACGGGCATGGTAGGCCCGTGGCCTGCCCAACCAGGGCTAAAATACTGGCCCGGTCAGGGGGCCGGACCGGAATTGTCATCCCTACATGTTGTTGAAAACCAAGTGATCGAATTATAGGCAGAGTGAAAAAATAAAATTTTTACAGTTTTCGATCGGATCGTGATAATTAAATAACTTAAATAACAAAACACGAATCGTAAAATAAAAAATTGTCCCTGATTTGTTTTTCCTGTTGGAAATCCTTTGAAAGCTTTTCAACTTGTCAACCACAAATTGTTCACTTATCTAACCTCTAACAGTATCCACAAAGAAGCTTCTTATGAGGAATTAAGCAGGAGTGCTAGCTCCTGATGCTTATTCCTATTTATAGAAAAAGGCATTAGGGTTTTTAAATTTTTTATTAAAATTAAATATCTTAATTATAATTAAATTCAAACTCTAATTATAATTAATTTAATTTTAATAAAGATCAAATATCTCATATTTAATCTTTAAAGTTTCTCAAACTTTATAATTAAGTCCAACTTAATTAAAATTGATTTTTCCTTCAGAAGCTGCTCTTTAATGTGCGACCCAATAGGTTCCTAATATATTGGCAATGCTTATAAACTATAAATATAATTCATAATTAAAATCAGATAAATTAAAAGTAAAACTCCTTTAATTTATCTTTAACTCTCCTATTAAACAATTTATAATCATAGATCAAGATTAACATCTAACAACATATCATGACCATCCAAATATCAGGAATGTCAAAACGGTTTAACTTAACCTATCCATGTATGGTTATGATGTATAATTTAATCATTTCGTCATCCAGTGTTCCAATTGGACAGAATATGGATATAGTGCCTACTTATTTCATCCAATCATGTTCGTTCTTACTAATTAGTAATTGATTTATAATTGATTGTTGAAAACACCTTTTCAAATGTCAATTCACTGTGGACAAAAATTTTCATAAATCATTACTAATTAAGAACAGTAGAATATTCTTTCTAATTACTTTAAAGTAACGAATCCTTTACTGACTTCCTCAATTATAAGTAGCATCAAAATATAGTAATTTTCATACAAAATACTTAGTAATCTTAAGTATAAGGATCAATTATATCACCATCATTATGAGAAAATCCATAGATACATAAGTAATATTCTATTTGGGTTTCTCATAGTCGAGTCAGTTTAATGACTTATTCTCTAATAAATACTCACACATTAGTTTAAGTATATCTATACTTTAATTTATGAGATCAATTATTTTCTTCGTAAGACAAAAACATAATATGTGTTACTTTTACCGTTTTAACAATATCCCATCGTGATGAAACTACAACTAGGAACATTTAGGAACAATATATAATTATAAATTGAATCTCATAATTATAATCGCACTATAATTTCAATTATACAGTAAGTATTCCAAGAATTTTACCTTTAATATTAAACAATCAATTGTAATTAACTTAATACACAAAGATAAAAAAATGTCTTTTATTAATTAAATAATAATGTCATGCATCAAATTGCAATCAACTGATTAGTTACAAGCGTATAAACTAACAATCTCTCATTTGCACTAAAGTCAATCGCCTATGTATCCAATACCAAATTCATTTATATGGTGATCATGTCTCTTTTGAGACAATGGCTTAGTGAGAGGATCTGTAAGATTCTCTTCAGTAGGAACTCGCTCCGATGTTATGTCTTTTCCCTCCACTATCGCCTTGATCAAGTGAAACTTCCTGAGTACATGTTTGGACCGTTGATGAGATCTTGGTTCCTTTGCCTGTGCAATAACACCATTGTCGTCACAATACAATACTATAAGCTCAATAATGCTAGGAACCACTCCAAGTTTAGTAATGAACTTTTTGATCCAAACCTTTTCCTTTACTGCCTTTGATATTGAAATATACTCTGCCTCGATTGTTGAATCTGAATGGTTGGTTGTTTGGAACTCTTCCAACTTACCACACCACCATTTATAATGTAGATGTACCCTGACTGTGATCTACTATCATTGGGATCTAACTAGAAACTAGCATCTAAATATCCTTGAACTCTCAATTTAGCTTGTCCATAGATCAAGAAAACATCTTTAGTTCTTCTTAAGTACTTTAAAATATTTTTCAGAGTCGTTCAGTGACACTCACCTGGATTGGCTTAAAACCTGCTCGTTATGCTTAAAACATAAGAGAAATCTGGTCTAGTACTTATCATCACTTACTAATTGACTTATTTCGTGAGTTAGTCAATATTGTAATAACAGCAAGTGCACAACATAGTTATAGTTAGTGCCAACAAGTATGAGTTGATCTTACGAAGACAGTGATTACTAGTAATTACCTTTTTCTTATTATCTATCCATTGGATTAATTTTGGATTTTAATAAAGAAAATAAAATTAAACTAAGTAAAATAAATAGGCAACAAAATTGAATAGAGAATTATGGAAGCACTAAGAAAATTATTGATATCAGAAAATTAGTATCTAAGTTTCAAATCTCCCTAAACTTTTAACAGATTGATCTTTTATTAAGCAATTTTTTGTTGATTTATTGAACCATGGAGACTACTATGGTATACTAATAGCTGGCCTTGAGTCTACTAACAACTAAACTAAATTACTCAGGTTAAAGTTTATAGGATTACGTTACCGATTTATAAGTCCTTCTATTAGGATTGACCCTAATCCGGAAAATTTAAGTCATCCTATCTCTAGGGTTGTAATCAACTCCTTCCAATTACAGTAGATCTATTCAAACCTAGGATTTGTCAATCTCTACGTATAAAATCAGATGATGATCTCATATTCCTGGATTTATTAGAACAAAAATAAAACACGTAATCAGATCACTATATAACAATCAAACCAATTGCATTAATAATAGAATCAAATCATATCAAAGTATTAACATAGGGTTCATCTAACCGAAATACTAACAAGAAGTTTAGTTACATATTATTGAAAATGAAATCAAACATACATTGAAAGAAAAACTAATTGAAAACAATAGGTTCACAATTCTGAATTAAAAACAATAGGTTCATAATTCTAAATCTCTTACTATCGAATATTCTTGCAATATAGAGGGTTGAACTTGTATTCTGATGGATATTTCGATGATTTCTTCTTTTTTCCACTTCTCCTAATCAAAATCACCCTTTGAGAACGATCTACACATGTAGAAATATGCCCTAAAAAATGTCTTTTATGTAGAATGTTAAGGTTTTGGCTCATGCACGATAATGTGAATAACTGTGCATTAGTCCGTACATCACCAAATTCTCTTAAAATTGCAAAACTACATGACCTGGGAAGTGCACGGACATATGCACAGCCATGGGTCCCTTTTGTGCACCAAATCTTCATTTTATGTTGTGTTTTCGTCCAAATTCTTCTCCTTTAAGTCCGTGAAGGCACTTATACTTTGTAAACATACTTGGAACAAACTAAGTATCAAATATCAGGCAAAATACATCAAATCTGAGGTAAAAAAAATATGATCAATTATACATCTACCACATACATGATTGATCCACTTGTCGAAGTATATGGAACACAATCAATTTTATCTCTCTCCTATTGTGTCTTTGGACACATACTTTGTTAAAGAGAAACCCCGTGTGACATGGGTAAGAATCCCCTCTTGAAATTCTCCATGCTAAACTTCTTTAGCACATTATCTATGTACGTGGATTGGAACAACCCAAATAACCCTTTTAATATATCTCTATAGATTTTTATTCCCAAAATATAGGCTACTTTTCCCAAAATCTTCATGGAGAAGTTCTTGGATAAACAAATCTTTACAAACTGAAGCATAAGTATGTCGTTTTCAATCAACAATATGCCATCCGCATATAGCACTAAGAAAATGTTTGCACTCCTAATAACTTTCTTATAGACACATGGTTCATCCACAATTTTTATAAAATTAAACTCTTTGATTATCTCATCAAAATGGATGTTCTAACTCTGTGACGCTTGCTTAAGTCCATAAATGGACTTTTGCAACTTACATACTTAATTAGCAAATCTCTTATATTCAAAACCTTCAGGTTGTGCCATATACACATTCTCTTGCAAATTCCCATTGAGAAATGTTGTTTTGACATCCATCTACTAGGTTTCATAATCATGATATGCAGTTATAGCCAATAAGATCCTTATAGATTTTAGCATAGCTATTGGCGAAAAGGTTTTATCAAAATCAAATGCTTTTTTTTTTGTAACCTTTAGCCACTAATCTCACTTTGTACACATGTACATTACCATCCATATCAATTTTTCTCTTAAAAATCCACTTGTATCTAATATGTACAATACCATCAGGTGCATCCACAAAGTCCATACTTGGTTAGTGTACATGGATTCCATTTTAAATCTCACGACTTCATGCCATTTTAAAGAAGCAATGCCTGAATCAATGTCAGGCATTGCTTCTTTAAAATTAGTACAATCATCATATATGAGTGATACATTATCATTTCCCTTTTCAACATGTAGATCTAATTTAATGGGGGATGATGTATCCTACTAATGCATCATAGACTATGTGTCTTTTGAACCCTTGATTATACATCATATGTATCAACTTGAGTTTCTTGTTCCATTTCGATGTGAATTAATGGTTCTTGAACTTCTTTAAGTTTTACCTCACTCCCACAACTTTCTTTGAGAATAAATTATCTTTTTAAGAATGTAACGTGTCTTGAGACAAACACCTTTTGCTCAAGAGGATAGTAAAATTGATATTCGATACTCTTTTTAAGATACCCCACAAATTTGCATTTATTTGATTTAGCTTGAAGTTTATCAGATATAGCACGGTTCACATAAGCATCACATCCCCAAATCTTTAAGTGTGACAATCTTTGTCTTTTATGAATCCTTATCTTATATGGTGTCTTGTTAATCGATTTGGACAGAACTCTATTTAAAAGGTAAAAAGAGGTTTCAATGGCATATCCCCAAATGGAGATAGGAAGGACTGTATGACTCATCATGGAATGTATCATATTTAATAAACTACAATTTCTCCTCCAAATCTCCATTATGTTGTGGAGTTGCATGAGGAGTCCATTGTGAGAGAATCCGATTCTATTTTAAGTAACTAAGAAACTTGCGGTCCAAGTAGTCACCACCTCGACCTAATCTAAGTGTTTTAATACTTTTACAAGTTTGTGTCTCAACCTGAAATCTAAATTCTTTAAACCTTTTAAATAATTCAGACTTTTATTTCATCAAGTACACATAACCATATCTAAAATGATCATCTATGAACTTAATAA
>JAOQMS010000180.1:30665150-30683962 GCA_027563885.1 Erythroxylum longipes
TTGATGATATGAGATGATCTTAGATTGGCAAATGATAAGTAGTTAAGGTAAGTGAGAATTGCAGACTTGGGTCCTTATTTCTTACAACCTATTAAGCAGGTATAAGGGTTAACCAGATAAACTAATAGGTCACACCGGATTTTCAGTAGAATATAGAAAAGTTAGGCTTACTACGGATTTTGGTGGCATTAAGCCTACCCATTCCCTAGTGCCAACACGGCCCAAAAAGGGCGGGTCGTGTCAGTTACTCAAATTATTACACTCACCTTCCTTACTATGTATTATGAACCAATCGTAAGCATTACATTAATTCCACTACTTAGCCCTCAACTACAATAAATTTGTGGTTAGATGAATACCCTGAGGATGGTAGTTTAGCTTTTTTTGGTAAATTATCAGCTGCTTAGGAGTAAAGATAGGATTTGGCCCAACAAGATTACCATTCGTATTGCTTAATTTGAATATTTCTCATCCATTCAAAATACGATCATAATATTGGGACTTGGATGTTGTATTTGGACAAAGTTTAATCCACACTAATTACTACTGACTTTTCCCAGCATAAGCAAAAATCATAGTGGAACCCCATTGTTGCCTCCCATGGTAACTACATTCTTTGTCTCATCAATTTTATTATTAAGGCAAATTTTAAACACTTTTTATTTGTGTTTGATTAAAATTGCAACAACCTCATAAAATCCCAGTTGGTTACCAAATGATTTAGGAGTTAAAGATAAAACTAAAAAAAGGTTCTAGAAAAAGTAATGGATTCCAAATTTCTATCTGGCATGATCAACTGGCAACTAGACTCTTAATTAATTTTTAAAAAGCCATCTATACATTTTGTAAATGGAACCTTGATGGAAATTTCTATCCAGTCGAGGTTCAAGTAGATGATTTGCACAATGGTAGGATAATTTTTTAATAATTCTGAATGTTCAGGTTCAAGTTAATTTATTTAAACATTAATGTTTAAAATGCATCTTTTGCCATTTACTTTAACTATAACTGATTACAACAACAATAACAACAACAACATCATTCCAGTACAAGTATTATTGAGATACAAAGTCTGGGGAGGTCCAGAAGTCGACATCGTTATCCCTAACTAGTAGATAGGTTCTTTTCAAGACCAACAAGAGATAGAAAAAAGAAAAACAGTTTTTTTAGAACTATTTGAAGAAAACAGAAGCCAAAAATATTTTAAAAAACTACATAAAACATAATAATAAAATAAAATAGGAGCAAAGAAATTCAAAATAAAAATAAAAAGAAAAAGAAATGAAAGGATAATAATAATAATAATAATAATAAAAATACATATAAATATAAATATAAGTAACAAAATAAATAATACAATAGAGATAAAAAAGGTAAAGAATAAAAATAAAAGATAAAATAAGTAAATAAATAAACAAAAAAGAAAGAAGATATATAAATAAATAAAACAAACAAGAAATTGGAAAAAAGAAAAAGGAAAATATTTAGGTTAAATAAGGAAGTGTTTAGGCTAAATAATTAAAGAGGAAGTACTACAAATAAAATGTTTAGGTTAAATAACTAAAGAGGAAGTACTACAAACAAAATATTTAGGTTAAATATAAGACACAAGACTTGAAGGAAAAAGTTTAAAAATCCTATGAGAAAGAGAATAACCTCTTTAAGTAAGATCCTTGACTTGTATCCTGGTTCTTGAGGGCAAAGTCCTTCGTAGTAGAGTTATATCATTTATGATCACCTCCCCCTAGTTCTTCTCAGGTCTTCCTTTTTTTCTCTTATAGTCTCTAAGTACAATCTTCTTACATATTCTTATTGGAGCGTTAGGATGTCTCTTCATAATATGCCCAAACCACCTAAGTTTGGATTATATTAGTATTAATAACTCACAATATGAGTTTAATATTCCTTTGACATCAAAATTAGAATACTTACTTCAATAAAGAGCTTATTATCTCATGCCAGGAGATATTAATCCAAATAATGATAACTTTAATTATGACATAAAATTTCTTTCATCTCATTTTTTCATACGGTAGAGAAGATATATCTTAGTATAAGCCAATTTCATCCATGTTTTTAATGTTTATTACATTTGTGTAATTGTTAATTTTCAATTGTAATTATTATTCCATATTATCATACCACTCATTTATTTAGATATTTCATCTTATAATATGCAAAAAGGTTTTGATATATAGAAATTGTATAAAAGAGAGCTTAATACTAGACAATTATAGGTCTAAACATACCTAATTTTAGAATTAGAAAAATTATGCAATGAAAATCTCAAAATATTCAACTAAACGACATAGAAACAATTAAAATGAGGATAGTAAGGGAAAGGGAGTTCAAATATATTTATAATGGCTTTGTAACAAATTTGTTTGTCATAATCACTTCCTAAATAATCTCACTTGGAATTCTACTATCTTTATTTTTTAAATAAAAGAGAACCTTCCTAAAAACTTTTTTTTATGTGGGTTGATGAACTATTATACAAGTTCTTCTTTATAGTTTAAGAGAAACCATAACTTAATACCCAAAACCATCTTAAACAAATAACTCCCAAATGAAAAAAAAAACTCAAATATACTATCACTTTGCTCACTTTAATGCTCTGAGGCTTAATCTCAAGTCGCAATGAATGAAAGCGTTTTAAATGCTAAAAAACTTTTAAAATGTGTCGTTGTATCAAAAAAAGTTCATAAAGTTATTCAAAAACCAATGTGGTTTATTTATAATTAAAAACACCTGATTGATAAGATTTTGTTGGGATTATTATCCTACTTCTAATCAATTCTATTATAAGTTTTATTAAGGAGAACAATGCTCATCATCAAATTGAAGATATAAGAAAAAGAATAGTTTGGAACAATGATCATATATAAGAATTCAAAAAGATATATTCTCAAATTAAACTCACTAATGGACTTACTTTAGATATCTTTTTATACTTCAATCACTCTAATAGAGAGCATGAGAACGAAAATTATTATCTCTCTAAGGAATATAAGATATAACATCTTCACTTTTTTTAACATTATTGGTTACATCTTAGAAAGAGGATATGATTGTGTTCACTATAATCAGATATTTTCTTAAATAAATAAACTTGATAATCTTGTACAAGAATCTAAAATTGAATTAAATAATCTTACAAATAGATATAATTATTTGTTATTTTCAAACTGCCAAAAAAACTCCATACAACCTATTAAAACAAAGATTGAAGAATCTAATAATAGATGTCAACAGTATAAAAAATTACAAATAGAAACTCATTTAGAGCTAACGAATCATTATAAACTTTATCACTTAAATGGAGGAAGATAAAAATTTAAAGATTAAACCTGACGGATTAAAAATAGGAAACATATATGGCTAAATTTTAAAAAAGATTGAATATTATAGAAACATTATTCTTTTAAGTATAACAAAAATTCAAGAATAGATTGTGAATTTACATAATCTCATTGAAACGATAAATTAAAAGGAAACAGAAAATAAGCAAGGCTCTGATACCATTTTTTCCTAGGCTAGCACATATCACCGAATTTTCACCGAATTTTCACCTTAGTTAATTGAACAAGTAAAAAAGATTAAAGTTCTGTACTCTAATTTACCTAAGCTTTCTTTACCTTCTGACAATGATGATTTACTACTTGAAATTGATGCTTCTGATCATGTATGGAGCAAAGTATTAAAAAAGATAGATTATAATGACACTCATGTTAAAACTAATGAGTCTCTTTGTAGGTATACCTCAAGAACTTTTGCAGATACTCAGCAGCAATATTGTATAAATGAAAAAGAATTATTGGCAGTAGTAAAAAGCTATAAAAAATTTTATTATTTTTTATTACCAAAAAGATTTTTATTAAAAACTAATAATGCTCAGGAAAAAGCATTTATTCAGAATAATTTGCCTTCTAAACCTAAATATAAGAGATATATAAGATGGCAAACTTTATTAGCTGAATATACTTTCGATATTGAAATTATTAAATCTAATAATAATATTCTTGCAGAGTTTCTAACTGGGGATGGCCAGCCCTAAAGAAGAGATATTTGATCTATTACATCAAATGTCTAAAGATATCGATACTTGTTGATCGTGTCGTTTAAGTTTTAAAATTTATAAGCCCTCAAATACCGCAAGTGCATGGGTCACGACTGTAGTATAAGAGGTGTCGATCCTATAAAGAGGGGGATTAATCTAATCCTAAAAATCTAAGGTTTAAAAGATATGAAACTAAAAATAAACAATGCAACATGAAGTAAATACGAGAATTAAATTAAACCAATTAATTCAGAAATTAAACACGAAAGAATTAACAATTGAGCAGCAAGCATGCACAATGGAAATCAACCAAGAATTTACCAAGTTATGAGAAAAGGGATTTTGCGTATCATTAATGCTAACCTAGCTGATTATGTTTTAATGTATGTCAGTTTTAGACGATCCTAGGGCTAATTACACTCTCTCAAGTTATAACCCCTAATTTGTAAACCCTAATTGGATTACGAAATTTGTAATCTCTCAATTCATAAATTAATCAAAACCATAATTAGATCTAAAGCAATCTAATAAACTATCGAAATATCACACGGGATCTCGTTCCGTATAATTACCAATATGATTTGTCATGGTTTCTATTAAATTGCCTAACTCTCATTAATCTGATTTAATCATTTTTCATTCAGTTCACCCTCTCAGTTTATTACTGAATTATGCAAGGACACAATCATATCATACCATTCATCCAATAAACACTATCAACTAAATTATCATTAAATTAAAATAAAATCCCGAAGAGTTAGAACATCATCAATATTATACCATCTATCATCATACAATCTTTCCTAACTTTATACATGAATAAAATTGAAACGAAAAGGAAATAAAAACTTAGAACGGACGATCTAGAAAGGAAGCAGCATTAGGAAACTTCCTAATCCGGGAAGCACGTTGAGACCACTTCTTCTTCTTTTTTCTTCCTCTTCCTCCTCTTTTTCTCTTTCTCTTTCTCTCTTAGGGTTTCCAAAGTGGTTGCTGAAAAGCTCCCTTTTTTCCTTCTCTTCTTGTTCTTTAAATAGTTTATTATGTTTTAGGTAACCCTAGGGCTTTTCCAGGTCCAATCCCTTGAAACGTGAAGTTTATAAGTGTTTGCGCGTCTACCCAATACAGGCCACGATCGTGGCTCACATCTGAGCCTTCTATCATGATCATGGCATGCAGGCCACGATCGTGGGCCATTCTTGGAGCTTTTGTCACTATTGTGGTCGTGGGTTGTTGTTTCAGCCCAAATGTCTTCCAAAACTCCTCCATTCTTCAATATTGACCCTGAAACACTAGTAAACACATCAAGGTAACTCAAAAATATAATATTTAACCTCAAAAGCTTGCACTAACCCTTAAAACACAAATAATTAACAAACTAACACAATTCTAACCTAAACAAATACTAAATGATCGAAGTAATGGTTAAACACATATCAAACTATGCCCTAAAATACGATGCAATTTACACTTATCACTTGTCATGAACAGATAAAAGATTTGCTTGATATTGCTCCCTCGATATCAAAAGGGATAGTTGAATTACTTCTTTCGTTTTTCCATATATGGCAATTCAAGATAAATCATTTCAATTATTCTGAGCAAAAACTTTATAGGTTGCTCAAAAAATTTCAGATAAATGATCTATTGGATCTTCTCTAATACATCAACAAACTCAGCCAAAGGTTGTTACTCCTGATATCATCTCTTTAAGACCAGATACTTCTTAAAAATATCACACCTAAAAATATCATGATTGAAAGTTCTCCTAGAAATCATCCTGTTATTCAAGCACACTTCGAGATAATGAGAGACTTATATTCTCTCCAAAATATTGATTTTTACTACATTGACTTTTCAAGAATATATCCTAGATTGAATTTTTTATAGGGAGTTCATCCTCAAGCAATACATGATTGGTATGATTTTGACACCATAAATGCTATATATTTAACTAATCCAAAGTTTCTTGAGATTTCTTCACTTCCTAAATTTATTCAAGAAGGAGTCAAAGATTGTTATTTAAACAACCTAACGATCACTCCAATAGACACTTTAATTTTAAAGATATTATCTGATGGTCAAGATTTTTATAAAGATGAATGATATGATGCATATCGTTTCATCATGGTCAAAAAATCTGAACAATTCTCTATTACGATCGACACTAAGTTGAGGAAAGAATTTTCTAAGTTCGACGAAATTGATATTCACTACTGTCGAGGAATTGAAATGAGGACTATTGTTTCTGGCGTGGAAGTTGTGTTCAAAAAAGGCTTTGAAACCTATGTGGGTAAAAGTAATTTCTCCTCAATAATAATAGCTTTAGTCAAAAAGACCCCAGTAGTTATAAAGAATTTTGTTGAAATGAAGATAAGGATGATCGAGAGAGGAAAAATTAAATCAAACCCAAAAGCATAAAGGAGATTTTGCCACCTTAGAAAGCACATGGAAAACATTTGTCCAACATATACGAGTGGCATCAGATCTTTAAAAGGAAAAGATAAAGTTGAAGATTCTAGAGTCAACACTTACAGTGACTCAGACTAGAAAACTACCAACGTCTGCTATGGTGCAAAGATAAGGTGATAAGGAAATATTGTCGTCCAATAAAGGAAAAGATTCTCTATGGATTAAAAAAGGCAATAAAGAAAAAGATAAGATAATCTCCTCAGTTAATGAAAAAGAAAGGGAATCTCCTCCTGAGAAGGATGGACTTCAAGAATAGATAAGATGTAAATTTTAAGTTTAGATTTGAAATCCGCTTGTAAATTATTAGTATAAATAAGCTCTTTCTGAATGTAAAGAGGTATGCTCTTGATGAATCCTTTACCTCTCTTGTAACATTTTCTCTTACTATGAAATAAAAATATCTTTTATAGATACAATTTGTATTCTCTATTTAAAAAAACCTTTACTTTCCCCCTATACTCTTTAATTTACGCCTTCGGGTAGGAAACGAAAGAAGGTTGTGCTGAACTTCATTGAAGGGACGTCAAGGGTAGTTACCTCTCAAGGTTGGAGTTGGAATGCTCGTTAAAAGACTCGACAAAAACCTGGTGAAGCTACAGTCAAATTGCTAAAGAGATAGGTACGGAAGAGGATTGGGCCTTCTAATTTAAAAATATAATTATATTCTTTATTTCTGGATATTTTTATGACTTTTTATTTCTTAGAAATTTTTTTTAATGGATTGTCTGGATTATTTCTAAACTCTATAGATTCTATTAACAAGATAATTACTTCATTATTCGAAGGAGTTATTGATATTATAATAGATAATGATAATATAACAAAAGAAGATTTATTTAGAATCACTTTAATTTTCGATATCTTGAAAAGTTTAGATCGTATAAAATTTTTTATTATCTCAAGATTAGATTAAACCTTTTATGATAAATTAATATGTGATTTATGTGTGATTTTGTTATAAATGGATTAAATTCTATGCTAAGTGGATCAAATTCGGTGATATCTGTTGACCTGGGACAAAATATATTAATATAATAATGAAAATTTTGCTTACATAACCTAACAAGAGTTAGAAGAAAGTCATTTCTTTTTTTTATAATACAAATGAAATAAAGAAACATAAATTACAACATTATCGCATGCCTCGGTGATATAAAACTCCTTAACTATCCTATTGAACAAAAATCAATGTTTCCATCGAAGGTTCTAGAAGTACATGTAGTCCTGGTCGTGCTAGCAAAGTTAAATTAGCCAGATTTTCAAGGCTTTGATTCCCCTCCCGATAGACGTGTTGAAGCTGCACATCCCAATCGCAACCCAACAAATCTTGTATGCCCTGCACCAAAAAAGTAGCCTCAATTAGCATCCATTCAGAGGATGAAAGAATATTGATTACCTCTAGCGAATCCACTTCCAGGACGATTTTCCAATAGCCAAGGTCCCAAGCTAATTTAAGCCTCTCATGCACTCCCCATAATTCAGTAAGCAAGGGAGGGCATTCTCCAATATTGTGCATAAATCCACCGCACCACTGTCTAGTGCAGTCCCGAATTAAACCCCTAGTCGTTCTAATAGACGACCCGTGTTGAGCCGCTCCATCTGTATTTAATTTTATTCAACCCTCCTACAATGGGTTCCAACTCATAAGTTAACCTACAGGCAAACCCGATGCATTAATAACTCGACCAGTCACTACTTGGGCTTTCCTAACCCAATTTATATATTCCAAAACAATGCGATGTCCTACTTCCAGCCAAATAAAATCAGATTCAAAAAGACTCCTGTTCTGCCACTGCCATAAATACCAGCATGAAACTCCAAATATTGTGGCCCACTCCCCTATCTGCATTCTAACTGGGTTAGTCAGATTGGAACGCAACCACGTCAACTCGTTCCTCTAAAAGAAATCAGACTCAAGTACCTTAGGAGGAAATTTGCTCCAAAATGCCTTCACCCTATTATAATCCCAAAGTGCAAGTAACGTTGTCTCTTTTTGACCACAGAACTGACAACTATTATCCGTTACTATATGTCTAGCGACACGCTATTGGTTAGTCAGCAACTTTCTTTTAGCGAATAGCCACAGAAATGAGCGAATACACTGAGGACCTAACCATTTCCATACCACATTCCATATCGAATTGGGGATTGCCAGATCTAAATTTGTGATTAATTCATAAGCAGATGCCACCATGAAAACACCATGTTGTCCTAGGCCACACACTACTCGGTCCTCACCCATGTCAATTGATGGAGTCCGAATTGCCACAATAACCAAACAAACTTGAGATGGGAGATAGCTCTGGATCATATTCCATTTCCAGTTCCCCTCCGCATCCACATACTCTGTCACTTTTGTGTACATCAACCTGTCAGGAAGAGGGGACATTGTCTCAATTACTAAGGGACCCCAATTTTCCATCCAATGGTCGAGCCAAAAATATATCCGGCTGCCATTTCCTAGCTTCCATTTGATTCCTTAGAGAACATAACCCCATGTAGTTGAAATTCCCCGCCAAATTATCAAAGCCCCTTGCTTATGCAGTGTTTAAGGGATATGATGTACATTTAACCAATATTTAGCTCTAAAGACTTGAACCCATAGTGCTGAGGGTTTATTAAGCAATTCCCATCCCAATTTAGTAAGTAGAGCATCATTCCAGTTGACTAAGTATGGTTTGCGCTTCTCATCTTGTGACCCCCACATGAAGGTCCTCATTATTTTTTCCAGGTCATCACATAGTTTTTGGGGCAACCTCACAGTTTATATCGTATATATAGGGAGGGATAAAATCACTGAGTGGGTTAATGTGACTCGCCCCACCAGAGATAACTCCCGCGCACACCACTTGGCTAACTTCTTTTGGACCCAATCTAGTATGTACTGATAAGGATTTCTTGTTGTGCACTCATGGATCAAAGGAATGCCTAGATATTTACCGAAATTAGTCATGCATTGGATCTATAATGCTTGGCTGAGCCTACACGCTTGTTCCGGCGAAACATTCTGGGAAAAAAATATTCGAGACTTAGTATTGCTCACCTTCTACCCTGATACTTTGCAAAAGTCACCAAGATTCTCGAAACAACCTCCACCTGAATGTCCGTATCTTCACCAAACAGGACGAGGTCGTCGATAAAAAAGAGATGTGAAATGAAAGGCCCTTTCCTATTCCACTAAAACGGTTTCCACATTCCTTGACCCACCGCATGGGATATAAGGTAACCCAAATGTTCCATGCATAGTACGAAAAGGTAAGGCGAGAGCGAATCTCCTTGCCGAATACCCCTTAAAGGTATAAATAGGTCAGATAGCTGGCCATTCCACGTAACTTGCATTGAAACTGTAGTAATACACTTCATAATGACACTGAGTAAAGTATTGGGAATCCATATTTCCTTGAGTGTGTCATTTATAAAATCCCAGTTCAAGTGATCATATGCTTTTTCCAGATCTACTTTAGAGCAAAATACTCAATCTTACCTTTCTTCTTCCTCATCGAATGGATGATCTCCTGAGTAATGATAATATTATCTATTATATGTCTGCCAGGAATAAAACTGTATTGGGTATTCACCACTAAGGCATTGAGGTGGGACTTCAATCAGTTGACTATCACTTTTGTTATGGTCTTGTACATCACTAGATAGAGACTAATATTTTTAAATTGGTTAATATACTTCGGGGACGAGACTTTGGGGATTAGTACTAGAATGGTTTGATTCAAGTCCTATTCTTAGCCTTTATGCCTGAATATTCTCTAAATAAAGGACACCACCTCTGGCCCTACTTTGCTCCATTGAGTCTAGAAAAATAATGCCATAAAACCATCAATTCCCGGCGCTGTATTCAGATTCATATAAAAAATTACTGATTTGATTTCGATTGTGTGGACTGGTTTTGCGAATTCATGAAGTTGCGCCTCTGTTAGCCGTAGGAAGGCTCCAAAGCTGGGAAGGCGCTGTGTGGGATCTTCCTTTGCAGTATACAACTGAAAAAAATAAGTCTTAGCCATATGACGCAATCGTACTGCATCATCGATTTCATTACCGTTATTATCTAATAACCGCTCTATCAACAATTTCTTCCATTTAGACATAGTGACCGTATGATAATATTTAGTATTGCGATTACCCTGTGATAACCATTCACACCTAGCTTTCTAATGCCAAAAGAGTTCTTCCTCACCCAGTACTTGAAGTATTTCTCCATTTAGCTTATCCTCTAGTGAATCGGAATCATCATTCTTCATTTCCCTCTGTATGCCTTCCAATCGAGCTATGTCTTCTTTTACAGTGGAAGATATTGCCAAAGACTGATTTATTCCATTGCGTGAGTTGACTTGAAAACTTGGCTAAGGATTAAGTAAACGTCACTTCATTAGGAAGCCAATTCTCCGCAACTAAAGTAGGAAATGCTTCACAGGCTAGCCACATAGATTGGAAACGAAAAGGGGTTGGTCCTATATCTCTCGAGCTCGATCGTACAAAGTGAACCAACATGGGTCTATGATCGGAGGCAAGAAAAGGTAGATGGTAATTAACCGTATGGGGGAATAATTCTAACCAATCCGACGATCCAAAACCTCGATCTAGCCTAGCTTGGAAATTTCCCCTTCTCTAAGTAAACTGAGATCCAACATACCCCAAGTCATGCAGCCCACACTCATGAACCTATTCTCTAAATGCCTTGCTAACCATCAAAGTGTTCAGGGAACCACCCCGTTTATCCACAAAGTTCAATTTAGCATTGAAATCTCCACCAACAATCCAAGGACGAGTAATGGATTGTCCTATCCCTCGCAAAAGATGCCAGAGGAATTTTTGGGTTGGCTATTGGGGACTGGCGTAAATAGCAGAGAAGTCGAATTAATAAAAACCATACTTGATTTTGGCATGTATGAGTTGTTTATGAGCTATCGCTACTGAGACGTCAAACTCCTTCTTCCATAATAACCAAATCCTTCCAGTAAAGCCTTCGGCTTCGACTCGGAAGGAATAATCAAAACCAAATTTATGGATGATTGCTTGCGCTCGTCTTCCACTAATCCTAGTTTCAACTAGCACCAGTATCCCTCGATGATAATTATGGATATAACTCTATAAGATCGCTTGAAATCGTTTCCCCTTGCCCCTTGACAATTCCATATGAGTATCGACATAATAAGACTACAGTTAAAACAAAACACTTAAATCTGAGGGGTAGCTGGGAGCTCGTTTGGCACAATATTATTGACGACGTCTAGAATCTGTGGCACTATCTCTTCGACTGAGCCTTGCATACTCGAAATGTCCACCATACTGGACTCGCCTGCCATCCGATCTGGGGGCTCAAATGGGGGTAGGACAAAGTCAGTCCTAGAGGGTTTACGTTGATCCGCAAACCCCTCAATACCTTCCATAGGTTGGCCTTGTTCTCCCACGGTCAAGTCCTTCCCCTATGATTATGTCCTATCTAGAGAACTTCGTGGTGAGAGTTGAGGGTCACGACTTTGTGTTGATCAGTGGGGGTGGGTTGAAGCTGGGTAGGTATCACTGGACTTAAGGTCTTCACGCTAGTCTTGTCTTTAATGGTGCTGCCTTTGTCCTGTGGGCCCACGGCCTTACCTTTATGTGAACCTCTCGAATGCTTCTTGGGTCCTGATGATGTTGACGCTAGCCCAATTTTGTCAATATAAACCGAGGCCTTGTCTCGAGAGCAGGTGGCAGGTTAGATGAGAGAGTCGGTGGGTGAGTCGCATGCTCTCTGCTTTCTTGCTCTGACAACGCCGCAAACCTTGAGCCTCCCTTTGATTGACAGGACTGAATTTACATGTGGTGGTCGTAGACTGTTGGTGTTTGACGGTACACGAATATGGCCGTTGTACTTGTATCTAAGGGCCAAAGACGTTAGAAGTCCCATTGCGCCTTTCGTTATCTGATTCGCCGCCCGGAACAGCGATCGGTGTTACTACTGGTTCGCCGCCTGAAGCATGCGCCCTAGCTTGCTTGTTGGTTACACTATGGTTCGGATGTGTCAGATGTGCTGCGTGGTTTTGTGGCTTAGACGGGCATATCCCGGCTTCAAATCCTACCATTCTACAACGAAAGCAGATCTGGGTCAAACCTTCATAAGTCAGTTTCGAAATCGGTGGAGGTCTTCTTGTTTACTCCTGAAGCGAACTTTTTTGGAAGGGTGTCCATCTAGATCAATCAGCTCGCAATCACCCCTAGCATATTCAAAGCGTTTTGATGCTGTATCGTTCATATTCAGAGAATTGTATCTTGCTCCTTATTGATCCAACATTACAATGCTTTCGTGAAAAAAGTCATTTCTAACGAGAAAGAAACTATATTGTAGAACATAATTTTTTTTGATAATTTCTCTATGATTTGATGAACCTTTATATAACTAATTATTTAATATTAATTAATAATAAACTAATATAATATATATATATATAATTTAAAAATAAAATTATTAAAATATTTAATACATATTTTAAAATTTTAGATATCATTTAAAGGTTTATTAAATATTTAATTCTAAATAATATCATTACTTTTAATTTTAACAGTATTAAAACATATGTTAATAAGTAAATATTAATTTACGAACAAATTTTAAAAATTTTATTTAAATAAAAATATAATAACCATTATATAAAATAAATTCAAAGTAGTTACTCGACAAAAATTAAGAACTTGAAAAATAAAATAAAACTGGCTAGTTCAGTCAGTTACAATGTCTCATCGAAAAGACAACGTTGTGTCAACATCTCTGTGTTCCTTTTGGTAATTGAAGTTGTTGAATCTGGTGGGGAGAAAGGAGAAGACGAAAAAATGAATAGCCGGGCTTCTAGTAACCGGCTATCTCTTTCGGGTTTCGGGTCTCGGTTTTCCGCCCTTTTTTTTGCCATGTTCGCAACCATGGCTACGGTCTACGTGGCTAGCCGGTAGTCCCTCACTCGATAGCCTTTATATCATCCCTTTAAATTTCGATATAATTGAATTTTTGGGTTGGAATGTGTGTGCTGCTGTTGGCAGTCTATGGCAGGATGCTGAGTATAGATTACGTTTAGTGAGAGAGCTGGATAGGAGAAATGGTCAGGTACTTAAATTCTCTGGTTAACTTTTCTTGATTTATTCGTCGTTTTATATCTTCAATATGTTTAAATGAAGAAAGTTGGTACCCGGCTTAGGAAAGGTGTTTGTTTACCAAAGATCGTTGTTTTTTTTTTTCATAATTGGAGCTATAAGATTCCTTTTATGGTGGATTGTGATTATTTCTTAGTTATGATTATGCTTAATTGGGCGAGTTTATAAGACGTTTGGGTTTTCAATTTTCAGGGCGATGCTGTCATTTCTGTTGATGCTTCTTTTAAAATTATAGCCTGCCGGTATTGTTTTCTACCTTTTCTTATTCGGTGTGCTTCACACCATTTGAGAAATGCGCTATCAGCGTTATTATGATTGGAACTTTGTTTGCTTTGCAGGGAGCAGCAAAAGAAATTATCAGCTCTGGAGAGCGACCTTTCAGCAGCTAGGCAGGCAGGTTTTATTTCAAAGGACTTGAATGAAAAGGATAAGAGTGAGCCAAAGAAGAAAATGTTAGCTGTAATTGGGATTATCACTTCATTTGGGCGGAAGAGATATAGAGATGCGATACGGAAGGCATGGATGCCAACCGGTAAACTCCATATCCTGTTCTGCAGCTCTCATTATTTCAGTGAAAATAGAACCAAGTTAGACAATGTAATGTTGCCTCTTCCGTCAAGAATAGTGCATCAAAAATTTCCCTTTCTGATTAGAACTGTATGGAATGCAACTTGTAGCAAATTCTATGAGGGAACGGGGTGTTGTCCATAGACAATGCTGTGGCAGCTTATGCTCCATAGTTTGGAGCACTTGTTTTTGTCTGAGGCTTGGGACTAATTAGGGACTAATTACTTTTCAAATATGGGAATTTTTTTTCTTATGGAGCATAAGCTTTGGCAGCATTTTCTATGAATTGCCATTGGATAAAAGAAGTTGGATTGTTATCTTCTTATGGGATAAAATATCTTACTCTTACTATTTTACCTTTGACTTCTTCAATTTCATTCATTTAATTGTGGCTAAGCTAAAGATATAATATGCGCAGGAAATGCTTTGACCAAATTGGAGGATGAAAAAGGAATTGTTATGCGATTTGTAATTGGAAGAAGGTTCCCATTATGGTTATTTATATCTGAAGAATTGACTGTTGATAAGAGTTCTTTTTTTTTTCCCCCTCAAGTCATATATGCATATGCTGCAGTGGGAATCATGGCGACAGTTTTGACAGGGAGATCGAAAGTGAAAATAAGCAGAGTAATGACTTCATTGTTCTTGTAGGTTCACTTGTCAACTGGAATTTCTTTTCAACAACATTTAGTTCAATTAAGCTTCTAATATAGAAGATAGGATATAGTTAAATTCTGTTATTTTGGTACATGGGATAGTGTTTAATTCTAACAAACCGGTGAAAATAGGCAGAGTAGCAACTTACATCATTCTGTACGGTCACATGTCAATTGGAAATTTTCAACAACACTTAGTTCAATTAGATAGAGATGTTGAATGCACGATATAGTTAAACTCTTGGTACATAGGATAGTGTTTAATTCTAAAAAACCATAATTAGTTTCTTTGGCAGTCAGCTATCTTGATGGTTCAACTTTTGAAGAAAAGATCAGTGCTAATAGATTAGTCATTCATGTTGCAGAAGCTAAGTTCACTAGAGGTCGGGTCTTTAAAATAATGATAATATAAACCAGCAATCATCCATTATCGTATCTGTTTCTTCTTTTGGCTTTACAGGATGGTCAAGTGGAGGCTGCTGAAGAGCATCCAAAGAAAGTGAAACTATATTTTGTGCATGCCGTAGAAAACTGGGAGGCTGAGTTTTATGCTAAGGTCAATGATAATGTTTATGTTAATGTTGGTATGTATTACGTTGATGATGTTAAGTTAATTTGAACTGAACATTCCATGTTATACTAAAGACTTGCAAACATAAGTTGCCATCCATTTATATATTTGTTTCCCTTTATCTGGTTTTCATACGAATGCTTTCCTGCTAGGCCGGTGAGGGATATGTCTCTATTTATTATTGTTGTAGATTTGTTTTACTCTTGTAGAAGATTACGTAGAACTTTAATTTAAAAAGGAACATTGGTTGTCCCATAAGGGTTAACATCATGTATAAAATTCAATTCTTGGGCACCATGGGTGGTGAGATACTATATAACAAAGGTAAGTACAAGAGGCATGGAGGAGTATAATGCCATTGATGATGAAGATTGGGAACTATTTTGATCGGAAGGTTGTTTCAGTTGGAGAAACTGAGTTTTGATTCAGACTTTCTATCATTACATGTTGCAACAGATGTTTGTTCTTTCATTTTTGTCCACTATTTCTCTGGTCAATGGATAAGTTGCGCCTTTCTCGCATGTACAATGCTACTCTTTTGTATATCATATAAACTTGAAGCATGAAATAGTCAAAATTAAAATGCACCTTTTTCAATTGAATAATTAATCTGTGACTTTGTTACCCCTATGATGAACAATCATGACTTCCTTGTTAGCAATTGCAGCAGCGGGATGAATGTTTGGTTCAGGATGGTCTTTTGTTTTCTTCTCTTTTTTTGTTTCAGGTCCTGATGACACCATGGTTATTATTTTTCTCATTTGTGTATTCTTTACTAATCCCATTCCCTAGTGCATTGGTGACATTATTAGTTGTGCAATGAATTCTTTATGCAAAAATTTATTTGATTATTGTCATAGAATTCAAAAAAAGAAGGCTTCTTAACAGGTTCATGAAAATGATTGTATCTGCCTTCATCAATGCAAATACTCTTAAATAATCTGATAGAACATAATTTTTTCCATTTTAGACTGAAATCATGGAAAACCTCTAAACGTTGACTTATCCTTAATCATCCCTGCAGATTCTCTTGGAGCTACACTCTCTGCTCATTTGGATAAGCCCCGTGCTTATATTGGGTGTATGAAATCAGGCGAAGTAATCTCAGAGCCGTGAGTTTCATTGATTGTTTTTAATTTTTAGGTTTTATCTTTTTTGTTGAAGACAATATTCAATGTTTTCCCACATTGTAGGACCATGAAATGGTTTGAGCCAGACTGGTGGAAATTTGGCAGTGGAAAATCGTAAGTTGTCAACAGTTTACTCTGCTTCATTCTATGTCATGAATTAGTGCCACATAGATTGACAAAGGGCTTCTCTTTTAGATTTATTAGCCTTGATATAGAGTTAACTAGAGATCCTATTCAGAAGAAATGTGGTAAAGGTTTTTCACTTTCACATATCTTTGATATCATGTTGAGGTTTTTACATAAAGGATGCTGTGGAATTTGGATGCATTACAGAAGGATGGCAAGCCAAGTGCATATGTGAACTCGTAATATCTGTGAAACTCTTCATTTTTGTGTGGTTATATATGCTGCACAAGATAATCCGTCCTATCTTCTACTATATTTAGGTGAAGCTTCTAGGCTTAAAGTCAGACTAAAGTGCCTGCATCATTTAACTTACGTTATTATTGCACAGCATTTTGTTTTTGAAACCTAGTTGACATCTTAGTTCGAAAATTTCAAAATACTTGTCCTAAATTCTGTAGATACTTCCAGCATGCCTCAGGAGAAGTCTATGCCATTTCTCGGTCCTTGGCACAATTTATCTCGATTAATAGGTAGTTGTTTTCCACTTTAGCTGAAGAATGTACTCTGATATCATGATTCCTATGCAGTACGGTAGTAATTGTTTTTTTGCAGGTCAATTCTCCGCACTTATGCTCATGATGATGTCAGCACGGGGTCATGGTTCATTGGGCTAGATGTAAATTATGTTGATGAGAGGAAATTTTGCTGCTCTTCTTGGAGTAATGGTCTCTCTCTCATACACACACACACACGCCGTGCAGACGTGACGTGCATACGCACACACCCAGTGGCAGACAATTATACTGAATCAATTTGGCTCAACTTATAATTTCAGGGGCCATTTGTGCTAGCGTATAATTAAGCTTACCTCTTCAAAGAACGCTGTTTCTCCAATCAATTTGTGAGGTAAGACATTCTTTGAAATCATGTCAACAATACATTTCCTACTATAATTAGACCTGCTAATTGATCCATTCCTCAAAAGTGCGAGTGACAATGCAACAGAGCTAGTTAGTATAACTTGAAATCCCTGCGAGAAGAGCAACATTTCCTTGAATCCCTGAAGATTTTTGTAGCGTTGAAGGAGATTTCCTTATTGGTATGTACTATACACTGTATCTGTATCCTATTGCAGCATGCTTTGCTCTTTCTTCGAAGGCTGCTGAGCGAAGAATTGGAAGATAACGCGCAGCAAAGGTATAACCAATCTTGTGCACCGCTGAAAACGATCAACTGCGACATAAACTTCATGGCGAGATGTTTAATACAACGAGGAAAATAGACGGCGGCTTGGTTTCGTTAGCGGCCACCGGGGTTGAGATTGGGACTTACACAGATTCTTATTAGTAAATTTGTGGTGAAAGTAGCAATAATTGAAAATTAAGTCTTTTTATTTTTTATTTTTTGTATTTTCAAATTTAATAAAAATATGTTTTTTCTTTATTTTTAGTTTTAGTTTTTTTTCAGTTTTTAAAATTTATGAAAACTTACATATTTTTTATATTTTTATATTATGATTTACTATTAATTATTATATATTATTTAATATATGAATTCTTATTAAGAATTATGAATACTTTTATTTAATTTTTATAATGAAATTAAATAAAAAATTAGACGACTACTAATAAATATAACAAAATTTTAAAATATATAAGTTTCAAATAAAATTTGTATTTATTAATTAAAAATTAAAATGATAATTTATTAATAAATATTAGGGTTAATTACTAGAAAAACTCTATGGGGTGTTTGTTTCCATTTTTATTTTTAATTTTTAATTTTTGTTTTTAAATTTAGTAAAAAATCTTGTTTATTCGAGTTTTTATTTTTAGTTTTTAGTTTTGGTTTCTTCCAATTTTCAAAATTTATGAAAACTATAAAAAGTTGTTTCCGTTTTCTTTTTTTATATATAATTTGATTTACTATTATTTAAATATATACATTATTTAATTATTTAATTTTCAATAAAATTATGAATAATTTAATTCAACATTATATTTATATATTTAATAAATTAAAATTAATTATCAATAAAATAATGAATAATTTAATTTAATTTTTATAATTAACTTATATATAATTAAATTTAA
>JAOQMS010000180.1:30693417-30706216 GCA_027563885.1 Erythroxylum longipes
ATTTTAATAATTATTAATAAATATAATTAAATTTAAAATATATAAATATTCAAATAAAAATTGATTTAATAATTAAAATATAATATTTATTTTATTAAAATAACATAATATTAAAATAAATATTATATAACAGATTAAATAAATTTATTTTATCTTTTAAGTTTTATCTAATACGTAATTACTATTAGTGATAAAAATATAACCACATTAACATTAATATCCAAATGGGTTTTTGTTTTTATTTTAAAGAAAAATAGAAACAAAAAATTGAAAACGACATCTGAAAATTACAATAGAAAAGCAAAAGTAGAACCAAATGGCCCTATAGTTTTTGGTTGCCAACTATTGCAACTTCTAAATGCTATTTGGGTTTCAACAAACTTTATCATTTGTATGACTTTTAATTAATTTAAATCTCTTAATTGAGCTCTCATAATCTACTAAAAGGACGTTCTTCAGTGTTACTTTTACTACTATCAAGATCCAATTTACGTATTAACATAATTAATCATTTATGAAAGAGGTCTGTAGAAACAAAAGTCGCATGCATTGCAGACATTTATGGACTTCTGTGTCTCCTTTTATGTCTCCAATTTAGCATATGCAATTCATGAAGTAAAATTTAAATTGGAAGATTATTGGATTGAATCATAAATAGGTTTTATATTTCTTTGACTTCTACTAGTGTATATTTTTTGAAGTGGCACCTTGTTCCATTCAGGGGAGTGTCTCTTTTGGTATTTGGTGCCTTGGAAAATCTAGAGATCCTAGCACCTTGACGGTGTCTGGCACCTTGGACTACGTTGAAAACAGTTAGTCTAATTAATATCAATAATCCAGCATCCAGAACATCACTTGAGTATGTTTAATCTGTGTGAGTTATAGTTGTACTTTCTCTTTAATGTTGGAGGCATGTACCAACATGCACCTTGCCATTTAGTTATCATGCTTGTGAAAATATTGCTCCAGAATACTGCAAATTTAGCTCCATTTGACCAAATGATGGTTGCATTATATTGCTCAGGTCTTTACATGTGAGTCCAGCGTTGTTGGCTAGAAGAATTGATGAGCCATTTAAGCCTCAGAGAAAAGGGAAGTTTAAGAGAAAGCAAAAATGTTCTCAACCACCTGTTGAAGCTCCATACGTGCCGCCTAAACTGAAAAGAAATACCAAGGCCTTGCAAGAGAAAACAATTGACATATTTGAAGGCATGACTATTGTTGAGCTTGCAAAGCGTACTGGTGAATTAGTATCCACTTTGCAGGACATTCTTGTGAATGTTGGGGAAAAACCTGGATCAGAATTTGATCCGCTTAGTGTTGACATTGCAGAGCTAGTAGCAATGGTAATTTTTTTTCTTATTCACAAGAATAGTATTACAGATTTTAGTGAACATTAAGATGATGATGAATTGGATTCTTTTGTTGAGTAATAAGGGGAGATGCAATTCACAAATTTCCTTTTATTATTGATTAGGGGGCCCCACTGGTAAGAAGAAAAGCATCATTCCTAACAACCAGTAGCATTTTGATATATATAGGACCTTGAGATTATGAGATTGGTGGTTATCCTATACCAGCTGGAGCCCAGAAAAGCGTGAATTGGAGGTTGTCTTTATTTTAGGTTTACAATAAAACAAGAAAGAAAAAAGGGAGTGGATTTCCTTCTATGTCATACTTGTTATATAGTGCCATATCGAACTCTAGATTGTATAGCTTTTCCTAGATGTAGAAGGATGGGGAAAGTTGCTAGAATTTATATAGTCTTTATGTTTAATGAAAATTTGCCCCAGCTGAATCAAATTTCTGGCTCAACCTTTCTGATGATGCATTGTTAAGAACATGGAAAATTTTGCATATTGGCTATTTGGCTTTGGGTGGTTGATATGCCTAGTTGGTAGTTTAGGATTGTCTTTCTACTGAGACTGGAGTATGTGTTTTGGATAGCAAGAACACAATTTTAATGAATTGGATATTTAAGAAACCCCATGTTATACATTAGTTTTACAGCTGTCATTTACTCTGTTTTCCTTATTTTTCCTTCATTCTAAGATTGTGATACTTAGTCATTTGTCACGCTAGGATTTTCATATAAGTACCCTCTTTATGATAAACTTTACAGGAAGTTGGGGTTAATGTTAGGAGGCAACACTCCAATGAAGGAGCAGTTGTTCTTTCACGGTCACCAGTAGTAACAGTCATGGGCCATGTTGACCATGGCAAAACTTCTCTTTTAGATGCATTGCGACAGACATCTGTGGCTGCAAAGGAAGCTGGAGGCATAACTCAGCATCTGGGTGCTTTTGTTGTTAGCATGCCTTCAGGGGCATCAATCACATTCCTTGACACTCCTGGGCATGCTGCATTTAGCGCAATGCGAGCTAGAGGTGCAGCAGTCACAGATATAGTTGTGCTTATTGTAGCAGCTGATGATGGGGTGATGCCTCAAACTCTAGAAGCTATTTCCCATGCAAAGGCAGCTAATGTACCCATTGTAGTTGCAATTAATAAGTGTGATAAACCTGCTGCCAACCCAGAGAGAGTTAAGATTCAACTTGTGTCAGAGGGCTTGCAGCTGGAGGAGATGGGTGGAGATGTTCAAGTGGTGGAAATTTCAGCTGTCAAGAAAACTGGATTGGATAATTTGGAGGAGGCTTTACTTCTCCAGGCAGAGATGATGGATTTAAAAGCACGGGTTGATGGGCCTGCTCAGGCTTATGTGGTGGAGGCAAGAATTGACAAGGGACGTGGTCCATTGGCTACAACCATTGTTAAGGCAGGGACTTTGGTTTTAGGGCAGCATGTGGTAATTGGCTCTGAGTGGGGTAGAATAAGGGCTATTAGGGATATGACAGGGAAGTTGATACTGCAGGCAGGACCTGCAATACCGATTGAGATTGAGGGCCTGAAGGGAATTCCTATGGCTGGTGATGATATCATTGTTGTGGAATCTGAGGAAAGAGCTAGAATGCTTAGTGCTGGTAGAAAGAAGAAATCGGAGAAAGATAGGCTTAGGAAGATTATAGAGGAAAGGACAGAAACTGAGGAACCATCAGAATCTATGTTTTTACCTGGGAGGATTGAAATGCCTATAATTGTAAAAGCAGATGTCCAGGGAACTGTCCAAGCTGTCACTGATGCACTGAAGACTTTAAACAGTCCTCAGGTATGTTTTCCCTCCTACTTTTAACATTTGAAAGTTTTTATTAACATCAAGCTGCTTTGTTATACTAATGTTTAGTTCCTTATCTACTTGATTTCTAAATAAAGCTAACATGAGTCACATCCAACACTGTGTGAAGATAAGATAATTTCTGAAAGTTGGAATTACTTTTCATAAGATAATTTCTGAAAGTTGGAATTGCTTTTCCCTTAATCGTTGTTTTACCCGCTTCTCACATTTTTATTGATCATTTTCAACTATGCCGTCAGGTGTTTGTAAATGTAGTCCATGTTGGTGTTGGACCCGTTTCTCAGTCTGATGTGGACCTTGCACAAGCCTGTGGTGCATATATAGTTGGATTCAATGTAAAAAGTCCACCTAGTTTTATTAGTCAGGCTGCAACTCAAGCTGGTATAAAGGTATTAATCCTCTGTTTTCAACTTTAACCATTATGAAAATGCTTTAATCCATGCTTTTAAACATCAGGAGAAGCTTAGGAAAACTAGCTTCGTGTTGTTATTTGGTTTAGTCTGGTGATCTTGCACCAAGAAGAACCTTATAATAGGAATCTATAAATGCCCTACTAAATTTTGCTCTGTAATTGGCTTTAGTTAGTGCATCACCGCGTAATCTATCACCTATTGGAGGAATTTGGCAACATGATAGTAGATAAGGCCCCTGGAACTTCAGAAACTCAGGTCGCAGGTGAGGCTGAAGTGCTGGGTATCTTTGAGCTAAAAGGCAGAAGTAAGTCAAAGGGACCTGATGTGAAGATTGCTGGCTGCCGAGTGATAGATGGTCATGTTACACTATCCTCAGCCATGAGGCTTTTGAGAAGCGGGGAAGTAGTGTTTGAAGGATCATGCACATCTTTGAAGCGGGAAAAGCAGGATGTGGAAAGGGTGGGGAAAGGAAATGAATGCGGAGTTGTAATCCATGACTGTGATGATTTCCAAATTGGAGACATCATTCAATGCTTGGAGCGAGTAATTAAGAAACCTAAGTTCATTTCATCAAAGAGTGGTGCAGTTCGAATTGAGTGCTGATGGTGGCTTTCCAGATGATAAGACATTTAGGAGGTTTTTGCATCTCCTGTCGCATTTTTTTGGCGATTGACTTGGAAATGATTGTTTTGCTTTGGTAAGTGACCAAAATTTTGCTAGGTATTTCCGAGAATCTCGGAATTGTTGTTGATGTTGTACTTTGGTAAGTGACCAAAATTTTGCTAGATATTTCTGGGAGAATCTCGGAAGTGTTATTGATGTTGTACATTTGATTCGAGAAACTTGCGGATCATATAACCCATACTATGATGGAGAATAGTCGTTTATTTATTCTTTCCAGATCTCCCAACTAATAAAGTAGATAATTTTTAACAGCAAGATTGTGATCACGTGTCAAGAACTTGGCTTCCAAAGTAAAATCTTGTGAATTGTGATCATGTGTTAAGAACTTGGCTTCCAAAGTAAAATCTGCCTCTCGGCACTGGTGTCCAAAGTTGAGGGACTACACAAGCTAGGGTAAGTTGCTACCTTTGCAAAACCATGCACCTGGTGTATTGACCCTACCCCAGCAATTCAAAATTTCTCATCGGGTGCCTGGTATCTCTAGAAATCATCTTGCTAGGAAATAACTCTCATGGCTGTTATATGGCTTGTGATGCTGCACGTCAACTGACCACCAATATGGACCAAGGTGTCCATCAAATGCTAACAAGCAAAGTTATGAATACCGTATCGGACTTGGTACCGGATTGAGTTCTGGAACGGAACTGTACTGGTACCGGTCAGTATCGGATACCGTTTCGGGTAATTTTTTAAATTTATAAAATAGTCCTTAAAATTTTTAAAATTTACAAAATAATCCATATTGAAAGTTTTTATTTTTTTTTAAATTTAAAATTTGAAAATTTTCCAACTTAGTCCTTATACTTTTTAAAATTTCCGTTACCACCTGGTATTTGACCGGTATTTACAATATCGGCCGGTACTGTCGGTACCAAACGGTATTGGCCGGTACCGACCGGTATTTAAACCCGGTACCAAAATTCAAATTTCGGTACCGTTTTTCGGCCGGTACAGTACGTACTGTCCGGTACCGGCCGGTACGGTAGGGAACTCAAAACACTGCTAACAAGACGAGTGAGGAAATTATAGTTTTATTAGGTAAATTATATTTTCAATTTGAAATCTTATTCAATTGTATAATATTTGTTACAAATAAAAAATTAATCAAAAACTCAAAATTTTAATTTATTATAAATAAAGTCTATAGTTAACTTCTGGAGTTGTTTTATGAAAGTAGCCACTTATTCACACAAACTAATATGTAAAATTTTAATTACTCTTTAGATTTAGTTAAAAAATATTAACAGTTTATTAGCTAAGAATTTTATAGACTTATTATGTGTAATATTTTATGCAACGATACTTAGCCTTTGAATTATATTTGTAACAAATTAAAAATTTTGATATTTGATTGTTGTATATTTTTACTCATAGCTAGTATTACGAAATTAAAGAAAGATGTAAAATTACCTTTTCTAATAATTCTTTTAAATAATAAGGTATATTTGGCTAATTTGCATCCAATTTAATTTATTGTTGAGTAGATTATAAATAGATTTCAATTTGAAAACATCTCTATTAATTAAGGGTAAAGTTGTAAACTACTAGACCTCTCCAAATTCTGCACTTCAGCGGGATTCATATATACTGAGTGTTGTCGTATATTATAAATAAATTATTTCATAGTTAAAGGTCTAAATCACACCTTAATATTTCTTAAAAATTTCAAGTAAGTCTTTACAGCTTAACATTTTTCAACAAGGTAATAGTAGCACTCTAAACCCTAATGGTGTTATGTTCTACTAATTTCTAGCAATTAGGTCGTCAACTTATCATTATATATGGTGTTATAGCGACGTAGTCTTGAGCCACCAAAAAGCTGAGTTGAAATAATTTCTTTAGGCATTGGTCAAAATTGCGATTTGTACCTTAATATTTTACAAAAGATCTACGTAAACCCACTTTTCTCTATTACCTTTTTTATACTGTATTCAGGGTGCAATGACTACCATTTTAGTAAAGTTAGGACGTAAAATAGTATGAGATAATGTTAGGACTTAGACCTTTACTGAGACGTTGATGTATAAATAGCATCTTTGGCTATTATTTCATCTATCAAAGCTTTGGATTTATGCAACTGAATGAGTCCAAAAAGTGCTTATCAATCAACACTTAACCTTTATTCTTGAAAGAAAATGAGTATATGAGATGATATAGTTCCAATAAAGATGGGAGCATACTGAAAAATTGAAATTGTTTAATCACACAAAGAAGAGTTACAATAATGACCTAAACAAGTTTAAGATCAATAGCTTTTGACGAGAGCAGATCTAATTACTTGGATAAAAAGAAGGGAATAACATAAACTTGTATACGACTTTTCTACAAAGGAAAATGAGAAATGAGAGAGCTGTATATCAACATAAATACTTAAAAAGAACAAGTACAAACCGTGGCAAATTGATCTCCATTTTATTACGAAAGCTTATAAAGCATATATCATGATTTGAAAAATATCAAGATCTATATTATCAAAAGGAAGAAGAATTTAAGGATATACGTTTCATTATTTTTGAGTATGAAGTGAGCAAATTCATCTATGAAAACGCTATTGTTAAATGTTGTCAGGACCTGCCAAAACAACAAACCTGTGACGCGCAGCAACACGCAGCACAACAGAGATGCAAAATGCAGAAGTTTTTGTACGATTCTTTTCCTGTTTTTTTATCCTTTCTCACTTGTATAAAGCCATGTACAGTGTTCTCATTTTACTAAGGGAAAAATATCGAGAGTTTCCTCTTCTTTCCTTGTCTCTGTCGTCCATGGTTTTGTCAAATGTCTGCTTACTTTTGATGTATGTAGAATGAACATCATCAATATTTGATCCAGTAATTATTGTAAGTTAAGATCACTAATCAGTAGCTTAGCAATTAGCTTGTGTATGGTCCTAAATAAATTAAAAGGGTGAAAATCACTCAATCTTTGGTAGTTGACTGTTAGACCTTAAGCACAATAATAAATCATGCAAGTAATTAGTAAGTCTGGGCTGATGCTTGGTATGTGGGTTAACATAAGGAAGAGACATAGATGAAGGAACATAAGAATTATCAAGAAGTAGGCGGGCATACGTATGATGGCTGACAGATATCGAGATTAGGAGATATTTCTCATGCATTTGAACTAGAGGTGTTTAGGAGGCAAAACAACTCACACATTTGGTGCATGATTAACAGAGGCAAAGACATATTGGCAAACGTTCTCAAATGAGGGTGGACGAGGATGGTCAAAGTATCTGACAATGGATGAATATTAATGATAATTCTCATTGATAAGTGAAAATTGATGAGAATTCTCAAGAGTTAGCATGCATATTGGGGAGATCTTCGATGATCGTAAGGTTTACATGATAGATTAATGATGATTGACATATCTAAGTTATGATAAGTTCAAGTGTTGGCTTGAGGCATATGGCTTCAGTGAAGAAGTCTGAAAGTAGTTGAAGCTATGAAGCTTATCATATTATGGGCTTGGATTGTTAAAAACTTAAGACTTGAAGCAATGTGATTGCATAATAAGTATGCTTGGATGGATCATTCAAAAAGATGACTTGGGATGGATAAAAAAGGCTCATCAACGCATTTGATCTTTCAAGAGGTGATGACAAAGCAAGAATATCTAGAAGGTGGGCTAAGAAAGTGTAAGCATTTCCTAAAGTGATGGAAAACTAGCGCGAAAATATGGCAAAGGAACAGGAATTATCCAAGACTGTTCTCCATGATTATAGTGGAGTTATGGAATAAAATATGGTAACTCACTACCAACTTACTGGATTTGGTGGTACAAGCGAGCATTTTCTATTAGTTACCCATTAATTTCTTATAGACTGTAAAATTATTTTGTTTAGTTTATTTTATATGAACTTTACATTTAATCATTTTCTAGATAGTTTTATGGGAATTTTGTGAGAGAGTTTCTTTGTAGAGAACT
Organism: Erythroxylum longipes; assembly: GCA_027563885.1. NCBI lineage: Eukaryota > Viridiplantae > Streptophyta > Magnoliopsida > Malpighiales > Erythroxylaceae > Erythroxylum > Erythroxylum longipes. Next base: position 30,701,635 of record JAOQMS010000180.1, read on the forward strand.
TCAAGTAAGAAGTGTCTCGAGTCCTTTGTATTTTTATTATGTAAGGACCAATAAAGCTTGGAGTTTTTATTATATCTCTCTCTTATCCCTTTATTTTCATTAAATGGTGCATATGCTTGTTAGTTGAGAATAAATGAAACACTTAATCATAAGTTTCATTGAGATATATGAAAACTTAATTGATGTTGTTTGTTGATCTCTTATTGGAAGGATGAGTTAGGCTTTGACAAAAGTTTGATTATCATATGAGAAATTGGCTATTTTTTCAATTTTGCTACTTTAAAAATTCCTTACAACAGCTAGTATTAGATTTTGGTGGGAAGTTCTAATTTTCACTAAAAATGGTTGATAAATGCAATCTTCAAAGCATTGTAAACTTAGAGGTGATCATTGCTCCTATAGCTATGAGGGAATGTTTCATTTATTTTCTATTTGGAACTTTAACAAGGGAGTTTAAAGAAACTCGATGAGCATTTGAGGAGCAACAAAAAGCTTGTGCTAAGAAGAGTTATGACCTTGTGATACTTAAATGTGCCATAACAAGGCATGAAAATGGTTTCTAATTGGAAGGCACTTTGGTCAAAATACAAGAGCTCCAAATTTGATGATAAGCAGAGTGTCAATAAGCTTAAAATTTCAATGTAGAATATGATGCAATATTTTATTACTATGAAAGTGTTCAATTTTAAGAAGTTAGTAATAATATAAAAATAGAAGGTTGTTCATACATTATGGTGGATAAACAAAACCTATAATGACATCAATATAGGTAAACCTCCCATTGAAACTTGGAAGAAATTAAAGGAACTAATGGATTAGTTCCTCTCTAATTACACTTCCCAACTCATTCAAGAGGCATTGAAGCATTTGAGAAAAGAAGAATTGATTCTAGATTACATGAGAGAATTCATATTTTTGATGTTGAACATGTATAACATTTTAGAGGAAGAAAAGTTATTTTTCATTTTTAGTTTGTAAGGTCGAGCACAAATGGGGCTAAGTAGGCATAATGAGAAGGACCTCCCTTATTCTATAGTGATTCTTCATACCTTCATGGATCTCTAAATTTTATAACCTAGAAAAGCCAATATTTCTTATAAGAAGGATGTTGGGACTTATTATGGCTTAGAGGAAGATTAGGTAGTCTTCTCAATATAAGACAAAGAACTAATTAAAAGAAGTTGCTTAATTTATTTGTAAAAGGTCTCACTATGCTCTTGAATGTTCAAAGTAAGAGACCAATGAGCAAGTGATTCTATGGTTGTGAAGGAAGAAGGCGAGAAGGGGCGAGGAGGGGGGACTTAACATATGAGGCTTACCTTACTTAATATATTTTGGGTAAAACGACCATCTAGGAGTATCCACATAAGAAATGATGTAACTACAAGAATAAATAATTACTCCTATCTTTGAAACTTTGCTAACTAATCTTGAAAGGAATCATTTATGAAGGAGTGTCCTTAAATTATGTCAAATAAAGCCTTAAAATATTCTTATAAGAATGTTCTATTAGACCCTAATGCATAAAAAAGAAAACATGCAAGTAATTTATGATCCTTAGTCGATGCTTGACATGTTGGTTAGCACGAGGAAAGCATGCTAATGAGGGAACACATCAATTGTCCAAGTAGGTAAGGCATACATTAAATGATTAATAAAATCTCGAGAGTTAGTAATATTCATCGTATATATATGTGAGTGGTGTATGAAAAACAAGGTGGCTTGCATATTTAAAAGATGATAATTTGTTATTAGTGTAGGGAAATGAATATTGTCCTAGATTCTTAAAGACAAGGGAGGATGGGTGAGATATCTAGATAATAGTCAAGGATCAGTAGGAATCTTTAACGATTACTAAGAGCTAGAATACTGCAATAGTCTTTAATTGTATGATATGTAGATACAAGATTGGATATGATTAACTAAAGAAAGTAGGAGCACTTCTTAAAGTGATGGGAAAATGGGGTGTTGATATGGCAAGATGACCACCTTCTTTATGATCTTAGTGAACTTATAGACTAAAAGATGGTAGCTCCTTACAAAATTAATGGAGTTAGTTGAAGAAGTGTGTAACTCCTAACTAACTTTGTGGAATTACTGAAAAGTAGATAGTTTTTAGTACTTGCTAACCAAGTTCTTGTAGCTTATTCAAAGGCATCTCTTTAAATTATTTTATTTGCATTTTAAACTTGATCATTTTTTAGAGAGGGTTATGAGAGATCGATAAGAAAGTATATTTTTAGATAGCTTTGAGTAGGAAGTGCATTGAATCCTTTATAATGTTATGATGTGAATATCAATTAAGATTGATTTTTGATGTAACACTTTTTTATCCATTTATTTTGATTGAGTGGTCCAAATACTTATGTGTTGAGAGTGAGTGAAACACTTAAACATGAGTTTTGTTAAGATGTAATAAAACTTGAGCAAGTTGTTTGAAATTAGCGATATCTAGAGTCAGGAGTTTTCTGTGAGAACCACAAGATTAAATTTGGCTTGAGGAGATATGGAAATAAATTAGATGAAGAAGGAGTAAGGAAAGAAGCATTAGAAAGATTCTTCTCAACTATAACTGTTTGTTGCGAGACGAGGCTTCCATTGGCACTGAGGATTCCAACCCTAATTGGGGAAGATTACGAGCATCAGGTTGCAGATGAGTGGGGGTTTTACCCCTTTTATCTAGAATCTTCTTTGATTCTTTAAACATTGTCGTCCTCTTTAATGTTGTGGCTTGGATACACTGTTGTTTGATAATTTCCTCCATGCCTAACAAATGTATATGGTTGTATTGTCGTTTTGTCATGGGAGAGTATAAATCTCCCTGTATTGTTGACTCTCTTCAATATTTTTCAATATATACTTAATTTATTTTTTTAAAAAATTTGTTTGAAAATCTATTATGAGAAGGATGAGTTAGGCCTTGATAGTCAAAAGCTTGACTGTTACATAATAATTTGACTATTTCATTCATTTTTTCACACCTTAAAAAATTTCTCTTGACATTGTTTACTTTAGATATAAGTTTGATATTGATTGTTTTCTATACTATCTTACTACAAGAGTACAGTTAAGTGAACATATTAATTTATAATAGTGAAGTGATAAGTAAAGGTTGATCCTATGAGTATAGTGTAAGTACTAAGTCTCTTCCTATTATCTCATCAATAATGAAGAGGCTGGATGATTAAAAATGTAACTAAATTTAATTGAATAGATTGAAACACTACTAGAAAATATGAATCAAGTAAATAACAGATATAAATTAGATAACTAGTGACAACTAGAATAGAATTCTCCCTGACATATGTTATACTTTGGATTTAGTTGTTTAGAAATTATATTATTTAGATTGAACAAGTTTTCTAGTATAATAAAATGTGAACTTTTGATGTATAGCCACCTTTTCGTTGATTGATTAACCATTATATCTATTCGATTAACATGTATAAGAATGCACTAAGCTATATGAAACTCTATAAAAGGTTTCCCTAATAATATACACATAAGTCTATATCTAATATATCATTCAATCCTTAAGATAAATGCCCAGGTCAATTAACACATAAGTTCTTTTGATAAAATCTATATGTAAATTAAAATCAAGTTTAAGCTTTCACTTTTATTTGACTAGAATTAAGATCAACACTTATATTTCTTAACTATTAAACTTTTTATTAGAAAATTGAAGTTAAGTCATAAAAACATTAAATAGGGTTCAATCAAATCTTGATATAAAAAAGCTTAGCCATTAATCGTTCTTAAAATAACAAAAAAACTAATATAAAAATAAAATAACTCATTGTAAAGGTTTCCTTATATTATGATCATAATTTTTTGAAATGATTTGCTTCGTTCAAATGATTATTGATCTTCCTCTTTGTTGAAAATGGTTACGAGATGTGTATTCTGTGGCCTCTCTCTCTAAATATCTACCAATCCTAATTATAACCTGAAAAGAAACTAAACTAAACTAAAATTAGTCTCTTTTAGGTTTTTACCACTTTTTTAAATAAACCTTCCATGTAGAACATGATTTGGGATAAGACTATGTATCATACTATTTCTTTGTAATCTTTTAAAGAAAGTGTTGAACCAAAAGAGATTCCAATCAATGTTTTGATTATAGAAAAACATAAGTACAACTAATGAGTTTATTATGTTGATGAGAAGAAATATAAGAAAAATATGTAGGCATAAGTCAATAAGATAGTTTGGGACGACGATATAGAGAAGTTAGAGTTTACAACCTTCAAAGTGAAGATCAAGTAAATAAAAAGATAAGACCAAGGCACATTAAGGTTATCCTATAATTTTTAATGTTAATTACAATCTTATTTAGTCACTTTGAGAATCTCAAAGGCCCACCATGCATAAACATTTCATCTGTTAGACCTCGATTCTGGAGTCTAACTGGTGAGTCAAACGTGAGCACATCACTCTGTAGGGTTGTTTGGATCAAAATTAGAAAAGGATATATATATATATAGCAAGCACCCTGTGCAACGTCCTTAGCTTGTAAAACTCCATTGTTTTGAAGTTAACAAAATGCATTTATGTTTTACTCATGATTTTCTAAGCTTCT
>JAOQMS010000180.1:30716418-30736292 GCA_027563885.1 Erythroxylum longipes
AAAGTGTAAAGGTTCAACAACCAACTCACAAAGTGCCTTTAAAGAGGAAAGCTGAGACACTTCAATCAGAAAGACCTAAGAAGTCTAGAAAGTCACCAAGATTACAGAAGAAGCAAAAAAATCTGACTCTTGGTCAAGTTTCTGAAAGTGTAACAGAACAACAATAGCAGCCTAGTAAAGCAATTGTCTCTATCCTTTAGACTCAATTAGAACAACCGTCTGGAGAGACAGAGATAAAAAGGAAGTTAGTATTTGAGCAGAAGAAGTATCAACAACTCTCTTCCAAGTTGGCAGAAGAACAAAGGAAGATGAAGATGATTCAAAAAAGAAAGGTTGAAAAGTAGCAAGCAATCTGCAACCTACAACCTTCCTTAACTAATGAAGAAAGAAGATTTGAAGATGAAGATTATAGAAGAATCAATACTTGATCAAAACAGAGGTTCGATTATCATTAAAGAATCTCCTAAACAAAAAGTTAAGGTTCTTGTTGAACCTGTAACTATAAACAATCAGACGATACATCTTCTTAGCCCTGAAGACAGAAGATTCTATGGTATTCTGCGAGATGAAAAAGAAGAACCATATCCATTAAAGATAACTAAAAATCCTTATAGAATCTATCCACTGACAAGCAGAACAACAATAAAGATTGTACCGGATGTACAACCTAGACGTCCAACATTGGTAGACAATAAAGATAAAGGCAAGAAGAAGAAATTCCCTGAGAAGCAACAAGATGATCTCACGGAAGAAGAAATTCGAGTGGTAGTAAAGAATATAAATGATGAATGTCGTACAACTCAACCTGTAGGCATCTATATTGCTCATCACTTTTCAAGACCATCAGGAAGCAACTTTGGCACATCAACCGTAGATGAAATTTTTAAGGTAGTTGGGAAAATATCAGAAGGAAGATACAAAATGATTATAATTGAAGGTATCAATTTCTATTTAGAAACCTTTGTGCACTTACTTGTTCACTTTAAACCCATAGGTTTCATTTCTTCTGTCAAAGACATCCTACACCTTCTAAGAAAACCCATTTTGAAACTACCCTACCATGATGATCTTGATATTCCCCCACAAACACAATTTTTTCAATTACCCTCCATTGAAATTATCGAATTAGACGATTCAATCAGAAAACCCTCTGTCTCTGAGTATCTTCATCCATGAAGTGAAAAGCTACAAAACTTTACCGATAACTCGAATTGCTTGAAGAATTTCATCACATGGACTAAAGCTAGTCAAAAGCAGAAGGAAGAACATGAAGCCTTAACTAAAAATATTCAAGAAATTGATACTACGGTTGATGAACTAAGTGACTCAGTAGGTGATCTTCATGAGGAAGTAGCACTTCTACGTGTGATTATAGAAGAAAACCTCAAGACGATCTGCACTGATATTAAACATATGTTCTCTGAAATATTGAAGCATCTGAAATGATTTTTTTGATTAATAACAACTAGGGGAGAATAGTAGAAAGCAAAGGATAAGGAGGATATTTATTTTGGAGATTTTATTTGTATATCTTGCATTATTCATCTAAATAAATAAAGTTTTCTAAAAATTATTCTTCTGAATATCCTCTCATTTATCTTATAATTTTATGATTATTTGTTATCATCAAAAAAGGGGAGATTGTTAAGTCAAGGAGACTTCACTTCTTCTATTGATTTTGATGAAAGTTAAATAATAATAATAATAGAAGAGTGTGTGAACTGTTTTGATGATTTTGTTATGTGTGCAGATAAATGTAAGAGGCACAAATCATCAAGTCAAGATGATATTCAAGCAAAGTCATCAGACGAAGCGAAGTCATCAGACGAAGTGAAGTCATCAGAAGAAGCAAAGTCATCAAACGACGCAAAGTCATCAGACGAAGCGAAGTCATTAGATGAAGCGAAGATCAGACGGAGCAAAGGCATAAGACGAATTATACAAAACAAATCAAGACGTTATAATTGAAGAACAACTTACAAAGTTAGTTAGTTAGTTGGAGTTGGTTATAGGACTCAACTAACAACTAATCTCTGAAGATTCTACAGGCAGTTTTCAAGAAAAGCGTTGGAGATTTAGACTATAAATATCACTTATAATCATATAAAATATAAAACACAACAAACACAATATACACAAGACACAACCTTACAACTCTGAACTTTCAACTCTCAATTCTTTACTTACGATACTGTAAAAAATATCTTGAGTGAAAAGAAGAAAGAAGAGAGATCAAGTTAACCTATAAAGTGAGTTTAGAAAACTCAAAATCTTTTCAGTGAAAGAGAAGGCTACAGCCTGAAGAGGCTAAGACAGTAGATAAAGAATACTTTGTGAAAGAGACCTGAAGAGGCTTTGGAAGTGTGAAATAATACTTGTAAAAGTTGAAAGAGATAGTGAAATCTCAAATATACTCTGAGGACTAAACGTAATCATAAGGTTAAGGGTGAACCAGTATAAATCGCGGTGTCATATTCTCTAACCCTTATCTTTTTAATTTCATGTTGTTAGAAGAATAGATACTATTTTTGTTGTTGCATTACTCAAACGAATTAAGTGCGTTGTTTTGTAAATTGTCTGAATCTTTCAAGAAAATCAAGAAGTTTTTAAAGATTTCAATCTTAGATGATTTATCACAATTCAACCCCCCTTCTTGTGTATTCTTACATATTACGTGATTTCTATAATAACAAGTGATTTACTTCAGAACAAAAAAAAAATCATATTCTAAATCTCCTTTTTTTCTCTAATAAATCTTTTTGCGATTTAGATTGGATGAAGCTAGCTCACTTTTGAATATTGTGATGTGTTCTTTGTATTTTCCTTATCCTTTAATCATAACTATCTCTTTTTTATGTTTCTTATGACTAAAAAATGCTTAAAAACTTGTCTCATCATATTTTTTTCTTCGATCACGTCCTTTTAGAGTAAAAACTAGTGTTTCTAGGATATACACAGTCAACATACACATCCTAGAAACCCTAGTTTTTACTATAAAAGGAGACTGTGTATCTTCAAAAATATCTAAATTCATGATTTTACATTAGCATAGAGACTTACATGGTTATATATATCAAGATACATTGGTTTGTAACTTTAAATGACCAAAAACAATATTCTTCAAATCTCCACATGTTTACAGAGACTTACACAGTCACTATATATGGTCGTGTAGGTCTTTGCTTGCTTTAAATCTTGGTTCCATGCCAAGATTTTATCTGAATTCTTCTCTTTTTAGTTCATGAAGGCAATTATCACTTGTAAATACACTTGAAGTGAATTAAGTACCAAAAACACTATAAAACTCTTAAATAGCAAACAAAACACATTACTTATGGGTATATAATTATAGTCAAATAAGCATTTATCAAAAATCCTCACACTTAAGCTTTTTCTTATCCTCAAGTAAATCATAATCTAAATCATTAATCTTACAAACATGCATCCCTTATTACCCTCAACCTGTTCATCCACACTTTAAATCATCATGTCAAATCGAATTAACATACAATGAGATTCGAGTTATCCTAGAACTAACCTTCATAAGTTAATATCAATAATAATCATACCAATAATCTTTTTAAAATCAAAAACATAAATCTTTACACATCCTTACCAAGAATTCACTCAATGCACTCAAATTGTTGAGGGTGAAAAGTGTAAAAACTCTCAAATCAATGCATAAAAGAATTCTTACCATAATCTTGTAATAAAGTCATATCTCTAGCACGTATAAATAAACTAGAAATAAAAAACAAAAGATCTTGTTACAAGGTTTTAATAGGGTTTAGGTAAGGTATAATAAGGATAATAAAAAGGGTGATAAAATTGAAGGAAATTATAAAACAAAATCACAAAAAACTTATTTCTTCACAATATAAGTCCTTCGCATTTTAAATCCATTAATACCATAACTTTAATACTTTTTTGATCTCATGCTCTCATCACTTTCTTTTCAATCAATAAAATTACATATCAATAATTAAAAAAAATGTTGGACCTTTTCAAAATTTTAAGTTTTAAGCAAAAAAGTAAATGTAAATAACATTTAGGGTTCAAAAACAATAAAAAGGCTTTAAGAAAAATAAGGTAAAGGCTAATAATGAGGTTATAATCAATGAAAAAGGCTATGTCTCAAAATTGGTTACTCCTAAGGGATAAAATATAGTGGGGTAATTATCAAGAAAATAGGCTAAACAAAGGTTTGATATAAACGCCTTTAACATTTCAATGTTTTTAATTTAACAAATGTGGTCTCAATATGAATAATAAAAGCAAGTTCTAGAATTATTTAACCATGTATGATCGCACATGAAAGAATAAAAGAGCTTAAAATAATGATGTATTTGCTCTTAGGCACAAAAACTCACAAAATGGATCTTATGTGTGTAAATAACATGCAATTTTCGTTCAAGTTAACTATCTCACTGATTACTAAAAATATAACATATAAAAGCAAGTTTATTCTAACTTTCATCCTTTTACATACTAATTAAATTCAATAATCAATAATGATTTGAAGTATTTGGGATAGATTTTAACTAATTTGGGATATCAATTAATAAGGTTTAATAAAAATGATTATAATAAACTTAAGAAATCTCTTCCCCACACTTAAAATTGTACATTGTCCCTAATGTACAAAATGTAAGCCCATAAAATAAAATAAGAACAAAGATTGAGAAGGGTTTGAACTGGTACTGCCCTGAATAAGAATGTAAGCAAAGTTATGAATTTGATGAAGGATCCATCTAGTATTAGATACATCCATCCTTGCAAAAATATAAACAACAAAGGATAAAAAGATAAAAGAAAAAATAAAGAAACGTGGAAATAAAGTATGATAAAATAATATGAAATAAAGTCATATGCTAACCCAAAAAGTGGAAATAAAATAAAATAGAAAGGAAACCCATCCTAATTTGGGGGTCACCTCCGGGGGTTACCTCCCAAGGGGTGCTTGTTTAACGTCATTAGCATGATGAAACCTTCATATTTACCATTAATCTGGGTCTATAATTAGTTTCTTACTGCCACCTATTTCTCCACATATTGGTTTCGTTACATATGAAAAAGCCACATGTTATAAGATAATAATAAGGATATAATATATAAAATTAATAAATCTAATTGACTTTATTAATTCCCTTTTCAATAATAAACTGTTAATAAAAAAGGATTTAAAAAACTCCTTGAATCTTTAGTTGAGTCAAACATTTTGGCTTGTAGGAATTGGGAACCATTTGTGCTCAAGGTGACTACCAATGATTCATCAATAGTTTCCTCATTTGGCTCATCCCTTTGTTCTTCCTCAATCACCTTTGTTTGTTCTTCAACTTTCTCCTCCTAGACAAAGACTTCCTTCTCCTCTTCTTCTTTAATCATCTTTTGACACTCTTCTTACTTCATCTTCTTAGACAAGGTTTTCATCCTCTTCTTTTTCCTCAATCATCTTTGTCATTTGTTCTTTTTACTCTTCTAAAACAACAACTCCCTCCTCGTCTTCTTGAAATGTAACTTCATTTGTGAAGTTGACCTTTGTCTCTTCTTTAATCTGAGGCATTAATAAGTTCAAATAATATGTTGTATTCAACTCAAAGTATTTAGGTGTAGAAAATCTCTCTTTGAATTTACGTTGACTCGCTTTTATTTTGACAAGTTATTCCTTTATTATATCTACCAGTCATTTTTCTTGCTACTTTTGTTGTAAATATTCAATTAAAGCATAATCATTATATTCATCAATGTAAGGGTTGCTCCATTTTGAATTATAAGTATTCTTATATGGTGTACTCTGAGGTCAATTTTATATGCAATATGGTTGCTCCCACATATAGTTTTGTGCCTAAGATTCATGATTGTAATGGTTACCCCCACAAATGTCATAACATAGCATGAATATCAGTTAAGCTTCTGAATATAAGTCCCCATACCTCTCGTTCCAAGTTAGAGGTGTTGCCATATACAATGACATATCATAACTCCTATGAGAATATTGTCCTCTCCATACTTCCATTGTAGGTTATACCTATGACGATGAATCTTAAATCGTAATAATAATTACAAACACAAAGTCAAAGTAGAGAAGAACAAAAGATAAATAAATGAATAAGTCAATAATATAAATATAAATATAAATATAAATATAAATATAAATAAATAAGTACCAAAAATAATGGTTAAATTAATAAAGATGAGCTTTCCTAATATTACAATCCCTGGCAATGGCACCTAAAACTTAATTGACTATATTTTTATGCTTATAAGAATTTATAAATTTTAAAACCGCAAGTGTACGGTGTAGCTGTAACTAACACTAATAAGTATAGATCGATCTTATGAGGATAATATGTACTAGTATTCACCCTTTTTCTATTATCTAACCATTGAGACAGATTGCAGCTTTAATTAAAAATTAAACTTAACAAACAAAACTAAGTTTATATTGAACTTAGACAAAGGAAAATGCTACGAAAAGTTGATAACAAATAAAATACTACCTAAATGATGAATCCTCCTAAGAATTCTTAAATATTAACCCTTATCATGCAATTAAATTATTGATTATCGGACCATGAAAATTCCTATCTTATGTTAATATCTTTCCAAAGAATATTAACAGCTAACCCTTTAGTTGATTAACTGAAATCTCTTTCTACTTAAAACCCCTAAGATTGCATTATTGATTTGTGAATTTCACTATTAAGTTTGACCCTAATCTAAAGGATTTATGTCGACCTATCTCTAGGTTTGCATGCAACTTCTTCCAGATATAAATTTATATCTAGAATATAAATTTAAGATTTGATTTCATATGATTGAGATTGAGAAATCCTTTTGTGTTAACAACAATATAACACATAATTAAATCTCAATAAATCAATCAATAAAATAGGATTGAATAAAATATCAAATCATATTGTTATCACAACTTAATTTTCATCACACCTAGGCACTAAACAAATTAGGTGTTATTCACAGAAAACAAAACCAAAGACAAATATTCAAAAGAACAAATAGAAAACAAAGAAATCATATTCTAAATCTCCCGTTTTTTTTAATGAATCTTCATACAATTGGATTAGACGAAGCTCTCTATCAGATCTTGTGATGTATTCTTCTTGTTTTCTTATTCCTCTGATCAAAACTAAGTTTTCCCTATCCTCTGATTAGAACTATCTGTTCGCTATGTTTCATAAAAAATGCTCAAAACTTACCTCCTCTTGTTTTGCCTCCTACCATATCCTTTTATAATAAAAACTAGAGTTTCTAGGATATACACGGTCAACATACACAGTTACGTAGGTGACTATGTATCTCCAAAAAGATTGAAATTCATGATTTTAAATAGGCCCAAAGACTTACAAGACCGTGTAACTTCAAACGACTAGAAACAATATTCTTCAAGTCTTCACACATTTACAAAGACCTACATAGTCACTGTACATAGTCGTGTAGGACCTCACTTGTTTTAAATCTTCATTTCGGGCCACGATTTCATCTGAATTCTTCTCCTTTTGCTTCATAAAGTCAATTATCACCTACAAATGCACTTGAAGCAAATTAAGTAGCAAAAATACTATAGAACTCTTAAATAATAAGCAAAATACAGTATATATTGTGGTCTGATTTGTAAGCTTACAATTTATAGCCCTCAAATACCGCAGGTGCATGGGTCGTGATTTGTAGTAAGTAAAGGGTCGATCCCACGAGGAGGGTGAACTAATCTAATCCTATTTTATTTAAGGCTCGAAAAAATTAATAAAGTGAAAATAAAAATGAAACATAAAGTAAATACGAGAATTTGATTTCAAGAAATTAATTTAGAAATTTAACACGAAAAGAAATTAAAATTGAGCAACACAAAAAAGTCACAATCGAAATCAATCAAGAGAAATTACCAAGTTTTGAGAGGGGATTTTTCCTATCATCAATGCTAATCTAGTCATTTATATGTTATTGTGGTGTCAGTTCTAGAGTATCATAGAGTTGATTACTCTCTCTCGAGTTATAACCATTAAACCTTAAATAATAAGCCCTAATTGAATTATGAAAATTGCAATCTATTAATTAACAAAAGGCCACAACCCTAATTAGATCTTAAGTCCTCTAATAAACTACCGAGTCTTACACGAGATTTCTCTCCACATAATAACCAATATTATTAATCACATGGTCTATTGGATCGTCTAATACTCATTAACCCAATCCAATCATTTTTTATCCATTTCACCACTCAGTTTATTACGTAAATATGCAAGTACCACAATTTATCACAAAACCCAATCAATAAAATACAAAACGACTATATTAACATTAAATCAAGGTAAAATCCTGAAAGAAGATCTGAAACATCATCAACAATCCAAAATTCATCATCATACAATCCATTTCAAACTTATACATTGAATGAACAAAAATGAAAATAGAAAGGAGAAAGAACTTAGATCGGATAATCCAGAAGGCAGGGGCATTTGGAGACCCACTTATCCTCCTCTTCTTCCTCTTCTTCTTCTCTCTCTCTCTCTCTTTGAAGCTTCCAAATGTGGCAGAAAATGAAGCTCCCTTTAAGGTTTCATCCTTAAGCCTTTTATAGGCTTTTCCAATTAAGGCAACCTAGGGTCTTTTCTAGGTCCAAAAGGTCTAAAAAGTCCTTCGAAAACTTAAACTGGAAGCATTCCCTTGTTTGTTTGTGCGTAGGCCACAATTGTAGCCCTTAGTGACATGATCGTGGCACCACCATCATCTTTCTATCACGATCGTGGCCCTAAGTTAGCTCGCGGTTCTTCTTTGAATCTTCTTTGTTTTTCACTCTTTGCCCTAAAACACTAGCAAACACATTAAGACACCTTAAAAAATATAAAATTGAAGCTTAAAAGCATGCTCTAACATATAAAATACTTAAAACACAAATATCTAATAACTAACATAATTCTAACCTACACACGCACTAAACAATCAATTAACAACTAAATACAAACTGAACTACCCACAAAAACTCGATGCAATCTACAAATATCAAATATGGGTATATAATATATGCAAATAAACACTTATCAATAGACAATGCAAGATCTCTTATACATCAACTCAGATTATCGTTTAACTTAGTCTTTGAGCAATGTGACTATACAATCAATGTGCTTGGATGGACCATGCATAAAAATGACTCAAAATACTCATCTAAAGACTTGTTAAGGCATTTGTTAATTTAAAGGGAGATGATGTGGTGATACATTTTAAGAACATAAGGTAGTGGGCTTAGAAAGTGAAACACACCTTCAAAAGTAGGAGCACTTCTTCAAGTAATGAAAAAGTGGTTAGATGATATGGTAACTGAGTAGGATATGTTTCAAGACTATGTTCTTTATTACAATATTGGCATTAGTTACCTAAATGGTGTAACTTAACTTTAACTAGGTAAACTTAGTGGAAAAATTGGTAACTTCATACTAATTTAGTGAATTAGTAGTAAAAGTAGGTAGGTAGCTTACATTGTCCTTAAGTTCTTGTAAATCTACATAAAAATATCAAATGTTATTCATTTTAAGTAAGTTGCTTATCCAATCATTTGTAAAAGAGAGTTTGAGAGCTTTATAAAAGTTTTTTGTTGAGAGCTTCAAGTAAGGAGTTTTTTCAGTATTTAATGTAAAATGATTTAAGGAGGAAGTAAAATGAGTCCTTTGCATTGTTTATTGTGAATAGTTTAATCAAAAGTTGATTTTGTCATATTCCTCTCTTATTTATCTTTTAAATGAGTTGTTTAAATATTTGTATTTTATAAGCATTTACAAGTGTTTTGAAGCATTTAACTAAAATAATTATTCATCGGCAACCATAAAAAATTTAGTTAAAATTTGATGAACTTAAATTTAACTGTCACAAAACAATTTTAGTAATTTTCTTTAATTTTATCACACATGAAAAGGTTTCTTGACACTAATTAAGGAAAGATTAGCACACCAATATGAGTGATTATTAATTTAAATAGATGAAAAAACTTTAAATTTTGCAAAAGAAAAGAATTTAATTATATAGCATGAACTAATCTCTTATTTAGGGAGAAAGTCCAATTTAAAAAACATCAAATTGTAGTATATACCCTACAAAAGTATTTAAACAAAATTTAACAAATAAGATTTAATTTTTGACATCCACTTTGTATTTTTGTTGTTATTTTTAGATTTTTTTTTTGTATTTAGTTTTTTTCTTTTAAATAAAAACAAAAACCTGCTTGGTTATTATTGTCAATGTAGTTATATTTTAATAATTGATAATAATTATATATTAGATAAAACTTAATAATAATTATTTTTAATTAAATAAATTTATTTTAATCTCTTATATAATATTTGTTAACAAATTATTAAGAAAATTATTTTGTTTTATTAAAATAAATAATTTAAAAATTAACTTTTTATTTTAAAAATAATTATTTTAAATATATTAATTATTAAATCAAAATTTATTTGAAATATATATTTTAAAATATTTTAGTTAATTATATTTATTATTAACTATTATATTTAACTTATTTAAAAATTAAATTAAATTGTTAGGTAAAATAAATTATTAATAATTCTTATCAATAATTAATTTAATTAATTAAATACAATATTAAATTTAATTATTCATAATTATTATTAAAAATTAATATATTACATAATTAAATAATACATATTTAGTTGATAATAAATCAGACAATGAAAAAAAACAATAGGAAATAAAAATCACTCTTTGTAATTTTTATAATTTTTGAAAATAAGAAGAAATCAAAATTAAAAACACAAAGCAAAAACTCAAACAAACAATTTTTTACTAAATTTGTAAATAAAAATAAAATTATAAAAATGAAAATGAAAACAAACAACCCCTAATTAATAACTTTCTCTAATCACAATTATTTTTGAAATATAGTTTTTCAACGTAATTTATCAACTAATGCCAATTTTGACTTGAATTCTAGACTCGCATCACATAAAATGACGACGATACCTACGAACATACTCACTGCTAGGGCAGACTGATTAACTTTATTTTTCACGTGTTATCTTTTTCCTTCAACATTTTCCAATCTGACGGCTGGCCGCTGGCGACTCCCAAACGCCGTCGTAGACAGAGTGACTGTGTTACCGCCTAGGAATCATCGAAGCGCAGGACACCCACCTGTTGGTTGGCTTGGCCCTTCACTGTGTCGACGAGTCCGTCATTTGCATTTACAAATATCAAAGTTTCATACTTTATTAGTTTGTTAGTTCACCAACCCCAGCACCTCTCTCGCTCTTAATCTCTCTGCCTCTCTCTCTTTCTCCATCATAACGTCCATGGAGGCATCCACGACTCTATCTCGCATAGGCCTAGCGGGGCTGGCAGTGATGGGTCAAAACCTTGCCCTCAACATCGCCGAGAAAAGCTTCCCAATCTCCGTCTACAATCGCACTGCTTCCAAAGTCGACGAGACCATCCAACGCGCCCACTCCGAGGGACCATTTCCTTTGACCGGCCACTACAACCCTCGCGAGTTCGTCCTCTCTATCAAGCGCCCAAGATCCGTCATAATCCTGGTAAAAGCAGGAGCTCCGGTTGACCAAACCATCGCGGCTTTATCGGAGCACATGGAGTCTGGCGACTGCATAATCGACGGTGGCAACGAGTGGTACCAAAACACGGAGCGTCGCATTCAGGAAGTTACTCAGAAGGGTCTTCTTTATCTGGGTATGGGAGTTTCTGGCGGCGAAGAAGGTGCGCGTCATGGTCCTTCTTTAATGCCTGGTGGTTCTTTTGAGGCTTACAGTAATATTAAGGATATATTAGAGAAAGTTGCTGCTCAAGTTGAGGATGGTCCTTGTGTGACTTATATTGGTGAAGGGGGTGCAGGGAATTTTGTCAAAATGGTCCATAATGGGATTGAATATGGTGACATGCAGTTGATTTCTGAGGCCTATGATGTTTTAAAGAACGTTGGTGGGTTGTCCAATGCGGAATTGGGCGAGATATTTGCGGAGTGGAATAGGGGTGAGCTTGAGAGCTTTTTGATTGAGATTACTTCTGATATTTTCAGAGTTAAGGATGACTTTGGCGAAGGGGATTTGGTGGATAACATTTTGGATAAGACTGGAATGAAAGGGACTGGTAAATGGACAGTACAGCAGGCTGCAGAGCTCTCTGTTGCTGCGCCTACTATTGCGGCTTCGTTGGATTGTAGGTATTTGAGTGGTTTGAAGGAGGAGAGGGAGAGTGCTGCTTCAATTTTGCAGGAGACTGGGTTGAGAGATGAAGTGGGGAGTGTAAAGAGTGGGATTGATAAGAAGAGATTGATTGATGATGTGAGGCAGGCGTTGTATGCTTCCAAGATCTGTAGTTATGCTCAAGGGATGAACTTGTTGAGGGCCAAGAGTGAAGAGAAAGGATGGAATTTGAATTTGGGAGAGTTGGCTAGGATCTGGAAAGGTGGATGCATTATTAGAGCCGTGTTTTTGGATAGGATTAAGAAGGCATATCACAGAAATCCTGCATTGGCAAATCTAATTGTGGACCCGGATTTTGCGAGGGAGATGGTGCAAAGGCAAGCAGCATGGAGGAGAGTTGTGGGGTTGGCTATTTATGCAGGGATTAGCACTCCTGGAATGTGTGCAAGTCTTGCTTATTTTGATACATATAGGCGTGCTAGGCTCTCGGCAAACCTCATTCAGGCTCAGAGGGACTTGTTTGGCGCACATACTTATGAGAGGATTGATCGCCCTGGCTCGTTCCACACTGAATGGACAAAACTTGCCAGGAAGAACGATGCTGGTGTTGGAGCCTTCAGTTGAGCTTCTTAGGGGTTTGGTTCATTGTTTCTTTATAACTGGATGTTATTGATATTTTAAAAGTTTGACATTCGAATTGCATGTCTGATTGAGGGCATATCTTGGTTAGGCATAGTAATCACTGGTGACCTCGTAGTTTTCATTGTTTTAATAAGTGGATGCCTCTTTCACTCACAAAAGGATGTTCTTCCTATTTACAATAGAGAAGAAATAATGAAGCTCTGCTTCAAATCTTTGCTACTTTGGTCCTGAAAGAGGCCTTGTTTCATCTCAGTCAATGTGTATGCATTCTGTTAGCTTACAATGTAATACGGTAGCTGCATCATGGCATTTGGAATAGGAAAATTATCATGTTTTTACTTTTTCTAACCTTCTCTGCTGTGATATGAAAACGTTGCCAACGATAAGATATATCCTAGTTTAACCATCCTATTGTCGTAAAAAGAATAGTGATAACTACGTATATAGGCATGTTTTGAAAAGAATAAGATGCCTGTTTTGTGAAGAGAGTAAGTACTTGATACATTTCCACTTTACATTGACTTTTTTTGAATTTATTGATAGAATGTCTCGAGCTAGTTTCGTCGCACTTATACTCCTCTTTCACATTACATTTCTTGTGATTTAAGCTATGGGAGTTTTTAGAAGATAAAGAGAGTTCTTATAATCTATATACAAGTTATTAGGCATATGTATATAGGTGTAAAAATTAAAATAAGGACGATAAGAGGAGATAAAAAATATTTTTGTATCGATGTTGGGCAATACTAAGGTTTTTCATTGAGTTCCTTTTTTTTTCAATAATAATGGATGAGCTTACTAAGAATATTTAAAGGGATGTGTCTTGATTTATATTCCTTGTTGATAACATTATTTGATTTATATTAGAAGAGACCAGAGAGAATGTTAATGTCATGATAGAACTTTTGAGGGATACGTTAAAATTGAAAGCTTTAAATTGAGCAGGAATAAGAATGAGTATTTAGAGTATAACTTCGGATTAAAGAGTGACTTCTAATGTGAAGGTAAAAATTGATTTTGAAATTATACCGTAGAAAGAGCGTTTTAAGTATTTATGATCTATCTTCTAAATCAATTGAGAGATTGATAAAGGCTTGATAAAGGCATAATTCACTGTATCGGATTAGAGTGACTTAAATGGTGACTAATATCGGGAATTTTATGTGACAAGAAGATACTATTCAAGTCAAAGGTAAATTTTATCATTTAATGATTAGGTTGGTCATGTTCTATGAGTTATAATGTGTTGATTCATTAAATAATTGCATATTAATAAGTTAATATGCTCCATTGAATATTTAACCTTACTAGAAGAGATAAAGTCAGGAGTGTAACGAAGAAAGACAAAGTAAAGATGACTAATATTAGCAAAAAATTAAGAGGTACGGTTTAGGTGATTCGGAAATGTTAAGAGAAGACGCTATGACATTTCTAAAGGAGATGCAAGAAGATTGTACTTAGAGATTGTAAGAGGAAAAAAAGGAAAGCCTAAGAAAATCTGAGATATCATAAATGATATGACCCCGATGAAACTTTCAAAAGACATGACCCTCAATAAAACTTTTTAAAATGCTAGGATACGGATAAAAGATCTCACGTGGAAATGTCATTTTCTTTCTTAAAGGTCTTTTAAACATTTTTCTTGAGAATCTTATGTTTTGTATTTGGTTTAAACTTTTAATATGTACTACTTCTTTCTTAATTATTTACTTTAAAAATTTTCTTATTTAGTCTTGTAATGACTTGGTTGATTTGTTTATTTATTTACCTGTCTTTTTTTCTTATTTGTGTATTTATTTACTTATTTATTAGTCTTTAATTATTAATTAATTAATTAATTATTGTTATTCTTTATCTTATTTAATATTTATTGTACTTTTATTTTATGACTTATTTATTTTTTTATTCATACGGATTTATTTATTTTTATTTATTAATAATATTTTCTATGTCTATTTTATTTTTATTTTATTATTATTTTAATACAGATCTATCAAAAATATTCTTTAATTGATAATTGATTTGTTAGTAAGTATTCGTTTACTGTATATTGCATTCAACGGTAATGAATTGGTATTTGCTAATCACAATGTCAGATGAATGTAATTATAATTAATAATTATATTTGACCAAAAATTTGAACTTCTGTTACTTTTCCTATTATATTGCATCTTCAATTATTATTTTGTTATTTTGTAACATTATATCTCATTTTCAAAATAATATGCTAGTTTTTGGATCTTGTGCACTCAAAGTTTCTTTAATAATTTTATCCCCGATAGAAACTTTAAAGATTTTAATTTCTATGTGTTTTACTTTGATTGATAAGCGGGATAAACCACAACAGATACAACTATTGTAGTTTATCTCACAAACTATAATTACGAGAACCTAAAAGCTAATGTGATATCTCAGTAGAACTATCCATGTGTACCTTCGGAAAAACAAAAGGCCCATAGTTTTCCCTGGATTCACAAATCACAATGTTGATGTTCTCTGAGGTCAACTTTGAACATATTGACTTATATGGGCCTGGAAAAAGATGAAAAACTGAAAAGAAAAAGAAAGAGTTGTTGGGAATAATGATTATAGATCATTATTCTACAAGCAGAAATGAAAAGTCTCTAATGTGCTAAAATAAATGAACAAGCCTCTTTTACCCCCAAAAAAAAAACAAACAAAGGAAAAGTAAGTGAAGGACAGAACTATGGAAATCCTCCGTTCTCAAGGCTGGGCTGAGTTCTTGTTACGTTTGCAGAAGGCATTTTACTTCGTCCAACCCACACAGTTTCAAGAGCCAGATCCTCCTCGGCTTGTCTTTCCATTACTTGAATCTTCTTAGTCTTGAGAACTTTGATTGAGAGCAAGCCGAAGTAACCTGCCAAAGTCAGTACTCCTAATCCTAGCAGAGACCCTATAATCCATAAATACCATAACCTTCTTGTTCTTGTTCTATGATTCTCTCCTTTGCTCTCCAGTGGAACAACTATCGAGAAGTGACCCTGATCTTGAGAGTAACACACGCTCCTTTCATTGACGTCACTAAGCTGAAAAGTCCCACGTGAGCCAAACTCTACACATCTTGCCATTTCATTAGGAAACGTTAAAGCGGAGAAGCGAATCACTATGCTCTTCCCTCTGGTATTGAGACTGATCTTCTCTACACTCTCCGCCTTTTCATTTGATGCATTAAAGACCATGAAACCAACAACAGAAGAAACCAGTGAGTAACCTGGAACATTGTAGTAGTGATGAGACCAGTTGCCCAAGTCTTGATAGACTATAGCCAGCCACTTTACATGAGGTGTTGTTTGAGTTCCTGGTGGTATCTGAAAGTTGCTAAAATTGGCCCCAATGTTCCATAATCTCCGGCTTCTTAGCCGCACAACTGAAACATCCATTCCTGAGAGATTTGCAGGTAGCATAGTCTTGTATAAATCACCTGGGTGAGGCGGTGGTCGACGTAAGACTAACGTCTTAAAAGCTGAATCCTGAAGAAATGAATCCAAAGAATCAGTCGTATGATTCTCCAAGCTGTGAACTAATGTTGAAAAACATAAACAGAGAGCCACCCATATGATATTGAAGCTCATCTTAGAAATTGGCTAGCGAAGCTGCTATGCTCGGACACTTCTTATCAGACACGGTGAACATTGATGAACCTCCTAGGAACTTAATCAGCATAATTCCAATATGGAATAATGATGATGCTTGCTTGTCCTAAGCATGCTAAAAGTGGGACCAAGTATTGGAAGGGACTTAGAAGTCAATTGCAGTTTGACTTGAACCAGTTTGGAAACAAAATTTCAAAAGATTTTATGGCGATGAGTTGGCTTCCTAATTGTACGAGGTGGCTAATGTATTGCTGCCTGCTACTAATTATCAGTGTCAAACGTTACTGGAGAAAATGGAGGCTTTTTAGCCCATAACATGCGGGGCCTTGTATCCAGCATTTACAAACATCTGCGTTGATTGATCTCCTCACTAACGAGGCAACCTGCCTAGCACGCATGACACGCTACTTTTTTGCTTAATACTTAAAATATTGGCGTTTATTTTAATTTGTTTATGGTTTTAGTGGTTTGTTTAGCAAATATTCATACACACACACGCAACGCAATAATGAGAATAACGTATTCTCTCCAGCATGGTTTAAGAATTAAATTCCAATTGTTAGGTAAGAAACTCTCGCATTCACGATAGAACGAGCTTTTAATAGAATATAGAAAAAAGTTTAAGGTTTTTGTTTTGAATGATACTAATGGATTAGTGTTAGACCCTTAATTTTCGGAGAACTTCTCAGCGACCTTTGTTGAGGGGCCTTAGGAGAGAGGTTCGCTGCATTCACGCATGAGGGAGGCATGCGAAAACACTAAGGCAAACGTGGGTGAGTGTGATCAGACTTGGTGCGAATTTTGGAAGAATTTCGGACCTAGTGAAAATTGACTCGGCTCAGGCTAAGGACTTGACGGACTAAGAACTTAGACCATGCTCGGATGGATGGACCATGACTAACGATTTATTGTGGGAAGTATTGGATCAGGCCAGTGCGCTATGTGGGCTTCGACGAGATCACATTGCATCATCAGCGGATAGAGATCGTAGGGAGATCTCGGATGATGTGGCGACAACGAGGAGTTAAAGTTACAGTGGAACACAACATCTGAAGACAGCGGAGATCTTCAAGGATAAGGGTGCTAGTTTCCTAGTTGAATGTAAACTCTATCTTTCTGTTATCTTGTAGATTTTATCTTATCAGTTAGAATTCTATTTAGATGGGGGTGTCATCTAATTGGTCCACGTGATATAATCTGATAGCGATAGACGTGATCTTAGCACGATCTTAGGTAGTTCAGTTTGAGTGAGATTCTGAATATAATTTGGCCTCCAAGCTAAGATGCCTATATATAGCTCATTCGAGCTTTGCTCTGGACTCATTCAGAGAGAGCATTCCTTGTATTCTTTTGAGGGAAAGTAATATAAAGGTTGGTTTAGCTGTATCTCTGTGTGTTCCTTTGTTGCCTTTATTTCTTATTGCTTTCTTAAGCATTGTTTCTTCGAGTGTGCAAGCGAAACACTTTGAGGTTGTTGAAGGCTGAGTCTTGCTTAAGCGGACCTAAGTGAGACTGCCGTACAAAGGGTGTCGGCGATAGAATTCGATGAAAGTTCGAGTCCCAAGGTGACCTTTGTATCAATTAGTATGATTTAAAATCTTGCTTGTTGTCTAAAGATTATCCAGTAAGTTTGAATTATTCAATAATTAAAACATCTAACTAGTTCGACCGGTTTAATTGTAAAAATTTTGAATCATCTAATTTTTCAGTTTAATTTTCAATTTTCCGGTTCGATTTACTTTAATAACTCTTATTATTAAAAATTGATCAATTCGTAATTAATCGGTCAATTTTTGTAAATTAATACATTCTTATAAATTAGAATAAATTAATTAATTTTTATTTAAAAAACTCTTTTTTAATTAAACTTTAAATTTTTTGACAGGCAAAGACAAATAGACAATATCTTTCAATCATACATCAAATTCTTTAATTTGATTTAATCTTTAACTGATTTTATGATAGTCTAATATCAGTTTAATCTTTTAAATTTTTTGTCTTATCGGTTTAACTTCAAGCTCAGTTTTTAAAATATTATATTTAACGAACAATGTTGCAAGGTAATAAAAGGAAAGGAACACTGGCGCGCTAAGTTTACAATAAGAATGTGCCCCTTTATGGAGGGCATTTGATGACCCTTTAAGAGAGTTACTAGACAAATTTAATATTAGTAACTCACAACCTGTTTAGTTCACCTGTTGGAATATATAAGTAATAGAATGATTATTCTTAGAAATAGAATAGACGAGGAATAGAATGAAATGAGTATTACTTTGATTGGTTTACTACTAAAGAATTTCTATGCCAGTGTTTGGTTTGAAAATGTAAATTTAGAATAACAAAGGAATAACCGATAAAAAAACCAAAATATGCGTTATAGTTATCACTAACTACATTATTATTATTATTATTATTATTATTAGTACTACTACTACTACTACTACTACTACTACTACTACTACTACTACTACTACTGCTACTACTACTACTACGACTATCATCATCATCATCATCATCATCATCAACAATTTTCTTCTTCTTATTATTATTCTTATTAATAATAATAATTTTTATTTTTATTTGTATTATTATTAATTTACTTCTTCTTCTTCTTCTTTCTTCTTCTTCCTATTGTTGTTGTTCTTCTCGTTCTTGTTCTTGTTCTTTTTGTTGTTGTTGTTGTTGTTGTTGTTGTTGTTGTTGTTCTTCTTCTTCTTCTTCTTGTTATTATTAAATTTCTTATTATTATTAATTTTCTTCTTCTTCTTCTTCTTCTTATTAATTTTACTATTATTATTAGTTTTGTTAATTTTTGTTAAATTCCTTATTATTGGTCCGACTCATGTCAGCATTCATTATATAGTCGCAATTATAGTATGAAATAACATTAGCATGATATTGAAAATAAACTTACATAGGGCTTTAAATTACTAAAAGTTATTTAGTTGAACAAAAAATAAGTTTCAACCCTCTTTTAAATAACTAGACAAAATATTTAAACTTCAACATAATCTTCAATTTGTGGCAAGAAACCTTCTCTCTCACCCTAGTCTTTGAGAAGGCACAAGACTGAAAAACACAAGCACATGTGTAGTATGATCAGGATTTTTGCCTAAAGCAGTATCCCTTTCATCATCTGTGAGTTCCTTTATCTCACCTAGGCCCTGTTTGGCAATTAGCATATTGTATTAGCTGTTAGTTGATTCTATTAGCAGTTAGCTGATAGCGGATATATATCAGCTGATTTGATCAGCGGATAACATCACCTGTTTGTTAGAGATGTTTAGTAAAATTAATTATTTAGTATTAGCTGTTTATATGTAAATGACTTAAAAAATTATAAGGGTATGAATATTATATATCTTAGTATTTTTTTAATATTCTTATAAGAATTTAGATTTTAGATATTTAATTTTACAAAAATCAAGTG
>JAOQMS010000180.1:30736392-30761199 GCA_027563885.1 Erythroxylum longipes
TAATTATTTAATAAAATTTATTATGTTAAATATTATTCTATTCTATTTAATATAATATTATGACTTGGTCACAGTTGATATTACGAAAAATTATTGAGGGTATATTAGGTAGTTAGTATTTATTAGTTTACGTTCCATCCTAAACCCCTCAAATCGGAGGTTTGTTTTCTTCACTGTTTAGGATGGAATGGAACGTAACATAAAACCCTCCGCTTCCATCCCATTCCATTCCATTCTATTATAAAACTTCCTTCCAAACGATGGGAGTGTGTTACGTTCCATTCCATTCTATCCTCAACCCCTCAACCAAATAGAGCCTTAGAGTTTCGTTGGGTAGCAGCTCAATGTTCTTCCAAGGCTCTCTCACTCTTCTTCTAACTTGTGATGTTGTATTTATACTTTTGAGGCTCTAGGTTAAAGTCGGGGTCAAAGTGGTCCAAGAAATCTTGCGAAACTTGAGTTTTTCTATCAGCCTGACATAGTCCACGATCGTGGCAGGAACTTAACCTTTCTGTCACGATTGTGGCCTGGATGTATGCTCTTTGTCACGATCGTGCCCTTATGCGCACGATCGTGGCCTGACTTCTCTGGTTCTTCCTTGTCTGTCACGATTGTGGCCAGCTATGCCACGATCTTGACCTATGATTTTGGCCCGAAAACTCCTTGAATCTTCTCCGTTCTTCACCGTTTACCCTGAAACACTAACAAACCCATCAAGGTTCCTAAAAAATATAACAATTAAGCTCAAAGACTTATACTAACCCATAAAAAACACTTAAACACTCAAACTAACATAATTAAACCCTAAATGCATACTCAACACTCAAATTCACACTAAATACTTCACAAATTAAACCCTAAAACATCATGCAATTGACAACTATCAACATCCGCATACTTAAACGATTGCTTGTCCTCAATCAAACAAAAGAACAATATATAACGAACACAAAAAATGCAATACAATAATGAGGCAATGGCTTTGATCTCCATGAAATGAATTTAATCTTGAATACAATCATTCAGTTTTAACCTGCAAAATATGCATCTAGGGGCTTTAAACTAAATATGCAATTTAATTGAGACCTAAATGTTAACTTATTTAACTTGTTCAATTGTACACATACATTAATATTTTTTTGGTCCCTCAGACTTTGTAATTGTTCCTAAGTATATTTTCATGAAAATTCAGGCTTATTACAAGTCTGGTAGGTTTTTATTAAGAAAACACACTTTTTTTATTATTTCTTATTTAAACCTGGACTTAGTCTTTTACTCAGTGGCAAACATTTGTGATGAATGTCGATCCGGGTACTCAACTAGGTCATTTTACTAAACAGCTTCGTTTAAACGTCATTATAGCCTTTTTACGCGAAGGCACACATTTGTGATGCGTGTTGATCTGGTTACTCAACTATTATCACGTTTTCAACTAGCTACTAGTTCTATTCATAACCTGAAGGTCAGTGGAATAGTAATTTATTAACAATTTTTTTAATTTTTTTTCTGCCTACCTTATTGCTGTTAGCTATAAGTTTTCATGAAAAAAAATAGTTAAGCTACTTAAGTTAAAAGGCCTCAAATTATGAATGAAGGTGGCAATCCAGAGGGTGCTAAATTTACACTAAGTCCTAATTAGGCTGTATATTTATCCAAAGGCCCCGTAATTCACTAATTTCGCAGGCTAATGATCGTTCATAACCTAATAGACTATATCCAAAATTAAATGAATTTCACATATCTAAGCCATTGACACATTCACACAGTTCACACAATGTAACCTAATAACTATCATACAGTATGCAAAATCACATTCAAAAGCAAAACACACAATCCCTCCCCACACTTGAACAACATATTGTCCTCAATATGAGAAGGAAGCACACACAAACACATACACGAAGGGTAAAGATAAAAATTAAAGTAATAAGAATAGACAAAATTAACAATAAAAAATAAAAATAAACATAAAGACAAAATAGAACTGAAGGCTAATTTGGGAAAGAAAAATTTTGGGTTAGACATGAAATCCTAGGGAGACGGAGGTGGTGATCGTGTCGAAGGTGGCAGTAGAACGCCCTGAGACTCGAAATATCGATGGATCTATTAGATATCTTGGCTCTGGCGTCGTTGTATGCGTGCCATCTCCGCAAGTGTTTTGTTGGTTTTGGATATTGCATCCAAAACCTTCTGCCAGCCTTGCTCTTCCTCTTCTTCTTCTTCTGATTCTTCACTCGTTGATTCCTCCTGTCGAGGCGGCACTAAACACGAGCTTACTTGACCTGCCTTGGTCCGCACATGTTTCTTCTCATGAATATCCCACAGACTTATGTTTGTGGAATGGATGATCTCTGCCCGAAATAAATGATAATGGTTGAGGAAGTTAAGGGGTGAACTGTTAACCCCCTCTGTTCCACACCAAAATGTTCTGTAATGGCAGACACTATATATCCCATTCCAAGATGGTTGCTCTGCTTACGTGGAGTTGCAGTAAGGGCATTCAGGACATGGATGGACGTGGAGATTGGAATACTATGGTCTATGCACCACAGTATTTAAAGTTCCTTAGTGGAACACTTATTAGTTTCTGACTTGTCAAAAACCAACTGATACATAAATTTGTGCAGCAGCAAGTGTTCATAGGACTGGATAATGTTATTGTGCGCATTCTTAGCGTGGAATCGCTCCATTCTAGTCAGCTCATACCAGTATTGTGAAGGACAAAAGTCACCACATTGATCAACGATGGTGGATTTGGGGAATCCACATATCTCACAAATAATTTCGACATTCAATTCATATGCTTGTCCTCCCAATCCAAACCACAATTGTTTGGTATCCTTAGGGTCAAAGGTCAAGGTAGTAAAAAATTCTAGTGTAAGTTCCTCATAAATAGGGAATTGGAACTGTATAAACTGGCCCCACTGGATTCTCTCGGCTAGGCTCTCCAGCCGCTCATACAATTCTAGCCTAACTAATATGTCAACATCAAAGTATTTAGGAACTGAAATTTCCCTATATTGAAGGGATCGAAAATGAATACCTTCCTCCTTGGTATAAATGGGGAATGGTGCTCCGAAGTTCGCTGCTTGGTTCCTTCTTCCCTGTCCCGTAACTTACTATCTTCTATAAGGTTCCCAGTGGGCTGATTGCTTAATGCGTGGCATAATTAGGCAGAGTTTGGAAGAATTTCAAAAGGTTAAAAATTTTAGTGAGATGTGATAGTGTTTGGACACTTGAATTCTAAAGAGATAAAATAAAAATGAAAGTGAAGTAAAAAAGAAGTAAGAACTAAATATATAGGTGGTAATAAGGGTAAAATGGTAAAACTTCCATTTAAAAATCACGCCTACCCTGTTTCTGCATAGTCCCAGGCCACGATCGTGGCATGCGTCGTACCACCAATAGCATGCTTAATCGCAAGCCACGATCGTGGCCAGCGGCTGTACCCTAACTCCAATGTCCTTTGTTTGCTTTTTTTTCAGTCTTTTCTCTTTCACTTCGAAATTCTTTTATAACCATTTTTCACTTCTCTCTTTATATTTGCACAATCTTCTTGTAATTCTAAAATCCTATTCCTTTTTTCGCTTTTATTTGACGAAAACAAAAATAAACCTAACTTCAGAATTCAACTGTTCTAACAAAATTCAACATGAAACTAATTTTTCCATAGGTTACCTCCCATGCAGTGCTTTTTTTAATGTTAGTAGCTCGACGCTCATTTAAGCTCATAGTGGTTGGAATGAATGGTTCGATGGTAGCGTTGTCATTAATCTCAGAGTTTGTACCTTAGCTACCATACTACAATTACCACCA
The DNA here is from genome assembly GCA_027563885.1 of Erythroxylum longipes. Classification (NCBI taxonomy): domain Eukaryota; kingdom Viridiplantae; phylum Streptophyta; class Magnoliopsida; order Malpighiales; family Erythroxylaceae; genus Erythroxylum; species Erythroxylum longipes. Next base: position 30,740,209 of record JAOQMS010000180.1, read on the forward strand.
TCCTTGGAATTTTCTTTACCTCACCTTCTTCTTCGCGAGTGCTTCTTTCAAAAAGCTTTTGCAAGATCCTCTATGTCCTCCCATTCACCTCGAGGCTCGGTTTCCTTGAGATCCACTGGAGGTGAAGGAGCTTCGTATTCTCTAATGGTCACCTTAAAGATTATATGCTTCTTCCTTAGTAGTTGAGTTAACTCGCCCCCATCAACATCAATAATTGAGCATGCAATGGCCAAGAATGGTCGCTCAAGAATTATCGGAGTGTCCTTATCTTCGCTAATGTCCAAAACATAGAAGTCTGTGGGACAGATAAATTTACCGACCTTTTCTGCCACATCTTCTATGATTCTCATCGGTCTATGCGACATTCTATCAGTTGTCTTAACCAAAAACTTCGTGGGCACTAACTCTCTTAACCCCAAAGTTAGACTGAAAGTATAAGGCATCATATTTATGCTTCCAACTAAGTCTTTGAATGCCCTTTCTATAATAATGTTGTTGATACTATAAGGGATGAAAAAGTCCCCTGGGTCATCTTTCTTCGTAGATATATTGGGGTTCGCTTCCAGTGGTTGCTCCTCAACCTTCTTCTTGACGAACTCCTGTAGTTTGAGCTTCGACTATATTAGGTTGGTCACTTCCTCAATCTTGTTGTGCTCAATTTCCTACAATTTTTTCACTTCCCTCTTTGCATATAACTCTCGTTGCTGCGCAATCAGGAATGGAAATACTCGTTGAATTACCTCAATTGACTCCATCGCGGGCTCATATGGAAATACTTCCTCAATCGAACTTGCTTTATCTTGTTAAAAGCTCGATTGCCCCTAAGGCTTGAACTGCCCTCTATTATTATGGTTCGACCAGGAAAACTTGGGGTGATTCTTCCACCCGAGGTTGTAGGTGTTTGAGTAGGGATTGTTTCCCCCTCCTCGTCCATATTACGCCCCCATGTAGTTTACTTGATCCTAGTTATCCTCTCTCATCAGGTAGCAGTCTACAGTATCATGATCTACTTAACCACATAACTCAAACTTCAACTGCGTGGCCTTTACTTGTGCTGAAGATGACGACTTCATATTGTTGAGTTGTCGTGTCAAATTGTCGATCTTGGCTTGCATCTCTGTCACCTGATTGATTTTGACAACTCCCTTCTACTCTCTAAAGGTAGTAGGTTGCCTAGTTCTCTCACTTGCCCATAGGCAACTATTATTGGCCATCTTTTCGATTAACTCCTATGCTTCATCAATTGTCTTTCACATCAAAGATCCTGCTGATGCTGCATCAATTGTGCCTCCAATTGGTGGGTTTAATCCATTGTATAACGTCTACAGAAGGAACTTTTTGGATAGGTTGTGGTGTGGGCATCTCCTCTGCAGGTCTTTATAACACTCCTACGCTTCATAAATTGACTCCCCATCACCTTGTTAGAAATTAGTAATTTCCTTTATGATCTTTGTAGTCTTCGTTAATAGGAAGTACTTATCTAGAAAAGCACGCACTAGTTAGTCCCACTTCGTAATGTTAGCGGGGCTCAGTGAATGGTACTAAGCCTTCGCTCTATCTCTACGTATGAAGGGAGCAACCTAATCCCAACAACATCCTTTGACATCTGGTGATACCGGAAAGTGTCACAGATCTTGAGGAAACTGACAATGTGTGCGTTCAGATCTTCATTCGCCAGTCCATAAAATTAGACATTCTGTTGAAGCATATTCAGGAGGGCTAGCTTGATTTCGAATGAGAGCGCTTGAACAGGCCGTCTAGCCACTCCTTGGTTCGCTGGGTTAAGCCCTAATCTCATAAAGTTTATGAGGGTTCTTTATTGTTGCCTTCCCGGGTTAACTTCTTGATCCATATTTCTCTGAAATTCCTCAGCCATTGTTGACCTTTCTATCTCTTCTTCTTCCTCTTATTGAGCTTTCCTAAGGGTTCGTTCTAATCGTGTGATGTCTAAATCTAATGTCTCAGTTGCACGACTCGAACCCCTCGTGACTCTTGTGGTCATGCAAGAGCACGATTCCTAAGTAAAATGAATGAAATAAAAAATAAAAATATAAACTATTCTAGCACCTTAAACTAGAGAATTAAATTGCCTTCCTCGACAACAGCGCCAAAAACTTGATCGCAAGGTTACACATGCTAAGTTTTACTATTTATAACCTTGGTAAATTCTGTAAGTGCACGGTTCGTTCACGTAGTACCTAAGGTATCGATCCCACGAGAAGGACTGACTAGTCCTAAATCTAAGGTTGGAAGCATTACTAAACAATAATTAACAAACAATAACTTAAAATACAAGAATTAACCAGACCAAATAAACTAAATCAATCAACAAAAATAATGATTAACGATTAACACGAAATTAAAAACAATCACGATGACAATAAACAAATTAAATACAAAGTTAAATAATAATGGAATTTAGCCAATTAATGAACAATGATTACACACCCAAGTTCCACCTAATGAGTTTACTGAAAGAGAGAAAGGGACAATTACCTATCTTTAATGACAACCTAACCAATCACGATTTATTGAATTAACGGTCCTAAAAGATCCTAAGGTTAACTACTCTCTCAAGTTATAATTGAACCCTAAAGTATAATCCCTAATCAGATTATGGGAAGTTGAAATCTCTCAATTACCAACCTATCCAAAACCTAATTAGTTCTTAACTTCTCTGATAAACAATTGGAAACCTAATGTGATCTCTCTACATAAGATTTACCAACTTGATTTAATTCTCAATCTATTAATCTGGCTAACTCTCATTAGCCCAAATTAATTGTTTTCTCTCAATTCACTTTATTATCAAGATATTAAGCGTAGAATAAATCACAATTAATTCAACGAACATATAAAATGATCAGATTTCATTAATTCAAAAATAATAATCCAAAGGTGAGTATAAAACATCAACCACAATGCAGTCTATAATCAACTATCTATATCAATTCTATAATTAACTAAAATTGAAATATATAGGAGCTAAAACTACGATGGGATGATAGGAGGCCGCGACTTTGGAAAGCTTCTTAATCCGAGAAACATGTCGTATCTGCATCGTCTTCCTCTTCTCTCTTCCTTCGTCTCTTTTTTGATCTCTTAAGGTTTCTTTTAGGGTTTCGTTGGGGGGTTGCTCAATGTTCTTCCAAGGCACTTTCACTCTCTTCTGACTTGTGATGTTCTATTTATATTTTTGAGGCTCTAGGTCAAAGTCAGGGTCGAAATGGTCCAAAAAATCTGGCAAAACTTAAGTTTTTCTGTTAGCTACCAGCTCCTTAACCTTTCTGTTACGATCTTGGTCCCATATGCATGATCTTAGCCTGGATGTACGCTCTCTGTCGTGATCATGCCCTCATGCGCACGATCGTGGCTTGGCTACTTTGGCTCTTCCTTTTTGTCACAATCATGGCCTACTGTGCCACGATCGTGACCTATCCTTTTGGCTTGAAAACTCTTAGAATCTTCTCCGTTCTTTCTCGTTTACCCTGAAACATTAACAAACCCATCAAGGTACCTAAAAAACTATAAAAATTAAGCCCGAAGACTCATACTAACCTAAAAAACACTAAAACACTCAAACTAACATAATTAAACCCTAAATGGATACTTTACACTCAAATTCACACTAAATACATCACAAATTAAACCTAAAACAACATGAAATTGACAACTATCAATAGGCTCAACCACAATACCAATATTTTTAGAGGCCAAATTATTGCCAAGGGCAATGCTCACTTTAGAACCCACCAAGCAAACCTTATTTGGATGAAAACCTGAGTGCTTTTATTCAGGTCACAACTCAAAATCAAGAAATGAAGAATAAGACGTTTAATTCTTTAGAGGCACCTATGAAGAGGTTTGAGATCCAAGTGGTGCAATTCACTGCTCAAATGCATAATAATCAAAAGGTGAAGTTATTCAGTCAACCCGAGCAAGCCTAAGTAGTTACTATTTTGAGAAGTGGTAAGATGATTGATAATCATGTTGAAATCCCTTCTAATCTTTTTGATGCAGGCAAGATGAGGAGAGCCTTACTAATGAAAAAGGTGAGTAGAATGAAGGAAGCAATAGGCATGACACCCTTTCAAGTTAAGTTCAAAAAGGTGAAAAACTGGGGCAGGCAATTGACTATAATGAAGGACCAAGGCTGCATAAGGTGACTAATCCTTATAGACCACCAATTCCATATTTGAGCTGCCTTAAGGAATCAAAATAAGATAAGCAATTTTTTGATCTATATAACATGTTTTACAAAGTTAATATTAATCTATCGTTGTTAGGTGTGATTAAGAACATTCCAGCTTATATGAAGTTCTTCAAGGAACTATGCATCAAGAAATAGAAGTTTGAGCCAAACGAGAAGGTGATAGTCTCAGAGATTGCAAGTGCGATGCTTCAGTAGTAATTACCCCAAATTGAAGGACCCAGAGCTTTTTCTTGTGCAAATATCAATGGGTAATGGTGATGAGTTTAAGGGAATGCTTGACCTTGGGGCCAATATAAAACTTATGCCTCAATCTATTTATGAGAAATTGGATCTATGACAGTTAATACCTATAAACATGTGTTTGCAATTAGCTAATAGGTTAGTCCATTATCCTAAAGGAATAATGGAGGATGTGTTAGTGAAGGTTGGAGGATTGATTATTCCTGTAGATTTTGTTATCCTAGACATGGGGGAGATTAAAGAGCAAGGGAAGGAGCGCACCATACTTTTAGGGAGGCCTTTCATCGCCACTACCAATACCTTGATTGATGTGAAAAACAGGAAACTGAGCATGACTGTTTTAGGTGAAACAGTAGAATTTTTAATCTTTAATGTTGAACATACTCCTACTACTGTTTCTAAAGACTGTTCTTTTTTTTAATCAAATTAATGCTGCATATTTTGATTTTGCCTTACAAGAAGAAGAAGAAAAGAAGCTAGGTGTGGTGAAAGAAATTGATAAGTGTTATCAATTGTTGATCGATGAAACTGAGGGAGAGGTTGGGAAATTCTTGGAGAAAAATCCCAATGAAGAGAAGAAAACAATGGAATCAGTCACTTTAAGCGATCCACCTTGAGCATGATGGTTGAGGTGTCCAGCTAAAGACATTAAATAAGCACTAAATAGGAGGCAACCCATACAATTTCTATTTTTTTTCAATTAGTTGTTTGTTACTTTTTTTTAGTGAAACTCGACATAATCTGTTTGTTTTGTGTGTATAGGCTTACTTTTCAATCTCTTTTATCTTTTTTTCCTTATAGCTGTTCACCGCTCCTCAATGTAGTACACCATGTTTATTGCCATGTTTCACACCACATGGATGCAGCCACCACCCACACTTTCTTATCATATTTCTTTCACTTTTTTTATTATTTTTGCTTCTTGTCAGTTTATTGTCTTTTAGTTTTAATGCTTGTCCTTGTTCGTGTTATTTTGTGTCTTAAATCCCTCTTTTACATTTTTTTATCATATGAGGGAAAATGTGATGTTTAATTATGGGGGAGTATTAGGTAAAAAAATATTATATGTGTGTTGTGTCTTTGTTTTCCCATTTAATAGTTAGAGATATATGGTCATGAAATAAACTCGATCGAGATTAGAAATGCATAATATAAGTGAATGAGTATACTTGCATGCTTAGACTAATTGACTTGAATTTTAAAAGTATATTAGCTTGTAATGATAGACTAATGATAGTTTTCTTTTGGTAAGTGATGTGTGCTTAATTGATTGTTTAGTTATTTCATAACAATTAGCGATTAATGACATGAAATTGCTTAAGATACTCACTTTGACTCATATGTGATTTTAGGCACAATTCTAAAGCAAAGAAGTTAAAATAAGTCGAAAGCATGATATTTATGCCATTTTTCGAAAAAACATACTTGTCTTCATGGTGTAAGAAGAAGAAAATAAAGATAAGAAGAAGGTAATAAAAATTTAAACATAAAAAAGATGAATCAAAATGGCTCATGGTGGTGCATGTTTCATGCAAAGGTGTATGTGATTTTAATGGCATCCATGCATGATACCATATTTAATGGACAACATATTTAAGGGAAAGCACATGTGAGTGACATGAACATGCAACTCCAAAATGATGGATCAAAATGCAGAATGAAAGTAGCTGAAAGTGATTAAAGCAACATTGCAGCAAATGAAGCAAAACATGCAAGCGACGTGTATGTTGCATGCAACAGCTGGACCAAAATGACAGTCCAACCAGCTAGGAGGCAAAGTAAGAAACGACAGAGGAATCATGGAAGCAAATGTTTGCAAGAATGTTTGCAGAAATGCAAACAATGTCTACGTTTCATGCAAACATTATGCATGAAACGTAGACAAGATGTAGTGACGTGAGGGTAGCAGAAGAAGCAAGATGTTGTTTAGCCAATAACAAAATGCATAGTAGCGGTAGCGTAAGGGGAGTGAACAGGAAAGCAGACCAAAAACTTATTAGAAAAAGCATAGAGTAGCGTAGGAAAACAGAAGTGAGGCGCTACAGGAAGAGTCACCAAAAAAGAAAGCGCAATGTTTTGTTTTACATTTTAGGGGTTTCGGCTAGCACATTTTTAAGGGGCAAAGTTATGATCTTTTGGAGACCCACGAAGGGGTAACTTTTTGACGCTAGTTCGGATTCCACACTAACGCCAATGACCTAGGTTAAGTGTATTACACTATTTTTGTTGTTTATTTCTCTCTTTAGAAATTGATTGTATTATCCTATGTTAATTGCTTTGAGTTTTGTGTATGGATAATCGTATTCTTGTTATTGTTCGATTATTTGTGTATAAACCCATTGGGTGTTGTGAAAAGATGATTTGAATGCGTTCATTGGATCGTTTATTTACAAACCCATTTCTAGAATTTGGATATAATAAGTAATTGTTATATTTGAAATTCATGTCTAGCAAATAATGATTCGTAATCATTAGGGATAATATAACCTAGGTTAAATGATGCATTGTATGTGGTTGTTGCCTTAATTAATTAGTTTTCCTAATTCGTAATGCTACTACCCAATTGAATTTAGAGATCGTATCCTAAGTTATTTGGTGGTTAGGTTTAATTAACAATTGTATTTTGATTAAACACTACCCAAAGGAAAACTCGAGTTAATTATTAACCTATGATTAATAGTTGCTAGGAGAGGTTTGAGAAGAATAAATTATTAAAAAATATTTAATTGGGGTGCAGGTTGAGATTGAACCAAAGAACTGGATTCCCAACAAATTCATAACTTTCTTCATTTTTTGTTTGTTTTCTTTAATTTCTGGTGGATAGAGAATCAAAGTATATTTACCACTAAATCACAAACTGCTATGATTCTTAAAGATGATTTCTTAATTTAGAAGTAATTCGCAAGATGGTGCACCTTTTTCTTTTTTTAGTCATTTACTTATTTCTAAATAATAGTTTCTAAATAAAATAACTAGAGGAAAAAATCAAATCAAATTGATTTGATTTGTATTATAAATTGATAAATGATTTTTTAATTAGAAATTGATTTGTTTTCATTATGTTAGTTTTATTTTATTTTCTTATTTCTAAACCAAAACCCCCCAAAACCTAAACGCTGATTAATTTCATTTCAACTACTGTACACACACTCTCTGTGGGATCGACCTAGACTCACTACTACCATAGTTTTGACTAGCATTATGATGCGATGTCAGTAAGAATTTGGGCCTTTTTTAACTATTAAACAACAAACTCAAGTATTCTTTGTTGAGAGTGTTCTTTCATGATTAAGGAACTCTAAAACTTGCTTGTAAATACTAGTTGAGATCACATAATCTTATGCAAACGTTGAAATGATAATGGCAATTAGGATTTACCCTTTTTGCTTAAAAAGCCACCATGATGTTACCATTAGTGAACCCCCTTTGAGCTTAACATGAAACCTTTTCTTTCTTTAAAACCAAAATTTAAGCCTTGACCTTAATTATTTATCCTCTTCGTTGTACCTATCATAAGGCAGGTTGAGCATTTGAATGTGTATGATTGGGTTTAGGGATAATTGCTTGAATAAGTGTGGGGGAATCATAGGATATAGTCGGCTATTGAGTTAGGAACGGGTGTAGTTGTAGCAACTTGTATTTCTCCTCTACAATTTTCTCTTCTAAACTTGATCTTGTTATTAATAAAAAAATGAAAATATAGTTAAAAATCAAAAAGAAAGAAAGAAAAAGAAAAAGTAAAAAGTAAAAAAAAGAAGAAGAATAAGAAAAAAAGAAATAGAAAAGAAAAGAAAGGAAGAAAAGATAACCTGAAAAAGAAAAGGTAAAGGAGAGATATAAAAAGGGGAGTGCTAATCATGTTATCTTGAAAGGAAAGAATTGAGTGTTTTATGCTTCATTCTTTATATTACTTTAAATGCTTAATTTGTTTTGTGGTTTTAAACTGTGACTTTCCTTTTTCCTACCCCTAGCCCGACCCCATTACCACCAAAATAAAGACCTTCAAATTGATGTTTGTGTTTGATATGATTAGTGGAGATTGGATTAGTAAGCAAGCCTATGGTAGATGCGTTACATGAAATGAATTATAAGTGAATTTATCCTACCTTTGAATGCTTAAGAGGATGGAGAGTGGAGTGAGTATCTATCACATTTGTTGATGGTTCTTTGAATTGAAGTACTTGTTGATTTTGGCTAAATACGAGAAGAATAGCTTGCCATAAAGTATTATGAGTTTCAAGTTCTTAGGTTGTGTTTATTGAAATGATCATTGATATCTTTGACTATTATTTGGGAAAATTTTTGTTTTTGTTGTTTGTTCTTGTATAGTCTAGTGCTCTTTATTATTCTTGAGGATAAGCAGAGTTTAACTGTGGGGGAATCGTTGTGTCTACTTTCTATTGCTTTTAATTGCCTTCATATCTTGATTTTGGTTACAAATCCTTGTGTTTTGATCCAAATGTGAGATAAATTAAGTAGAAATGGTGTGAATATTGCATGATTGTTAATTGGATTATTTTATGAATTCTGCATGAAGGTACCAGGTAAAGTTCACTTAAATTTTGCATGAAAAGAACAAAAGAAGAAAGGTGGTGACATAAATTATGACCCATTTTTCCTTTAATTCATTAACTTATTACGTGTCATATGTAAGAGGGATGGTTCGAAAACTTAAACCTAAAACAGAATACAAATAGAAAGAGTAAGGAGGGTGATGACACATTCTACATTCAACATTCCACATTCTGGACACCACAGACTCATTTGGGGATAAAAACTGAGAGAAAGAAAGAATGCAAAGAAGAAAAGAGACAGTAGTCAGGTGAGGTGAAGAAGAAGAATAATAGAGAGGTGGAAGCAGAGTTAGCATTCGATTACTCGGGTGATTATCATCCAGAAGTAGAAGGCGAGAGCTAATGCAGAAGACTTGAGAGTGGCATAAAACCACTGCAACTCCCTCATCTGATCCTTCTTTGACTATTTTCTACTATTCATTTCATTATTTCTTTGTTGTTTTACTTGATTTACTCCTCTGATAGATAATAGACCAATACTCTACTAACTTTTGGTAGTCCATTTCAGTTATTTACTTGGTTTATTGCTTAAATACTTCTCTTATACTAATAAAGATGGGATTAAAGTATTTGAATATGATGAATCTTGTTATTTCCGTGATGGGCTGATCTCTTTTTCTTGAGGATTAATGTAGCTATTTTAGTCAAATATGTATGATTGAGGGACTATGTTGTTGTCTTATGTTTATTATAGTTTTTGAACTGAGTGGATATAATAGCATGATCAAACTTCGCAACATTTTTGGTATTAAATGAAGGATTGAGATAAGAAGTTTAATATGAAGGAGAAAATATGGACATTTAGGTTAAGAAATAGAAATATATTAACTTAAGTGTAATTAATAGTCAAATTTTCATAATTAATTCAGATGATAACTTATCGAATACGAAAGTTAGACTTAGTTTATTATTCGAGTTGATCTTAAAACTCAACTATTAATTTTTGTGAGACGACTACTCAATCATTTCCCTTTAGTCATGCATAGGAGATTAAATTAGTGAAATTAATTCTTAAGAGTTTCCACTTCGATTAATCTATTTGTTTTTTCTCTTAGTTAATTCCATTTACATTTGAGTTTAATTTGGTGATTTTCTTTAAAGCTTTCACTCAAAAAATTCAGATAGTGTGTTTAAGTTTGTATTTGTCTTTGTTTTTTGTTCAAGGCTAATTTAAGTGAACCATTTTCACTTCTGTGCGAGATGATCCTGGGTAATCACTACAAATACCTTGTATACTTGCGAGTAGGATAACCTAGGTATTTTTAGAAATGATTTAGGCACAACACATACCGTAGGAGTCTCCACAATCTAATAAACTATTGACCCAATTACATAACAAAAGATCAATCTATTAAGTCTTAGGGGCATTCAAAACCTAAATACTATTCAGTTGATATCGACAATCAACTTAGTGTTTCGTAATTCTTTTCTTAAATCACGTTATTTATTTATTTTATTTGCTTTATTTTGTTTCTTTAAATAAATTCAAAATCAATTCTTAGGATAGATAATATAATAACGGTAATTACTAGTACTCGCTGTCTTTGTGGGATCGACCCGTATTTAGCAATACTAGCTACAGCTACGCTATGCATATGCAATTATTACAATATTGACTAACTAACAAATAAGTCAATCAACTATATCCTTTATTAAGTCATAGGCCCCAAGGGCATCTTGCTGTTTAATGTTCTCCCAACTGTCGCATTAATAGACTACCTGGTGCTATGACTCAGCCCATTATAGAATGTCTGGATTTGCATCTATCGTGGTAATCTATGGTATGGGTAACCTCTCAGCTCTCCTTAAATCTCTCCTAGGTATCATATAAAGATTCCCCTTCAACTTGGGAGTACAAGGAGATGTCATTCCTAAATTTTTCAATCTTAGCAAGTCCAATAAAAATTTCTCCACCACCTATTCCTAGTTAGTCAACGAAGAACAAGGCATGGAGTTTAACTAGTACTTAGCCTTCCCTTTTAAGGATAACGGGAATAGACGCGTTCTAATGGCATCGTCATTAGCTCCATTTATCTTAAAATTTTTACAGATCTATAAAAAGTTAGAGATATGCACATTAAGATCCCCATCTTGAAGTCTATCAAATTGAATTGATTATTGCACATAGGAAGGCATTGAAATGGAAATTTTTTAATATAATAGTGAATAATTCCTTCCTATTGTACTCATAAAATTTTGTTGGGAAAGGATCAAAAAACTATGGTCCAACCCTAAACAAGATTAAAATTGAAAATCAAGGTTGCTGTAAAGAAAAAGTGGTTAAATTTTTTTATTTAAGGTATCATCTATCTAATTTCTAACAGCTTTTAGGTGAATCCTATGCCAGTGGTCCAAAAGAAATGAAGGATGAATGTCATTCTAAATTAGACGAATGAATTAATTCTAATAAGGATTGCCAAAGGGCTGAGATTATACATAAAATATAGGAATTGAATAATACAGTGCGTAAACACCAGTTTCATGTATGGTTTATTTACTAAACACCAGAAATTTTTTTAAAGTATATGCATATTGGATGTTGGGTAAGCTTTACAATTTACAGCCCTCAAATACTGTAAGTGCACAGGTCATAAAATGTAGTATGTTAAGAGTCGATCCTACAAGGAGGTGTGAATTAATCTAATCCTACATTATTTAAGGCAAAGAAAATTAATAAGAAAATAAAATTGCACAGAAAAGTAAATAGAGGAAAGTGATTATCAAGAAATTAATTCACAAGTTTAACACAAAAAGAAATTGAAATCAAGCAATAATAAAGTCATAATGGAAATCAACTAAGAAAATTTACCAAATTATGAGAGAGGGGATTTTTCCTATCATTAATACTAACCTAGCCATTAATGTGTTAACTAGGTGTCGGTTCTTAACTACCGAAGGGGCAATTACTCTCTCTTGACTTATAATCACACGCCCTAATTAAGAATCCCTAATTAGTTTAAGTACAGAATGGGTAATCTCTCAATTACCAACAATCCCAAACTTAATTAGTTTTTACACTCTTTAATAAACAATCAGGTCTCACACGAGATCTCTCTCCATATAATAATTGATTATATTGATTGCGTGGTCTGTTAGATTGTCTAACTCTCATTAACCCAACCCAATCATTTTTCATTTAACTCACCCTCTCAATTTGTTACCGAAGCATAAAGATACAACAATCAATCACAATACCTAATCAAAATAACACAAAAATAACTAGATTAATGTTAACTCAAGGTAAAATCCCGAAAGAAAGTTAGAACATCTTAATCAAACCCAAATCCATAAAAATATTTGAATTCATCTTAACATTAAAGAAAATGAAAACAAAGATGAAAGAAATACACATGGAATGGGGATCGGGATGCCTCGCGAAAGCAGCAGCCGCGAAGACCCAGTTTTTTCTCCTTTTTTCCTCTTCCTCTTACTCTCTCTTCTTCTTCTCTCCTCTTATAGTGTTTCCCAAAATGATAGAGTGGAGGCTCCCTTTAGGGTTTCTTTTATTTTTCTTTTGTAGCATTTTCCAATTAAGGCAAACCCTAGGGCTTTCCCGTACTCCAAAAGTCTGAAATGTCCCTGAAAAATGAAGTTTGAAAAGTCGGGGCACGTTTTCTGTCAAATAAGTAATGATCGTGGCCCCCTGTTTGGCTTTCTGTTACAATCGTGGTAGACTGGTCATGATCATGGTCCTTCCACCATGCTTCTATCACGATCGTGGCATAATGGCCATGAACGTGGCCCTTTGTTTTGGTTTGGGCCTCCTCCAAAACTCCTCCATTATTCTATATTTTCCTTGAAACACTAGAAAACACGTCACGACACCTAAAAAACATAAAATTAAAGCTCAAACTTGTGCTTTAACCCACAAAATACTCGAGACACAAATATACAACTAACAAACACAATTCTAACCTAAACACCCACTAATCAATTAAATTTAACTACTGAATACATCCTAAACTACCCATAAAGAATGATGCAATTTACGACTACCAATGCATTACTTTTTCTTGGATCGATAATTAGGTTAATTTTCGATAATATTTAAACCTAAGGTTTAAGAAAAGACTCTACTTATATGGAGCATTATTATGTTGGATTATGTTATTTTGGTTATGTAATGCACGCGCAATATTTTAGAGCTGTAAGATGTCCTTCTTTGAAGATATGGTTAAAAAGGTGATAGAGGGGTTTATCGATGACTTCTTAGTCTTCCGTGATTCATATCACCTGTGACTTTATAATTTAGAGTGGGGTTTAAATCATGTAAGCAAAACTAAGCTAGTATTGAACTAGTAAAAGTGTCACTTTATGGTATAAAATGGGATAATGTTGAGGTATAAGATTACAAATCAAGGATTTGGAGTAGATGGGGAAAAAGTTGAAGTAATTAAGAAACTTTCACTACCTATGTCAGTTTTGGCGATTAAGAGTTTCTTAAGACATTCTAGTTTATATATACATTTTATAAAGGACTTCTCTTAAGATATCTTAATCTGCTACTAATATATTACACACGGATGTTGCAATAAACTTTTCAAAATCTTACTTAAATGCTTTTACATTTTAAATGCTTTTACTTAAATGGTTTAATACTTACTTATCTTGTTAGCATCATATTAGAACCTCCCTTTTGAAATAATATGCGATGCAAGTGATTTTGTTATTAAAGTGGTGCTTGGGAAAAGAAGGATAAGCACTTCAATTAATATATTATGCTACCAAAAATCTAATAGAGGCTTAGGAAAATTATACCACCACTAAAAAGGGGTTTTTTCGACAGAATATAGCAATGGAATTGAGGTATCTATCGGTAAAATTAAAACCTAAACGTCATCATTAACTTCAGCTTCAACATTTTTAATAAAACAAAAACCTACCTACGAACCCCATCCCCTCCTCCTCCATCCTCATTTTCTCCTCTCTTTTTTTCTACGTTTTCTCCTCTATTGCCATCGCTGTCTCCATCCTTAGTTCTCTGTCATCCATTGTGCGTGTTTTGTTTTACTCACTATCTACCCTTCTCTGTGTCCATCTTATTCCATTGCGTGCCATCATCGCAGTCTTCGTTTAATCATCAATTGAGTTAAGTGGTCCATCTTTGATTTTTTTTTTTCTGATTGTGTACTGTGTCCATCTTCTTCCATCCCTGTGTAATGCTTTGATTGTAGGCATTTCATCGGTCTTTTTTTTTACTGGGTTAATTGACTAATATTTATATAGGAGTACCAACTTTAAAACATATAAGGAATTACAATAGCTAATTGACAATATAAATATCAATAATTATCAATGAAGGAACTCAAGTCCAAAGATAAAACCAAGTGGTATTTTTAATATTGATGCAGTGAAAATAGTAGAGGATGTTTTGGTTATAGAGGCCGATTAAGTATTGTAAGGGCATTATAGAGGATGTTTTGTTTAAGTTTGAAAATTTTAGAGTTTTTGATGTTTTTATCATTGTGGAAAATGAGGATGATAAAGAGTGTCCCTTGATCTTATGATGACCTTTCCTAGCTAATGCTAAAGATATTATAGATGTGCATTGAATAAGATTATACTTATTTCTATATATATATGTGATTTTCTTAAAAATTTTCATGTTATGTAGGACATAATCATACATCATCCATTAGAGACTTGTAATTTTTTAGGAGAAAAGGAGGAGATTGATAGTTCTATTCTAATTAAGAATGTGGTATATTTAGAAGCTAATGAACTTATGATTTCGAATTGAGTAAACAATCTAGTTAAAAAATCATAAAGAAGTGTTTGTTAAAAGGAAATTCAATGATTTAGGTGTTTTTGTTTCAATTTAGTAGCTTTAGGTAATTTTAGCAATAGTTTTAAATTTGTTTTTGCCTTATAGTGGAATCATGACACATAAAGTGACAAATAGAGATGATGCACACATTGTCTACTTATAATGGGCGAACACTTGCAATTAAAGGATGTGGGAACTCTATGGGTACCCTTGCTTTTATGACATTAGTGTCATATTCTATGTCAAGCAACCACATAAGGCAATGAGAATCTTTGCTACTAAAGAGATAGGTCCATAGAAGTTTTTGACAATCTCTTACAACCAATTAGAGGATAAAATTTATGGCCACTTAACACTTATAAAGCGATTCATCCACTAGTAGAAGATTTGTTCCAAGTAGGCCAAATAAGAACATGAGAAGAAAAAATAAATCAAAGAAACATAAGACTCCTGTTAGGCTATAAGAAGGGGCAATTCCAATTGCATGGTAGATATGGAAAATCTATTCATAATATAAAAAGCTATAAAGGAATAGAAAATAGTCCATCGCTAAATAGTCAAGATCGAGTGAATGTTAGATTTTCATTACTTACTAATTTTAACATAAGTGTTTATTATATGAAAATTTTATCAATGTTATATGAATATTTGACATTCCACTGCAACTATGGGATATCCAATAACAATAACGTTAAATTTAACATAAGTATTTATTATATGAAAATTTTATCAATGTTATATGAATATTTGACATTCCAGTGTAACTATGGGATATCCAACAATAATAACATTTTCTCATAACCTTAGAACTTAATTTCCAATAGAAAACCTTATATACTATTAATTACCTACATTTAGCTCAAACTTTATGTTGTAATTATCTCTTAACCTTCATTTTCATTTACACCATCTCTTCTAATTCTACATAATAATATAACCCTTATATGTTAGCTATGTCTCTATTCAACTTATTCAAGAATCTTAACATAGTTGCTTTTTTATTCTCCTCTATATTGGATCAGAATGTAACTACTTCCATCTTCTTATGATAGTCTTCCAAACTTTTTGATCTTTAGGGAAGACTTTGTAGCATTTGATATAAATCTTGCTAGTATTTACTTAGTATGATTCTCCTTTTAATGTGGTCTTTTAGTTTATTCTAAATTAATATTGATCACTTACGATTCATTCTCTTATTATTCGTTACATGATCCCACTTAATGATGACTTAATTCATAAACTCTAATAATTCCAAGTGTACCTTCTTTTTCTTAAATTAATTGTGATAATCAAAGATTAACTCTACTTTTATCACCCACTCTAAATAAGGATCAAGATTATTCCTACCATTAAAAAAAGGTATAGTTATTTTGATAATGCTAAGATTTCCATCCACCATTTCTTGAGGTCTAGGCTCCCTCCTTTACTCTTAATCATACCTGACTCCTCTCTTTGTCTAAAACCTCTCCCTTTTAACCTTAAAGTCTATATCAACACTATTAGAGATAAATTTATCATTCTCCTCATCATCTTTTGTTAGAGCTATTGGATTATGCCTAGTAGACCACCACTCATTATAAATTTAGGTTTGTCATATGCCTTGCAATTCAACAATCTATTACGATTTCTTCTCTAACATATCCCTCACCTTAGCATAAATGATATTCATCCTCTCAAACTGTTGTTACATAGCCTATGTAATAGCTGGTTTTCATAACATACTAATGGTTACAACCCTAGACCATTGCACATGAGTAATAACATTGAGAATTTATGAAATATATTTCATTCACATACATATCATTAGCATACTCACATGAAATATGAATTCTTACATAATGCAAAAATAGTATATGCACTCAATTAGCTTGTTCCAGGGTAAGAAAGGTTTAAAATAATCATGGTGTGAATTGTGTATAGTTTATGTCTTGAATTTTGGTTTGATGGGTTACAATTAGTAATTTGGAATTTATTGTTATAATTAGGAGATTGATGAATTAATATGTACATTTGGATTAGAAAAATTTCCAAGTTACAAGCCAAATTGACACATGAAAAATTAGGATGACTAAGCCTATGAAATAAGTGACAAATGACATTAAAAAAAGTGATATTTGGCAAGGGTAATTAATTAACAAATGGTAGAAATTATTGAATGACAAATGGACTAATTATGTGACATTTGGCAGCTATAATATGGGACAAATGGAAGGCATGCTTAGTGACAAATGCTATGGTCAAATGGTGACACCTTGCACCTATTTGGATTAAGATTATGTAGTAAAAGTTTCTACTGGAACATTAACCAACTTCTTCTTTTCTCTCCACTAAAAATTGATCCAATCTTACATCTTTGTATTTTGGTTTAAGTCTAGCTAAATTACCACACCAAATCCCTAGTTTTACCCTTCACAAGATAGATAAAGAACTAGAGTCTTGTTGTCCTTTGTCCTTGGTGAAAACCAACTTATTTTCACCTTGAATTTGTGATGATCTTGCTTGTATAAAGGGCTAGGTTAACTTGACGTATTGAGGTGGAATTTGAGCTTAACAATTAGAAATTTAATCTTTATAGCATGTTTTGATAGTAAGATAATGAAGACTGAATTGGGATGGAATGCATATGATGTTAATGATGAAGTATGCTAGAATATGTTGGATAAACTTAGATACTTTTATGTTTTGTTCTTAATGTATAAAAATTTCGGTTATAGGTTGTAATATGGATGAATTAGATTGGGATTTGAAGTATAATGAAGGTGAATTAATGCTAAAGAAATGTGTTAGTATAGTGTTCTTTAATTGGGAAAGAACTAGGACTATATGCATGATAGTGAATTATAGTTTCTATTTTGGTTTTTGATGCATGAAACACAATAATTTATGAACTACCAATTAAATAATTTTAAGTTAGATTTGGATATGATATTGATAAGGAAATGGAGTATAATAAAGGTATAATTGATGGACTGATTAAGAAGATGTTTTGAATTTGGTATTAAAATGTTAAAATCTGGAAAAAATTGAAGGAATTAGATTGTGAATTTTTGGTTCACTCATCCCATGATCATGGGAACTGCATACACGATTGTGGGAAATGCCTTGAAGTGAAGAAAATTTTCTTTTGTGTGATTATTAAATTAACTAAGGATAAGTCAATTTACTTTAGTGCATTTGGACTTGATGGAGGCTTAAAATGAACCTAGTTTGATGTTGGATAAGTTGGTTAAGTGTTTGATAAGTTTAGGTTGTTAATTGACGTTATAACTTAAGGAATAGATTGTTTGATATCAATGTATCTAAATTTGGAATTTATAAGTGTTAAAGGAATGAAGGTGCTCTTACGAATGTAAATGTGATTCAAAAGATATGAACAATGCATTTAGAATGGATGAATAAGAATTGGAAATTGTGTGAATATATATAATGCTAGAAAAGGCTAATGAATGTATGGTTGATGAATTTAGAATAATTAAGTTTACTTAATGTATAAACCTAATTACAAACTAGATGTGTACAAGCTATGATGTTTGAATGTCCAAGACTCATGATTAAGGATACATATTTGGGAAAGATCAATTGAGCATGCATCGAACATGACACATATACATATGTATGATTGTATATTCTTATGATTGAACAAATTAGTGATTATGAACTATATGTGTATAGCTTAGCTATAGAAGCACAAGTTGATCGTCAGCATCCAGACATTGCTGGATCATCAAAGCAATAGCTTTTCTGGAGCATATTGTGAGTTAACCTAAATGTTTTCTCACATTAATTAATTTGTTTCTGCTTAAATTTTAGTTATTGAACTGATATTGAAATGATTGTGATAATTTTGGTCATTGATGGTCTGAGGAGTTTGATATTTAGGATTGTATTGGGAGTGCTTTCTAATTGTTTATGAACATGGAAAATGTATTCTCAACTGAATGTTGAATGCCGGACTTAGATCCAATGAATATGATAAATGACTGTGCATATTAAAAGAAAGTGGTTGTATATTATGAGAAATGAAGCATTCCATCACATTGTTATGCATGGTCAGATAAAGGAGTTGTGATCGGAGTGACCAATGCAAAAAAGAGCTTAAAGCTTAGAAATGTGATCAAAGGGCCACAGGCTCAGCTATTAATGAGCCCGGTATCCATAATGGGTACGGGACAGTAAATGAAATGAGCCCAGTATCTACAATATATAGGAGATAATAAATAGGCGCTCAATCACTGTTCGCCTAAGTTACATGCGCTAAGTTTTGTTATTTATAACCTCGGTAAATTTTGCAAGCACACGGGTCATTCGCGTAGTACCTAAGATGTTGATCCCACAGGGAAGGTAACTAGTCCTAAAATCTAACGGCAGCTAAGTTTGATACCTAATTAAACAACTACTGCAAAAATTAAAATTAATCAATAATCAAATATAAGAAATTAAAGCACCAACAGAATGAACAAAAGCCAACTCACACAAATAATCCGAATTTCAACCTAGAAGTGACCAATTGGGAGAAAGGGGAATTTATTCAAAATTAAATAAAATCTATCCAATTATGAAATTTTCGACTTAACGGGCTTAGACGATCCTAAGGTGAATTACTCTCTCTCGAGTTATAATTCTTAACCCTAATTAATAATTCCTAATTCAAACTATAGAAATTGCGATCTCTTGATCCACAATTGATCCAAAACCTAAATTAGTTCTAACGTTGTTTATTAACCTACCAAGAATTTATGCTTGATCACTCGTTACACGATTCTACCGGTTCGATTCAATTCTCTACCTATCGATTTACCTAAATCTCGTTAACCTAAATCAATGATTTTCACCAGCTCACCCTCTTAGTTTATTGCCAAGTTATGAAGAATCAAATTGAATCACAATTAAATCGAATAAAACACAATCAAATCAATTTTATTAATCTCAAGAATAAAAATCTAAAGGTGAATTTAGACAGAAAAATCAACACTCAACAACAATATTTCTAATCAATCTCCAAATTTCATACATCAATGAAATCGAAATAAAAACTAGAAAATATTGTTGGAATGGATCTCGAAGGTCGCAACTGCGAGAAACCACCTATTCTGGGAAGTACGTCGTGTCAAATATGTCTTCGTGCCTCTCTTCCTTCGTCTCCTTCCTCGATCGCCTGATCTCTATCTAGGTCTCTCTCAGATTTCTGACAAAATCTCTCTTTTACTTAGCTCTCTCAACCCTCTAATTGTTTGTTGGCGGCGGCTAGGTATTGTTTTATTTATTCTATGGAGGCCTTAAGTTAAACTCGAGGATGAAATGGTTCGAAAAATCACTCAACATTTGACTTTTTGTGTTAACCTGATGTAGGGCACGATCGTGGCCCGCACTTCTTTCAGCCTAAAGTGCACGATCGTGGCCTGACTTGACGCTCTCAATCACGACCATGGCTTCTAATGCACGATTGTGGTTTGGCTACCTCTGACCCTTCCTCTTCTATCACGAGCGTGATCATAGTGCACGATCGTGACCCGTGCCTTTTAGCCCAAAAGTCTTCAGATCTTTACCGTTCTTCCCTGTTTACTCTGCAACACTAGCACACACATCAAGGTACCTCAAAAATATACAATTTAAGCTCAAAGATTCAAACTAACCTATAAAAACATTTAAACACAAAAAATAATCCAATTAAAACCTAAATGCATACTCAACACTCAATGTAACACAAAATGCATAACAAATTAAACCTTAAAACATCATAAAAAAACACTACTATCTGTAACATCCCATACTAGGGGTTGGAATATTCAGGAATTAGCATTGCATTATATAATTTGCATATTTGAGTACTCACTTATACGTGCATATGTATTTTTTAAGCATACAAATAATTGTACATGCATTCACTGACATTTTTCGGGTATAAGTGATATCCTGTTTTTAGTGATTAAAGTATGAATGTTGGATTAAATGTGTTACAAAATTTATTTGGTGATAATAGTTGTTATTTCGAAATTTTGGTGAATTATGGATTAGCTATCTTGGATTATTAAATTAGTGTGTATTATGATTAATTCCACATTTTTGGAGACATTTAGGATATTTTGGAAATTTATTGAACATTTGAGGTATTTTAGATTTAAAAAATAAAGAATTAAGAGACAAATCATTAGTTGACAAATGGATGAATACAAGAGTGACATGTGTTATAGCACAAA
>JAOQMS010000180.1:30780037-30790216 GCA_027563885.1 Erythroxylum longipes
GATCTCAATTAGTCAATTGATCATCCATAGGATAGTTTAATAACTAGTTGAATCGGTAGAGTCATTAGGTAGGTTAATAGATCGTTCAATCGATTCCCATAAATTCAATTAGGGACAAATAGTTACACCTTGAGAGAGGGTAATTAGTAAATTTGGAAATCTAGGGTGAGACACAATTCAATCAATGAAATATGAGGGAGACAGAATAAAGAAAAAGTAATCTCTAGCATTTAGATCCTTGAATTCAAATTTTCTGCAACTGCGGTGTTGTCTATTGTTTACATTAGTCTTTTAATTTTAATTTTAATTTTAATTTTCCAAATTATTTGTTTATTTGTATTAAACAATTTTATCTCTTAAACAAAGTCTTTTCTAAATTAAGTGCCGTCTGGGCATCAATCCCTGTAGGATCGATATCCGCTCTTTCTAACTATAAGTCACGACCCGTTCACTTACGGTTTTTGAACGTAAAACAAGTAGATAGGTTTTACAATCCACCAACAGCCCCTCAATCATCTAGTTCTTGAATAGAACATTATAAACTTTCAAATATATCACATCTTATTCATATGTGAGATTGTATTCATACTTGAATTTCTTTAGATTTTATTCATGTCCCTATTGCTATTTAAAACTATCTATAAGTAGACTGATGTAGATGTCACCAATGAAATTGTTAACAACTCTTTCTTTCTCTTCTTCTTCATACCAAAATCTCTTCACAAATAAAGTAAGCACATTTTTGTTCAATGTGATATTTTCATCTATAATTTGATCCCTATCTTGAGTTTTAGATTCTAAAAAATATATAAATTACTTTGTAGTTATGCTGTTAATTATGAATCTAATTAAAAATTGAACAAAAAAATAAAACTCAATTTTAATGTAGGGATAAGTTTTAGAAAAAATTCTTAGTTAAATATAAATCAACATGTCCCTAATTTTGTTGAAATATAAAATGCGTCAAGTTATGTCAATTTACTTGATAATAGTCATTAACAGGGATTAATGTTGAACTATATTTCAGAGTTCAACAAAATATGCTATCAAAATGACATAATACACTCATTAACAAGAATTAATATTGTATTTCCTGTAGGCCGTGTTCTGTGTTGAAGAGCGTCGATAACTGTCCAACCTCATTCTTCTTCTTTGTATTTTGTAATAGTCCATCTATGAAGGTAAGTCGTTCAACTAAGTAACGTATACAATATGATTGATTTTGTTTTGTTCTTTGCAATTTTACCTATAACAATGATTGATGAGATTTTAGGCTGGGGTTTAATAGTCTAAGTATTTATGTGTGGCATTGTTTAAATTGATACATAAGGACTTGAACTTGTAGGTGATTAATTCAAACTTAGTATTATCATAATAAATTCACGTAATTTATATGACAATTCTTTGCATAATAAATCCCTAGGATGATATATAGGCTGGAAACCCGTGATACAACTCCCATAAGGCTTATCAGTCAAAAATTTTACGAGCCTAGGAGTCACAACGAGAACCTTTTTTCTCAATTCATATGGTGTAACAATGCTATGTACCATAGTGCTTGTTTAAAATCAAACTTTGGAAATCAGCTTGTAAGTGATTAATGTAAATATAGTTATCTAGGTTTTGTATGTTGTTATTTTCGAATATTGTTAGAATGATTGATGGCTAGATGTATGAATTATATAAGTATTTACTGCATGTTGAATGAGTTTGTATAATTATGGATGATTTGAGGCATAATAATCCCCTAGGATGGTATACAGGTTAGAAAACCATGATGTAGCTCCCATGAGGCTTATTGATGAAACATTCCAAGAGATAAGGAGTTATAGCAAGAACTTACTTTCTCGATTTATATAGTATAAAAATTTCACGTACCATGGTGCTTGTTTAAAATCAAAATTTGGAAATCAACTCTTAGGTGATTAATGCAAACATAGTTATCTTGGTTTTTATGTTGTTGTTTTGGAATATTATTGAATGATTGATGGCTAAATGTATGAATTACATAAGTATTTACTGCTTGTCGAATGGTTTTGTATACTTATGGATTATTTGAGGTATAATAAACCCCTAAGATGGTATATAGGCTAGAAACCCATGATGTAGTTACCAAAAAGCTTATCGGTGAAAAATTTCAAGAGCCTAGGAGTCACAATGAGAACTTGGTTTCTTGATTCATATGGTGTAACAATTCCATGTACCTTAGTGTTTCTTTTAATTCGAACTTAGTGTATGAACTTGAATCAAAAAATTAAAGAAGTAGTAAGTTGTATAGTTACAGAAAATTCACAATGATTTGAGGCATAATAAACCCCTAGGATGGTATATAGGCTGGAAACCTGTGATGCAGCTCCCATGAGGCTTACCATTGAAAAATTTCACAAGCATAGGAGTTACAGCGAGAACTTGGTTTCTCAATTCATATGGTGTAACAATACGTACCTTAGTGTTGCTTTTAATTTAAACTTAGTGTACGAACTTGAATCAAAAAATTAAAGTAGTAAGTTGTATAGTTATGGAAAATTCACAATGATTTTAGGTATACTAAACCCCTAAGATTGTATATAGGTTGGAAACCTGTAATGCAGCTCCCATGAGGTTTATCAGTGAAAAATTTCACAAACCTATGAGTCACAACGATAACTTGCTTTCTCAATTCATATGGTGTAGCAATGCCACGTACCTTAGTTTTTCTTTTAATTCGAACTTAGTAAATCAACTTATAGGTGATTAATTCAAACATGATTACTTGAACTTCAATGTGATTAATTCTAAGTTTTTTAAATAAAAGTTTTGCATAAATGAGTAATATTGATAAATCTTAGATGTATAGATGATTAAGACCTGATAGTTTCATTATTCCTGAGTTTATTGAGGGAGTTGAAGCTTTTTTCACTATGCATGTTCTCAACCTGCATATATGGATGGCTCAAAGATCAGATGTCCATGTAAAAAGTTCAAACATATTTGTTTTGTTCCTATTGATGAAGTGAATCTCCATTTGTTAAGAAAAGGGTTTGTTCCAAATTATTTTGAGTGGAAACGACATGGGGAGCCATTGATTTGTAGCACCTCAAGTGGTAATGAAGTAAACTCGTCAATAAACGTGGATGAGTTTGTAAAGGGTATTAGATTTAGAATAAATAATATAGGTGCAACTAAAAATCGTTACATCCAAATGGTTTATGATGCAGCCGGTTATATCTTTCAGGAAAATATAGAAAATCTTAGCGAAGAACCAAACCCACATGCAAAATAATTTTTTGACTTACTACAATCAGTTGACTAAGAATTATGGCCAAATTGTGAGACGATGACTTAATTATCTTCAATTGCTCGAATATTGAACATAAAGCCTGAAGGGCATATCTCTGATCGAAGTTTTGATAAAATTCTTGGTTAGTATAATGAATCATTATCTCCTGATCATACAATGGTTGATAATTTTTACAATATGAAGAAAATTACTAGGGTTTTGGTTTGCCAGTTGAAAAAATTGATTTCTTGGTTAGTATAATGAATCATTGCCTCCTGATCATACAATGGTTGATAATTTTTACAATATGAAGAAACTTACTAGGCATTTTGGTTTGCCAGTTGAAAAAATTGATTGTTGCAAATTAGGATGTATGTTTTTTTGGGAAGATGATGTGGAATTACAAGAGTGTAAATTTTGTGGTCAATCTAGGTTCAAACCTAGAAAGTGTACTATGAAACAGAAATTAGTACCTTGGAAGCTAATGTATTATTTCTCATTAGTTCTGAAACTTCAAAGACTATATGCCTCTGATGTTACTGTATCTCACATGAGATGACATAATGAACATGAACAGGAAGATGGAATAATGAACCATCCATCGGATGCACTGGCATAGAAATATTTCAATAACACCTATTATGAGTTTGTAGCTGAAAATCGAAATATTAGGTTGGGCTTGTTAACGGATGGATTCCAACCTTTTGGTCAATCCGAGCAACAATATTTATCATAGCCAATCATAATTACTCTTTATAATTTGTCTCTATGGATGTGTATGAATGAGGCATATACGTTCTTGAATTGATTATGCTAGGGCCTAGAAATCCAAAGCATAAAATTGATGTATTCTTAAAACCATTAGTATCTGAATTGCATCATCTTTGGGAATATGGTGTGGAGACATATGATGTGTCTCTTAAACAAAATTTTTTGTTGAGAGCAACTTTGATGTAGACTATTAGTAATTTTTAGGCGTATGTTATATTGTTTGGATGGAGCACAATAGGGCAATTGGCTTGTCCTATTGTGGAAATGATTCTGATGTTATTGTTACAATGATTCTGATGCGTTTTATCTTCCCAATGGAGCCAAAGCATTTTGGTTTGACAACCACAGGAAATTTTTTCCTCTTGATCATCCATTTACATGCAATAAACAAAATTTATTAAGAATAAGATGATACAAACTCTCCCTCCCCTCACAAAGGTGATGAAGAGATATTGTAGGAGATTGATGAATTAAGGTTACTGAAAGTTACAAAACTTGAAACTGAGGAACTTAATACAAGCATTAGTAAAAACTTTGGTTGGAGAAAACAAAACATCTTTTGAGATTTGTTATATTGGAAAACTAATTTGATACATCATAATATAGATGTGATGCATATTGAAAAAAATATTTTGACAATTTGTTCAATACCATTATGAACATTAAAGGGAGGACAAAGGACAATGCCAAATCACGAGCTGATTTGAAACTTTTTTGTTGAAGGAATGGGTTAGATAAAGATCTTCTCACCAGGAAATATCTGAAAACATGTTACACTTTGGACAAAAAATAAAAGAAAATATTGTTTGAATGGTTGAAAAGTCTAAAGTTTCCCGATGGATATGTTTCAAACTTGGCAAGGTATGTGGACATAAGGAAGTACAAATTATTTGGGATGAAAAGTCATGATTGTCATGTGTTTATGCAAAAACTAATGCCAATTACATTTCGAGAGTTGCTACCAAATAAGGTTTGGGAAGCTTTAACAGAATTAAGTTTGTTATTCAAAAGCTTAATATCATCTGAAATGAAGTTGGTTAAAATGCAAAAACTAGAAAGGGAAATTCCATTAATCTTATACAAATTAGAAGGAATTTTTCATCCAAGCTTCTTTGGTTGTATGGAGCATCTACTCGTGCATTTAGCACACGAGGCTAAACTTACTGGTCTAGTTCAAGATCAATTGATGTATCCGTTTGAGAGGTAATTATAGTAAATATTTAAATTGGAGTTATCATATGTTTTAATCACATAATTGTATATCAATAGCTATTTGTAATGTAGGTATTTGCATCATTTGAAGAAAAATGTCGAAAGAAAAGGCTAGAGTTGAAGGTTCGACATGTAATGTTTATTTAGTAAAGGAAGCACGTATATTTTGTTCACATTATTTTGAGCAGTATGTGCATACAAGAGAAAGAAAAGTTCCCCATAATGATGATGGGGGAGTAACGGGTGATGTTGATGGTAACTTATCCATTGCCACATATCCTGGACGAACATATGGACGATCAATAAGAAGAATGTTAACAGAGGAAGAAATAGAGGCTGTCCATGGTTATATTTTATTGAACTGTCAAGAGGTTCAACCTTTCATGCAATAAGTTAAAGTTAATTTTCAAATTGATTTTTTTGGTTTTCAAAGTTATTGTTATTCACAACTAAAATACATAATAATGACTTTAGATTATATAAGGAATGGTTACGCGAGCTAATGTTCGACAAAACACGGGATGATATCAATAAAAAACTTAAAAAACACTTTCCTCGATGGTTCAAGAAATATATAAGTTTTCACTTACATTATTGAAATGGTTGAATTACCAGATCAAAGTGTTCAAATGACATTATATTATTTAATATGATTTTTTGTAGGCAATCAGAAAATCCAATAGGGAACAAGTTCATATATGATCTTGTGAAAGGACCTTTGCGAACTGTTAAATTGTATCCAGTGTATTTCGTTACCGGATATAAATTTCATATAGAATATTATGGTTATAGCATGATAAAAATAAATATTGATGGATTACTATGGTAAAATTATTAAGATAAATGAAATTGATCACCTTATATTGCCAATAAAGTGGAGTGTGATATTTAAGTGTGACTGGTTTGATCCAACTCCTAATGTTGGTACAAAAGTGCACAGTCAATACAATCTAGTTGATATCAACCAACGAAGAAGATTTCGACAATTTGAACCTTTCGCCTTGGCAATGCAAGCGATCCAAGTGTATTATGTCCCTTTTCCTAGCTTACGATGAGATAAGTTAGATTGGTTGGCCATTTTAGATTGGTTGGCCATTTGTAAACTAAAACCTAGAGGTGTTTTTGAGTTACGCAGAAAAGGAGGAAATAAGAGAATTGAAAATTAAACATTTTAAGAAGATGTTTATGAAATAAACTCATGTGTTAAATACGACGAGAATGAACCTTTGAACAATTCAAATAATGAATATGTTGAAATTTTTACCGAAGAGGATGAAAAGGGCGAGAGATTTGAAAAGGAACCTAAGTTTGATTATAATTCTTTAGAAAAAGAAGATGATGATTTTGATTTACAAGTGATCATGATAGCGATTAATTTGTGCTTGTAATAGAATATTGTATGAATAAATCTATTATTACATTAACAATATATTGTTATATATTCAATTTATACTATTCTATTAATGGAATATTCAATAAAATGTGAATTTCATGTTAAAAATATGCCACCAAAGAGAAAATAGGATATGATTCGGCCAAGGCTAAGGTTACCACGATTTGGAGCCAGCTACTTTCCAGGTGAAGTATCACATGCTGCAACTGCTACAGAATCACCTCCAACTACTACACATCCAGATGAGGCATCACCTTCTATACCTACTGCTACACCATCCAACAGCCCTACTACACCATCCAGTAGCCCTACACTATCCACTACCCCTATATGACAAAGATATTAGGGGTAAACATTGCGGATGAAGAAGACAACCTCTAACCTAGAGCTAAGGGAGTAGATGGAAGAACGTACATCACAATAGTCAACAATCTGTGAGTGAAAATATATGAATGATAACACCATAAGTTTATATTGAAGTTATAGGTTTTAATTTGAAAATGATCTAAAATTGCTTATATATTAGGTTGGTTATATCTGGAACGTGCTCAAGAAATATGACATCCAAGTTCAAGGAGAAGATTTATCTTGGGAGTTATATATGGAAGAATGTTTATCAAGAGTTTGAGATACAAAAAATATATTCTTTTGTATTTTTATCTAATTAATTTTATACATTAATTAGATAAATATTGTAGGTTATAAGTACTTATATTATGTTTGTCTTTTCTTCATAAAGAATTTTTTTAGGATTCCAAATTTGACGCGGTAATTTATGAAGTATGAGAGAGACGAGATCGTACACATTATTAAGACTTTCTTGGTGCATTACATAAGACTGGTATACGACCTCCGTCTATATATATATATGAAGAAATATGGAGTCATTAGCAGTAGTATTGGATATCACCCAATGCAATGTCCATTTTAGAGCATAATTCTGCTAACAAATGTTAAGGACCAGGGGGAGAGAGTCTTTCTGTACACACTGGAGGATCTATTACCCACCAGAAGCATGCAGAGAAACTTGTAAGTATCTGCACTTTACATTTTTTCTTATTTTTTGCTTTGATGTATTTTAATTTAATTTGATGTGTGAATTTGGAATGAAAATATATGTGTATTATAGAGAATGATAATGATATAAATATCTGATACCACATATGACTATGTTTTTGAGTTACTTTCTTTGTTCAACAGGGGGTAAATATCATAAAAATACAGGAAACTTTGCTAAAATTTTTTAAAATTGTAGTTCACTTATAACATATTATTTTGATGTAGGAAAAGTCTATAGGCAGAAAGTCTAACCTGTTAGCTCTTTTTGCACACTCACACTAAGAAACATGATGATGTGACCTTCGTCAACACTCGATGTAGAGAACTTAATGTATGCAAAAATTATGCTTTAATATTAATTCTTAATAATTATCACTTATTAACATAAACATTGCCTCCTGATAGGACCAAAAACAAGAAAGCATTCAACGATAGTCTCAGCACTCTGAAACTGTTGATGAGAGTTAGGCATATCTTGATGTAGTGGGTGGTAGGGATTGTCGTGGAATGATCTTCAGTTTAGGTTCATTTGTAAACACATGCTATTCACAATCCTCCACGTCTAGTACAACTGCATCTAGTAGGTGGTCGACATCCAATGAGAGAGTCGTTTAGCTTGAGAGCACAGTATAGATGTTGGCAACTTAGTTGCAACAGTTGATAGAGTACATAGCCCAGCTCTGTAATGAGATGGATAAGTTGAAGGGGAGGGGCAGTAACTCATTGCACCAGTCAGACCATCTGCCTTCACCAACTGCATAGCTTAGTTTTGCTACTCTCAAGTCATTTTGTATAAATTACATATTTATTGTTGTAGATAATAATTTTTTATTATCAATTAAGATAATTTTTACTTTAGATTAATATTCAACTTATTGTTTACATAAATTAAATGTGGAAAAAATTCAATATATTATCGCCAGATAATTGTAGAAATAAAAAAAACAATATCGGTGCATTTACCCACAGAATGTTCTTATAGAACATTCTGTCGTTAAATTATTTATTTTCCAACATAACTTCAACAACTTGACCGTCACTAAATTTACCAACGCATACATAATATCCGTGGCTAAATTTGTCGATGGAAAACAACTTACTGTCGCTAAATGTTCTGACAAACTTAAAAATTCTGCAGGTATATTTAGCAACAGAAAGAAATTATTCGTTGGTAAATTATCGGCAAAATATTTCTATTCAATGGCTAAAGATTAGCTACGACCCTTTCTCAGACTACTTATGCGGTCAGTAATTTGTGTCAGCAAATTTGCTTGCCAACAAAAAAACCTTCACATTATGTCAATAATTTATGTCACTAAATACCCATTATTTTGTAATGATATTTTAGTCTATAAGATCGACTACTTCTTTTATAAGGAAAAATATAATGGGTGTTAGTCTTTTATATTCTATTAATGTTTAGTTTTAATAGAATAATGATTAGAAACAATTTAGGATAATAAATAAATGTAATATAAATCTCATAATTATAATCTCATCATAATTTTATTTACAATATATAATTATCTCATAGACTTTGTCATATACATCTAAATATATAAAAGATAAAAGTGTTTTTATATTATTTTATCACTAAATTACAACCAAGGCTATAAACCAACAATTTGGGCATTTTAGATAAAGTATAATCGAAAATTTAATGAATCTAAACTAATTTTCTATAATTTATTATTGTTCCGAGTGTTGACAAAAATGGCTGTTATTCTTTTATATTGGATATTGTCGCTAAAACTTAAAAGATGCACAATTACGTCCGGGAATCATAAATCTTTTATAAATAAAAAAACAAACTCTGGTGTTGAGCTCTGTTATTTGGACAAGCTAAACTATTTTCTTACAAAGGATGCAGTTCCATTATTACGAATTATTATGTAGAGTTTCAATGACGAATTGCAACAAAGTACCTTTAATTTGAGATTAGGAAAGTTGCGTGATCATGGTATATGGGTTTGATTATGTTTATTGATTGAAAATATCTTTGGGCTGGGTTAATGAGATATGTAAGAGTTATAAAGATTGATGTAAAGCTGTTAAATCATAAATTTGTGACCGAAATACAGAGAATGTGGTAACATCTGACAGCTTTTGCCTGCATTCGCTGCTTTGTTCCGCTCTTACTCGGTATTATGAATTTCGTATCATACTAGTAAAAAAAACAGTAACAAAATATTAATTTTAATACTGAATTTAAATACTTACTAAATACCGACTAATATCAAAAAATTAAAAAATTTAAGGACTAAAATTTAAAATTTTAAAATTTAAATTTTCAAAAAAAACAAAAGTTTTAAATTTTTCTCTCACGCACGTCTCCTCCCCTCTTAAAATATTTTTAAATTTATTGATTAGTTTAACTTTTATTATAATTTTTATTTTTTAAAATAAAAAAATATCTTATTACTAATAATAATTATACATTAAATAAAAATTAAAAATAAATATCATATTTATTAATAAAGTATTA
>JAOQMS010000180.1:30801554-30826156 GCA_027563885.1 Erythroxylum longipes
CTTACTAACTTAAAATTATGTAATTCACAAACACTTCCTAACTTGCTACCCTAAAACTATTTAATGTTAGAATATAAAGAGAAATTTAATTTTATAATATAGAAAAAATGATCAGTCTATTTTTATTTCACTATAATTCTTTCTATTTAATTTCAAATGAGTAAATAATAAATTCATTTGAATATAGATATATATGCAACTTTAAAATGACTTTTATATCAACTTTAAAATGATTTTCAAATTTTCTTAATTTATTAAAATTCGACCATTCAATTATTTTTTTAAAATTGCTATAAAATTAAGTTTATTTTTAACCTTGTTGTAAACTTTAATTTTATATAACTCTAAGGATCATTAATAATTTTTGAAAAACAACATACTTAAGGGATTCATTAAAAAATTTAGATAACTTGATTAGGAGACTTCATAAACTCCAAGTTAATTTCCTTTTTAGGATTGGATTCTTGAATAAAATAAAACTTTGAGTCAAAATGTGTGATTCGTACCTCAATGTTTCATAAAAAGTCTAAGTAAACCCTTACTGTTATTTTTTATATTACTTTGTATCCCTAACGTTACTAAAATAATATTCATTGCACCCTGAATAAGATGCAAAAGTGATAATAGAGATAATAATAGGAGTTTATTTAGATTTTTTATAAAATGTCAAAGTGAAAATCACAATTTTAGCTAATATTAAAATAAATCATTTTAAAAATCATATCAACGTCTGATGCTTTCTTCTACTATACAGGTCAACTCACTAGCGATCAAATAAACTCATAAGAGGTCTGTTATAGGTGAGGAAACCAGACGTGAGGTGGCACTGAATCATCTGGCACAAAATGATCCCTCCAAGAACCTCCTTTCTTCTGTGGCTCACTATACAAAGTAGATTGAATACTACTAATCAGATAATATACTTGAACATCAATACCTTATGTCCTATCTATTTAACTCAACAATAAACAAGAGATCACTTATTTTTAACGTGTGAGGTGACTAATCGAGATGGAAAGCTATTCAATTGAGTTGTTTCTAGCCTAATCACTTTACTACTTTCTCCAGTTCTGTCAATTGGCTAGCTACTTAAAGAACACCTATGAAGTTGACTCATATTGTAGTTGTTAGCATATGTGTACAAACAATATGGAAAGAATGGAATGCATGGAGTTTTTAACTCAAGTCCAAGCTTACAAGCCTTCTCATCTTTGAAATCCTCAATAGAATAAAAGAGCTTTTGTCTTTAAACAGAATCCCCAACAGCATCAATGTTCTTTAGTTATTAATATTGTATATTCCTTGTGTTTTTTATTAGTCAAAAACACTGCACCTCTCTTGTGTCAAAGGGTATTCCCCTAATTCCTTTATTAAGCTTTTAATTATATTATTTATTAGTGAAATTTTTTCCATTAGAAAAAAGGTCTGATGCATCCAAATTGCCTAGTTATAACATCACACAGGTTAAATTGACAACCCATATATTATAAGCCGTCAAAAAACTTAACTTTATTTAGATTTAGGATGTATTTGAAAATTTTAAGATATAGAATGATACCATAAATAACAGTTGGAATTAACTGAGACCTTTTAGGAAATATCAAAGGATAATTCGTACATTTTACCTAAAACCTTACTTCAATATATTTGCTCTTATTATGGAGCACTTGATTCTTTGTTAAGGCTTCAGTAAATTTGTTATCAATAATGATTTTTGTTGCATGAATTCACTCTAAATAAACATTTTTAACAACCTTCTCGACTAAATACCATGACAAGTAGAAGAAGTAGTTACAATATACTCTTATTCAGAAATAGAAAGTGTGACTATGAAATGTTTCTCTGAACGCTAAGGGATTACACTATTTTCTAAAAAAATTAGTAATAGTTTTTTCGATGATCAAGATCTCTAGCAAAATCAATAATAAAAAACTCGTTAAACTAAAGCTTTCATAAAATGAGTAAAATATATCACAATCAGTGGTATCTTTGAGATACTAAGGAATTTTCTTAGTTGTCTTCAAGTGAAAATTTAAAGTTGTCTCTATAAATTGACTAATAAATCTAACTGCAAATAAGATATTTGTCCTTGTGCAGGTTAAGTATCTTAAGCTTCTCACAAGACTTTAAGCAAAGTTGGATAGCTTTGTTTCCACATTTTATATAAGTCTTAATCGACTTATTAGTTAATATCTTTAACTTCTTAAAAAAGTGCTTGGTATAACTTTCTTAAGTGATGAAAATTCAATTCTTTATTTGGTGAACACGATCACATTCCACGACGCACTCTTTTTTTGAAATTATAGATAAAAAAAAGGAGGGCAGAACACTAATACATTGGCATGACAGAGGATTTTGTCAAAAGAGACACAATACGGGACATAAGTGTGTGAGAGCCAATTTTCATGTCCTAGAGAAGAAAGTCTATGATCTAGGATATAGGTGTGTTAAATTTTACGTCCATTTGCTAAAATAAAGTAAGATCTATAGCTTGGGATTCAAGCTTGATAGAACTCATGTCTATGTTATAAAAAAATAATGAGATAAATTATCTATGACATATTCAAATTTTTGATAGATTATTTTATGTATAAACAAATATTGCTATATTTTAAAATCTATTAAATATTTTAAGATTTATTATAATCATGCTTAAGTTATGTTAATTGTAACACCCCACTACTATAAAGTATATTCTTGAACATCCAGAGGACATTCAAGAATATATCCTATGAAAATGGCATGTTAAAGCAATCATAATCACTTAATATGGCATCAAACACTTTCGAAACATTGAAAAAGTCAACTTTTCCCATTTCATTCACTAACATAATTTACACTGTTGCAGTACATTCATTTAAACAAATATTTACATCATCAAAAGTATTTGAGATTTTACTACTCATTTTACAAAAAATCTACATGAAATGAGAAACTACATAAACACAATTTACAACTCCTCAGATGTCAACTGACCAGACCTTAGAGCCATTTCTAAATTCCAAAATGTTCTTTTAGAGTGCCTTAGGAACTAGCTCTCCTCTCTCGTTGCAATTTTAATGAGTTTTGTAAACTCAGTGAGTGAACCATCATTGATGAACTCACTCATATCAAAGCACAACATCTTATACTTAAACTAAATTTAGAGTATATCACATCACAAAAGTACATCATGAATTTCACACACATTTCAATTAAAGCTTTTCAGAATATTTCAATCCTTTTTCTCAGGCAATCATATTATCAAATGTACATATACATGGTAGATCATCATATCAACATAACTCATTAATTTTTCATAATCATTTATATAGTACATTTGAAAACATAATGCAAATACATATGCATATGTAACTCTACTTTCTTTATTATTTTGTTGTGACTGAGCGTCTTTTACTGTCCCATTGTGGATATCAAGCTTATTTCACATTCTGTCTCGTACTTATTGTAGATATCGGGATCATTAATCACTGAGCCTGTGGCTCTTTATGCACATATCTAAGCTTTAAGCTTTTTCAGACTAGCCACTCTGGTCA
This sequence comes from Erythroxylum longipes, assembly GCA_027563885.1. Lineage (NCBI taxonomy): Eukaryota > Viridiplantae > Streptophyta > Magnoliopsida > Malpighiales > Erythroxylaceae > Erythroxylum > Erythroxylum longipes. The sequence goes on from JAOQMS010000180.1 coordinate 30,805,091, forward strand.
CAACGCCTTTATCTGATCATGCATAACATGTAACGAAATGCATGAATTCACATATATCACACTTTCAATAGCTTTCATTCATTTCAGATATAGTCACTTTCATATTCATCAGACTTAAGTCCGACATTCAACTTTTCGTTGAGAATACACTTTCTTTCATATTCACAAACAATCAGAAGCACTTCCAATACGTTTCCAAATATCAAACTCCTTGAACCATTTCGAAATTATCAATCATATCAATCATAATTCAATAACTGAATTTAAGCAGAAATAAATCAATCCTTGTAAGAATCATCTAGTTTAACTTACAGTACGCTCTAGATTATGTTATTGCTTGGATGATCCGGCAATGTCTCGATTCTGGCATTCGACTTGTGTTTCTAAAATCATTCAATACAAACAAAATTTACATTACAAAGTTGATCAATCAAATACATATTCAATCATGTACATATATACATATGTCATGTTAAATGCATGCTCAATAACTTTTCCCGGGTATGTTTCCTTAATCACAATTCATGATCATTCAAACATTGTCACTTGGATATGTCTTGTTTGTACTTAGGTTTACATATAATTAGCTTGTTTAATCTAAATTTATCAATCAATCATCACACTAGTTCATTTCAAGAATTCAAGCCTAAACGCATCATAGTAAAGTACCTTATTATTAGTTGTTTCAAACATCACCTAAAAGACATCATTTCATTCTTTATGCTAACCCACGATCATGGTGGACCTTCCCACGATCGTGACAGAAGCCGTTGCATCTGGACACAGTCGTGGGATGGGTGCCACATCATGACATAACCTAATTATCCAGGCCACGATCGTGCACTGAAGGCTACGATCGTGCCTTGCCTTTCTTCCTTCATTTCTTCACGAATTCTCATGCATAGAAACATCATTAACACTCCAAATTTTTCAGAATTCATGTTCATTTATGCAACCTCATATAGATTTAAAATATTCCCAAATTCCAACTAAAAATTATTCAATTAATAGCTCATAAATCATGGTCTTTCGTGCATAAAAAATTAAACCAGAAACTATCATACATTATTATGCATATAGTCCTAGTTCTTTCTCAATTTAAGAACACTACGTTTACAACTTCCTTTTGCATACATTCACCTTCATTATACTTCAAATCCAGATCTAATTCATCCTTGAATCAACCTAATACCCACGGTTTTCACACACCAAGAACAAGTAGAAAACATCCAAGTTTATCCAACATTTTCCAGCATATATCATCGCCAACACCATATTCATTTCATTCCAATTCAAGCATCATCCTTATACCATTAATCATTCCATAAAAATCATATTATTACTTACTTATTTGTCTTCCAAATTAGATTAAAATTCTAGATTATACTAGTCCTCCGAGAAAGCAAGATCAACACAACCTTAAGGTGAAAATGAGCTAGTTTCAGCAACAAAATGAAGGTAACAATAGGCTGGTTTTTGGTTATTTTGTGAAGGATTAAAATCTAACTTTTGTGTAGTAATTTGAGCTAGGGTTTAACCACAATTCAAAGAGAATATGGATGCAATTTCGATGGAGAAGGTGAAGAACAAAGGAGAAGATTGCAGAACTATATAGAACTATACTTGCTGTAACTTTCTTCACTAGATGCTGGGTGTCTTAATTTGGCCAAGGCATTTGTCTTAAGGTATGTATGCCATGTATCAACCTAATATACTGCCATATATCCACATATTAAGTTACCATATGTCACCAATTAATCAGTCCACATATATATCTCCTAATTAATGATCCATTTGTCAATTATTTACTAGTCCATTTGTTATACATTTAACTATGCCAAATGTCACTCAATTATAGGCTTAGTCACCCTAATTTTTCATGTATCAATTTGTCCTACCACTTGGCATTTTTCCTAGTCCAAATGTACATATTAATTCATCAATCTCCCAATTATTCACAATTAATTCCAAATTACTAACTAGAATCCAATCAAATCAAAATTCAAGATATAACAATTCACAATTAACATCATGTTCATTTTAAATCTTTCATACCTCGGAATATATCAATTGAGTGCATATGCTACCTTAGTAATGTGTACCAAATTATAATTCATGTGTGTATGAAAATGATATGCATGTAAATGAAATGCTCAAAATGCTATTCCTCATTCATAATGATCTAGGGTTCTAACCCTAAGCATGTTCCAGAAATCGGATATTACATTAATAAAGGGAAAGTTATATAGAAATGCACCACTTAAAATTTATAATTAACTATACTTGTATAAACCTAGTTTATATATATGAAATTTCTAATCTTCATTGATCAAATTATTGATCAATCAATAGAAAGTCAACCGCTCTTGACTCTCGAGAACATAGGTATACCCAATTGATCTAACCTCATTAAAAATTATTTTCTTCTTTCTTTTTTTTATATGACCTATATTCTTGTTGCATATACTTTCCTAACAATAATAGAGATAAAAAAATGTTAAGTGTGATGTAGAAGGCTTCATTCAACTCTATGCTTCATGTGGAGTGACAACTTTTAAGTCTTGTATGACTGTGATTTGAAAGATAACTCGTACATGCAACTAGTTTAGTCTAGAACTCTGTTGAAGTTTAAATTAAAAAATTTATTTATTATAAGTATACATATTGTATCTTATAGTATAAAAAGTATCATCCCACGAAGATTATAGTAGTCATTCAAAAATTGTCGTAAACTTTGTTTAAGGTAAACAATAAGATAAATCACTAAACGTTATAACTAAAAACAAAGAATCAATAATTAAACAATGAAATAAGCAATAATGAATTAGTTGATTGATCAATGCTGAAAACTAATAATTACTTTTATCCTTATTTGTTTTCATTTTACCTTCTTGATTTACTACTACTTGACCATAGATATCTAATAATGTTGGTTACCCTCTCTCGAGATCTAACCAAGTAATCCTAATTAAAATAGATAGGAATTGAATTGTGACCTCTTGATTAATTAAAATTCTTCCTAACTTTGTAACTGGATTTGAATCAATCTTATAGTTAACTAATAAATAATTAAAATCTCTCTTCAATTACCTACCAATTTGATGTTTATAAATCTATTCAAGTACTAGCTATTGTTGTGCAATGCATCATAAATAATTCAATCTAATCTCTTGATTCAAATTGAATATAAAGCAATAAACATCACAAGCATATTTCATTAAATCAAGAATGTAAAGTTTAACAAATAAATCAAGATTAATTCCTAAAAGCAATTTAGCAATCATAGATGTAACTGTATATGCCAATTGAGTCATCATTAACATTTAACAATAAGGAAATAAAAGAAAAGACTAAAGAATCGAATTCGAATATCTTTTGTTTTCTTCCTTGAGATGAATTTCTGCAACTTTTGTTCTTTAGATTTTGCTTTTTTTTTTAATCTCCTCTTTTTGTGTTTTCTAGTTGCCTTTTGATATTTTTCTCTTCTTTTTTATAATATTAAGCCTTATAGGGTTTCTTTATGTGTTTTTGTTCCAAAAATATTCCTTAATCTTCAAAAGTATAAAAAAATCACGACTTAGAAAATCTCCTTTCAGAATTATGCCAGAGAGCTCACCACTGTGTTATTACTTCATGAGATGCACATTCATGCCAGATCTTATTTTCCAATTTTAATCTTTTATTCAGTTTTTCTTGTATTCATTCATCATTAAACATATCAAACAACCCTTGAAACATATAATTAATAATAAATTCTTGCCTTAAATAATAATCAATCAAACAAAACACATAAAACACTAACAAGAACATAAATCTAATTCCTAAACATATGATTATCATTTAAGAAAATGCTAAAAACACTATCTAATACCTAGAAAACAAAATATAATTCACACCTGTCAAATGTTCTATACTTAAATCATTACTTATCCCCAAGAAAAATTAAAATCACAAAACAAACAAACACACAATCATGCAACAATGTAATAATGGCACAATGACATCAAATTTCATGAAATTAACTTAGCCATAAACATCATTCACTTAAAACATTCCTACACACTAACTTATTTTATTCATGTTCAAGTGCTTTGATTTTAATACACATCAACCAAAATATTGACACATATTCATACATTTATGGCACATATAAGTATGCACTCATTTTTATTTATCAATTAAAGAGGTAGGCCATCATTAAATACCCACTCAACAAATCATATTGTTATCACAACTTATGGTTCATTAGACCCAGGCACTAAACAAATTTAGTTCCTATCCATAGAAAACAAAAGATAAATATGTAGAAGAATAACTAGAAACAATATAAATTATAATTATAAATTTCCCTTTTTCTTTCAATGAATCTTCTTGCAAGTTAGATTGAATATTGTTATTTATTGGATATTTTGACATATTCTTCGTGCTTTCCTTGTACTCTGATCAGAATTTTCACTTCTTTATGTTTATTAAGAATTAAAACTCGCCTCTTTTTTTGCCTCTAATCACATCCTTTTACCAGCTTATTTTCTGCCAAAGCTTTAAGGCCTTTAAAATTCATATATACTTACCTCATATATCAAATCCATAAAGAATCGTTGATGGCACTTTTCAAATACATGGTCTATGTAGTATGCAAGTTCAATAAAAACTTCTTGTTGGTAGTTCTAATCACCTTGTTAATAAGTCTATTTTAGTAAATTTGCTTTTATCACTTATCATATGATTGCTAAATGCATCATCAAGCTATCAAGTGTTCTTTTCATCTTTTAGATCATCCTTTACCATAATTAGTAAATACATTTGTTACATCTTCATTGGCTTCTACAAAATTTTGTCTTATCTTCATTTTTAAAAGAATTTTAAAAATAATGGCTATTCTTATCAGATGAATAACATTTCACCTATGTTTTCCATTTTTGTATTATTTATGCCAAAATTGCATCTTCCTATTCCTCTTCCTCTTCCTTGACCATATTGAAAATTATAACGTCAATTTCTAGTAGAAGAGTCTTGTTCACCTCTTTGTCTCCCTAGCTCTTATTCATGCCTCGTCTTCTCTTCTCTTTCCCTTTAACGTTTTTTGAACAATTCCTTTTAATCTTCTCTTCTCTTCATATGTTCATCATGTTCTCTTCGTTTTCTCTTCCATCGTCTCCCTACAATTGTAGTCAAGGTAAATTGTTGATGCATTTGTTTTGAGTTTTTTTTGTTTCATTATTGTTGTTAAATGCTATGTTCATGGTCAATTTTAGGGTGAAGCTTTGAGTTGTTTGCATTTATTTAGAATGTTAATGGTTGAATGTTTTGAAAAAAGGGAAAAGATAGAATTTTATTATTAGTTAGGGTTGAATTTTTTAAGACTATATAAAGTGTTTGATGAAAGTTCTCTTAAGTTTTTAGTGTTTTGTTTTGATAAGGAACAAATGTCCTTTCAAAGTTATTTGCATCATACTTAGATTACAACAAAGCGCATTAGCTTAGTTGCTTATTATTGTAATTTGAAGCTTAGGTTTTTATTTAATTAAATTTAGTATTAATATTAGTATTAAAATTTAGTATTAGATTTTAAATCATATTCAAAGTTATTGTATAAAGATTGCTTATTATAATATAGTATTAGAAGCATGAAGTTATTTTTTCAAATTAAACATAATTTTGTTTTTTCAAATTAAACATAGGTGTAATCAAAGAAGATTGGAAAGTGTAATGTTCTTTTCTACAAAGTTTACATGTCTAATGGAATTTTAATAAAATTCTTAATTGAAAAGGATGTAAAAAGACTTAGGAGTTTTAAATTTAAAGTGACTTCATTCTTGAGGTTGACAAACAAAAGAGCTTAATTGGAATTTTGAACTTTATTCCCAAGTTTTCATAATGCCAAAAATGCTTGTATTATATATATATACTTTCTCAACTTTCCTACCTAGTAGGTCCATATATGTTAGTTTGGGTGGTTTATAGACTAATTTTTGTGTATATACTTTCTTAACATTGTTATGTATATTATTATTTATGTATATGTTAGTTTAGGTTTTTTTTTAGCCTAAGTTTTATGTATATTATTGTTTATGTACGTGTTATGAATATTGATACACTAATAAGCTTACAAAGAGAACAAAAGATGCATTAGTTTACTATCTCATTGTAAAAGCAACTATATCATTGGTGAAATTAGGATTACGACGTTGAATGTAAATGATAAAAATACACAAAATTTAAACAAATGTATTATATTAAATATGAAATTGTCGTTTTTGCAATCCCTGATTTGTGTTGAAGAGCGTCGATAATTGTCCAACCTTGTCATTCTTCTTTGTAGTCTGCAGTTGTTCGTCTGTCCAAGTAAGTCGTCCAACTATTGTCTATCATATGTTATGCTTTGATAATACAATAATTTATGCTTGGTTTTTTATGAATGCAAAGGAGTTCTTGGTTTTTTGTTATTGTTTGGAATATTCTTAGAATCATTGATGAGTAGTTGTATGAATAATATAAGTATTTACTGCATGTCTAATAGGTTCAATTTGTTATGGATGATCCTTTCCATAATAAACCCCTAGGATGGTATATAGGTTGGAAACCTATGACGCAGCTTCCATGAGGCTTATTAGTGAAATATTCCACAAGCCTAGGAATCACAGCGAGAAGACCCTTTCTTGATTTATCCTCATCAAGATCTTGGGTTTGGGCCTAAGCTAACTACTTCATCCTTATCAACACCTACATATGTTAAGCATCTTTAAGAGAAGAACCAGTCACTTAAGGCTAAATTAGAACATAATGAACAAAACTTACAACGTACTAAAAAACAGTTGGCCAAGCTTGAAAAGATGGTTAAAAAATTACTTGGCTTGAATGATGTAAGTAGTGACGATGAAAACGATTCTTAGTCATTAAACTAAATTTTTTATTTTTTATTTTGTACATAAGTTTTTTTGTTAACTTTGTAATTAACATTTAATGATATTTAATTGTTTGTATACAATGCTTCCAATTTCCAATTATTTCTTATTATATTTTTGTATAATAAATTATAAAATAAAACTCTAAAAATTACATACATAACTTAGATTTAAAAAGTCACCAGTAATTATAATTAACATGATAAAATATTTAATAACAATTTATATCAAAATTTTCAAAATGTAGCTAAAAATATTTGTGTACATTTTAAAAAATGTAGCTAAAAACATTTGGCTATATTTCCAAAATCGTTGCTAATAAAATTTCATTATGGTTCATAAAACTTAGCAAAATAAATTTGGCTACATTTCCAAAATTGTCGCCAAAACCTTTTGTCTATGCTTCCCTTTCATCGCCAAAACTTATTAGTTATGTCTCTGTAAACATAGGTAAAAATATCGCTACGAAAATATAATGTATCAAAAAGTTATTGGCGACGATTTAGAAAATAGTCGCTATTATAATTTAGTATGTAAAAGCTCATCGCCAAAAATTATTTGCCTATATTTTTTACATATAGGGATTTGCTGATGAATATAAATCATCATTAATGGTCTTTAGCGATAATTTACGAACTTTTAGCTATGAAATTTTTCATCACTAAAAGTACATTCTGTTGTAGTGTAACTTTGCTAGTAAAGCTTGTTATGCTACTACAGCCTTCATATTGTCATTCATCCTTTCTTAATAAGATAGTCCACTTAGCTCATCTATGGTCATAATACTCACGTCTTTGGATTATTCAATAACTGCCATTATATAATTGAATTTCGAGTTAAGATATCATAGGACCTTTTTACTAGTTGAACATCTTGAATGGTTTTAATAAGCATCTCAATTTTTTTCACCACTCAATGGAAGTTAATGTATTTATCCTTTCATATGACAAAAATATTTTTAATACTATAAAATAATAATAAATTACCGACGGAATATTACCGGTGGAACACATTCCGTCGGTAATTAGTGACGGAAACTAACTTTCTGTTGACAACATTGACGGATTTACCGACGGACATAACATTCGTCGGTAAACGTGGAGAAAAAATATAGCCGCTTATTTTTCATCATACTATAGCAACGGAATATGAAATTCCATCACAAAATTAGGCAGCAATGGCTGGCGGGGAAAATGGTGAAATTGAATACCGATGAAACCACAATAAAAAACGTTCTGTTGGTAAAAATGAAATTGTTCATCAAAAAAATGACATCGTCTGGTTTAAATCCAAATGACGTTGTGGTTTTTAGCGACGAAAAATTACTGATGGAAGATGAACCATAGAAAATTACCGACAGAAAATGATATTTTGTAGGTAACATTGTTGGGAAAGATTACATTTTGCAACGATAAAACTATTCGTCGGTAAAAATGGAGGGAAGGGTAAAGTTTTCGATGGAATATAGCGATGGTAAAAGATTCTCGTCGGTATATTTTTGGGTTTACCAAAGGAAATGTGATCTTCGGTAAATTAAATCAATAAATTTTAGGGTAAACATCATCGTTTCTTTTGGCTTCAACGTTTCTAATATAACAAAAATGACGTCGTTTAGTTTAACACCAAACGATGTCGTTTTCCTACATATAGCCTACTCGACCCTCTATGCATTTCCATCTCCCTTGCGTTTTCCTCTCCCCTATCGTCGATGTGTCTTCTGGTTATCGACGTGTGTGAATGTTTGCCTTCTCCGCCCATTGTGATTGTGTCTTTCTGCGGAGGTAAGTCATTCAACCTTATTTCTCTGTGATTTTTTATATAACCCATATTGGCATATATGTTCGAAACTATGAGTTTTTGAGGTGTTTTTGCGTTTGTTTTGGATTGTCTATGGTGTATTTGTGTTGCAATGTTCTGGAAAACATTGAGGAAGGAAAAATACATGATTTGCTTAGGTTAATTGGGATGAATTTATTATGCCTTTGAAGTGTTCAACGAAAGTTTTGAGTGGGTTCTTTAATGGTTTTCTCTTTGTTTTAAATGTCTATAGTTGTTACAGTAATTATTTATTCTCATAAACCAGATTTCATGACTTGCTTTATTGGGATTGTAGTTGAGAAATCAATTATGTAAGTTCAAACAATAATGAAAATGACGAAATAATCGATGGGTGGGTTTAATACGTGCATAAGTTGTTCTATAAAATATTCTTATATAGTTGTGGCAATGGGATATTATTCGAAGTATGCTTTGATACTAATGTTGTTTATGTTTCTAATTTTTGTTCAATTGTATCGGGGCAGATATGAGTTCTTTTACTATTTAGAATCATTTTCGTTTCGTTATGTAATTTGCAATAACTGGATGGTGAGTTCAAGTATCTTTATATAAACTGGCTTATTGACTCAACATGTTTCCTTTTTTCTTCTTTTAGATCCGATTTAGTAAATAAATTGAACAAAAAAAAGAAGGATTCTAAAGGTTCAGTTTTGTTCAATATAAGATAAATCATTCAAAAAAATCCAAATTTGCTTACCGATTGATTTTAGTGTTTAATTCTTTTTTGTTGGTTTAGTTGACTACTTGAAATTAGATTTAGTCTATATAGCACTTAAAATTGCTATATAGATATGGTAATTCATATTAACTATATTATTTATATATATTAAATTGTTTGTTAGTATGTATAAATAGTTTAGTTTATACGAGCCATAATAACTATAAAGATCATTATAATGATAATTCCAAAAAAATTTCTGTTAACATATCAATACCATATGGTTAGATGTATCATCTACTTAATAATTGGTCTTGATATATCAATTTCTTGCTATAATTTGTTTTCCTCCATTGAATCGCTTCATATAAATAAGTCTTATATGGTAAGGAGGTTTTAGTAGTAGTTATACCATACGAAAATTTGATATTTGGTAATCCGAACAAAGGAGACCAAAAGAGTAATTATTGTTTATTCTTATTTTCAAGACTCTAAGGACTACGTACCAATCATGATAGCCATTATCCTACCATACGCAGGGATGCTACCATCCTAGTCCTCTTTGGTTTCCTACTATGCCTCCTTTTCTGCATTGATGAATAATGATGTTGCTATGAAGCACTTATAAGGCATTGATTCATGAGAAGTTAAACAGTATGTCAATAATAAGCTAAGCTATTTATTGATGACTTGTGTGACTATTTCGATCACAACCAACTTATTAAATTTGTAACCATATGCTTATCTACCAAGATTTGACCTAAAAATAATAATAAGAAATAGAAAATTTAGAAAACAAGAGGATTTGATGAATTTCATTGTTCACCAAAAGGAGATTGTTGATAATTTTGATGGGATTGAGGTTAGCTGGGGGCTTCTTAATGAAAATGATGATCAAAGTGGTGGAAAACAAAGATGTTATACTAATGATGAGGATAGATATTTCGAGTTTTGAAGAGAATGATAGAGATATTATCTTTAAGAAGGACCTGATTCATATACTATGCACTCATGGAGCTACTTTGAAGTAAGAAGAAGAGGTGTTATAGCTCTTCACCAAGAGAAGCTACCGAGCAATTGGACTAATATGAGTTCAAAAATTTATCCACATTTGACATTATAATGAATGATCTAGACATATTGTTATTAAAGGAATATTTCTACAGAAGAGTAGGTAAGGTTTGGAAAAAGGGCTATTAATTGTATGATCCTCTTAGAACTGAAATCAAGTTTAATCGTAAGACGCTAAGTCCAATTACTTGAAATATGATATAACTTAACTTGGAAGTGTTAGGTCAGATGATGATTTAAAGGACAACGAACCTTTGAATGATCCATGTAATGAATTTGTTGAAATTTTATTTGGAGAGGATGAGGAGGGTTAGAGATCTGAAGAAGAGCTTGAGTTTGATTCAAATTCTTCAGAAAAAGAAGATGATTTTGATTTACAATTAAGTGATGATAGCGATTAATTTGTGTTTGTAATTGAATATTATATTCAAGTAATCAATTATTTCCTTTTCAATATATTGTATAAAATATTGAAATCAAATTGTAATATTTCTACAAAATTCAATCAAATATTAATTTCAGGTTGAAATATGCCACCAAAGAGAAGACAAGATATGATGTGACCAAGATTCAGACCATGATTTGGAGGTACTTACTGTACAGGTGAAGCATCTCATGGTATAGCAGCTGGAGCTGAATCAGCTCCTCCCCCTCCAGCTACTACACTTGTAGCTCAGGCATCACCTATCGTACCTACTAGTACACCATCTATAACCCTTACATCATCCACTACCCCATATCGATAGAGATATCAGGGGTAAATAATGCGGATGAAGGAGGCAGCCGCCAGCCTAGAGCTGAGAAACCTGATGGAAGAACTTACATCACAATTGTCAATAATATGTAAGTGAAAAATACATGAAACACTATATGTTTATAATTAAGTTATAGGTTTAAATTTTAAAAATGGTATAAATTTATTTATTTTTATATTAGATTGATTCCATCTGAACTGTGCTCAAGAAATATGACATCCAAATTCAAGGAGAAGATTGATCTTGAGGGTTATGTATGGAAGAATATCTCTCAAGCGACAAATGAATTTTACTATCACGAGTTTTAGGTACAAAAAAATTATTATTTTCTTTTTTAATAAATAATTTTATACATTAATTAGATAAATATTATTACGTCATAAGTATTTATCGAATGTTTTTCCTTTTGTTTCAAAAAGAATTTTTTTTGGAGTCTCAATTTGACGCGATCATTTATAGAGTATGGGAGAGAAGAGCACGTACATGTTATCGAGACTTTGTTGCTACGATACATAGGGTCGGTGTACGACCGCCTTACATTGTTGAAGAAATATGGAGTCGTTGGCAGCAGTATTAGACATCACCTAGGGCAATGTCCATTTTAGAGTGTAATTCGAGTAAAAGACTTGGAGGAACTGCGCAGAGAGTCTTTCCGTACATACGGGATGATCTATTACCCACCACGAGCACGCAGAGAGATTTGTAAGTATCTACTCTTTACATTTATATTATCATTTCTTTACTTTGTTGTATTTCAATTAAATTTGATGTGTGAATTTTGGAATTAAAATATGTGTTTCTTGTTGAGAATGATGATGTTATAAATGTCTGGTGCCATATGTGGCTATGTTATTGAGTTATTTTCTTTGTTCAACAGGATGTAGATATCATAAAAATAGAGGAAAGTTTGCCGAAATTTTTATAAACTCTAGTTCACTTATAACATTTTATTCTTATGCAGGAAAAGTTTATGGGTATGAGCCCTACATCCCGTCAGCTCTTTTTGCACACTCACACTAAGAAGCATGACGGTGTGACATTCGTCAACACCTGTTGTAGAGAATTAAATGTATGTGAAAAATTTATGGTTTAATATTAATGCTTAATAATTATCACTTGCTAATATAAACATTGCCTGCTGATAGGACCAAGTACAAGAAACCATTTAACGACAGTCTCAGCAGTTTGAAGATGGTGATGAGACTGAAATCTATCTTCATGTAGTGGGTGGTAGGGACCGTCGTGGAAGGATATTCGGCTTAGGTTTATTTGCGAATACATGTTATTCACAATCCTCCACATCCAGTACAACAACATCTACTAGGCGGCCCACAACTAATGAAGTCCAAGAGCTTCGGAGCATAGTGCAGACATTGGCAACTCAGTTGCAACAGTCGATGGAGTACATAGCTTAGCTCCGTAATTAGATGGATCAGTTGAAGGAAAGGGGTAGTACCTCATCGCACCAACCAGAACATCCGCCTTCACCAGATCAGTAGTGTATTTTGGTCATTTCATTTCAATTACAAATACTTATTATGTATAATGTAATGTTTTTATGATCAATTAAGATATTTTTAATTTTATATCATCAATCAAATTTCTGTTTAAACAAATTAAATATATACTATTAAATTCATAACTGTTTAAATTATGTATCAACAATAACATCATCAAATAAAATTTATTGACGGTATTATTTTTTTAAAAATTTTTTATGGCAGATTTACTGACGGAATCCCAAACTTCCATCGGTAAAATGATGTTAATTTACCAACGGAAACCTTAATACCATCGGTTATCACAGATGGAATAATGAATACCGTCGCTAAATTGTTACCGACGGAATGATGCTATTAGTAAACTCACCGACGGAAAGAAAACAACCGTCGGTAATGTTTTACAAAACTTACCAATAGAAAAATCAAACAGTTGGTAATTTTCTTCTGTAAATATATCGACGGTCAATCGCAAAGCTAACTGTCGGTATATTTATCGGTGGTTTAATTTTTCTGTCAGTATATTTACTGACGGTATATTTAATTGGCCGTTGGTAGAGTTACCGACGGTTTAATTTTTCCTTCGGTAACTTTTAGCAACGGCCGTTTCTATGACGCCTTTGTCCGTCAGAAAATTCCGTCGATAATTTTACTTACTGACGGAAATTCCGTCAGAAAATCATATTTTTCTTGTAATGAAACCTAGTTCAAATATTCTTTTTTGAAAAATAAACTAAAATTTAAATATTAGCATACTGCTAAGATGGCCTATAATATCAATGACGGACTTCAATACTCATTTTGTTGAAAACAACTACATGATATGGATTATATATATTTAAACCGATAAATTGCAAATAAATATTTCAATACATCCCCGATATATATAATTTAATTACCTCTTTTTTTTTCAGATCAACGGGTAATTAATTTCATTGCGTTTAGAAACTAAAAAAAAAATTGAGAACCCTAGAAAAGAAAATAGAAACTAGGTAGAAAAATGGTTGACGTGTACTACAGCAACGTAAAATAGTTTTTCCCCTTTTGGGCGCTGGCTCACATGAATGCACAAAAGCACAGAAGCTTGAAATTAGAAAGTGTATGGTATGGATCGTGCCAGGAAACCAAACAGCTTACACGTCTACGGATTTGTAAATGTTAAAATTAACATATCTCATGGGACTAGGAGCAATTTGTTTCCTCTTTTTTTTTTATAACTAATTTAAAAGTGTTTATTAGCTTTTACTAATAGATTTTTTAAAGTGCTAAAGTTGGACTGCATATGTGAATGTAGTGATGATAGATTGCCCATGATTTAAACGATTGACAGGAGGGTTCTACGTGATCATAGAAGGCTAAAAATAAAGCAAGAATATGAATATGACTTTCTTTATTTAGTTTATTCATTTACATTATTATACTGTATTCTATACGAACAAATTGGTTTTTGAACTCTACCTACGCTTCACCTATATAAGCCCACGACTCTCCCCTAAAATAACTGTAAGAAGTATTTTGTTTGGATATAGCAGCGAAGGACCCTTGATGCTTCCTTCTAATCCAGTTCATTACCATATTGACGTAGCCGAGATATGTTCCTTCGCTCTCTTTTTCTCTTGTCTCTCCTGTTCTCTCCCTATATGTGTGCATGTATTCCAATTTCCAACTTCCTGACGTCCATAGTCATTTAGTTTCAAAGTACTAATGATTGCTAAAATTGGTTTGCAATTTCGTTAAAAGGGAAGTAATCCTTTTTTGTTCCTTGTGAAAGGATATGGTATATCTTTCAGGGTTGTTACTAGACGGTGTTTCAATTATTCTGAGAGCTAACCATCTCTTTGATCTCGACTTTTGCGGGCATTGCTTGTACATTTTAAAGCTGGTTCTACATCTAACAAGTGTCGTTACTGTTCTTGTCTCGACGATTATTAACAGCTAAGAGAGTTTCCTTCAGTTCACTCATGGGTTGCAGTAGGATTTAATTACCTGCCGACTCATTCATCCAAATACTGAGTTTAAAGGGGCGAGCAGAGTACCCAGTAAATGTGTGAATGATGCGGGAGACAAATTGAATCTTAAGCTTCCTGTACTTGGACTGAAGGGAGCTCCCTTTACTCTTTGTCTCATCCTTTCATCTGTATATTATTTATCTAGTTTAGTCTCTCGCGCGAAAGATTCACATATAATATGGCTTGTGGATACCAGTCTCTTTATTCTATTCCTCAACTTAAAAAGCCATTTGACTTATGATGAGGTAACGCTCTGCTCAACCTTGAGTTTATTCACTTAGTGTTGGATAGTGTTTAACTATGATGATTAATTATCACAGCACTATTGCAAGTAGTTACTTGTTCTAGCGACCTAGCTAGAAAGCTTTCTGTATACGAATTATGTCCAAGTTATAGTATATTCATGACTTTTCTCTGAAGCCTTGTCAATTATTTCTGTAGACGTTTTCTTTGCATCTTATAAATATGTGAAGAAACAAATAATATACAGTATTTTAAATAATATTATAATGATAAGCATCAAAATGATGATTATCTCGAAGGATGAAAGGGTAACAGCTTGTGTGAAATGTGCCATTCGATTCGCTTCAACAGAAGGATTTTGTGGCCTGCAGGAAATTGGTAGAAACTAAATTCTCAAGGTTTTGGACATCTCGCAACTTTTGTCTTCCTGCACTTTATTTCAGACTGTCTAAGGTGGCCAGTCATTCCTTTTAGGAAGACTCCAAGTAATAATCACTCACACAGGTGGAAACTGAATAAGGGTTTTAGACTCTTATGGCTTCTGTCAGATTGATTCTGGAGCGTTGTCAGGGCTTTAGAGGCAGTGGACATGAGAAAGAAGCTACAAGCAAAGGCTTCACGACATTAGCTTCCTGGGTCTTGTAACTCTTGGTCTCTTACTGTAACAACTCTTGGTCTCTTACTGTAACAAGTTTCTACGTAGTTAGTCATGTTTCTGCAGATACGCAATTCCCAAATATCTCCAAAGTCCTGTTCCGTAGCTGTGGTTCAGTGAAGTATTTATTATGTCTACACATACTCTCTGATCAAAGAACAGAATTTCCTCCGTTTTGTATTTGTTTGCGTTGATTACGACTGTTGGAGTCAGATTTTGTAACATCCAAGGTCCAAAAATAAATAAATTTGGCTTAGTTTTTGTTCTCTAAACATCAATTTATGCCTAATTCTTGTAGAGTTGGGGGCTGGAGGTGGTGATCATCATCGATGTCATTCCACCTTTACCTACCTGACCGTATGGTGTGTCATCAATTAAAAATGTGGAAGAAGTTATTGTTACGTTATGTTAAAGACAAGTATCGGAAATGATCTGCGAAACCATACTCGAGAGAGTTATCTAATACTATTGAATGGCTTTAATTTTAAGGTTAATGATTCAATAATCGTCTAATTCCGGTTTTAGTGGCTTTGATACCGGGCCGTAGAATTGATTTTATGTGGTTATTTATGCATTTATACCTTTTCAACACCAGAGATCTGCGGGAAAGTGGGTCCAGATAAGCCATAGCGATATTTAAAATTTAAAGTAAGATGAGATTTACAATTTTAACTTTGTTCCAATTTTATTTGAACATATAATCAGTTTACAAAGAATAATGCCCATTCCAATGAGGAATTTAAATTAAAAAAATCTGAAGTGCAACGTTATTTTAATTCTAATGCTGTCAACAGCAATCTTAATGTATTTACCATGGATTAAAGACAGATTTTCTACTTGAGGACATTGAACATGGATTAAATACAGGATTGTCAGCTTCATTCTTTTTTTTTTAAACAGAAATTTTTTCCAATATTAGATGATTACTACACAACATCGTGAATAAAAATTCATCGTGAGGCTCCTTTAATTTCCCGACTTCTTTCCTCTCCGCTGTTCATTTTATGCATTTTGGTTGTTCTCGAATCACCATGATTTATCTTTCTTACTTCTTATTACATTAAAAATTAAAATATAAAAAAATCAATCTGATCTTTTCTTTTGTATATTTGCACAGATACAAGAGAAATGTTATAGTACTGCCTAATTTTTTTTTTCCTAGTTAAGAGTTCATCGTACAAGTAAAATACTAAAGACAGCTGACGAGTTCTCTCTCAAAACTCAAATTACATTAATTGCTAAATTTCAACATGTTTTCCCGGGTTGCCTCTTTATAATGTGAACAACTAAACACAAAACCGCATTGAAAAATGCAATGATGCTGGCAATTACGGTGATGAATTATATTTTTCTTAAGATTAGGGTATGCCTAACCCAGCATAGGTTAGAATTAATGTCACTAATCACTGTCTCCTTACGCAAGTAATTGACTGGATAAAACCCTTTTAACTATGGTTGAGTGACTTACTCATAATCATTGAAGGAAAAGAGAATATTGTATAGTAGAGTGGAATCAGTCCTCATCAATGTTGCCACATACATATAAACAACAAAAGTAGGGTTCTTTGCACCGTGGGTTCTCTGTGCTTCTTTCCCAAACGAATCTCTGAAAGAGAACAATTATTCCCAGGACAGGCGTTTCATTACAGTTCTTATCGCAGAACAGGCGTTTCATTACAATTCTTATTACTACTACTACTCTGCTACTATTTATTCCTTATACTCCAACACTATGCTAAATATGGACACCATCTTTTTCTCGAAGTCTCTTTCTGCTTTTCTCCATGTCAGACGACTTCTTTCTGGGTCCTTTACGATTGATCGTATCCCATCCAAAGTTTTAATTGCCTTTTTTTTCTTGTCCTTATTCTTCGGTAACTTTCTCCGGGTGCTTTGATTACATTAAACGGGAGTCTCCCTCATGTCATAGTACAATTAGCGTTGATTCTGTTGGTTTGTACAAGTTTAACTATGTTACAAGAAAAGGGCCTGACCAATAAACTACTAGTGATCGATGCAAAACTGAAGGTTTAGGAAAGAAATTTGAAGTTTAATTAGTTAATAAGATGGGTGGAGTCTTTTAAAACTTAAAAGAACGGTAAAAGGCTCCTCATTTCCCTTTATTGTCTGGGACCTGCATGTTCCAGCCCATTTGGAAAAGTTGGAACCATTAATTAACTGGCATTAATATCTTAATCAGGCTGTCTTATCTAAAGATATGATATAAAATCTTCTGGGAGACGTGAAATTGGCTGAGCTTCCATCGGTTTAGGAAAGAAATATGAAGTTTAATTAGTTAATAAGATATGCGGAGTCTTTTAAAACTTAAAAGAACGGTAAAAGGCTCCTCATTCCCCTTTATTCTCTGGACCTGCATGTTCCAGCCCATTTGGAAAAGTTGGAACCATTAGTTAACTGACATTAATATCTTAATCAGGCTGTCTTTATCTAAAGATATGATATAAAATCTTCTGGGAGATGTGAAATTGGCTGAGCTTCCATTGGCATATGATGGATAGACACGAAATAAACCTAAAATCGTGGCCTACTTCCTGTGATACAATGAACACATAGTGAAAGGCATAACTTCTCGTCCTAGCTAGTTGATGTGACTATAATAATGATAGATACTTCGGACTTTGTCTGTACCTTGTTGCCGGGTGTAGTCATATTTCTATATGTATATCAATAGCCATTCTTTAGATTAAACGACCAATAGAAACTGAGATGGTAACCATACGAATTTATTCTTTAAATAACCAAATTTTATATTAATTTTAACATTGATTATCGTCTGAGGGTCAGTTTTAGAGCAATTGATAAGGTTATTCTTTTGTGACTGAGTTTTAGAGCAATTGATAAGGTTATTCTTTTGTGACTGTAACGTCACAAATTTGAGTAACATAAATAACCTCTTTGTAAAAATATAAAAGAAATGTTGCGTATAATTAATGTATCTGTCCTAACCCTAGCAAATCCGAGAGCCTCATGTACTGAGGTTTGTTGACTTTTTATTAATTATTGTTCGCCAGACAATCTTTATTCAAATAAAATTTGAAGAACTTTTCGATAAGCTTGAAGCATGTGAAATTACATTATTCAAATGGAGGTACTTTTACTTTCTTAAAATTGAGGATTGATCGTATTGTTCGAGCTTTAAAATTTATAAATCCTCAAATATCGTAAACGCACAAGTAGTGGCTGTAGTATAAGAGGTGTTGATTTCACAAGGAGGAGGAGTAATCTAATTCTATGTTATCCAAGGCTAAGGAAATTGAAGCAACAAAATTAAAGTTTACAAGAAAAGTAAATTCGAGAAATTGATTGTAATTCAGAAAATAACACAAAAGAAATGAAATTTTAGCAATGCAGAAATACAGTGGAAATCAAACAAGAGAAATTAATCAAGTTATGAGAAAGGAATTTTACTTATCATTAATAATAACTTAGTCGATTATGTGTTAATGCGGCATAGGTTTTAGATGATTCTAGGGCTGATTACTTCCTCTTGTGTGCATTTAACACAGGATCTCTCTCCGCACAATTACTAATCTGATTCGTTGCGGGTTATATTAAATCACCTAACTCTCATTAATCCGATCTAATTTATTCAGTTCACCCTTTCAGTTTATTACTGAATTATGCAAGAAATGTAACAAATTACAATACCCAATCCAAATAACACAAAATTAACACGAATAATATTAAATCAAAATAAAATCTGAAGGACACTTTAGAAGAACATCAATATTCCAAATCCTATCATCATACTATCCATCTCAATTCTATACAATAATAAAATAGAAACGAAAAGGAAATACGACATGGAATAGATGATAGAAAGCAACGACATTGAAAAACCTCCTGATCTAGGAAACACGTCGAGTCAGCTTCGTCTTCGTCTTCCTTCTTCTTCTTTCTCTCTCTCGGTATTATCTCTTAGGGTTTCAAGTGTGGCTGCACGAAAAAGCTCTCTCTTTTCTTTACTTGTTGTTCTTTAAATAATTTTTTATGTTTTTGGTAACCCTAGGGTTTTTTTGGGGTCGAAAGGTCCAAAAAGTCTCTTGAAATGTGATGTTTGTAAGCATCTGTGCGTCTGACAAACGTAGGCTCACATCTGAGCCTTCTGTCACGATTGCGAGTCTTTGTTATGGCCTGAGTTCCATCCAGAACTCCTCCGTTATTCGATATTGACCTTGAAACACTAGCAAACACATCAAGATACTTCAAAAATATAATATTTAAGCTCAGAAATTTATACTAACCATAAAACACTTCAAACACAAATAATAAACAACCTAACACAATTCTAACCTAAACATATACTAAATGATCGAGTTAACTGCTAAACACATATCAAACTATGCCCTAAAACACGATGCAATTTACATTTATCACATTCCCACACTTAAACATTTGTTTGTCCTCAAACAAATAAAATAACAAACAACACAAAATCATAAAGCACATGATGCAATAATAAGACAATGGCTTCAACTTCATGAAACAAATTTAACTCTAAACAAAATCATTCAAGTTGTTCCAAATTATTAACATGCAAAATTATCATCTAGGAGCTCTCGACTAAATATACATATTAATCAAAACTTAAATGTCAAGTTTATTCACCCCTTTCAATTGTACACACACATTGATAATTATTTGGTCAATCAACTCTATAACTACTCCTAAGTATGTTTTCATGAAAAGTTAAGCTACTTACAAGTTTGGTAGGTTTTATTATAAAACATTTTTTATTACTTTTTGTGGACATGGACTTAGGCTTTTTACACGAAGGCAAACATTGGTAATGAATGTCGATCCAGTTACCCAACTAAGTTGTGTTTTTAGTAAGTTGCTTGGTCAGAACGTCATTATAGTCTTTTGATGTGAAGGTGCACATTTGTGATGCATGTCGATCTAGTTACTCGACTGCATCACGTTCTCAACTAGCTACTAGCTTTATTCATAACCTGAAGGCCAGTGGAATAGTTATTTATTTAAAATTTTCAAACACTTATTCTTCTTTTTTATATTTATTTATTAATGCCTACCTTATTGATTTAGCTATTCGTTTTCATGAAAAAAAATACTAGCAAAGCTACTTAGTCAAAAGACCTAAAATTATGAATGAATGTGAGAACTTATAAGGTGATAAACTAATACTGAATCCTAATTAACTTGCATATTTTAGCCAAAGAATCTAGATCGCTAATTTCACAAGCTAATGACTTTTCACAACCTAATAGATTATGTTAAAAATTAAATCAATTTCGTTCCATCTAAACCATTGATACATTCACACAATTCACAATATGTAACCTAAATGCACTAAAATAACAATTTGCAAAATTCACACTCAAAGAAAAATATACAACCCTCCCCATACTTGAATAACACATCCTCATTGTGAGAAGGAGATAAACAAACAC
>JAOQMS010000180.1:30826256-30838050 GCA_027563885.1 Erythroxylum longipes
TCAATACAATTTTAAGCACTTATAACCTATTCCAAATGACTATTTTACCCTTCCCATTGGTGAGGGGATGTTACAGATTCTCTCCTTTTAAGTGAATCCATTTGCAATGAGTCTTGCCTTATATTGCTCAATATTGACTAATGAGTATTCCTTAGTCTTTAAAACCCATTTACATCTTGTGGGTTTTACCCTTTTAGGTAACTCAATAAGGTCCCACACATCTTTACTCTTTATAGAGTTCATCTCCTCTTTCATGGCATCATGCCATAAGTCCAATTCTTTACAGCTTATCGTTTGCAAAAATGATTTAGGATCATTTTTGGCTGCAATATTAAAGTCATTTTCTTATAGATACACCATATAATCACTATAAATTGCTAATTCTCTTCTTCTATTAGATCTTCTTAATATTGTCTCAACAATGTCACCAAGAGGTTCTTGTATAACTGGTTGTTCAATATTTTCACTTGATTCTTGAACAACTGGATCTATTGTATTTTTAGCATCTTATGGAATTTCCTGATTATCATTCACTGTTTGTTGAGTTTCAACAACTGGTTGCAAAACATGTGTTTAAACTTAAGGGATGTTATGAATGATAATCTTCCTAGTATCGAAAATGGAAGCTTTAGTACTTGAATATTCCTTTTTAGAAACTATATCCTTAAATTGATCCCTTTCACTAATTAAGTCATTCTAAAGAAACTCAAGAAATATGCATTTCTTAATTCCACAAATCTAGTGTGATGAGATGGACAATAAATCGGTATCCTTTTAACCTTTCAACATATTCATAAAATACCCATTAGTGGTCTTTGGTTCCAATTTCTTCTCTTGTGGATTGTAAACCGTTATTTCAGACGACATCCCAAAATGGGTACATGTTACAACTCAAACCTTTAAATAATTCAAAAGGCCATTTTGGCACTGTTTGTGTTATCAAGCAGTTTAATACATGTAGTTACTTTTTAAAAGCTTTAGTCCACAAAGACTTAGGAAGTTTGGAACTACTTAACATACTTTGTAATATGTAAAATAAAGTTTGGTTTCTTCTTTCAATCACAACATTTTGGTTTAAAGAATCAAGCATGTTATAATGGGCACCAATTCCATTTTCTTAAATAAACTTCACAAATAGGCTAGATGTGAGTCCATCTTTAGTGTATCTACTATACTATTCTCCACCTCTATCTGATATCAAAATTTAATTTGCTTGCCAAATCGTTTTTCTACTTTAGGCTTAAAAGCTTTAAAGATGTCTAATGCTTCGTTCTTATTATAAAGCAGGTAAAAATGCATATATCATAAGTAATCATCTATAAAAGGGATGAAGTATTTGTGACCGCACGAGTATATATCTAGACTATATATATCAGTATGTATGATCTCTAATATGTTTGAACTTTTATAGGCAACTTTTTTGTGACTTATTGTTCTGTTTTTCCTTTATGCAGTTTACCCAGGTTTCAAAATCTGTAAAATCTATAATACTAAGTACTCCATCCTTTTCTAGTCTTTTGATTCTCTCTATACAAATGTGTCCTCATATCTAGTGCCATAATATAGAAGAAGCTTTATCTTTTAATTCCAGCATGCATATGTATTACATTATAGCAGACATTATTTTGCAAATCTAATCTAAAAAGACCATTTAAAATTGTATCATTTCTAATAAATTTTGATTTGAAAATTAAATTTACTAATATTTCATCAAAAAGTAAAGAATATCTAAATGGTACAAGCCTTGAAACATAAATTAGATTTCTAGAAAAGTTTAAAATATAAAAACTTTTTCTAACTTTAAAAATCCCCACTCTTTAGCTTGAGATTTCAATCCCAAATGGCCTTTATATATAAGGAAATCTTATTTTTGAAAAATATATACTGCTCACTTCCTATTGATTTCCTTAGATTTTGCAAGCCCCGTTACACATTTGTAATGTGAATTGTACAATGAAAATCAATCCACCATATGTCATAACAAATGTAAACCATCTTGGATTCATAATAGACAAGTGAGATTTTAATATCTTTAGACTCAAGCCATTTCTTGTACCTTTCATAATCCTTCATTATCTGCCATTTCTTTTTACAAAGATAGATAATAGATTCCTTTTTGCTATTTGCTTGGGTGGGCATTTTTGCCTTTCCTCTTTGGTTTGATTTGACTCTTAGGCTTTCCTTGGATTGTTATATGTGCAATACTAGAATTTTCCCCTTGTTCCACAAACAACTTTCCCTTCTTTTGTACACATATGGCCATTTCTTAATTGTCCAATTTTCTTTATGTGTATTAAAAAATATATTGAAGGGACTATATGGTTTTGGGAGTGTGTTCAAAATATAGAGCACAAGGAAAGAATCTAACATTCAACTTCAAGTGTCTTCATCTGACCCACAATGTCCTGTAACTTTATGATGTTCTCGTGAAACCATGAACAATGATGGGGTCCTTAGTGTCCTAAGTTATCCTTATATAGGCAAGTTTATATCAAACTAGCCATTTAACTCAGGAAATGGCTACCTAAAAACATGATAACATTACCAATACTCTGATGAACATTAACAAGCTTCATTGTAACCGTTAGGCTACTCTTACAGTAGAAAGATAACTTTAACAATTACGGTTTTTGATTTAGAATTTAAGTTTCACCTAAAATTTTTACTTATATGTTCTGTTCAACCATTGAAATTCGTAGTTCTATTTTTGTTAAAACTAACAAGCAATTTAAAAACAATAAAATTATCCCGTTCAATATAGTTTCAAAGAATTGAGGTAATTAGACAATTAATGAAAATGAATAATTTGTTAGAAGCCTACATCTCTCATAAAATTTCTAAATTTGGGGACTAAGTTCATGTTTCACACATGTCTTTATCTCTGTTCTTGTAATTCCTGTGTACAGGTGGCAACATTTTTTACCTTCATTTGTTGTTAAAGTAATGAGTAATCATATAGTGTCACATGAAAAAAGCACTATTATTTTGTCTTTCATAGTGATATGATTCTTTCTTCATCATTCTACATTTACTGAGAAACATCAAACTGATGGTGATGCCTCACCAGAAAAAAATAATTTAAGGAACACGTGGTTGGTGTAATATAACAAGTTGCAAATTCTTAACTTCTTTTAGTTGAGAAAAATTATGAAAATAATGAAGGTCTATTATATTTTATTTCAAGTTTTATTATCTAAATTCAATAAAATATCCTGTTTAGTTTATTAACTAAAAATATATAGTGCTTAATTATTTAAAATTAATAATTATTAAAAATTATGACTAATATAATATAATATAACAATTTAATTTAATTTAATTTTTTGTTGGGCAGTTGTACAATGTAAACTTTAGCAAAGAATTAGTTGTAAATATTTTCTTACCAATTGCTTGATTTTAGGCATGCGATAGGAAGACATAATTGTATATATTATTGTATGCAGCATTGTGTTTGATAAATGAGCACAAGAATTTTCTTACAAAAACATTATGAAAATCTTATATTAAAGCCCAAGGGCTCATTAAATATTAAAACCAACAGAACCATAGAAATTTGATTCTGACCACCATGAATATGGAGAAGACAGCGGGAAGAAGAGTGAAAGGAATAATAAAGAATTAGTGATCCTTTCACCATACTACTTGCACCCATCAGACAATTCAGGAACACTAATCACACCTGTGCAACTCGGAGTTGATAACTATAAAGAATAGGGAAGAGCAATGCAGAATACACTATGGGGTAAGAAAAAGCTCATGTTCGTTGAAAGAACTTTAGCCAAACTGGCGGATGATTCACCAGAGATTGATGAGTGGTATATGGTGAACTTGATGCTGGTTGCTTAGATCCTGAATACAATCGAATAGAACTTACTTTCCACCATAACTTATAAAAAGAACATATGAGAATTATGGGATGAATTTTGATATAGGTTTTCTATTGGGAGGGGAACAAACATTTACTAGCTCAGGATTGATCTTGTCACCTGCAAGTAGGAAGGGCAACCTATCGTAAATAACTTCAGAAAGGTAAAAATCATGTGTGACAAGTTGGTTAATTATGAACAAGTCCCTACATATTGATTTAATGGCTGCAAGTGCAATATAGCGGATGAACTAGAGAAGAAGTATGAGAAAGAATAGATATATCAATTCTTCATAGGACCTGATGATGTGGTGTACGAGACTGTGCAGTACACTGTTTTAAGTATGGAACTATTACTGAGCTTAGTCGAGTATACTCAATGGTCATACCAGAGGAATGACACCAAAACATCACATGAAATAAGGAAGAACTAGGAAACACTGTGGGTTTTATGACAAAGGCAGGTGTGGGTGTTCGGGCTAATATTGTATGTTCAAAAGACAAAGGTAGTAGTTATTCTCACTATAACAAAACTGGGCATGAAGTGAAGGAGTATTTTTAGAACATTGGATACCTCAAATGATAGGTTAATATACCTCAAGCAATTGGAAAAGAACTGGCTGCAACAAAGAGGGATTAGTGTTGGTGGATTTAGATGAGATGCCCAAGCGAATTTGATCCATACTACTACAACTAATGAGCAGCAAGCTGTTGCTATGAATGATTCTATCCATAACAACATACCAGGGCTAACTAGAGACCAATGGGCAACATTGATTAACCTTTTAAATGCCTCATAAATCAGGAGGAATTGAATGTTTGTCTAGTAAGAAAAATTGAAGTGACTGGTTAATTAATTTGAGAGCATCCCATCACATGATTGAGGACATTGACTTATTTGACTCTTGTTCACAAAATCACGTCATGCCTAATAGGACTTCTTAACAGGAAGCAAACATTTGCGATGAAGGAAGGAAAATTACATTTGGGTGAAGGAGTTTCTTCACATAATGTCCAACAATAACAACAACATCCCAGTAGAAGTCTTACTAATATGCAGGGTCTAAAGAGATTTAGAAGTACATAGTCTTATTCCTTACTAGTAGAGAGATTATTTCTAATAGATCCATATGAGTATATATATATATAACTAATGTACAAATATAAAAATAAAAATGAAAAATTAATAAAAGATAGACATTAAAATAATAAAGTAATAATAATAAGTAAAATAAAAATAAAAATAGACTCAAAAGATAATAACAATAAAATAAAATAAATACATACATATGACTAAAAATATAAAAATAAGTGATACAATAAATAACATATAACTTAAGGTAAAGAATAAAAATCAAAGATAAAATAAGTAAATAAATGCACAAATAAGAAAGAATACAAATTAGTAAATAAATAAAACAAAAAAGTCATTACAAAAAAAAGTGTTTAGGTCAAGTAAGGAAATATTTAGGCTAAATAACTAAAAGTGAAGTACTATTTATTAAATGTTTAGGTTAAATGTATAAGACTTGAAAAATATTTAAAAGACCAATGAGAAACAAAAGGACCTCTCTATGTGAGATCCTTTACCTGTATCTTAGTAAGTCAAAGCTTTTTTATTGAAGATAATGTCTTCGATAAGTTGCAATAAAGTCATATCATTATTGATCACCTCCCCACGCGCCATCCATCCCTTCCCGGTTCTTCTTAAGGCTTTCTTTTTCCTCTTATAGTTCCTAAATAAAATCTTCTTATATATTTTCATTGGAGTGTTAGGATATTTCCTCTTAACATGTCCAAACCACCTAAGTTTTGTGCCTCTTACCATTCATGACCTAATATCTTTTAGTAAGGTTGCACATCTAACAAAGCATCCTCATCTTTGCCACCATTAACTTATGACTATGCACTTATTTGATGGGCCAACATTTTCTCCATAGAGCATAGCTGACCTAATCATTAAATGATAGAATTTACCTTTAAGCTTGAGTGATATCTTTTTTTATATAAAACTCCTGATGCACTTCTCCATTTATATCACTCGATTTGAAATGGTAAACAATGTCTTCATCAATCTCTTAATTGCTTTGGATGATAGATCCTAGATACTTAAAACACTCTTTTTGTGATTTAACTTTTGAATCAATTTTTACTTCTACATCGGAAGCCACCCTATAGCCCAAAAAGTTATACTTTAGGTACTCAATCTTAGTCTTGTTTAATTTAAATCCTTTCAACTCTAACATATCCTTCCAAACTTCTAACTTGATATTAACATCCTCTTTTATCTTATCCATTGGAATAATTTCATTAAAAAAATATACTAAAGCACATCCCCTTAGATATTTTTGGTGAGCTCATCCATTGCTCTAAATAGAAAGGGGATCAATGAGGGGTATTGGTTTAGCCTAATATTGATAGAAAAATGTTCTGTACCTCTTCATATCATTCTTATTCTAGTATTTGCACCTTCATACATATCCCTAATAACCTGTATCTAGGATATAGGAACTCCCTTAACTTCTAAACACCTGTACATAATTTCTATAAGTCTTCTCTAAGTTAATAAAAATTATATGTATGTTACACTATCTTTCCCTCTAATATTCTATTAATCTTCTATGGAGATGTAAAGTTTTTATCGTGGAACTTGCTAGCATGAAACTAAACTGATTTTTCAAGATAGGTGCATCCTTTCTCACTCTCTTCTCAGTCACCTTCTCCCATAACTTCATAGTGTGACTAAGTAGTTTGATGCCTTTATAATTGTTATAGCTTTGGATGACCTCTTATAGAGGAATTAACATATTAAGTCTGCACTTATTTGACATTTTGATGGACTTAAAGATTACATTAAAAAGCTTGGCTAGATAAGTAAGAATCTCTTCGTATACACTCTTTCACACCTCTATGGGTATCTCATCAAGCCTTACTGCTCTTCTACTCTTTATCTCCCTCAAAACTGTTTTAATTTCCTTCCTTATGATCTATCAACAAGAAGTAAAGTTATAATACAATAAGCAAAGTTACAATAAATCTTGGACGTGCTAAGATTACCTTTTATACAACAAACTTCATCTAAGTCTCTTAATTTCTATTCCCTACCTCTCGCCAGCTTAAATATATTCTTTTCTCCATCTGTAGTTTCCAAGCATTAGTATAATTTATCGTAAGCTTTTCTTTTAGCTTATGAGATTATCTTCTTTGCCTATTTCTTTACGAGTTTATGAATTTCTTTATTAACTAACTTCTCTACCTCTATGGTGCTATCCAATAAAGCTTTATAGGAAACCTTCTTGATCGTAACCTTTTCTTGTACATCTTTGTTCCAATACCAAGACTCCATCTTACTACCCCTAGGCTCTTTAGAAACACCAAAGATCTCTTTAGTTGCATTATTTAAAAAAGTAGCTACTCCTCCCATATCCGGTTAGCGTCTTTTTTCAATTTCCATTATTTTCATATATTACTCTATCCCTAAGTTGTTTTGTTGTATCCCTTTCAGTTTCCACCATTAGATTATAGTATAGATCCTAAGGCTTCCCTTCTTCCTCTAAACTTTAATTATAAGATCCATAGACAACAATCTATACTAAGTTAATAAGCAAGCATTCGGTATCAAATTGCAATCCTTACAACTAGGTCGATCACTCGGCTTTATGAGGAAGCAATCAATTTGAATTTCATGATTATGCTCTTAAAGTCACCAGGTGCTCATCGTTTTTCTTGCAAAATAAGTTGGTGATTATGAAATGCAATAAAGCACTCCCACTATCATTCTTATGACGTACTTGAAACTTTTATGAGTCCATAAATATTCATCTGATGTTGCTCCTATGTGACCATTAAAGTCTCCTCCTAGAATAAGTCTTTTATTAAGGGGGATCTATTGAATCACCACATCTATCTCTTCCTATAATTGACACTTAAGCTATTCATCCAACCCTATTTGAGGTGTATAAGTACACTCTATATTGAAAACAATACCTTTCACCATAATCTTTAAGGATAATATCCTAACATTAGTCCTATTTACCTCTACAACATAATGTATGAGTTCTTTGACAACCAAGATCCCTACGCCATTTTGTCTTCTCAAACACCCTGATTACTAAAGTTTGAACTCATTAATCTCTTTTGCTTTAGCCCCTGTCTACTTTGTCTTATGGATGCACGCTATAGGAATCTTATATTTATCTAAAACCCCACTAATTCTAACAATGTCCTTAAAAGGGTCTCAATGTTTCAAGAATCTATTTGTAATTTGTCAACATCTTCTCTTCTCCTAGACCCAAAAATCACTAAAGGACTAGCCCTCGCTCTATCATCCGAAGTCAAAGCCACCACTCTTACCCTAATACACAAAACAAGCTATAAAAGGCAAGCCCAACAAGTCCCTAAACTACTCTAAAAGTACTCGAGAAAGGAAATAACGATTAATATTACATCCCAAAAATACACACTGCAATAAACAAATTTGAATATCATAAGTACAATCAATCATAAGAAAATCAAAATTTAGATGGTCCAAAATCTAAACTGATAATAGCCAACTTTTGCTTTGCAACTGATGGTCAATGATAGAGACTAATTTGTATAAATAAATAGCAATTAGGTTTCTATAAAATGTCAAAACACAGTATTAGACAGTAACAAAAAAGAAGAAGATCAATGAATATATTGAAAATTATAAACAAAAAAGAACTTAAAACTTCCAATGGTTCAATGAAGACTGAAAACAAAATCCTAATAACCAAAGAGTAATGAATCAACCATGAGCATAAACAATCTAAAACTTATCACAAGTGTATCCAATAGAGAAGAAAAATTTATGAGATACTAATTAACGAGAAAAGGGAAACAACTAAATTGATCCAATCTGCTTATGATGCCACTCATCAACTCTATATGCTCTCGTCGTAGTTAACCCCATTCACCATAAGTTCCTCCATTATGGGGCTTACTCGAGATATGTAAAAGAAGAAAACAAAGCACAAGGTTTCCTAAAAGCTAGACGAGGAAACATCTGGATGAGGATTGAAAATCAACCTGGTAAAACCCAAACTAGTGACAATGCAAAAAATACACAACACCTGGCAAAGAAGGGAAGACAATTGATGAAGCAAAGAATGTGCAGTAGAAAATAGAAGACAATTAGTGAAGTATAATGTAGGTGAATCGGTAATATAGAAGAGAAAAGTGAGATGATGGTAAAGCAGATGATAAGGTAGTTGATAGGCTTAAATTCTAGACATATTTGAGAAGAAAAAAATGGAAAACTTCAAAATTGCTTTAGATACAACTACGATTAATAAAAACGAGGTAATTGTGTTATGGAGACAACTACAGTCATATACATTACAGTAAAAACTGGAGAAAAAAACTTTAGCTTTTGTTAAAAAGAAGAGAACTTTTCAAATAGGCATGACTAAATTAACTTGTATAAAATGGAAACTAAATCAACAACTAATCGAAGATGGATGTGATGGTTGAGGAGTAGCAATAGAGAGAGAGACAAAGCATAAAAACAAACGTTAAACCCCTGATAGAGCTCTAAATCTTTAAAATTGAATAAACAAAAGGTAGAAGCACCCAGTACTTCATTCGAATCTATGAAACCAAACGCTAAAAACCCTATCCAAGTACCAATAAAAGTACAACTAAAACTCTAAAAATGAAGACCCATTAAGCTTAAAAAAACAAAAGCACATACCCAAAAGCATCAAAACAAACACAAATTAGATAAACAGAGAGCAAAACAAGCCCAAGGAGATGTAAATTGAACTTAAAACCCACTAAAAGAACACCAAAAACAATCAAGAACACTAGCCATGAATATGTTCGATACAAAGAGACAACAACAACGATTGTGTAGGTAAAACTACAAAAAACCAATACAAAACTTGATAGTTATGAAGAATTAAAAGCTTACAATTAAAAGTAAAGAGAATTAAAAGGCATTAGAAGCCGAAATTGAAGAAGAAGATTTTATTTATTAATTTTTATGTATAATGTACTCTTTATGCCATATATGAATTACAATTTATTATCTGTAACTAAAACGATAAGAGAATTGTATGACACTGTCACTTTTACTGATAGAAAATGTGTGATAAACTTCGAGGACCCTAATTGGAGTGGGTGAAGAGTATGATAGGGTCTATCTTTTCCTAACACCAGTTCGAATTCAAGTAAATAAAGTAGGAGAAATAAACTAGCAAGAATTGTGGCATAGGAGATTAGCACATCCTTCTAAATAGATATTGTCTTTTCTAATTTTTATAGTAGTAATCATTTATTGGAAAATTGTGATGAATGTTCTAAGGCGAAACAAAATCAAAACATTTTCTAAAATAGTAAAAATAAAGTCAATGAATATTTTTCTTTGATATATTATGATTTGTAGGGGGCATATAAAGTGCCTACCTCTTGTGGTGCATTTTATTTCTTGACTATTTTTATGACTTTTCACATGTTGTGTGGGTGTATTTGTTGCTTAAAAATGTGAAGTTCTTCAAGTTATTAAAAATTTACTTGCCATGACTGAATGAAAATTTAAGTAAATTTTCTCCCAATTTTGTGCTTTCTTGGTAGCAGTTATAGTAGGAATTGACACTATTCAATTTTTCGAGGTAGTGAAAGATGAAATTTGAAGAGATGTTATGAAAAAGGAAATATAGGCTTTAGAAGACAATAAGACGTGAAATTTAAAACTTTTGCCTCCATAAAAAAGGGCAATAAGTTATAAATGAGTATATAAGATGAAGTACAATTCAGATGGGACAATTAAGCACTATGAAGCTCATTTGGTTATTCTTAGAAACAAATTAAAAAGTGGAAGGTTTGGACTGTACTAAGACTTTAGACTCAGTAACTAAAATGGTGACAATGAGAACATTTTTAGCAGTCGTAGCAATAAAGAACTGGAAGCTAAATTAAATGGAAGTCCATAATGCATTTTCATATGACGATTTGTTTGGCCAAGTTTATATGTAACTACCCCTAGGATCCCTAATGATAAATTTAAAAAAGGTTTGTAAATTAAACAAAGCTCTTTATGGCTTATGACAAGCCCCTTAATGTTGGTTTTTTGAATTAACAGCATCCTTGAAGAAGTATGACTTCACATTATGTTTGCCTGAGTGTGTTGGTATAGATTGTTGACTCTGGAAATAATCTACAGGTCATTGAAAATTTTAAAGAGTACTTGAGTAAATATTTTTACGTGAAATATTTTGGTACTCTTAGTTATGTTTTGGGCATTAAAGTAGCTTTTGGACTAGGAGGAATTTTTCTCTACCAACGCAAGTATGGACTTAATATTATTATAGAAGTTAGACTGTTGGGAGCAAAACCAGCATCAATTCTTATGGAGCAAAACCATCGGTTAGCATTGACTGAAGTTGCATTCTTGGAAGATCCTAAGCAGTGTTGAGGATTGGTGGGCCGATTGATATATCTTACTATTACCAGACCCGAGCTTAGCTATTCTGTTCATGTTTTAGCTCAATTTGTGCAGTGCCCTCGATAAGAACATTGGGAAGTTGCCTTGTGAGTGGCATGATACACTACAAGAAAATAGTGAATTACAGACGGAAATTACAGACAGAATTGACAAATATTCCGTCGGTATACAAAATTACCGAGGGAATAAACCGATAGTCAAAAACGTCAGAGATTCGGCCGTAGATAAATTCACCGACGGAAAGTTTTCATACCGTCGGTAAAATTACCTACCGAAAAGACAAACCGTTGGTAAAATCAACGGAAAAGTTACCGACCGTCCGAATTATTCCGTCGCTAAATTTACCCACCGGTGGCTTACCCGTATGTAAATTTAGCATCGGAATGTTTTCTAATACAGTCGGTAAACTTACCGACGGTAAGATTGTCCGTCGATAAATTAGTCAATATTACCGACGGAAAATA
>JAOQMS010000180.1:30838150-30855784 GCA_027563885.1 Erythroxylum longipes
GCTGAAAGAATACTTTGTAAGAGACCTGAAGAGGCTCTGGAAGGGAAGAAAGAATACTTGTAACTGTTTGAAGTATAATGAAACACTCAGACGAACTCTAAGGACTGGACGTAGCCCACGGTTTGGGTTGAACTAGTATAAAATCGCAATGTCTATCCTCTATCCTTTACTTCAGTTTATTTCGTTGTTAAAAGAATTATGCAGAAGTTATTTGCGATTTAACTACGTAATAATTTTCGTATAAATCTAGTGATATCTTTTTAAAAAGAAAAAAAAGTTCTTAGTAAGATTTTATATTCACAAAAAGGATACATTATTCAACTATTTCACAATTTTAATATGAGTAATAATAAATAAATATCATATATATTTATTAATATATAATAAATTAATAAAAATAACAAACTAATTTGTCTGACATACACCACGTTTGTAATTTGGTAATTTTGAAAATATCACCATGTAATTTTTCCATGCGCTTCATTTGTCAATATTTTTAATAAAAAGAATTAATGAAACAGGATAATCATAAAATATTTTTTAAAGAATTTTATAACACAATAAAATTCTCTAAGATTATGATAATAACTATAGAGTATTTTTTAAATAAAAGGACTTTCCTAAAATAATGAAGACCATTAAAAGTATTCTTTTTCTAGAACAGGAATATGTAAAAAGGTATCAGCACAAGCAGTAAAGTTACTAGGAGGCATGCATGAGAGGTCATGGGGGTCCAGATTGAAATTAAGCCCAATAAAGAGTGCACACATCAACAATGAAGCCCAATCCTCTAAAGTAAAAAAGGAAAGGCTTTGGAATGTCCTTTTGTAATTGAAGTATCCATGCAATCCCCATCTCTCTCTCTACTAAATGGATGGATGAGCTTTGAATCAGCAAGGAAAGGAACACTTTAAAACTATGATGCAATGATTAACATGGTGGTTTTTGGCCAATTCTTGAGACTTTGCTTCCTGCGATTCATTTTTCTTTCCTATATCTAAATTATGATATCACTTCCCATTTCTTTTAATATTTGATGAGTCCATCTTATTTAGTTTTATTTACTTTGCATTTATCATTTTTATACTGTATTTTATTATATTTTTATGTGTTTAGGTCATTGCCTTGTAAGTGACTGGATTTGAAGGATAAATGCAAGATTTTGTGAAATTTTTTCATGGTTATCCAATTAATGAGAATTTAGAGCCATGTGGAAGATAAGAGGATGGACAACAACTTCGTAGAAGACTTTTAAGAGTTGATTTTAACTCAAAGAGGGTAAAAAGTGGAAAAGATAGAGGATACAATCGTAACAGATGCCAGATTTAGAAGGATAACAAATGTCTGTCTTTTGCAAAGGAATTAGGAGCTGAGATGTAGTACTTGACTATCGTTGGACATGAATATAATAGGCATCAAATTCATTTATATTTTACAAATAAAAATAATGGAAATCAACACCAATTATGATGCTTCTCAGGCTCTAATTATACAGTAACCAACAGAGAGAAAAATAAGCAGAACAAGAAAGGGTCGATCTTGGATCTCTAATAGATGCTGGTTCTTAGGGATAAAACATATAATTATGGGATTCTTCAAGTTTAAGTCACCTAAAAATCCTATTTTTATAATCCTAGCTATAAGTACATGTATTAAAATTAATCTAGAGGATTTTTAATTTTTGTTAAACTTAGACTTCAGTTAGACTTCTTTTATATATAGCCAACCTTAATAAATTTATAGGAGACTTTTTAGTTTTATACTTGTAAGGGGATTCTATTCGACTTTTTGGATATTTTTGCTTGAACTACTTTCTAGTTAGTTCTTTTATAGTTTTTATCTCAAGGAGGAAGAGTTGAAGAAAGGAATGAAGAAGGCATTGGCAACTTCTCTCAACTCCTTTCTTCTACTCTTTTCTTCTATGATGATATTTATTTATTTTTATTTTGTTTCTATTATGCTTAGTAACTAGAAATCTTAGTTAAAGTTAGGGATGTAGTATGAAAGAATTGATTTAGTTATTTACACAATATTTGATTATTCATTGGTTGAATTTATTCTTTTTGATCTTAATTGTTAGATTTCTACTTGCCACTATTGATTCAATCATATGGATTGTATGATAGAATAATAGGTGAAGTATAATATGTGCAATAGAAGGATAAACACTTAATCTCTAGATAACACTTAAGCTATAGATAATGAAGGTATCCTAAACTTTTGTGATGATTATATATATTTAATATATTTAATGAGTTTGACTAGGTTAAATAACACACTAAGTAGTTACCTTGTTAGATATACATATGTGTCTTAACGACGGTTATAGATATATTAGGTCAATTATCATTTCAACCTAAATAATCAATTGCATATGATAATTGGATATCCATATAAATGAACTTTGAGTCGCTAACATTCTTTATTTTATTTTTATCAACTTATTTGCTTTGATGTAGTTAGTTTATTAGTTTAATTATCTTCTATCAACTCTCATTGTTTTATTTAATTTAAGGAACTAAGATTAATAGATATAATACTTTTTGTGGGATCAATATTCTAGAATATCTCTAGTTTTATTTAACTATATATTGACTTTATGTGCTTGCAACTATAAAGTAGATCAAGTTTTTGACATCATTACTAGGAAACTAGTTTTGCAATTTTTTGTTAATCTTAGTTTGTTTTCATTTTATTTTTATTTTATTTTGATTTCTTTCATTTATTTCAAGTTGTTGATGTGCAATAACAGATCTAGGAGTGACAGTTTGGATTTTCTAGTTACAATTTGACCCTGAGATATAACAAACCTATAGAAAGAACCAAGTTATAAAGAGAGGAGGTGATTGCACAATAAGTAACTTAGCTATAAACATAGAGCAGTAGCCATAGAGGATTTGCATGGGGCATATAACGGTCAGTGATTAATGTTAGCCCTTCATGTATTAAAATGAGTCAAAGGGTGAGGAACTACAAGCTCAAGTAAGTATACTATAGTTGCTTCTGATCTTTGCCCGATCACTTGGTGGAGATACGTTCACATTTATCAAAGAGTTATATTCGATGATTCAAACACTTCCACTTAGTGGATTCCAAGAAAATGAGTTTAGGATGAGGTGTTTCTTCTATTACATAAGAGATCAATCAAGGACATAATTAATCTTAATAGAAGTAAACTCTTTTAAGGAGTGAGACTAAGTATATAGTTTATTTTAAGATTTTCTCCATCGAGCTTAGTAAGCAAATACAAAGTTTTGAACAAAAGGAAAGAGAAGCGTATCATGAAGCTTAGGAACGATATAAAGTTCTACTTAGCCAATGCCCTCATTATTAGTACTCTTTACAACTAATGATATAACATTTTTACGAGAGCTTGACACAAACATGTCAAACTTTAGTAAATTCTATAACTCAAATGAACTTTTTACACAAAGTTGCTAAAGAAGTGAAGTATATCATAAAGATCTTGACAAAATATTTTGTCTTCTAATTAGTGAGAAGAAAATTTAAAGTATCCTTCTTGCCTAAGGATATGAGACAATATTACTCTCCATTAATATTATACAAAATATATAATTAGACATAAATTATAAGGAATATAATTTTTTCATTAATACTTCACTAATAACTAATTAAACTATTTTGAAACATAAGTAATAAATAAGTAGCAACAGTCTTTCTATTAGATAAGAAAAAGGCTGCAAATTATTAGACTTTTCCAAATTCCACGTTTAACTAGTGTTGTTGATATTGTTGCATGTAAAAAAAAGTAAATTCATATTGGATAATTTTGAAAACTTTTTCTTTTAATTTTTGAGAAATTGTGGAAGTATAAAGAAGTGCTTAAATAAAGATTTTGCCTCCCAATCATTGAAAAAGTAAAATTCAGAAACTCGTATGATTTTACCATCCTACACAAATCCACTAACTTGCAATGATTATTCAAATTTTTTACATCTCAAACAGCTGCGTGTGTGATGGATTGTTGTTACAAAAATAGAATATAAAATAAATACTTATCTAGTGGCCAATATTCACAAAACTAAAAAGACCTCAATCGCATTCATGCCAAGCAGTCAATCTCAAAAGTTCAAATGGAGGGACTTCTTTTTTTGATTTTTTTTTTTCACTTGCGATCAACCTTTGAATATTTTTAACCGGGACCGATAGCCTTTGGACCGCGCTTCAAGAAGCTTTGACCTAAAGCTTGTTGAAGATTCTGAAATGTCCATTTTGTGGCTTGTTAGTTTCGACATCCATTGGCGAACGGGACTAACATTCCTTGGTGCTGTCAAACTGCTCGAAGCCTCACCCGAATCTTTTTCAAGATGCAAGTTCCTAGTTTCTGATGATGAAATATGACTTCTTCTTAATTTATCAGTCATGTGATTTGAGTTCAGTCCGTGGACCTCATCAACTTCCGCATGATCACATTTTTCAGATTTTCGAGAAGTATCAACAGCTTTCCATTCACCTTCTACCTCTTCTGTCGTCAGTTGGGATTTCTCATTTCCAATACCTGCCGTTGCCCAAGCCATCTGTCCCTCGAATTTAACTTGCATGCTCGCCGGATTGCGATCTCTGGTTATCTCAGGAGCTGCAAGCTTTTTCTTTGCCTTATCAGATTTGACTATTTCATTAACATGATCATCCACAGTATCATGTATGTGAGAGACGCTGACGCTATTACTTGGTTTGTTAAGCTCAAAACAATGAGAATCACTGCCTGCTGAATCCTCATCATCACCCACATCTTGGGGTGCACTTACAGCCTCATTGAGAGGTACAGATTCCATTGAAGCTCGACGCTCTCTCACCGTTTTCTTGTTTTTTGAACTACCAGTTCGTTTAGCTTTAAGAAAGGTCTCTATTTCAAATCCTAATTTCTCCACTACTGTGTTGTTTTCTGCAAAGTCATGATTTGATTCTAGCTTCATCTGCATCCTTTCGTCAAGCCATGACTCAGATATATGGAGAATCAGTCGATCGTCATCAGCCCTTCCAACAGAATCCTTGTCAAATCTTT
This sequence comes from Erythroxylum longipes, assembly GCA_027563885.1. Taxonomy (NCBI): domain Eukaryota; kingdom Viridiplantae; phylum Streptophyta; class Magnoliopsida; order Malpighiales; family Erythroxylaceae; genus Erythroxylum; species Erythroxylum longipes. The sequence goes on from JAOQMS010000180.1 coordinate 30,843,177, forward strand.
GCTTCAAAGCATGTACTTCCTGTTCATAATCTTTTATACCCTTAGCAAACTCATCACAGAAGTCTTCCAACAGCTTCCTTGATTTTCTCTCTGTTTCCATCCCTTTCAAAGCATTAGATAGAGAAGACTTTACCTCAGAAAGCTCCCGAGCTAATCTCCTGTGTAGGCTCTCTGATCTCTTCCTCAGTTTCCTCTCATCTTCTAGCTCAACCCTGATAGACTGAATCGTAGCATGTAATCGGTCTTGTTCCTTGCTCTTTCGTACTAGATTATCTTCTGCAATTTGCTTCATTAAATCATCTATTTCACGACGATCTGCTTGTTGATCTCGAAGCAGCTCTTTAACCCTCATATGGGTGTGCTCTAACTCTGTTTTGAGCACTTTTATCAATGACATATTAGATGAATGTTGTTCTTCGAGACTCCAAATTCTATTCAGTACTTTAAGCAACTCAGTGGATGTTTTAATATTATAATGTGATTCGCCAATCCTCCCCCTGAAGTCCAAGGAGCTGCTAGGGGTGCCTGCCGGATTATAGGTTGCTACCTGTTAAACAAAAGAGTTTTGAAGGCATTAATAAGCAGGAAAAAGTTTCGTTGCATATAATGCATTTGAGAAACAACTATCAGACTACTTCCAAAAGCAACTTTGGTGTTGAAAAAGAAAACCCCAGGACTAATGAAACAGGATAGAAGACAAGAATAATGCATTGTAGATATCCAAAACTACTTTAAAAGTGCTACCTTATACATGGAATTCCTCTCTCCTGTAAAAAAAAGCTTCAGGGTGCCAAAATTTACCAGCTATAAAGTCATTGACCGTTTTCACCAAAATGAACTAGTCATAGGTTTATAGGTTTATTTTCTGAAATGAGGGTGTCAAATTTGAAGGTTATAAGATGGTCAAGATCACGTATAGGTTGCCCGCAGCTTAGAAGATTGTGGGGATAACCATGAAGTGCACCACATCTCTATCAATTGAAGACACTGCTAGTTTTACAGGAAAGTGCTTTATGTATATACACTTATAAAGGTCTTTAAGAGGAAGGTGGAAAGAATATTAAGGTTTACCTCCATAGAACTATCATAGCTTGCAGGAGATACAGGCTGTAGAGCACGATTGCTTCTTTCAATCGATCGATGATGCTGAATCAATGATGCAGCGATATGTCTTCTGAGATTGTCTGCACTCTCTGGCTGGTTAAAATGTCAAATAAAATTAGGAATACAAAGTATTCTTTAATTTTTCTGCCTAAAACTTTCATTTTTTAAGCTATTTATAGCCGTCTTGTTCAGAAAATAAAGGCTGTTTGCTCATAAAGATAATGCGGGAATATGTACAATGTAACTGTGGTAAATGGAGCATTCATGTTATATTATGGAATCACTCCCAAAAGCATAAGAAAGCTCTTTAAAACAGAAGATACCAATTAATACAAGCCATTAAATTTACATGGTCATATAAGCAATATATGATAATGGTTCGTTATTGTAAAAAAGTGAGCAATGTCTTAAGCAAACAACATTAGATTCAATAGATAAGTTTGTAAGCGGAAGCCATTTGTTTCGGATTGAATATGCATTACAGCAGATGACGGACAGAAAATATCTTAACAGTGATATGACAGATAGATTCTCTGCTTAATTGAAACCACTAAACCATGGGTATACGTTAACACAAAATCTTCCAAGTTTCGAACAAATCAAAAGATTCTAAATTAAAAGAAATCACTGACTATTGCTAATGAAGGACAGGATAAACTGGCAACCCATTATGATTGACAGAAAATGAATCCTATATTTGCTTAGAGGATGAAACATACATTTCAATGCCAGATGAATCAATGATTTATCAGAATTTTTCTATTCAATTTCGGATCGCTGGAGGAGAGAGAGAATTTCCCCAATATTTGGATATAAATATTAGCACCCCAAGATCATTGATGAGTGACACAATCTTTAAGGAACTACCGTGTGAACAGGACATTGATCACAATATACCCACCATGGCCATCCTTAACACCAAACCTAACTGGTAATAGACAGGCCATTCTAGGTTGAATGTTGAATAAAACAACATTTCATCACCAAGAGAGATCATGCATTGAATTCCAAGAAAATCCGTAATCAGGCAATCAATCAAAAACCCAGAAACAACGAGAGAAATGATTAGAAAGCCAGCGACCATGTTCTACTAGCACATAAGCATAAGTCTACATGTGCGTTGGCAACTCTGCATCCATGTAGAACAACACACACCTGGTCAGGAGAGCTGGGACCAGGATCCGCCAAGAAACGGGAGAGGTCAAGGCCCTTCTCCCTACGAAGATGGTGGTGGTTCTGGTGACGGCGCAGCCTATGATCACTGGCACCACCATTGGAGACATTATGGTGCATACCGCGGTGCATCTTAGAGAGGGGTAGATAATGCTGGAACTCCCAGAGAGCAGCACCAAGCTTTCTAACAGAAACACAAGAACTAATAGCGGTGTGGTGGTGGTTTTTGGCGTGAGAATAAGGGACTAGAGGGGAAGAAGAAGGATCCTTCTTGTTGTAGCAGAAGTCATCAATGATGATAGGGTTCAACAAGGCACTACTCCTACTACTCCAAAGTCTAACAGGAGTGCAAGCAAATGGGCCCCCTCTTTTCCCTACCAAAACAGTACGTCTCCCCAACTTTTGCCACAAAGTTTCCTGCTTTTGCGCTGCCCCAGCCCCACTTTTCTCTACCCTTTTGCCTTCCATTTTTAAATTTCTATTCTTCGTTGCTTTTCTTTTTCACTTTCTCTCAAGCTTTGGACTTGGAAATTCCTTTCTTGCTTTTGCTTTCTTGTCCCTGTTTTTCATTTGTGTTTCTTTTCTTTGCTATTTCAGGGAAGAAGAGGATTTACAAGACGGTTAGCTTTGTAGATAAGCCTTGTGACAGAATGAATTGAACGGAATTCTATAGTTTGGTCTACAAGATGTGTGGGTTTTGAGTAGGGGGCTGTGATCTGCTTTCTGGGGGAGACAAATAGCAACACAAGAGAGTGTAATCGAAGAGAGAAAGTTGTTGGATTACCTGTCGTGCATTTAGGTGGGTTACCGCCAAATTGACTAACTGTTGTTACCGACTCAACCTTAGCGTAAACATTGCCTTTTTACTGCTTGTCAGAAAAAGTTAAAAGGAGTATAAAATCTGATAAATATTCTAATAAAAAACAGCCGCAAAATAGATCTTACAAATTGCATTAACTTTTTTTCAAAAAAAAAAATTGCATTAACTTTGCTCCGTTCTAATTCCACTTTATAGTTTATAATGAATTAATTATAATTGGATTTATTCCGACTAACAAAATATGATTATGAAGAGTTCAGTCTTTGCTCTTTGGAGCTAATTCTCACATTTTACCTTTTAATTTACAGTTGTCTTTCATTGACTTTTTATAGTTATTGCTACATTGAATCATCGTAGAGAACATGATCCAATTTTTTAAACGAAAGCTGTATTTCAAATTATACTTTTTCTTTACATATTTCAGGTCTTACAAGTATCATAAAAATAGAAACTACTTAAGTAAATCGTCAATCATTATGTTGATTTTGAATAGATTTTTCTTAATCAAATTTGAATTAACCACATGCAATCACTTATATTATGGAGTGATAGAGATGAATTTTTGAATTTCTATAACTTACCAAATCACGGATATTTTCTGTTAATACTTGAAATCAAGAAACCGGAGGGTTTGACTCCTCTTATGCATGGAACATTTTAAACATAATGAGTGCCTTGAATTTTGGTAAACCATAAACGGATTGTGATCCGACCCGAAAGGAGGGAAAAAAAAAAGAGTTCAATGGGCGGTATGAGCCTGGCCCAATTTTTGTATTTTTTGGAGTGGCCCAAATCGATTAGGTATATATATATATATGATGTATTCAGTTCTAGGGTTTTATGACTTGTAACAGTTCTCTTTGACGGAATAAGATTGATCTTCCCTTGCTCGTGGACGTAGGTCACATTGACTGAACCACGTAAATTCTGTGTATTTTTTGTTTGCGTTTTTCTCTATTGCATTGCATTTTTCCTCAACAAATGGTATCAGAGCAAGGTTTTAAAATATTCAAAAAAAAATTTGGATTTTTTTCAAACTTCAAAATTTTCTTGCGATATTTGGGAGGTTGTTCTGTTTGCTGTTTGGGAAGATGACGACTCACAAGTTCGACTTTGATAAATTCAATGGGTAGAACAATTTAACTATGTGGAAGATTACGATGAGGCCTCTTCTGGTTCAATAAGGATGTGTGACGACGCTAGATAGAGAAGGTAAATTGTCGGAGAAACTGTCGACGGAGGAGAAAAATGAAATTCTGGAGAAGGCACATAACGCGATATTGTTGAGTCTAAGCAATGAAGTGTTGTGTAAGGTAGCGCATGAAACACCTGTTACGGGATTGTGGGCGAAACTGGAGAGCAGGTTTTAGAAAAAAATCTCACACATATCGTTTATATCAAAAACAACATTTGTATACCTAGCAGATGACAAAAAGTATGCAAGTAAAAGATCATCTTGTCAACTTTAACTGAATTATCTTAGATTTACAAGGCGTTGGGGTTAATATTGATGATGAGGATCAAGCTATTATTCTCTTGTGTTCTTTACTGAATTCTGAATTTTTATGAGAATTTTGTTGATACAATGTTATATATAGGCAAGATAGTATTTTGTTAGTGATGTGAAGGATGTTATACAATCTAAAAAATTAAAGAGAAATGTCTCTAGTTCTGGTGAAGATGGTGTTATATATACCACCAATGGGTATATATAACAAAGTTGAAGTTTGATGGATCCATCGATCACCCTAAGGAGCATTAGCCCAAGGTTTTATTAAAAAAAATATGGAATAGATTATAAGGAGACATTTACTCGAATTACAAAAATGACTACTATTTGAGCACTTTTGTCTGTATTTATCAACAATTGATGGTGATTTCTCAAATGAATGTCGAAAATGCCTTCTTACATGGTGATCTTAAAGAAGAAGTATTCATGAAACTTCCTTTTGGTTATGCTCAAAGTGGTAATCTAAATTTGGCATGTAAACTTCATAAATCCATTTATAGATTAAAGTAGAGTACTCGAGCTTAGGATGCTAAGTTAAGTTCATCTCTTAAAGATCTTGGATTATTAAAAAAGTATTGTTGATTCATCTTTATATGTTTAACTTGGAAAGAGTAAAAAATTAATGGTACTTATTTATATAGAATCTCTTATTGTAACAAGAACTTATGCAAACTCAATTTCAAGTTAAAAAGATATCTTCAACAATTATTTCCTGTAAAATATCTTGATCCTTTAAAGATACTTTCTTAGAATCAAAATGGCAACTTTTGGCAAGGGATTTTTTCTTAACTAGCATAAGTAAATTCTGTATTTACTTCAAAAAGCTGGATTGATAGATTCTAAACCTGCTTCAACTCCTTTAGACAATAAATCAAATATTGATTCAAACAAAAAAGCTCTCAAATGTCCTACATACCATCAAAAACTTATGGTGAAACTCATTTATTTGACCATCACTCGACCTGATATCTCATTTTTCATAAGTCTTTTTAGCCAATTTATGCATGCTCTAACATTCTATCATTTGAGTCTAGTTAAACATAATTTGTGATACTTAAAGGGATCAATTGACTGTGAAATTAAAAGTCAAAAAAATGAACACACAAACATTGAAGGCTATACATATTCAAATTGAGCTGGACATTCACTTGATAAATACTTTACTATAGGCTATTGTATGTTTGTAGAAGGAAATCTTGTCTCATGGAAAAGCAAGAAATAACATATGGTAGCTCGATCTAGTACATAAGCTAACTATTTAGCCATAACAACTATAAGTTGTGAACTTATATGGCTTAAGAGTCTTCTTTTTGATTTAGGTTGTCCATACACTATTCCAATATGTTTTATGACAACCAATCAACTATGCATATAGCAGTAAATATAGTTTTTCACAAAAGAACAAAGCATATTAAAGCTGATTGTCATTATATTCATCAGCGAGTTCAATCCAAGCTAATTAAAACTTGTTATATGTGTACTAATGATCAATTAGTAGATTTGTTCACCAAAGTTCTACCTTCAATTTAGTTTTAACATCCATTAAACAAGCTTGGATATATTAATCTTTTAGATCCAACTTGAGTGGGAGTGTTGGGAAGATTCTAAATCAGAAAATTAGTTCCTAATTAATGGTGCTACATATAGAAATTGTACATATGTGTGTTGGCCAAATATAAGGGAAATGACGAGAAGATTTCTCATAATATTAAGAAACTTTTAATTAGTTGACTAGGTTAAAAAGCTTTTGTATATATATACTTGTATTTCGAACAGATGATTGCTTATGATTTATGAATGAGAAACATTCTGTCTTCAAATTGCATTTTTTCAAAGGGACTTGCATCAAGGTACCTTTTACAAACTTTTAACTATTACCGTTTTCTAAAAGACAAACCATTATTTTTAATAAATTTTACCGGTTAGCTACTTGTAAGGTGTCAAGTTAATTAACCTTATATTTACACTTTTTCCCACCTTTTTCCACGTGATGTTTATAATTCTCTCCTTGGGATGACAGTTATTAGAGGTGTCAATACGCTGAGTCAGGCCTGGGCTGCTCCTAGCTCGGCCCAATTCGACCCCGGGCCCCCATGGCCGGTATGATGGGTCGACCTGTAGCCCGTTGAGCCAACCTAACCCACCATATATATATATTTAAGAAAAACGTAAAAAATGACATCATTTTAAAGTCGTGGCTTGCCTATGGCTAGGTCAACCAAGGCTAAAATCGGGCTAGATCGGACTCTTTTTGACATCCCTAATAATTATGCAAAATTCATAATAGAGTTTTGCTAATCCCTAAACTTCATATAAAACTTTTCGACGATCATCCTCAAAACTTCTTATCAGTCAAATGTTCATTTTGAACATAAAAAATATAAGGATAATTTATAAAAGATAATATGTGAAATCACTTAAATGTTATTATTATAATAATTTAACTTAACCTTTAAATTTGACTCTTATTAATTAATTTAAATTAAATTAATAATTTATTACAATTATCTTAAACTATTAATTTGAATAGAATTAAATTGATTTATATCAAATTTAAGAATTTAATTAATTCAATATATTTGTAGCTTTTGATTGGTCTTACGTATACTTCATTATTTATTTTATTTTTAAAAAAATAAAAAAGATAAAAATTTTAAAATTTTAAAAAATAATATATGTTTAAATTTATTTAAACTACAAAAGGTTTTTGTATCCTTGTATAAGTCATAGATCACTTATAGCCATGTCACTTATAGCCATCTCGGAAAAGGTCAAATGGTTAACCAACTAATTAAATTTGTTTTTATATTTCCTTTTTGTTTGACTCCCCAATTGGGTTGCATTTAAATTGACTTTCGCTTCCTGCTTTTCTTTATCTTTTACCATTTTTCTTCTCTGATTGGTTTTTCATGTAAATTGTTTTTTTGGAAAAAATAAAAGAAATTGTATTAATACTAACAAAAGCTACAAAACATCGTTACAATGAGTCAATCTGCCTACAAATTCAAAATCCTCTAGTAGTTACAAAAAGCGAGTACATCAACTGATTATAGCAAATCAACTTAGCTAAATTTCTTTTTTTTTTGGTTGGCAATAAAAGCTACATATATAAGCAGACAATCCAATCATTATAATAAAGTAAATGAGTAATAATTGTCTTCCATTAAACACCTAAAAATATTGTCTTTTTTAATTATGTGGAGTCTTCATTTTTGTCTGAAAGAGGTCGACTAGAATGAACTTCTTATCCATTACTAATTCTCTCATCATGGAATGTTTGAGTGGGTCATTTAACCCTCTTATGTTTCATATTAGAATGATCATTTAAAGGGAGTACTCCTTTTTGGTTTTCCTTCGAGCTGATCTTCTTTTGGAGTTAGGGGAACTCTCATGAAAACTTGTTGGATCATTTTCCAATAGACTAAGTTCATCTTCTATCTTTTCTTCCACTAATTGTAAATCTTATCTAGTAGTTACATATTCCTAGTTATTAGGTTCCTATAGCTGAGAGGTGTATCCAAATGTTATATTGGGCTTCTCATCTTCAATATCTGGAGTATCTATAACTAAGTTACCCTGCTTCTCATTAGCATCATCTTGTACACCTGCAGCCTCGTCATTATTCACCAGAGAAGATTCAACCTCCAATAGCTCATCATCATATCCAATTTTAAAAAGCTTTCCTGTGGAGACCCATTTCTTGGTTAAATTATAAGGCTTCTAGAAATATGTCACCTTAACATTAGATTTCAAAAGCTCCCCTATTTCACCCAACTGGAGAATTGGTAGAAGCTCAGGTAGTATAACATTTCTTTCAACCTCCACACATATTTTTGCATACCTAATTTGCTCCATTATGAAAGTTTAAGCATCCATACAATGAGAGTTATATAAAGAACTTGCTATAAAACTCAATCCTTCAATTATCCAAAGTTTTAGCGCAAATTATGAAAATGCACCACACAGGAAAAAATTCCTCACATTCCCTATCATATGTTATTACAAGTTTCCATTTCTAAATAAACATGGATTGGCCTCCAATATGTAAGGTCGCATTTCCAGTAGTTCATTCAATCAGCGGTAAATTTAAACAAAATAGTGACATCCATGAGTAAAGATCTTTCCAAATCTTTCTTACCCCGTCGTATAATGGCCCAGACATTGATGACTGAAAATGTTGGTCTCTTGCTCCAGAAAGAGACAACCAGAGCAATAGACCAAGCCTTCTCTCTGACTTGCAACAATTCAATCAGTGGCAAGCCTTCAATTTAATCAGTGGACCGACGACACCGTCCTTCATAACGTCTAGGTAGTATTTCAGGTGTATCTTAGGCTGCTGTAATGAAATTTTCTTTGTCCAAATGCCAGTAATGGATGAGGGTTTCTCTGAAACTCTCGGTGAACTTACCCCCTTTCTAGAAGCACCAACCTCTCAAGAGAGCGCAGGAAACTCCTCCATGGACAGGGGTGAAGGCGCCCCATCCGTTGCCATGAAACTCACGTTGGTCTTAGTAAAAAGATCTAGGTCCTAGCAATAAAGCTTGCATGGATCTCATGAAAGTTTACCAAAGCTTGCGTGGGTCTCGCCACTCGCTTCCCTCTTCAGATCTGAAGCTGGTTCCTCACTATCGCCTTGCTTATTGAGAGGTGGGTCACCTCACTATCGCCTCTTCAGATCTAGAGCTAGGTCGTCACGTTATCACCTCGCTTCTACTTCAGAGTTGGGTCGCCTTTTGTACCTACTAGGTCGCCTCTCGCCTAAGAACAGTGCAGCCATTGACGAAGTAGAGAGAAATGGCTATGACGGTACTAGAGAAAGAAAAGAAAGCTTTTTTATGGCATTTCTTGCTTAAACGAGTCTAAATTGGTTTTGTGCAACATTTCATTTACACCGACCGAATGGTAATGGACTGAAAACAAAAATCACAACATTATGAAAAGGATTTACCCTGCCTGGGTACAATTATAATTGCTAATTTAATTATATTTACTTTTTCCGTGAATTACAAGCAATTTATGGGAAATTAAACATTCTTTTACTGGATTAAAACCTAAAACACAAAATGTTAATATATACTCTAAGACAAATGGACTGAATTGACAGATTGGATCTTCTTATATTTCTGAACACTTAACATCTTTTTTTTAAGTTGAAAATGAATAACCTAATTACTTGATCTTACTACCTGAAGCATTACTGCCGTTCCTTGACAGAGAATCACAAGGGATTAGAAATTTAAAAAAAGATAAAAACTATGTTCATTAAAAGAATTTAGAAACTCCTAACTGACAAAGGGTCTTTACGAGTGAAATCACAACTATTTTCTCAAAGGTTCCAATTTTTGAACAGCTAGCTAAGCCTAAAAAATATATATCATGGTCCCTAAGACAAATCGCGAGTCTTAGGAATCAATAATCAGGGAATTTAAATACATCATTACGAATGGAAGAGATAATTTACTTTGGTTCGATGATTGGCTTGCCTTTGGTCCTTTTCTTTTTACTCCATAACTATAATTCCTTAAGACTATCATTCTTAGACTTGACAAGAGTAGCAACTATTATAAATGGGATGAATTAGAGTTACCCCCTCATGCTAATAGAGACTTTAATGAAATCAAGAGCAGACTATCAGTACTTAACCCTAATCAAGATAAGTCAGATAATTGGAATTGGACCAAACACAAATTCAAGTCCTTTACAGATAAATTAATTTTGTATGGAGCTATTTGTCCAAGTTGAACAAGAAGTACCTTGGACAATCTAGTCTAGCAGGGCAGTTATATTCCTAGAACCTCTCTCATATCTTGACCATTTCTACCTCACATACCCATTCTCTGTAGCGTTATGATTAAGGATAATTTGTTTATTAATTTAATATGCATTATGTTCAAACTACTTAGGAAGTGATTTTAACATGATATGCACGTTACAAGGTCTAGAAAGGTACAATTTCATTACCTTCGAAATGTCATTTACTTATTTATTTTATGCAATTTAAATTGAAAGTACCATAGAATTTTCAGAGACATCAAATATTTTACTTAGAATTCTATCAAAGAACATTGGTACGGATTCTTGAGTCCCTGATGCTCAAGGCTAAAGAAGAAAAGCTCATTTGCCTATAACAACTTCATGGAATTTGAACTAGAAAAAAGCATCTATCCCTTATGGATTGAACAGTCTTAGTATGATCAATCTTAATGGACGTAGTAGCTTAATTTTGTATCATTCTTCCTTTGCCTGGCTCAGTTTGTAACTCTCTTTATCTCTTTGTTTGTTACGCCTCATTCAAATACTCATGGTTTCTTTTTTATCCTTTTAGAAAGTAATAGATTCATTCTCTTTTCTAAAAAAAAAAATTGAAAATGAATTAATGAAAAATCCAAAGTCTTTATAAGAGGGGCACCTAGAATCTGCATATGAACCAATTCCTAACAAATAAGGAAGTTAAATCGAAAATTACTTCCAAAACTTACAACAACCTGCTAATGCTTGGCCTAAAACAGAGTTTGAAAACAAGGGCGTTATAATTAATTTAATTATCATATATTTAGAAATTAAATAGAGCAACTAACCTCCATTTTTGTGAATAACTAAGTTTGAAAGTTAACAATTAATTTAATTATTATATATTTTTATGAACCTCTTTTGTTCTAAATAAATTTTGTATGTTTATAGATCTTTCTTTAAGAGATTTCATTTGATTTTTGGGTCCAAAAAAATGGGTTAAATTCCATGAGATGCATTTATTGTTAGAGTAAGGCAATCATCTTTAGTACGTTTTGTACAAAGTTGTTTACAGACTTTATTTTCAATAATAAAAAACATATTTTATTAATTTGGTATTCATTATTTATGAATTGATATTGATCTATAAGCAAATTAATGAAGTCCATGATATATGACATAGCATGAAAGAAATTATGATGTGATCATACTACTAAGATTCCTATCATTTGCAATTATGTCAATATCTAAATTATACCTAGTCATAGGATTAATGAAACTGGACATTGTTAATTCGGATAGACTAGCACATGTCAAATTCCTTGATTTGATCAAGCAGTGGATCTCAGAAACTGTAAATATGAGATGTTAGAGTTGAGATGTGGATGCTTACTAGAGATAATAAGTACATTGGATGACCTACCATGAGATCATCACATGGATGTCCTATTCTAATGTCAGTGATAATCTCATCATAGCAATGATGCAAGTATCCTTAGACTTGAGGTACTTAAGGATATCTTAGATACTAATTCTGTGCTTTGACTCCATTCCTTGTTGCCTTGCAGAGGTCGCTCATAAGGTGGTGATTGGATACAACTTGAGGTATTCGAAGGTAATTGAGTTGCCAATAGAGGATTCACCACTTCTTGATAACAGAAGATGAGACCACGACCTCTTGTCGAGGTCATTACTTGGAAATATCTGGCCAAAGTACATGTTTCATGACGAATATCTTCATTGACATATAGAGTAATGAGTCCCAGGACGAGAACTGATATCACTTGGGCTAGATTTAACGTAGTCAGTCTAGTGAGAGTTAACACTTTGCCCATACTTAAAACCAAGTGGGGTATAGCATGTTGAAAGGACGAAATGCACAACAATTGTCTATGGGAGGGTTCGTGAGACGGTTCGTGAATGGGTTCATTCATCAAACCACTTACTTTCCGGTCAATTGGGGTTCATAATGTGTTGTTAGACGCCGCTCATGACTTGCTTGGATTAAGTGTTAATCCAAGTGGCCAACATAACTGGGAACCTAATGGGTCACACGCATAAGATTGACTCGGAGGATTCGTAAAATATTTTTGGATAGAAATCCATTATATGGAGAGCAATAGAACCAAATGGATCCCGATAAGATTGGGATATATCCCGATGAGATAGCGACATCGATATTGCTGAAATAGGTCTCCGGTGTTTTTTCCATAACAGGGACTTAGTATGACCAATCCCAGTGTGACTGGACCACCTCAACATTTATGTATA
>JAOQMS010000180.1:30855884-30885055 GCA_027563885.1 Erythroxylum longipes
TTAAAGTCTTATTGTCTTTAATTGATAAAAGACAAAAATGAAAAGTAAGAAGTAAGATGATAATCGTTTAATGGTTTGGTAAGCCATTATTTTACACAAACGATTATGATATCTCTCTTCATTTTTCTCATCTTCCTACTCTCCATTTGCTTTAACGTTTTTGCTCTCCATAGAACAAAGAAAAGAGCTAGCACTCTTGTATTTGTTCTAGTCATTTCCGGATCAAATAGTTTGATTCGGTTAGATTCTTCGATCTCTACATGGATATCGTTGGAGACGGTCTGTTTTGGTCGTTGTGATTTACGATAACCCGACGAGTAGAAGAACGAAAAACAAAGGAGACTACTCACAAGTTACATGGTTATTATACGAATGATTAATTTGTGTAAATGTTATGAATTCCTATATATATGTGTGTTATGAACATGTATGTGAATTGAGAATTTTCACCTAGGTTTATTGGTATTTCCTTGTATAGGCGTATAGATCCTAAACTTCGGGAAAGTCCCAGAATAATTTTTTTGTTTTTCCACACTGTGTGTATATGATGCACGCATTGGGATTTTCCTATAGTGGTATCAGAGTCACTTGTGCCCCGTATAAAGGAGAAACCATAATATGTGTGATGATGCCGATTGGTTGTGACAGTTGTGCATTATGATTGTGTTGAATTCTAAATCAGTATAGAGATATTATTTTTGAAATTTTCTTGCCCAGATTTGCTCATGAGATGTTTCTGAATATGTTTGTGGAAGGAAAAAATTTATCAATATGATTTAGTATATTTTTTCTAATTAATTCCCTACTGTAGTTGATGTCTTTATGCACATTGCATGAACTGGAATGCTTGCAAATTTGAGAATAAATTCTATAAAAAAATTTGGGATTTTCTTTCACCAACCTCTTTCTATGATGTTTATAAATGTCTACGAGCATGGAAAAATGTTTTCGAGGTGACTGAATATTTATTTGGGAATTTATTTTGTGCTGTTGGGAATGTTTGTATTGAGGAACACAGATTTTGGATTAGCTTGGTTGCTGAGGTTGGTTAAGTTTTTCTCGGAAATAAATTCTAAAAAACTTCATGAAACATTTTGGGAACAAGCTATATCCTCTGTAATTTTCTTAGCATTTATTGAAATTGTTTCAATGATTTTTTCAAGCAAAAGTCTGTAATTTTCTTAGCATTTATTTAAATTGTTTTAATGATTTTTTCAAGCAAAAGACAGAGCTGGACAGTTTTGAGAAAACTATTGGACCTGGTTTGTTTGAAGTGGTGATTGTGTGTTTTTTAGTTTCAATGCCTCGGATCATTTTTTATGTGATTAGAAATATGTTACTTTGATGTTGTATGCATACCTAACTGATTTGCTTGAAATTGGGTTTCCAAAATTTTTCGGATGTCAAATATGTCATATTAGCATCTTGTTGGTATATTCGGTTGTCTTAATTGTTTTGGCCGTCACAAGTTATGTGAGAGGTGCCGAAGTAGTCTTGATGAAGTGGAGATTACCTAGAGATACTTACGGTGATAGTTTGATGTTCTTAAATTATTTGGAAATCTAAAAGATTAATATTGTATTACTCTAAATCTATTTCGAGTATTTCGTGTCTAGTATAACTAGATATGGCAAGTATGATACAATTAAAGTGTTTAATTGGTACATTAGAGTAAAGGGTATTACACTTGGTATATTGGTTTTCTGAATTGGAATTGAAAACATACGAATTGATAAATTAGTCGATTCCAACATTAGAAAGCAGTTCAGTTTAAGAGTTGAATTGAACGTCAAATCTTTAGATGTATAACATGTCACAACCTATAAAAGAAAACCTTGTGAGACGGTTGCATTAAAGAATGCATGTTTGGGTTGGTTAGGTGGGATGATGGATGGTTATGGATATAAATTCAATGTGATTGATGAAACGTCCTAAATCATACCATATAGTCCTTGTGACTATAATCCTACAACTTAGATGAGACCAGAATATGAAATCCCTCACACATAATATGAAAACTAACACCTTCCATTAATATGAGGAGAACCAGAATTCTTTTGGAGTTTGGGTTGTAGGGTAAACCTAAGCCCGCTCTATAAGCATATGTTCAAACCATGAAAATAAGATTTTCGGATTAATGGGTCGGTTTTCACTAGAAGTATTGATTTGTTGAGTAAACTCAAGGTCAACGTAGACAGAGGCGAAATTGGGTAGCGTACAACAAAAGTACGCACATAAAAAGTTGATAACCCAATGTGCGTGCATACATCATGAGTTGATAGCACTAGATGATAGTTGCAATTATGATGCAATTGATATGACCGATATCTACTGATTGACCTAAGGTGGCTTGTTAGGTAAACCCAAGGTCATTCTTAGTAATGTCAGATATCGACCCACTAGGACACTATGTCATAATTTTTTTCTTGGATTCGTAGTGAGGGCTATAGATTCTTTGAAACTAGTGGGATTTATATGCATGTCATGCGAGTCTTTATGATCATGCGTGTATTTATATTCTAACAGTCTTTCTCTCTTCACATTTAGGTTGATTGAAAATGTCTTCCAGTATGAATTTGCGCTCACTTATGGATTCTAATAAATTGACTGGATCCAATTTTCTTGATTGGCTGAGAAATCTGAGAATTGTTCTCAGATCTGAGGAGATAGGCTATGTCCTAAACGTTCCACTTCCTGATCCCCTTGCTGCTAATGCTTCTGATGAGGATCAGAAAGTATATCATAAGCATCTCAAAGATAGTGACATGGCTACCTGCATTATGCTAGCTTCTATGTCACTTGAGATGCAGAAGCAGCATGAGTCTATGGATGCTAATACTATAGTATTTCAACTTACAGAGCTTTTTGATGAGCAAGCTCGGTCTCAAAGGTTTGAGACCTCGAGGCTGTTCTTCACGACTAAGATGACTCCGGGGACATTTGTAGTGTAGCATGCACTGAAGGTGAATGGTTATATTGAGAGGTTGGCCACCTTAGGTTTTGTTATGGACTATGAATTAAGTATTGACTTAATTCTGGTTAGATTGTCTGATAGTTATTCACAATTTGTGTTGAACTATCGGATGAACCAAATCTCCATAACAATCCCTGAGTTGATCAATCTGCTTAAGGCAACAGAGCAAGCTATCAAGAAGGATAGCAAGCTAGTGCTAATGGTGGACTCTTCTTCTTCTGGTTTAAGAAAAAAGAACCTAAAGAAGAAAAGGTCTAAGAAACCAAAAGGAAGTGCAGCAAAAAAGAAACCCAAAGAGACTGCGCCGAAAGGAACTTGCTCCCATTGTGGCAAGAACGGCTACTGGAAGCGAAACTGTAAAGTCTATCTGGAGTCTTTAAAGAAGAAATAGGCATCAGATGCCCCAACTCCTTCAGGTATGTTTGTCATTAAGGTTGATCATAACATATAGGTATTAGATACTGGTTATGACTCACACATATGTAATGATATGCAGGGCCTTAGGGACAGCGGACAGCTCATGAAGGGAGAACTGGACCTGCGCATAGGCAATGGAGCAAGAGTTGTTGCATTAGCCGTAGGCACTTATTTTTTATCACTCCCCAGTAGGCTTGTGATTAAACTGAATGATTGTTATTTTGTACCTGTTTTAACAAAGAACATATTGTCTGTTTCTTGTTTAAATAGAGATGGTTTCCATTTGAATTTCAATAGCAATGGTTGTTTTATTAGTTTGAATGGACTGCTTTATGGTACTGGTATATTATGCAATAGAATTTACAAATTATATATGTCGCATCTAATTATGAATTTTAATGACACAAAAAGACATAAACAAGATAATTTAAAATCAACTTACTTATGGCATTGTTGCCTTGGCCATATAAATGAGAGACACATAGCTAAGTTCCATAAGATTGGTAGTTTAGGGTCATTTGATTATGAATCATATAACATGTGTGAATCTTTTTTATTAGGCAAGATGACTAAGTTACCCTTTAAGGGAAAGGGTGACCGAGCAATTGAAGCATTAGACCTAATACATTTAGATGTATGTAGTCCGATGTCTATCCATGTCAGAAGTGATTTTCTTTATCATTATCTTTATCGATGACTATTCTCGATATGGGTATTTGTATCTGATGAGATACAAATATGATGCATTTGAAAAGTTCAAACAATTCAGAAATGAAGTAGAAAACTAACTTGGAAAAGGTATCAAGACACTACGATCCGATCTAGGTAGGGAATACTTAGACCAAGAATTTTTAGATTATCTCAAAGATAATGGGATTTTGTCTTAATGGACTCCACCTTACACACCACAACACAATGGTGTGGCTGAAAGGAAAAACCAAACCTTATTGTACATGGTACTGTCGATGATGGGCTTTGCAGATTTACCAAAATCCTTTTGGGGGTATGCACTCGAGACAACTATTTATTTGCTAAACAAAGTTCCATCAAAGGCAGTTGATGTTACTTTATATGAGATGTGGAATAATAAAAACTATATCTTTCTCATTTGAAAGTTTAGGGTTGTCCTGCTTATGTGAAGCGAATACAGTCAGATAAGCTTGATGCGAAGTCTGATAAGTGTTTGTTTGTATGATATCCTAAAGAAACAATAGGATATCAATTTTACCATGCTGAGGAACAAAAAGTGTTTATTTCAAAGCATATCATCTTTTTAGAGAAAGAGTTTCTTTTAAAAGAAGACAATGGGAGCAAAATTGAACTTGAAAAAGTTCAAGATGCTCAAACAGACGTGGATCAACTACCTAAACCTGAGACTGTGACTCATACAGATGAAGTAACAGTTCAACCTTCTTCAACACAGGAAGTTCATAGGTCACATGGGATACGCTCTGTTCCCGAGAGATATGGATTTCTCGTGATTGAACAAAATGATGTATTGCTCATAAAAGATAATGAGCCTACTACTTATGAAGAGGTTTTAAAGAGTTCAAAGTCTAAGAAATGGCTTAGTGCCATGAAAGCATAAATGGATTCCATGTATGAAAACCAAGTATGGACTTTAGTTGAGATACCTGAAGGAATAAAACCCATAGGGTGTAAATGGGTTTTCAAAAAGAAAACCAACACAGATGGTAATGTGATTACCTATAAAGCAAGACTTATGGCCAAAGGTTTCCGTCAAAGATAAGGAATAGACTACGACGAGACCTTCATCCCATTAACAATGCTTAAATCCATTAGGATACTCCTAGCCATTGTCGCTCATTATGATTATGAGATGTGGCAAATGGATGTGACGACAGCTTTCCTCAATGGAAATCTAGCCTAGGATGTGTATATGACATAATCAGAGGGCTTCATCTCTTATGATGGCGAAAAGGTATGCAAGCTTCAGAAATCCATCTATGGATTGAAACAAGCATCCAAGAGTTGGAATATTCGCTTTGATGATACAATCAAAGAGTTTGGTTTCTAACAAAATCCGGATGAACCCTGTGCGTATAAGAAGGTTAGTGGGAGTGCAATCGTATTTCTTGTGCTATATGTAGATGACATATTATTACTAGGAAACAATGTCTCTATGATAAAATCTGTGAAGATTTGGTTATCAAAATAATTTGCCACGAAAGATCACGGTGAAGCAACTTATATCCTTGGGGTAAAGATCTATAGAGATAGATCACAAAGGTTGCTTGGCCTTTCATAATCAACATACATAGATAAGATGCTAAAGAGGTTTAGCATGGAGAAGTCCAAGATAGGGTATCTTCCCATGACTCATGGGATAACACTCTCGAAATCTATGTACCCTAAGACACAAGACGAGAGGACACATATGAATATGATCCCATATACATCTGCAGTAGGATCTATCATGTACGCTATGCTATATACAAGACCCGATGTATCATATGCTCTAAGTGTTACGAGCAGATACCAATTGGATCCTGGTAAGGATCACTAAGTGGCTGTTAAGAACATCCTCAAGTACTTGCGAAGGACTAAGTATGTTTTCTTGATATATGGAGATGGAAATCTAAAAGTGAGCGGGCATACAGATGCCAGTTTTCAATCTGATAAGGATGATTCCAAATCCCAATCAGGTTTTATATTCACACCGAACGGTGGGGGGGTCAATTAAAAAAATTCCAAATAAGAGACAATTGTCGATTCAACAACCGAGGCAAAGTACATTGCGGCCTCAGACGCAGCAAAGGAAGCAATTTAGATTAAGAAGTTCATTACTGAACTTGGTGTGGTTCCTAGCAGTGATGGACCCATACAGTTGTATTGTGATAACAATGAGGCTATTGCGCAGGTGAAGGAACCAAGGTCTCATCAACGGTCCAAGCACGTACTCCACAGATATCCTCTGATCAGGGAGATCATTGGTTGAGGTGATGTATTGCTCAGTAGAGAGAATTCTCACCGAGCAAAATATTGCTGATCCATTAATGAAGCCATTGTCACAGAATAGATTTGATTCTCATGTACTAGCCTATGGTATTAGATACCAAGGCGATTGGCTTTAGTTCAAGTGGGAGATTTGTTAGAGTAGTGCCCTAAAGGTAATCGCCTTTAATGCGTTTTGTACAAAGTTATATACAGACTTTATTTTCAATAATAAAGAAAAGTATATTTCATTAATTTGGTGTTCATTATTTATGAATTGATATTGATCTATAAGCAAATTAACGAAGTCCATGATATATGACATAGCATGAAGGAAATTATGATGTGATCATACTACAAAGATTCTTATTATGTGCAATTATGTCAATATCTAAATTATCCTTAGTCATAGGATTAATTAGACTGGACATCGTTAATCTGGATAGACTAGCATATGTCAAATTCCTTGATTTGATCAAGCAGTGGATCTAAGAAACTGTAAACTTAAGATGTTAAAGTTTATATGTGGATGCTTACTAGAGATAATAAGTACATTGGATGACCTACCATGAGATCATCAGATGGATGTCCTGTTCTAATGTCAATGATAATCTCATCATAGCAATGATGCAAGTATCCTTAGACTTGAGGTACTCAAGGATATCTTGGATACTAATTCTGTGCTTTGACTCAATTCTTTGTTGCCTTGCAGAGGTCGCTCATAAGGTGGTGATTGGGTACAACTTGAGGTATTCGAAGGTAATTGAGTAGCCAATAGAGGATTCACCACTTCTGTGATAACAGAAGATGAGACCACGACCTCTTGTCGAGGTCATTACTTGGAAATATCTGGCCGGAGTACATGTTTCATAACGAATATCTTTATTGATATATAGAGTAATGAGTCCCAGGACTAGAACTGATATCACTTGGGCTAGATTTGACAAGTTAGTTTAGTGAGATTTGACACTTTGCCCATACTCATAACCAAGTGGGGTATAGAATGATGAAAGGATGAATTGCACAACAATTATCTATGGGAGGTTTTGTGAGACGGTTCGTGACGAGCATGGGTTCGTTCGTTAAATCACTTACTTTTTGGTCAATTCGGGATCATGATGTATTGCTAGAAGCTGCTCATGACTTGCTTGGATTAAGTGTTAATCCAAATGGCCAACATAACCGAGAACCTAATGGGTCACACGCATAAGAGTGACTTGGAGGATTCATAACATGGTTTTGGATAGAGATCCATTATATGGAGAGCAAGAGAATCAAATGGATCCCGATGAGATCGGGATATGTCTCGATGACATCGCGACGTCGATATTGCTGAAATAGGTCTTCGATGTTTTTTCCATAACTGGGACCCGGTAGGACCGATCCCAGTGTGACTGGACCACCTCATGTGTATATATATATATATAAATATAAAAGAGGTGTAACATGTAACATGGAAGATGAGGGTTCTTTAAAGTCTAATTGTCTTTAATTGATAAAAGACAAAAATGAAAAGTAAGAAGTAAGATGATATTCGTTTAATGGTTTGGTAAGCCATTATTTTACACACACGATTCTGATGTCTTTCTTCATTTTTCTCATCTTCCTCCTCTCCATTTGCTTTAACGTTTTTGTTCTCTATAGAACAAAGAAAAGAGCTAGCACTCTTGTATTTGTTTTCGTCATTTTCGGATCAAATAGTTTGATTCGGTTAGATTCTCCGATCTTTGTGTAGATACCGTTGGAGATGGTCTGTTTTGTTCGTTGTGGTTTGCGACAACCTAATGAGTAGAAGATCGAAGAACAAAGGAGACTACTCACAAGGTACATGGTTATTATATGAATGATTGATTTGTATAAACGCCATGAATTCATATATATATATATATATATATATATATATATGTATGTATGTATTATGAACATGTATGTGAATTGGAAATTTTCACCTAGGTTTAATGGTATTTCCTTGTATAGGCATATAGATTCTGGACTTCGGGAAAGTCTAGGAATAATTTTTTTGTTTTTCCACATATGCACACACCGGGATTTTCCTACATTTATAACCGAAAAATTTTCTTTTGTCAACTTCTTTGTTCGATTGTTTAAGAGAAGAGTCTTTGTGAGTGGGTTATTTAGTGGCTGTTTGTTTTTTTTGAATTTTTGTTAAGTTTTTTTAATTTTAATTATTAATAACAATATTGACAATAATTTGATATTAAATAAAAATATAAATAAATAAATTTTCAGAACTAATTGTGTACCTAATTTTATTTTAACTTTTATGCAATGTTTATTAATAAATATTAATAATAAATAATTATAAATTTTGCTAAAAATAATTAGTAAATAAATAAATAAAATTTAAATTTTATTCATAAACTATTATTTACTTTTCAATATATATTTTAATTGATAGAAAACCAATGTTGTTACTTATAATTAAATATTTAATATTGTAAATAAATATTTTTTTAAATTGTATGAATTTTAAATATATTTGATGTACGTATAGCATACATACGCTTTCAAACAAAATTCTATATTTTTATTTAAATTACCTTGATTTGATACTATGATGTATGTTAGACATTCATTATTTTTAGCAGTTCTTTTATGTCATATTGCTTGTGTTTTGAATGAATTTAAAAGATTCACTACTTAATTTAAGAAGTTTTATTATTTTAAGTCATATTTCTAACTATACAAGCAAATAAAGCAAAGTTTGAAAAGAATTATAGTGAGATGAAGCACTTTTGGAAGATTTAAAAGAGAACCACATAATATGGCACAGTACACAGTGCTATGTTAAGTATTGTACATAAAAGTGGTTATTTCTATTTCTCCAGCACCCTACACGTCCCGTGTTACCTCCCGTACAAAGAACACGATGTCATACTCGACCTCATTTATATATATACTCATGTTATCAATGTTAATGTCTTGATAATTATATAGAGAACACAACCAGTTATAAGGACTCATGTATAGGACTATGTAGCTAATTAAAAATTTCATATTTTTATGAGAGGAGTGGTAGAAAATATTTTTTTTTAGTTATGGAACAACCCAATAGCCATCTTAGAGATACTTTGTATTGATCTTGATCAAGGATTTACCATTCTTTAAAGATAGAAGATAATTGCAACAGATCTTTGGAGATTTCAAGATTTAAGAATATGTTTTGTTTATCCTGTTTTCTTTATTATTTTTGTGTGGATATCCTTTATGATATTATGAACTAATTATGATATAGATTTAGGTAAGCTGAACTTAGGATGTGATATAATTGATAGATGCAAATTTGATTATATTTATAAACCCATATTTGAGGTATTTTGCTTGATATTTTGTAATTTTATCGAACTTCTAGTACTTCATTCGCCCTAAGTGCATTTATAGGTAATAATTGCCTTTAATAATTCGGATGAAAACGTGATATAAAACGAAGTTTTGACGTAAATTAGAGATACAAAACTGTGTTTATGCTTGTGTAAGTTTCACAGTCCGTGCAAAATCACCAATTCTGGAGAGTTTTAAATATAAGCGGTCTAGTACACACCAGTATATCTTTCAAAAACTCTAAAATTTACCATAAAAATATGTAAGCCGAGACAAATTGGGAGAGCAGGCTTTTAGAGCCAATTCTAGACATAGAAAGGTTACAAAAGAGACGATATTGATCGAGAAACGTAAAGAACATGAAGAATTTATTAAGAGATCCAATAGATTACAGCATCAAACCTCAAACTTGCAACAACATTCGACATAAGAGAAAGAGAGATTTAGAATTATGATTCCGTTGTTTTGCTATTTGTTTTTCTTCCAATTTTATCTTTGATTTCATTTTCTAGTATATGTAAC
Source organism: Erythroxylum longipes (assembly GCA_027563885.1). Lineage (NCBI taxonomy): Eukaryota > Viridiplantae > Streptophyta > Magnoliopsida > Malpighiales > Erythroxylaceae > Erythroxylum > Erythroxylum longipes. Next base: position 30,866,095 of record JAOQMS010000180.1, read on the forward strand.
TAAACGCTTTTTAGTGTCTAGGTGTGATAAACCGTAGTTTGGATAATAATATGTTTTGATTCTTTTATTTAATGCAATTATCTTAATTTATCTATTATGATTCAATTATGTGTCTTTATGTATGTTCTAATAAATCCAAAATATTACTACGTAACCTGATTTTATAACATATAGATTGAGAAATCTTGTATGTGAATAGATCTACCATAATTGAAAGGAGTTGATTACAAACCTAGAGATAGGTTGACATAAATCCTCTAGATAAAGGTCAAATTTAATAGCAACATTCACAAATCTATAAAGCAATCCTAGAAATTTTGTGTGTGGTATCAAATATACTAAATGTCGCTATAGTTTGTATTGCAACACAATGCTCTTTCTATTCAATCAATATATTCATATTTAAAAGTGTACGCCTTCCTTATCTATAATGAATTATAGTAGTTTTTACTTAGACGTGGTATTAAATAGATAAAGTATATAATAGTTTGTACTAAGGTAAGGTATAATTTGTACTTAAAGATAGTATTCCTATTTTACTACAGCTATTAATAATTTAAAATGCATGGTGTTAGCTTTCATTTATACTGGTGGTACTGTATTTATTATACGTTAATATTGTTTATATTGAGTCATGATATTCTTTTCATTCAGTTAAATTTTTACCATTTAAAAGTGTATACCTTGCTTATTTGTAATTAATGAAAAATATTTTTTAATATAGACATGCAATGTGAATAAATATAGTACTAATATAATTTGTATTAAGGAGAATACAGTTTGTACTTAGAAAAGGTGTTTCAATTGTAAAGTGTATGTCGTATTTATTTTTATAACTTTTGGTACTTTTTGCACATTTCAAATGTATTACATATATTGAGTATTGGTATGGTTTATATTAAACTACTAAATTACTTATACTTAGTCATCCTATCACCTAATACAAATACAAATGTTACTTATTTGAAATGAACAACCAATAATATTTTTTAGTCACGCTATTACCTAATACAAGTAAAGATGTTACTTATTTGAAGTGAACAACCAATAATATATTTTCTACATACTTCAGCTCTAAAATGTGTGATCTTCTTCTTTATTTTTCTTTTCAAACTCTACTTTACTCTCTCTATGAAAATAATAAACTCATAATTTAAAGATTAACTTTGAATATATTATCCACCTTCAAGCTTCAATAAATATAAGGGGAAGAAAAAGAAAAAAAGAATTTCAGTGGAAAAAAGTGATAATGATCCTTTTGTCCTTGCAAGTCAAGTCAAACAAGTTTTCTACGTCAACGATACTGTGTTGGGTAACAATTGGAAGGTTGTCCAAAAGTTTCAAAAAAAGAATGTCTTTGATTTTTGTGAGAGGGATATTGTTGAATTGAATGAGGATGCTGATGAAGTCTATCAAGATATTGGATTGGAGATCAATAATGAAGGCATTCTAGTAGAAGATACAGATATATCATCATTCCATAGGAGTGATGTCAAGCCCAATATAGTTCAATTGGATGAATTTTAACCTCATCTTATCTTACAAACAGATGAAGACTATACTCAGGATGACTTCAATGACAATGACGATACTTTGCTGGAATATATTAGTGATGAAGAATCAAATGATAATGTGCTTAACGATGATGATTTTCTTCATTTTGATCATGATGATTGAATGTAAGTTTCATTCTTTGTATTGTTTCAAATATTAATAAGATAACTATAGGTCTTATGTTGTTAATGTTGTAGTTATGTTAATTTATGATGACTATAAGCATATTTTTAATGTTTCAGTGATGTTTTTGCGGTAGTTGATTATTTTGACAAAATCTTGATCCTGACGATTTCTGTAAATAAATTGTTTTTGTTGTTTGAAATGTTAAGAATATAATTGTCTCATGTTGTTGATGTTTTACACAGGTTCATTATAATGGCACCTGGTCGCAACAAAAGAAAGAGGGTAGTAATGAGCGATGAAGTTCCTCCCTTAGAATAACCAGCAATTGCATCAACGCATGAGAAGAGTCAGCAAAAACAACTTTTACCAACGTCATCTGGTAATCATGAAGGATATTTAGGTCTGTTCTTGATAACCAAACATATTTACATTTATGCTCTCATTACATGTTTAGTGTATTTTAATCATTATGTTTGTTTTCAGGTTCTAATACTGGACTCAGAAAATGAGGTAGAGGTAAGACAAAAGGAACTGAGTTACAATGGATGAATGTTGCAATGAATACCAAATTGTCAGTGACGATTGACCCCACGCAAGGGCACCCAGTGGATAAGATCCAAGCTGCAAAATTGGCTAGTGAGTTGGGCATCGTCGTGAGAAATGAGTTGCCTGGCCTTCAGAACGTCAGGCAGTTGATGGAAGACAACTTACTGCAAAATGCTTTGGATAAATTTTTGGTAAATTTTCAATTAATTTCATTATAAGTATTGCAATTTTACTTCACTAAAATAATAACTTATCTAATACGTGTTTTCACAGATTAAGCTCAATATCGTTGATATCGACACGCTTGAGGTTTTAAGCAGTGTTGGTTCACTGTTGAAATAAATAGTGAAGGATCATTGATATTATCAGTCTTTCCCTTCCGATGAAGAGGCAAGGAGACATGTTCCAAAACGGGTGATTGAAGAAAATTAGAATGAAATGTGCGATTATTGGGCTTCAATGAAGGTTCAGGTAATTAGTTTTCTCTCCATATTTCCTTCCATTAATTATGTTTAAACATCTCATAACTACTTGTCTTAATTTAGGAAAAGTGTGAGAAAAACAAGGGCAACAGAGCAAAAATGAAGACTCCTCATAACACCAGGTCCAGTTCATTTGTAGTCATCCGACAAGAATATGTAAGTGTAACATTTTCAATTTATTATTCCATTTTTGAATACAATAAATTCTAATTGGTTATAACTTTTTAAATTCATGTTATAGAGTCAAACATAACTCTAAGGGCAAGAGTATGATAGGATCACACTCTACAAGCACACACACCACAAGGAAGGTCAAAGTTGGACATCTGAAGAGGCACAAAGCAATTATGTAAGTACAAATAAATTAATATTGCAATTTATTTTTCTATGTAATAGTAGGTAATTATTTTTTAGTTAACTTGATTTTCTATTTTATATTGTACGACAAGATGCAGGAGTTGTTGTAGTTGTCATTGGCTGAAGGAAATCGGCCTAATGTCCATGACATTTGCAACAATATCCTTAGTACATGATTGGGCTATATAAAGGGTCTTAGGTATGGCCGTAAGCCTATTGGTGTGTCTTCGTCCCGACTAACATTGTTGACGGCGCTTCAAGAAGAGAACAAGACACTGAAGACTAAGTTAGATCGTAATGTTAAAGAAGTTAACAAGCTTAAAAAATTGGTTAAACAAATACTAAGTTCTACATATGTTAGTGTTAGTGACTCAAATGAAGACTCGTAGTTTGTAAATAATGTGTAAACATTTTTTTATATAAAATGCATTCTATTTTTTATTTTATTTTATTTCAATTTATTATTATTTAAAGATTATGTCACTAACATTAATTATAAAATGAATAATATTAATGTTTCAAACTATCTTAAAAATTGTAATAAATTCAAAATAAAATCGTTTTTAACAATTATAATAATTATTAAATTCAAAATTAAAATTTGTCACTAAATAATATTAGCTACAAAAATAAATTTGTCACAAAAGTCTTAAAAATTGTAATAAATTTAAATTAATTCGTTTTTAACAATTATAATAATTATTAAATTAAAAATTAAATTTTTTCACCAAATACTATTAGCTACCAAAAAAATTCGACACAAAAGGTCATTAGCTACATATACGGTACATCGCTAAAAATGTTTTGCTAAAACAAACATAATAATAGCTAAAAGTATTTTACTACCAAAACAAAATGGTCAGAAAAACCTATTAGCTATCAAAATCTAATTCGTCACAAAAAGTTTTTACCTACGTTTTACGGACTGTCACTAAAAAAGTTTCCTTACAAAAAGAACTTAGTAGCTAAAACTACTCTACTACTAAAATAAAATCGTCATTAAAAACAATTACTTACGAATAAGATTTCGTCGTTAAAAAGTTTTATCTATGACACATAAACGTTGCACATAACTATGTACGATGTTTTTTATTATCGTCGGTTATACTTTTTAGCGATGAATTGTTTGTGCCGAAAACACTTTTTAGCGATAACTTTAGGAACACGTCGCGGATGGTGTTTTGCTACCAGATTTTAGCGATGATATGTTTTAGTCACACATGAGTATTTGCGACCATTTTTTATTCTTTAGCGACGATAAATTTCGTTGCTAATTGTCCTGTTTGTTGTAGTGAAGTTCCAACAATTACGTCAATGTCTTATTTGGAGATGGAAGGGGGGAAAAAAAGAATGTCTTGATGGAGCTGTTTCAAACGTAATTTACATATTTTCTCTAACCAATTAGAATATCCTTTATCATATTTTTATTCTACTTGACTCAAATGATCTACATGGTCATTAATAATTTATCACAAAATAATTTTTTAATTACAACTTGAGGCATGTTAAATAACAACTGTCTCACTAAATTCTATGCTGCATACAAGTCAACTAATTCAATTTATCACCCAAGTCAAAGAAGGATACACTTGCCTTCATAAATTGCAAGTGAAGTTAAATACTCTTTTTAAAGTCCTATCCAGCACTAACTGCGATCACCAAAATGTTTATACTTTATGCTTTCAGCATTTTTAGCTGCTCCTCCCGGCATAGCAGTCTTTTAATGGTTTACAATTGGATAGTAATGATTTGATTTAACCTTGTCTGTTGCCTATCATGGTTGCCATTATTGCGTTTTAATTATTGCAAATTAGTTGTCCTAGCTAAACAACTCAGTTAATTGTTAAGTTATATCTACTTAAAATCCTTTTATTTATTTTGTATGAAGCCTTTTGTTTAAATTCTTCACTACTAGATTTTGATGACGAAAAGCTTGATATTAATTATCATAAAATTTTCTGCTTCTTCTTTTTAAATCACATATTTGTATGGTTTTAACTAAGAGGTGAGTTGAATATTACTATGAATAAATTAAGAAATTTATTCATTGTAATATATTATTTAATTTATTGAACAATACTTGTGATCTTAATTTTTATTGAACAATACTTGTACTGATCTTGAATTTTCATAAATTTTTAGGGAAGTTTCTTTTCAGAACACAACGCAGGACAATGTGAAAATACGTTTTGCTTTCGATTTACATTCTTTAACGTGACGCCAGTTGGTGGCACGTCAACAATAACTTGTATTGTGAAGAAAAGTATCGTTGTTGTATAAATTAATATATAGGATGTTACGTATAACAAGAAGCTAGCCATGTAAACTTTCCTCCAGCCACCACGATAGCTACACGAAATTAAAGATTTATTTAAGGGGCATGAGCTATGGAGCGAAATCACAATTAAATCTTAGGACTAGCACATCACTAGAAGTTCTTTCCCATTCTCAGCTTTGTTCTTGCCAAATCTCAGCATTCCTTGCTGTATCTTCTGACTCCCTATCGAAGCCAGAGGCAGCATAAAGCTGCAAGGAAATGGTCCTATATATTTCCTTGATATTATATATAATGGCAAGAATGTTGGAAAACGCCACATCGGCTATTGTGGCAGCTGAAGGAGCGAATAGAACCCTCTTATAGCAGGCCAGTTCCATTTCGGGAACATAGCAGGTTTTGATGATCCCATTTCACTTGACAAGTACAATCTTCATTCGATATCAGTTGGAAGAGCACAGGGCATGTACGTGTACGATACCAAAAACACCTTCACTGTCTCGCTAGGCTTCACCTTTGTTCTTGACAACACTCGCCATCAGGGCACCATAAATTTCGTTGGAACCAACCCAAGTATGGTAAAGATTAGAGACATGTCGGTGGTTGGAGGCACTGGAGATCTCTTGACGCATAGGGGTGTTGCAACCATAAGGACTAATTTATTTGAAGGTGAAGTTATATTTAGGTTGCGTGTTCATGTCAAATTCTACGAATGTTGGTAGAATAACACACAGAATCCAATATATATACTTCTGATATTTTGACTGAAATTCCGTGTGGTTTTGTGGCATTTGCATGGTGTCAGGAGTGTCCTTCCACGACATGATTCGAGGACCAACAGGCAATAGTAAAATAGGTATGTTTCTTCAGTTTTCTTTCCCAAACTCAATTTCGAGTCTTTAAGTGAAGTCGTTGGTTCAAACTTTCCTCGTGTACGTAGTTGTTTAAAATTTGAAATTAGAGCTTTGCCTCTTTTAAGGGACTTATTCAGTTTAAGTGGGGATTAGTCTGAATGTGGATAACTTAAAAGTACCTTTTTATAATTGAAACCTATATAAGACACCTTGTAAATAATCCAAAAAAAACTCAATTTTGAATCTTAACGTATATAATTAAAAAAAAATATTGCCCTAAGGTTTTTATCAGAAAGTAGACAGAAAAGGATGACTATTTGATAGAGAAAATTAGGCTGCAAGATTATTCAACTTGATTAATCCAAAGCAGCAACATTCTCGCTTTTTCCTTAACATTTTTCCGTAGTCTTTCCTTTGATCATTTGTAATATGTCACTACCCACAACCAATTTTCACCACTTCTGTTGAAGATAAACTATTATTACAATGAAAGCATTGGCATCGAGGAGATCAGTTCAAGTCGGATTAAGGTGACGCCGTTTGTCTCATGACTCTTTGGGTTAGAGGAAATGTGAAATAAGAGATAATAAGATAATGGTTAGTGAGAACGAAAGAAATTAATAAAGAGGATTCAATTTTTAAAATAGTTAAATATTAAATTATTCTTGTATATTTCATTTGAAAGATGAATCAACTCTTTAAGTTTTAAAAGTAAACAATTAACTCTTTCATAATTTAATTTTCACTTAAATATTATCAAATATTTTATTTTTAATCATATTTCCTTATATTTCATTTTAGCCTTCAAAAATTTGTCGTTCATTCTTCAATTAGATCCTTTTTAGTTTTCAAATTTTAATTTTAAAAGTTAAAAGTACAATTTAATTCTAATTTCATTGTTCTTCTAAATATATTTCTTATTGAGACGCTTAGATTTTCAATTTTCAATTTTTATCTTTTACTTTTTTATTTCTTAAACTATTTAAAAAATCGCTAACTCGATGTAAATTTCAAATGGAATTAAGAACAAATTATCAAGTTCATTCCTAAATTTTTGGATAAAGTTATAGTTCTTAAAGTTATTAAAAATATAGGTCATTGAAAATGATATATATAAGACGCAAATTTTATATTTATTTAAAATAACATTTAGATTAAAGAATTATCTAAGACTAAGTTTTGAAGGTTAAAGAAGAATAATAAAGTAAAAGGATTTGCTATTGTCTAATAGCTAATCAGGCTGGAAATTAAAATATTGAATGGTTAATTATTTAATCTTAGATAGGAAGTCTCAAATGTGAAATAAGTAGGAGCTATTTGATATTTAACACTTTTTATTAGGCAAATGTATTTTATTGCTTTAGAAAGAAATAGTCAGATAAATGTACTAATTACAAAGAGGACTGTATTATGGGTATTCCAACTGGTTAGGATGAAATGAAGGTTTAGATTATAAATGAGATCATTTAGCATCATTTTATGGTAAATTATATTTTAAATCTAGAACTTTGTATAGTTTTATAATATTAATTATAATTATTAATTATATATATTTTTAATTTGTTAAAGAATTAGTTAAATGATGCTCACTTGACAAGTGTAATATCCAGAAGCATTACAAACATACGACGGAAAGGTGTTATCTTCTGAATTAATGGAACGATGTTAATCTTCGTTATAATTTTATCTCATCCCTTTCAGATCAATTGCAACCATATTTGTAGAGGACTATAACATCTTTGCAAATAGATATGATCACAATATCTCTCGGAGAAATCTACCAGCTTGCTCCCGTATTTTTTGATAAGTTGTATTACCAGCAAAAAAAATAAAAAATCAGTATCTTGTTGATCACTTCTTTATATGCTTGCTTGTCTACTAATTTAACTTGAAAAATCATAAAAAGATCTGCAAGATTTTTTTCATTAGAACCAAAATTGTAAAATTTAATCTAACGGTTTGATGTTATTGATCATTACATGGCAACATACAAAATTTCGTTTACGTACATATCCAAAATTCAAGATTTGTCTTTCATTATTTAAAGATTGAAGATAAAGAAAGAGCCTTTTTCATTGTCCAACTCCAACTAGTTAGTGATTCCTCCGTTGGGCCTAGATTCCTGACGTTCGTTATTGGGCCTCGGACCCCTCAGCTCATATAAGTGTAAACAGTATCTTATTAGTTAGTAGAATTTGAAAATAACAAGTTTTTGTGTTCGAATGTTACTCCCCTAAGTACCATTTTTATTATTGAGTTTCCATTTACATTACTCCTTACACGGGGTAAAGCTACGCATCATCCGTCCAACCTTATTGGCTAAGAAAGTCTCGTTCAATCATTATTTTAGGCGTGAAAATCAAGTCAGCAGAGAAGGAAAATAGGTCCACGAAAACAATAATTCTGTTGGTGGTCTCACCCAATTACACTTCACCTATAATTCCTTTAAAGCCAAGCTTTAGTGCATAGTTTATAACAAGATCAACTTTTACGTACTCCTATTCCTATATAAACAAACCAAGTTTTGCCTACCACCATCCTTTCCAAGTAACACCATCTTACACATTTCCACGTACTCAAGCAATGCAAGCTAAAAGGCTAAGTTTAGCTCTCTTTCTTCTTATCTTGCTCTTTACATCCAATGCCTTATCAACCCGAAAAGTCCGTGCTCGTAAGCCTTGCAAAAGTCTAGTCTTTTACTTCCACGACATCATTTTCAACGGCAAGAACTCAAAAAATGCAACTTCAGCAATCGTAGGTGCACCCGTTTGGGCAAATAAGACAATATTGGCTGGTCAAAACCATTTTGGAGATTTGGTGGTGTTTGACGACCCCATTACCTTGGACAACAATCTGCACTCAAGCCCCGTTGGTCGTGCTCAAGGCATCTACTTCTACGACAACAAAAGTATCTTCACCTCTTGGCTAGGGTTCTCTTTTGTTTTCAACTCCACCCAACATAAGGGAAGCTTAAACTTCGCAGGCGCAGATCCATTAATGAACAAGACTAGGGACATTTCGGTAATTGGTGGTACTGGAGATTTCTTCATGGCTAGAGGAGTTGCCACTTTGACAACGGATGCATTTGAGGGTGAGGTTTATTTCAGGCTTCGGGTGAATGTTAACTTGTATGAATGTTGGTAATAATAATTACCCAACTTTGTTTCAATTCTTCGTCTCCTTTTAATGCATCAAAACTTTTCTTGTATTGTTCCAATGAAATGATGTTTTATCAAGTTCCGAAATTAATTTGTCAACTTCTCTGTATATTCTTCCCGCAAAGGCTTAATTTGCTTTTCGTACGAAATGGCTGCCTGGTGTTGTGGAAACTAGCTTTTAGAAAGTAATTATTCATAAACAGAGACACAACGTAATTGCACTTAAGTAGAACTACCAAAGCTTCAGTCTCATGCACAATTGACAATGGTAACTTGATATCTTTCTAGTAAAGAAAATGTCCCATCACGTGAAGAGTAATCTTATGGATTAACATAAATTTTTACCATAATTTCTTTTTGTTTAAACTATTAATTTGTCCATAAAATAGCTTGCGTGCAAACAACCTTTGTTTTTCCAAACACGAGTATCTATACCCATCTCAATGCTATGGCTTTCTCAATGCAAATTTGTTGTAGTTTCCATTATCATCACACACAAAAAAAAGTGGATTACATAAATCTTTATATATTTTGTATCTAAGTCAAGTATTTATTTCTTCATGTAATTGGCTTTCGTGCAAACAACCCTATTTACATATAACCATCTCAAAAACTAGCAAATGTAACCAATTCAAGTTTTGAAAATTAATGTCTCAACATATACAGAAATGTTTTGGTCTAAATAAATCTTTTGACATTTTTTCCATCTTGCTGCTAATCATTTATAGAATAGTTTCAGTGAATGGTATAAAAGGTTATAAAACTTGGTAGCTTTCTCAATAATGGTCCAACTTGGTTTATGATCAACTAAATACCAAAAGTTAGTGTTTATACTAAACATAATTTGAATTCAAACTACATTTAATTGTAAGTTACTCATCATGATATAACATTTTAGTTAGTCCATACGTTTTAAGTTAATTTTATAAAATTTTAAATCCCTTTTTATTAAATCTTTAAATTGAATAAGAATTAGGAAATTCTTCTATTTATACTGCTAGTAGAATACAATTCTCGTTAACTTCTTCAAAAGACTTAGGTCTCTCTTATAATGTGTACTATATCACAACTAAGATTGACATAGTTTTATTCAAAGTGATCATTTAATCTCTCTCAATTTCATTTAAAATCTAACCTAGGATAAATTTATAGTCAGAAGAAAAAAGTTAAGTTGATTAACATGACATAACTCAACTAACACGAGACGAACTAGTCTTAAACAACATCATTATCCACTTTTTGTCTTTGGAAGGCAAGTGTATTTTGATACAAATTGATAGGTTGTATTTTTTACTTTGTTAAAAGAACCGCCCTTTAAAAAGTTGTTCTCTTACTTACTCCTTTTTGTAACTTTTGTTCTTCCATTTCAAATTACTTTGTATGGCAAATTTGGCTAAGAGTTCATCAATGGCACTAAACATCACTTTATCAACCTCCTTCCTTGTCTTTACTATAAACAAGTTTGTTATCAATCTCATAACAGACTCAAGCAAAAGGTTTCTTTTTGGACATTAAAAAAAGTTTGTAGTGAGATTATTTCATAATAAGCCCAAAAGTGTCTTAGAAGAGGCAGAAATCCTTGAAGAGTTACATTGGCTTATAACAAGGGTAGTTACTATTAAGATTATAACAGGTTCCCTATACATGATTCTTAATGGGTCTAAGAGCCATAAAATAAAAATTGAGCTAAAATGTTAGTATCTATAGCAAGTTCTGATAGCTGCATCATGAAACATGCTCCTGCTTGATAAAATTGAGGGACTTAGAGATCATGAGCCTCATACCTGATCCTAACATTACCATTAAGTGTTAGTTTATATTAGCTTAGTAAGGTGGTTGCACCCTGGATTCTAGGATTTCCTTGTTAAAATCTCCATCTATGAGCTACTTTAGAGGATAGGAGTAGAATTGAATTTCTAAACAAGATCATTTCCCTGGACCTATTAATGTTGAGTTGGATGTCTACTTTAACATTTTGCTATTTCCCTCCAAATAATTTCGAGTTCCTTTACTAGCAAATTAAGTATATTATGTTACAAAAAGTTACTTAAATAAGGTATAATCATACTTGATGAGCATATTTACCTTAGATGTTTCAGGATTAAGATGCTTCATATTGTGGTAATTTGGAATCCCATAGAAGGGTCCCAATTTACCCTAGTTATTAAACCAAAGTCATGTTTGGCTTCCATTCCCGATGCAAGACTTGATGTGATAATGCATCCAAAATCTTTACAGAAGGATTAGATAAGCATCAATTACGAGTCTTTATTATTTTTTAGTGTCTAGAGGTTTTTTTTCCTTATTATTATTCATGGATCACTTTAACTTATAGAATCTCTTTATTGTGAAGTAGTTTCCATATATTTTTGGCCAATAGCACCTTTTATGTAACCTTTATAGAGTGTAACCCCAAGCCTTCTTCCTGCCTTAGTAAACATATTGTTTTCCACACCACCATAGCATAGGGGTTTTTGAATGCTTCCCTTAGCAGAAGGAAGTTCCTAAAGAGCTTCTCAATATCCTTACATATCTTTTGGGTAGATAAGTGTATGTAGGCCAGTAAATGTAAAAGTTGTTAAGCAGAGAGGATATAAGTTAAAGGCTACCTGAAAAGTATAAAGTTTTGTTACACCAGAGGACAATTTTGTTCGTTACTATATCATACAACTTTTGATAATCATTGTAAAAGATTCTTGTAGAGGTTATTATCACACCAAGATAAGAGAAATGAGGTAGTTTTAGTGGTAAGTTGGACTTGTCAGTTAGAACATGAACAAAACAAGCAGCATTAGTAGAGAACATGATATAGCTTTTAACTTTATTAACTTTTAGACTCGATAATTCAGTGAATTTATTCAAAGATTTGATAAGGCAAGAGATTGATGAAAGGTTAGTTTGCAAAATTGTCATGATTTCATTAGTAAAGGAGATATTACATATCCTAAGTTGCTCAAATTTCTTATAGATTAGAAGTAGTTTGCTGACCAATATTGGGAGATATTAATCGGGATAACATGTAAGGGTACATGGAATCACATTATCTGATTCCCTTAGCCCTTTTAAATAGTTTGGAAGCTTTACCATTGATAATGATGTTGAATGATGTTGTTGTGATACACTGCCTTATTTAAGCGATAAAGAGAGCTGAAAAAACAAAAGCCGCTAGCGATTGAATCAATTGTCTTACGCAAATCAACTTTTATTGCATAATTGGATTTTGATCCTGTAATATGGTAGTTCTTAACTAGTTCCTATACAAGACGGATGTTGTCACTAATATACCTCCAGCCTAAGTTCCATTAGCAAAGTAGGGGAGAACTATCTTTTACCTATTAGCAAGGAGTTTGATAATCAAATTGCAGAAGGTGTTACATTATTCAATATGTCTAAATCCTTTAAACTATTAGGATTTTTTATTTTAGGAAATAAGCACAAGTGAGTTTTGTTCCATGATATTAACATCTTTATATTAGAGAAGAATCCTTGCACATATAAGGCTTAAGTAAGGACCAAAATTTTTAGAAAAAGAAGGAATTAAAACTAACTATTTTTATAATGTTAAATGTAATCCGTAATCATTACATTTGATGTTTGTTAGTAGCATCTAATGGTTTTGAATCATTAGGAATAACATAACATAATTTAGATAACCCAAGCGCGTGAGGCTACTTCTTATATTGATCGTTTTCCACTTCATAATGTGACTGCCAAATTGAATTTAGAGATTGTTTCCTAAGTTATTCGGTAGCTAGGTTTAATTAATGATCATATCTTAATTAAACACAACCTAAGAAAAAACTAGGATTAACAGAGAATATTGTTAGTCTCAGATCAATAGTCCGAAAAGAGGTGTGAAGGCTAATAGTGGTAAATTGCATAATGTTTTAGTGGGTAGATTAATATGTGTATAGTTGTTAATTTGATCGATTAATGTATGTTTAAGTTAGGATTGTGTTATTTAGTTAAATGTTTGTGTTTTGAATGCTTTATGGGTTAGAGCATGCTTTTGAGCTTCAATGTTCTATATTTGAGGTGCCTTGATATGTTTGCTAGTGATGCAGGGCATATATCAAAGAATGGAGAAGATTCAAAAAAAGCCTAGAGCTAAACCCAGGGCCACGATCGTGACAAAAGCTGTTTGGGTAGGCCACAATAGTGGCCTGCGTGACAAACAGCACGCACCAACTTTCCAAACTTCATTTTTTAGGGATATTTTGAACCTTTGGAGCACGAGTAAACCTAGGGTTTACCCTAAATAGAACATGCTATATAAAGAAAGAGAAATGACCTAGAAAGTAAGCTCTACATTCTGCCACATTTGGAAGACTCCAAGAGAGAGAAGGAAGAAGAGAGAAGAGAAAAAGGAGGAGAGAGGAAGCGGGTCTTCACAACTGCTACCTTTCTTGAGTCGTCCAATCCCTTCCAAGTGATCATTTCTTTTCATCTTTGTATTATTTTACTTTGAATGTTAAGATGAATATGAGAATGATGATTATGGGTTTTCGATTGTTGATGATGTTCTAACTTTTCTTTAGGGATTTTGAATTGATTCAATGTTAATCTAGTTATCTTTTGTATTGATTGATTGCGTGTTATGATTAGTTATTGTGCTTGCATGTTTCGTTAATATACTGAGAGGGTAAACCGAATAAAAATGATTAGGTTGGATTAATAAGGGTTAAGCGACTTAATAGACCACGTGATTAATCAAATTGGTAATTTGTATAGAGAGAGATCTTGTGTGAGGACCTAGTTGTTCATTAGAACACTTAATAACTAATTAGGTTATGGGTTAATCGTTAATTGAGAGATTACATTTTCAGTTACTCGGCTTAGTTAGGGCTTAGTGATTATAACTCGAGAGAGTAATCCACCCTTCGATAGTCTAGAATCGACACCGTATTAACACATAAATGACTAGATTAACATTGATGATAAGATAAATCCCTTCCTTCATAATTGGTTAATTCTCTTGGTTGATTTTCAATTGTGACTTTTATGTTGCTCAACTTCAATTCATTTTGCATTATTTTTACAAGCTAATTTTCCAACAATCATATTCTCATGTTTACTTTTCTGTTTTATTTTTGTTTTCATTTTATTAATTTTTGTAAGCCTTAGAGAACTTAGGATTAAATTAGTCCACACTCCTTGTGGGATTGACCCCTCTTTTACTAAAATTCACGACCCGTGCACTTGCGGTAGTTGAGTGTTTTAATTAGATTAAAATTTAGCATTCAACAAAGACATTAGGATGATGGGATATGTTTAATCATGTTTAGGCTGAGATTCACCCTAGAGCTAGACCTTACATATATTCAACACTTTAATCATTTTCGATTGCTTGCTTTAATTTGTTTTCAATAGTTTACTTTTAGTTTATTTTCTAAATTGCTTAAAATCCCAAACCCCCTTGTTATATTTTTCTTGCATCAATTAATTTCGTTATAGAAATTAACCAAAAATTCCTTATAGATTCGATCCCAACTCACCACAACTATAAATTTTAGTATGCAGAGTTAGGTAAATTTTGTAGTGCACTCGATACACGTTGTCAGGTTAAAGGCCTGTAATGTGGTTAGCACAAAAAGAAAAAGGTAATAAAGCTTAAGGGGGATAAACAAAAGGATAAATCGTATCAATTGGTAGGCTATTTGGTTAATATAACTCGTAAAACAAAAAATGCTTATATCATTTTCATTTTAATGCATGTGATAGAAATGTGATGTCAGATAGAAAATCAAAGTAAAGTTAAGATGTATACATCATGAAGGTCACACATGAATAAAAGACAATGAGACTGATATAGATGTGTAAGTCTAAAAAGGCTCAAAATCTCGTTAGCTTACGTCTACCCATTAGTCACCACTCTTTTAAAGATAATGTATATTGCCAAATCACAATAGTAAAATTACAAGTCTAAGTTGCCATGAATTTTTCTAGTTAATTTTTACTCTCTAATTATAACTATGTAATCCTACAAGCAATAGAAAAATAGAAATTGTATGTTTGTTTATTTGATTTTAAAAAAAACATTAGAAAAAAAAACAAACTTAAAAACGCACATGATAACCAAGATCTCCATCCTCACATTTAAAACCAACTTCTCCCTTATTCGCATCATAATCAAATCACTCATTCCACACAACTTTAGGAGGAAAGACTAATCATGAATTACTTTGCAAAACAAATGAATTTCCTCTTTGACAATACCTTTTTTTCTTTCTTTTTTTCTTTTTTTAACACATGAGAAAAAAATAAAAAAACTTAAAAAACCAAGATCCATATCCCCGCACTTAAAATTTACATTGTCCCTAATATAACATAAAATGTGAGAAATCAACAAAAACAAAAAATGCAAAACAATAAAGGAAAAGAAACAAACTTCCCTTAGGTTACCTCCCAACCAGCACCTTTGTTTATTATCGTTGTCTCGACTTTATGTTTTCCTATTTAAATAATGCCATTTGGGTCTCAAGCATCACTACTTCCACATTCTCTGTTAGAAGCCTTAATAGTATAGCTTTAGGTGATGACCATTCACTCTAAATGTCTTTTCTGTTTTAAGCTTTGTATCTCTACTGTACCAAATGGAAAAACATGAGAAACCACACAAGGATCAACCCGACGGAAATTCAACTTACCTGGAAATAATTTGAGTTTAAAATGATATAGCAGGACTTTAGGAGAAGAATTTGAATAAAATCATAACATAAAATGAAGATTTGAAGTAACTTGGACTTACACAGTCGTGTATGTACCCGTATAAGTCTTTGTGAATGTGTAAAGTCACGATTGTAGGTGTTTTTTGAGCTACACGGTTACCTACATGACCATCTAAGTGACCTTGTATGTCCCAAAAACTCTAGTTTTCACTAGAAAAGGATGTGAATGGAGGCAAAACAAAAGAAACCAATTTTTGCGGCAGTTTTAGGACGTAAGATACCTAGAGAGGTGATAATT
The DNA here is from genome assembly GCA_027563885.1 of Erythroxylum longipes. Classification (NCBI taxonomy): domain Eukaryota; kingdom Viridiplantae; phylum Streptophyta; class Magnoliopsida; order Malpighiales; family Erythroxylaceae; genus Erythroxylum; species Erythroxylum longipes. The sequence continues at coordinate 30,882,413 of JAOQMS010000180.1, forward strand.
TTGATTGAAGGACAAGGAAAACATGAAGTTAATATTAAGAGATCCGATAGAAAGTTACATCAAATACAAAATTACAAAAAGGTTCAATAGAAGAGAAAGAGAGATTTATGATTATGACTTCTATGTTTTTATTAGTTTTTATCTTTGATTTTGTTTTCTATGATTAGTAATTGAAAGTTTTTAGCGTCTAGGTGTGATGAATTCTAGTTTGGGATGACAATATGTTTTAATCTTTTATTTAATTTAATTATATTATTGATTTATTACGATTCAATTACATGTTTTATTCTTATTATAATATATTCAAAATATTATTGCATGATTTAATTTCATATGATTGAGATTGAGGAATCCTTTTGTATAAATATATCTATCATAATTGGAAGGAGTTGCATGCAAACCTAGAGATAGGACAATATAAATCCTCTTAATTAAGGTCAAATTTAATAGCGATATTCATAAATCAAAAAAGCAATCTTAGGGGTTTTAACTAGAAATATTTATGCTAATCAACTACTGGATTAGTTGTTAATAGTCTTGAGAGAATGAGAAACATAAGATAGGAATTTCCACAGTCCATTAATCAATAATATGATTGCATGATAAAAGATTAATAATTCAAGGGATTTTAAAGGGGTTCATCACCTAGACACTACTATTTGATACTATTTGATATTGATTTTTCTTTGTATTCTAATTTTCATGAGTTCAAAATTGTTTAATCTTAATTTATTTTATTTTATTTAGCTTTATTTTTAATTAAAAATCAAAAATATGATTCTTAAGCTAGATAATAGAAAATGGTAATTACTAGTAATTACTGTCTTCATGGGATTAACTCGTACTTGCCTGTGCTAGCTATACTATGTCATATACTTACAGTAAAATTAACATTGACCTTAACCTTAGGCCCATCATGCATACATACTACATTAAAGATAAGCCATAACCAATGATTCCCTAACCATAAAGTATATTGGCAAATTAAGAAACAAATTAAGAAATGTATACTCCAACATGTTGGAAATGGAGATAACACATTTTTTTGATAATATATTATGGACTCCCTAAGGTACATTGAACCAACATACTGAGTTAGACTCAGCTAAAAAAGCTATATACACCCAAATGAGAAGGTGACATGAGCATTACCTAGGCTGAAAGTGCTAATAAACATATTTCCAATCACAAGTGTGACTACATTTTTAGGGAGCTTCAACATTTAGGAGCAAATACATGATAAGATAGTATGGAAACTATCCAGTAATGGTGAATTCTCCAACTCCTTATACAGATCACTATCTCATACAACCAACAATCATGTGTTATGGCATAAACAAGTATAGCACAAGGATCATCATTCCAGATCTGCACATACTTTGTGGATCATTGCATATCACAAATTGCCCACCTTGGACAGGATAGGAAGATTCGCCTGTATCCTTAATTGATGTTCTCTATGCAAAAGCAACTTAGAGCGTCATGATCACCTCTTCTTTCAATGTCCTTACATAAACACTGCGTGGAGAAACATATTGAGCTTGTGCAGTAGTGAAAACTCTCCTATTACTTGGCAATACACTCTTGATTAGTCCATGACCTCAAAATACAAAGATGAAGGAGATTGATAGGTTTTCTACACTACATTATCCTATTTTGTATATTGCATATAAGATGAAAGCAATCATAGAATATTCTCCAATGCTATCCTAAATGAATCCCAATTTGTAAGAACAGTATAAAGTAAAATCAGGCTATGTTTTCTTTTATTAAAAGACAATCACAAATTAAACTCAAGCACCCCCTCTCCATAGAACATACTATAGTTGGTTAGAAATAAGTCACATGTAATTCTCATCATTTTTAATGATTGTAATTAAGTGATATAGCAATGAATTAATTGTGAGTGATCAGTTATATTTTGTTCCAAACCTTCCTTTCATAGAATGATATTCATTTACATTTTTTAAAAAAATTATATGTAAGAAAAGTGTTGTTATATTATTTTTAAAATATAAACAAAAAATAAAATTCACAATAAAAATAAAAGTAAAATCAAATGCTCTATAAATTTTCTATCTACTAGTAAATAGACAGATCTTAATATCGTTAAATATTTAAAAAATTAAAATAATTATAAAAATGAAAGTTAAGATAATATTCTATTTAATTTTAGACAAAACAAAGCATAATTTTCAAATCAACTTACAGATTTATAGGTGATTTTTCATGTCCTAACTCATATAAAAATATTGTTGGACCCTGAAACTTTTCTTAGAAAATTTCGAGCAGTACATGAGAAGTGTGATTAGGTTCATGTTTTGCTTTGATGATTTTGGTAGTGAGAGACTATGAAATGGGCAGAATTAGGGTGAAAACGTATATATATATATGTATCCATCGGTAGGTAATTATATAAGATAGGAAGATGCTTACAGAGAATTTTTAATTTCTGCACTGCCAAAGTATCTTGATCTATCCAATTCCATTGCTGTTTGGGACTGCATTTTAGTTGTAAACATTTTCTTTCCTTGGCTAAATCTTTCAGAAAACCTTGGTCAGAGATAGGCTTATAAGATTTGATAACGCCCTACCTTCAACTCGAGTTTTGGGTAGCAAAGTGGTATCAGAGCTTACAGGCTA
>JAOQMS010000180.1:30905754-30922187 GCA_027563885.1 Erythroxylum longipes
AATGAATTACATATTTCCAATCATATTATACTGTAGGGGTATTTTCGTCATTGATACTATTTTTTTGTTCTGTCCATCGCAACCAAATACATTTTGTCCTCCAGACGAAAACAATTTTTTCTGTTCTATCCTTCATAACCAAACAGCTTACTGTCTTCAATTTTTATTCTGTTCTATCTCTAAATTTTTATTCCGTTCTGTCTCTGCATCTTGAAAACAGCAACCAAACAGACAGTTAGACTCGGATGAGTACAGATAATCCGTATAATATTACTCAGCATAATATTACTCTTTTTAATTGAAATATGCGGTCGTTTTTGTGAATCATTCATTCATAATTGTCGCTGACTTAAGTGTCACACTTTTTTAAAAAATATATAATTTTAATTATATTATTTTAATTAAATGTCACCGGCGTGACTTACAAATTTTTCCAATTTTTGTTTTTGTTTTTTTTTTTATTTTAAATTTTAAATAAAATTAAATTTACAATGATAAAAAACAAATTTTGTGTATGACTATATTTTTAATTTTTGTTTTTCTATTATTTAATTTAATTTTTAAATAAAATTTTTAAGATAAAAAATTAAAATTTTAAACATTGATTAATTTATTAAAATTGATTAGTTAATTTATGTATTAAGAAAAATATTAAATTAAATTAAAATTTTTGATTAATGTTATTATTATTATTATATTAGCATGCATACATATTAATGCAATATTAAATTTATTGTATATTTATGATAAAGATTTTTTACATAGAATGTTTATGAAATGAAATAAATTATACAATATATTAAATTTGTTTTGATTTCAACAACTTATTTTAATTGATTAATTTACTAAAATTGTTTAATTAGTTTATAAATTATAGAATTTTATGCATAAAAAGTTAATACTAAATAGTTAATTTTACTAAATATCTTTAATAAACAACTGATGTTATCTACTGGTCAAACCAGTAGACAACATAGGTGGTGGATAACATCATGGCAATCAACTAATAGTTGATTCTATCAGCGATTAGCTGATAGCTCATTTTATCAGCTAATTTGATCAGCAGATAACATCAGCTATTTATTAAAGATGTTTGATAAAATTAATTATTTAATAGTAGCTATTTATATATAAAAATGACTTACAAGGGCATGACTTTTAAAAAATTATGAGGATATGAGTATTATATCTTAGTATTTTTTGAATATTTTTAAAAGAAAACAGGGCCAATTGGGCAATTAGCTGATTGCATTATCGGTTAGATGATAGCTCATTAAATCAGTTGATTTGACCAGTAGATAACATCAGCTATTTATTAAAGATGTTTGGTAAAATTAGTTATTTAGTATTAACTGTTTATGTATAAAATTCTACAGTTTATAAATTAATTAAACAATTTTAGTAAATTAATCAATTAAAATAAGTTGTTGAAATCAAAATAAATTATTCCACATATATAACATATAGTATAATTTATTTTCAATTCACTAGCTTTCTCTGTAGGAAAAAAACTTTATCATAAATATACAAGAAGTTTAATATTGTATTAATATGTATGCTTACTAATATAATAATAATAATAATAATAATAATAATAATAATAATAATAATAATAATAATAATAAATTAAACAAATTTCAAAATTTAAATTTTTAGCTTATAAATTTTATTTAAAAAATTAAACACGCTTGTGACACATTATTTATTATTTTATTATTTTAATTTTAATTGTTTTAAATAAAATTTTTAAGATAAAAAATTAAAATTTAAAAATTGTTTTAGTCATGCTTGTGATACATATTTTGATTTTGTTTTCTTTATTATTTTAATTTTAATTTTTTAAATAAAATTTTAAAATAACAAATTTAAATTTTAAAAATTGATTAATTTATTAAAATTGTTTAATTAATTTATAAAATATTAAATTAAATTTAAAAATTGATTAATTCTACTATTATTATTGTTATTATATTAGCCGCTGCGTTGGAAGCAAAAGAAAATAAGTCTTTGAATAAGACGAGGACGTCTTTTGAATTAGACAGAGTTAGATAGTGTAATATTAGAATAGTTTTAGGCTTTAAGTTTTTAGCATGTCCTTTTTAAGATTTAACTATTAACAAGACAAGGTTGTATAAATGGAAATTATCTTTGAGATTTCCAAATTAAAAAAATACAATTGAGGATCACAAAATCCTTCGAGTCTAATAACAAAAGTTGCACCAAGAAACTTGTTGCTATATTAGCACTAATTCATTTGCTCATTTTCTTGACTTTTTGGAGGATGACTCTAAAGGCTAAACTAAGCATACCAATAACATAATAAATCAAGACCAAAAGTAAAACAGTCATAACCCCTTTTACATTTTCCAACATGTAACCCCCTGAACTGATTTTGACAATTTTTAAAATTTTAATAAAATTGATTTACTTCTCAACAAATCAATTATAAGTTTTAGGAGTTTTTGTAAAATAATTGAACCTCCCAATTCACTTGATTGAATCAACTATTCCCATACGATTTTTAATTCATTTCTGATAACTATTACGGTTAACATTACCTTGGTATGCAAGAGTATTTCATACAATATTAACCTTAGTTATAGTAATCAATATTGACCTTGATGACCATGTATATATTTTAGTAAGTTCTTTGTGTTTCGAGTGCAGGGATGTTAAATCGCTAAAAAGGTTATAATGGTAAATTACTCATATTTGAATAATTGTAACAAATAATTTTGATCATTCACACCATGCACTTATAATAATAACATAAATTTTATTATTTCTACTTTTAAAATATTTACTCACACCGAAACATAGAGAATTGCATACAATTTGTCCATACTAAGATTTAAGGGGGACAAAGAAGAAAAAGGAAAAGCCTAAGATGATTAAATGTACTAAGAATGGACGTTTTTGATAGATTGATCTGCCAATAACCAGTAAACCTGGGTCAAAGCATTCAAAAGTAGCCATCCACATCAGCAATTAATGGCTTGTTTTAAGAAAACCATGGTTACTGGTATGTCGAATTAATGTAGTGGTGGTAGACTGCAAAACCCCCTAACTCGGTGCTTAATGAATAGCCAGTTAATAATAATACATCATCGCGTAGATATGCATCTACTTCTGGGAAGGGGAGCAATAAGTTGAAATTTTCTGCGTTCACTACACACTTCTGATTGGTCTGGGAAACCAGTAACTGTAGACTAAATGCCTGAACCGTTGTAAGCACCTACGAAACTTTTTGCCTCCGTTTGAAGGCATCTGCACCTTCTTGTGATTAACAGCTAGACGATCTGTACTTTATGACGGAAAGACATTCTGAAAAGTAATGCGGTGCTAATACCAGCTAAAGAAACACTGTATGACGTCCACGGAAAGATGAAAGCATGCTCATAATGGGAAAGTTCCCAAGTCCTGGCCTTGCCTGGTAAGAAGTATTTTCCTTTCACCAATCCATTCAAGCCTGTAAGAGAGGTCTAGATTATGGATTAAAAGTTTCAAACTGTCCGTGTAACTCAACCCCTTAGCGCTCTCCTACATAAAAGAGGATGAAGGTATTATTTATCATAAAACCATTATGAAGTGCTTCTGAATAGAAATTATCAAACGGATGCACCTTTAGATAGATTTCAGCCATTCCCCTACGGAGAGCAATGTAACATACACATGCGGTACCCATTAAATCAAAATTAGTGAGCTCACTCAGAACTGTTATTCATGGCACTAGTGCTAATCAGCCGAGTCACTTTGAGGACAAGCAAATATAATTGATAGGTGTTTCATCATCTAACAAAGCAAGATGAAACAATATAAAGCAAATATCCACGTTAGCTAGTTTAGATGATAGCATAAGCATTTTTTCTTCATGATGTTTTCGATATTGCACAATCAGGTTCCTTCTAAAACTTTTCCAGATTTTCTTTCGAATGCCTAGCCCTTACCACAACTCAACTTCAATTCATCACTTACCTAGCAACCCAAAGAACCTACCATAAAAAAGCACTTTCAACTTGCATGCATTTGTTACAAGGCATTGATTTTTTTTCATTTTCACAGAGTACTAAAAGAACCTAAACTTACAATACCCATCATTAAACCATGATCTAATAGAATCAACTTTTCAAATTCATCCCTCCAACTCTACTAAATACAACTTGGACAGCGCCCAACTCTTTTTCTTTGGTTAAAGCTTCAGTTCTATCATGCTACTATACAGATAATTCACAATTAACCAGTCAAAGCTTCAAAACATCCCAAAGCCAATTTCATTCGGGCCACAAAATACCTACCATAAAGACACTGCTCCAGGCAAGTACAGAAAACTACCTGCAAACTGACCTGCCTATCGTGTCCCAAAATGCTTGCCATTATGCTGGATCTAGACGAATTGGGGGAGAATCCTTCCCATGGAGGCACAAATATCAATTTGGTGCACTGGACAGGAACAAGGTTCCGGCTCAGTTTCTCCCACCACACTGATCCCAGTGACCACCATCTGATCATCAGTCCATATTCGGAAAAAGCAACTAGCCCCTGTAATGTAATTGGACAAATCTAGTCAACTGCAGAAAGATGCTCTGAAGTTATCCAAATGTTAATCCTCCAGACTAACTAAATAGTAATTATGAAACCACAAGTTGCATGGAAAATCAATAGCAGCTTGAAGTAAAAGAATAAACGGTAAACACATTACTGAAACACAAAATAAGCAGTACCAATCAACAATACCTCTATATTTGAAACAGACAAAAAGTGGTTTGATCTTTCGTCATAAACAGCAGTATAAGTTGTGTTTGATCTCAAAAATATTATCATAAACTGATCCTTCCCACCTCAATGAGAATCCATAATGATCTCATATGTTTTCGACTTATTATCATCATCCTTTCTTTATTGTAAAAGCATAAGATTAAAATTTTCCTTTCACAGGCTGAAAGTTTGTACGTTTAGATCAATACACTACCAATAATATTTGTTCCAGCATATTTCCCACACATAAGCAAAGGTGCATGGAATGACCATACTCTAGTTAAACCATCTACATCCTTTTAATCTTAAATCTTTTTTTTTAATTAGCTTAAGATATTGTCGAAATGCATCTACAAACAGTTCAAAACACCAGTATGAATATGTTGATGATGATGTTGCATCAATGTCATAATTTCATGTTGTGCCAACATAAGCCATGGATATGACACATTGGCATTTGAATATTTTAGCTCATATCAACAAAAATATAGGTCCTAAACCTTTTGAATTTTTTACAATCAATTCACAGATTTTTCTAATCAACCAATTCATAAAGATTTAAATTCCACAATCTTTAAAAGTAAAACTTTATGATGAATTTTCATATTAATCACCCATTTTTTCGTCGACATCGTGCCCAAATAAATCTTGAACAAAGATATGGCTAGTGGCTACCACAGCTTCAAATAGAAAGGAGGTTTTAAGAAAATCCTTTATCAGCACTCAAATAGTTGTGGAGCCTTATGCTGGCAGATGACCAAAAAAGCATTTGAGATTCAATAACATGAATAAAATGTGCAAACTCAAAAATTTTAACTGTTAGGTAAGAACCAAAACTGGATCATGCATTGATATATATCCTCTGGGCACCATTAATCAACCTGCTCAATCTGAAGTCACTTATTAACAAAGATGGCAGTTGCATGACTTAAATTCAAGACCTCTTAGTCATAAAGGACAAGATACCATGTTAACAAAACCATTGAACCTAGTAGCTTAAACAATCGGGCAAGATTCAGAGTAGAATTTAAACAGTAACTCCATTAGAAACACTATCAAAATATTTTTAACTTAATTAAGAAGTTTAAAGGTTTATAGCTATTTTTATCATCATAAGAAAATAACAAAAAAGTTGGCACGTCAACCTGATAGAACAACTTATGATGCGTCAGCAAACAATGTATCTCATTAGCATAAAATCAGGGAAAAAAATTTTGAACTACTACACTATAGGTTTAATTTTGAACTACTACACTATAGGTACAATTGTTTTCAGTTGTGAGCAATTACAGTTTGTCATATCTTTAAACTATGTACAAGGGAATCCTATTTATAACGTTTAAGAGAAATAACTAATGCACGGAAATTAGGTTTCCTGAAACTACTTAAGACTTATAATCATCCTATACAGGACAGCTCATTCTTAATATACTTCAACATTTTCTGATCTCTCCACTAATATGAAGTGAAATGTGCATAAACATACGAGATAGTGTTAAAAAATATTTTACAAGAATGAAGCTATATCGAGAACAAGACTGGATACCTCTCCATCTGGGGAAAAGCTCAGAGCAGAAATCACTGTTGCCATTGTTGCTTCTGAAGCTCCTGGAAGCAAATTTGGAAGTCCAGGTGGTGCACTTGCGTCTAAAATCTTAACTTTCATCACACTATATGAGCAAACAATCATAAACTAAGATGAAACTCATCAAATCTACACTCATAGCACATATAACATGAATCATAAGCAAGATGTGAGATAGTAAACATAAGTAGCAGATTGGAATTGGAAGTTCATATAAACCGAAACCAGATAACAAATTTCTCCTATAACCTTCTTCACTACCAATATTACTAAATCTCACAAAGTAGAGTTGTAAACTATAGAGAAACAGAACTTTTAGATGGTGTATATAGTATAATGTTATAAGATAGCCATACAATCATTATTCCATTATATTATTGATTCTTTGTTTGGTTGAGCATAAAAGTTGTAAAGCAATGGAATCCCCAGTAAGCATGCTTGAAATCATGCATTTTAACTACCCACTTACTATTACATAATTTACCTCGTTACAGTATATCTTCTATTCTTTTTCACCCTTAATTCCATTTTATTTCATTAAGTTCTTCTCCAGACACCCATGACTGCATCACTATTTTGTTATATGTGTGTTTAGGAGGTTGGTGAGTTCAAATGAAAATTTCAGAGAAAAATCATATATGTTCCTGTTTCGCATAGTCTATGGGGGCTCTCTTCAAGAGTCATTCAGGTAAAGATGAAAATATATTTACAAAAACTATGAGTTTGCGATTTATTTCTTTGTTTTTCCTTCAGGAGGAAAGGAATTTGGAAGGAAAGTGGAGACTGATTTCTCCAAATACACATCCTTCTCTTCAGAAATTAAACACAAAGTTGAGAGCAACTTCAATCCATTAGCAACAAATAAGAGCTTGAATTCCTAGTAATATTCACACAAGATACCACTCAAATTAAAAAAGAAAAGTGTACGCTCATCCACATTCTCTAAACATTGATATACACTGTCATACATTAAACAGCAGAAACCTTAATTCCATTGCGAGGATCCTTCAGTTTAACAACAAAATGTTTAGAAATGAAGTTCAGGCTGGGCCTGCTAGGAAAGCAACGAATCATAGTATGGTTTGACCCAGTGGGCATTCCAGGTCAAAAGGGAAATTAAGGGCCTCTTAACGTATGATTCAAGTAGAGAATATAATGGTTTTCAAGTTTCAGCTACCATCTACCACACTCGAAGAAACTTGAACTGAGGTAATCATGAAGACACAACAATTGTTATTATTACAAGCCCATAAAAACTAATGAGAAAACACCATTCTCCATCAGCCCATAAAAACTAATGAGAAAACACCATTCTCCATCACATCAAATTATATGAGCATGGATTTCAATTATTGCCTGATTCAGATAAGCATCCAAAATCAGTCCGTGAAGTTGGAAAATCATTCTTCACACATATATCTCAAAATACCCCTTTTCATTAGCCTTCCTTAAAAGTAAATAAAGGGACTATGGAACTTTCTGCTGACTGAGCTAAAACAGTTACTAAAAAGGCTAAAGTAATAAACACAACACAAATTCATCTCTGCAGCTATGAGAGTTATGAAATCCAAGAATAATGCAAATTTAACAAATTTAACTCTCAGAGGCATTATTGGTTGACTCCATAGCATCTTTTCAAACTTATAAAGTATTGCTTTAAACCAAAAAGCTCTATCGTATTAATTAATACCTTTGCAAGTCATACACTGAAATGCTAGCATTATCAATCTCTCCAACTGCATCCCCAACCGCCAGTTTGGTGGACGAATTACTCAGAGCTACCATAGGAAATACACGCACGACTTCCTTCAGAGCTATCATTGAACTCTGAAGGCAAGTTTTGCGCATGACTATATTGCTAGGGTCCACGGTGTGTAGAATAAAGTTAACCACCTGCAGGTCTGTCCACAAGTCATATAAAAATTTATAGCATTGAAATGATTTGTCTTGTTATCTGCATTAAAGTCTCAGGCAATTGGAATTAGTTTTACTAACCTTATCAAGGTACTGAACTAAGGATCTAGGAGAACTGCGCACAACCCTGATGAGAGTAGTGAGGGCTGTCAAATGAACAGGAGAATCAGATGCTGTAGACCAGATTTGTCTCTCTATAACATTTAAAAACCCCAGTATATCAGCCATTGCTAAACTTGGAAGAAGGATTCCAACCAAAGTTTCCCGAATTGAAGGTGGCCTAACTGGAGAGTGTCCTGCTGATGAACCACTTACAACTTCAATTTGGAAGAATATATCCCCAATCAGGCGAGGTATTTCAGAACTACAGCATGCTATCCACGTGCTTTCCATACCTTCTGCAAGAAGCTCTGCTGCTGTTGAACTATATCTTTCATTCATGGCCATAACCAACTTAATCAAGGGCTGAATTACTAGAGCTGCAAGACTTTGTTTCACAAGGCTAGGATACCAAACAGCTAGTGCTGCTGCAACAATAATATGAGATGTCATGGCATCTTGGCTCGTCCCTCCTACACATGAAATCCAATCTTGCACTTCAAATGATTCCAGCCATGCAAGTATTTCAGATTCTTCTGGCTGAGTGGCCTTTTTGGTCTCACACAAGTCATCAGAAGATACTTTGATATGAGAGATTTCATGTTGTTCAGGTGACGCATCAGAAGCCACATGATTTCCTGAATCTACTTCTTTTGTGCATACATCTCTCTGTCTTCCAATTCCACTCAAAGATCTCATGAGATTTACATGGTCTTCTGAATTTTCACCACATAAAGGAAGTGGTATAGCTCGTGAAGCAGAGCAGTGGAAAAGAGTCCGTGCAGCCATGCGTACATGTTCACTTTCATCTTGCCAAAAACTTACCAAGAGCTGTTTAAAAAAAAAAAATGATTCTCTTATTAAAAATATAACAGTCTATTGGCATCAGATCATTCTGCTCAAAAATTGATTTCACATAAAAACAGAAGTTAGTTAATGCATCAAAATGAATAATATAAGAAGTAACCTGGAGCAGATGCGGCTTCATGTCTGGAATTCTGTCAGCCAAATACCGAGTATAGAATGCTGATAAAGCACTGCAGGTACGACCATTAGATGGAACTAAGTGGATTTAAGCAAAAATGAACATTACTTTAAAAAACGTAAGACAAAAGGGATGTACATATGCTTCCCAGCAGCAATTCAAGGGCAACATAGTATATTAGACACTACCAAACAGCAAGTCGAGTAAAAGCAACAGAAATGAAAAATCTTACAGACCATGGTGAAGTTAAACCAACAAACAATAGTTGGTTTGTGAAGCACAAAGAGATAAATCATAGACCCTATTTGTTTATTTGTAATGTAACATGACACAATATATTTGTCCTCCGTTAAGGAATCCAAATAATAAAGTAAAGCCTCAAGTTGCATTCCATATGAGCAAGGAGCAAAAAAAATCATGTACCATAATAAATAAAAAGGTAAAGCTTGTCAGGAGGATTAAGTACAACTTAGAATCTGCATCCCAATTTTCATACATCAAAATTCCATTACAAAGTCCAGTGAAGTTTTTGTTTGTAATAAAACCTAATAGATTGACCTAAGAGAGACTTGAACAACCTCAAAATTTTTAAAGTTCTTGGAAAGAAATTTTGGAGATTAGTTAAAGAATTACAATAACTTCATGCAGCAACTTTTACTAGCCAGAATAATACCTGCTAGCAACTGAAGTAGAATGGGACAAGCTAAGCATGCATTGAGCAATGGACACCATTGTTAGACTTCTCATAGCGGAAAACTCTGATGATGATTTCCACAACTGAAATGAGCTTTTGGTGACTTAGGAAAGTTGAAACAAGTCAAATAAGAAAAGAAAAAGGCCAAAGAAAGAATAACAGAGCTTCCATTATTACCTCAAGGTTGGCACCTAAGTAAGGAAATGTCAAAGTTAAAGACCCTTTGTCACCTTGCAATCCAGAACTGACTATAAGATTTTCCGGCCTCTGAACTTTTATGTCTTCCATTAGCAATTTATCAAGTTCATTGTCAATATTCCAAAAATGCAAAAATGACAAGCTAAACCGGAGTAGACATTCTTTTAATTCCTTAATCCAGTCATCATCCTCTAAACGGTCACATGGAATTTCATTTTTATCAGGACCATCACCATTGGCCATATGGTGGGGACTTGAGGTGCTGATCTCCTGTTTCTTCATATTGGTATCCTGTTGTTTGTCATTGCCATTTGTCAAAGATTCAATGTCATTGTAAGAACACACCAATGAAGCAAGGTCAAAACTTAGACTAGTAATCCCTGGGAATGGAGTAGTGCATCTGATAGGATGCTTGTTGGTTTGCCTGATGAATGATCTCGAAAGAGAATGGCTTGCAAAACTTCCTTTCTTAACTTGTGATTGGGAAGCGGCACTCTGCATTATCTTAGTCATACTTGATGTCATGTTTGGGGAGATAACCCTATTGTCCAGATTTCCTTTCTGAAAGTGTGAAAAGCTTCCATCTTCGATTATTGGAAGACGTAGTGAGGAGACTGAAGTATTCGCATTTGATATAGAGCCAGATATAGAATTGGCACCAATGCTTTTACAGAAATGATCCAACATAGAATGAGAAGCTGTCCCACGAAGGACCCGCTCTCGAGCACCTGTCTTTACATCCCAAATGTACAGAACATCAACAACATCGGAGATTGCTGAATTGTTTCTGCATAGGCATGCAATATAACCCCTTCTTCCATCCCAAACAACTTTCTCAGGACAGGTCGGGTGTCCAGGAAACATTCTTTCCACCTGTAAAGTTTCAAGTGAAGCAAGAGTGACACATGAATCCTCCCCAACAGAGAGAAAGCAATCATTCCAAGGATGTTCGGTCCAGGCTGGAGGAAAGATTATTTGACAAACTGGAGCAACATGTTGGTGCATTACTTTGATAAGATTTCCCGTGTCAAGATCCCAGATGCATATTGTGCAGTCCATGCTTCCAGAAACTAAAACATGCATAAAACTCCATCCTTTAGTAGCACTTAACATCCGATGTGCTGCCAGACAAAGTACAGGACCAGTGTGCCCTCGAAGATGCTGTCGTAATGCATGAGAATCTATCTTGCTGCGTGGACCTCCACCCTGGGAGTCTGGTCCCAGAAGCACATCAAAATATACAACCTCTATTTCTCCGCTGAAAAATCCATAAACAACAGCATAAGGAACAAAATGACTTTCAGAGATGATCATGGAAGAAGATACAGTTTGTCCTTGATGGACAGAACTGAAAATTTGGTAATCACTGTGCTTATTACACTCCTTTTCTGAACTTGCAGTAGAACTTCCACAAAGAGTTATCATTCTGCCATTCTCATTATTACATTCAGGAAGCAACTTCGAGTGTGAGATCCAGTCAACAAAAGAATCACTTCGTCCAACCATTTTGCATTCAAGGGACAACTGTCTCTGGTTATTATCTCTCTGATGTAGCGACCAGATTGATACATCAGGTTTCCACTGTAATGGCTCTTCAACACCAAAGCAAACTGATTCAATTCTAAGTACATAAGCTTTCAACTGAATGAAAGCAACTGGGATTTTGATGTCAACAGGATATGAAACAGCTGGAATTTCACAGAGGTTGTTATAATTAAATTTACCATTTATAAATGATATGAAATACAACTTTGCAGATCCAACACTGTTCCAAATAACAAAAATCTCACAAACATTGTCATAGCCTTCAGGGATATTTTGCATATGAACAGCATCACTACCTTCCAGAAAGATCCCACCCACGAGGTTTGATTGAGTAAAATTTTTGGAAAAGGAAATTTCCCCAATTGTAGCACCGCTGGTCAATAGCCTAAAGATACAACGATTCTTAAACACAAGAGCAATTAGGTCTCCATGGGTTGCTACAAACATGACCTGACCTCCTTCATTCAAACCATTTCCCCACCGAGACACATCCAACTGAGAATTCTTATGCAATCCACTCCCACCATCACCATCTGGGTTTGATTCCTTTAAAATCTGAACCAACTGTACTCTACCAAAAGAATCAGCCATAAAAACAGAATGCTTCTCGCCATCCTCACCCACCAATACTACATCCATAAACTTCATAGGCCCAATTGATAAATTACCATGAAAAACAGTTTGTACAATTGTAAGACTATATGTATCTACAATTACGACGGTGCAACTTGGAGGCTTTCCATGCTGAGCTTCTTTATCCAAAGAAGAATCAATAGAATCATGATCGTGCAGATGCACAGGGTCAACAAAACAACATCCAATACAAACATATCGAGGACTCATGGGCAAGGTACAAGTGATGGAAGGACTTCCAACCCATGGAGGCAGCTTTCTCCTCCGTCTGCAATGCCCACTGCCTCTACTCCAGATGCACAGCACTCCATCCACGCATGAACTAATCAGTGCACCATACGTGTCAGATCGTGAGCTTGTAGCACTATTGCTTAAATCCTCTATTTTCTCATCTCCTGAATTCCCTATAGGGTAACAGATACTGAGGTCTGCTATAGGCGCTGCATGACCACACAACATAGCAACTGGTTTTATTTCCTGTTAAATTTTAACCATTTCATCAATCACCAAGTAAATTTGCATTGAAGCACTTAAATTGATTCATTCTAGAAGCAGAAAACACTCATATCAACCAACAGCGAGAGGATCATTAATCAGTACAAATTATCTGAGGAATTGTCCCAATCTCATTAAGAACACCGTCAACTAAAATTATTATAAAAAATCATCAAACCAAAGTTATGAACTAAAATCAAGTACATGAAGGAAACACTCAGGAAGAACAGAGAACAGAATTAATAAATGCTAACAGATTTGAATTGAAGAGCCAAAAAGCAGAGCTAAACTAAGCCACTGACCGTGTTAGTGTCGAATGAGGAGAGGTTCCACCAGAAAATGGAGCCATCGGATCCGCCAGTGTAAAGGGTGGGTGGGTGGTTTAGTGCTGCGGTAGCAGTAACTCTATGAGACGGAGGGGTACCAGACCATATACATGCCACAGATCGGCACTTCATAGCTAATCAGTTAGTTCATCGGCGAACGAGCGAGTAACCCATGTGGTTTCTGCACATAAGGCAACGGAATGAGCAAGTGGATCGCGTCGATGAAGAGTAGAATAAATTAAATTTCTTTAAATTAATTAATTAAAAGATACTATATTATTTTGTTTATAGATTCTAACTATATATATTTAATCATTGAAATTTACGTTTACATTTAATATTTTAATTTATTAAATAATATACTAAATTAATTAAAAATAAATTTATTATATTTACATTAGTTTAATGAATTGAGTTACATTAAAAACCATTTTATATAAATAAATAAAAATCGAACAACTTTTTTTATTAAGTATATTATACTAAGGACGAACGTGATGGACGAACACGAAATCCATCCCGTCTGTCCATTTCATCTGACGGCTCTCATTTTTTACCTTCCTTCTCCTCGTCACACTTCGCAATAACGTCACTTAAAAGAACCAGACTCTTAAAGTATAACCCTTCCACCTTTTTACAGTTAATTATACTTCATCTAGCGGTTATAATCCTTCCATACGGCTAATTGTACTACTAACGAAGTCATTTCCAAACTTTTTTTAAACATTCTTCCATTATTGAAGATACACCGTATTACTGACAAAGTTAAATTGTTAATTATTATTATGAATATATTGAAAGTATAACTCTTCCACCTTTTTGCGCTTAATTATACGTCATCTAACGGCTATAATCCTTCCACGTTTTACATCTCTTGTTTTTTATTCATCTCATTCTATGAAGTCATGACTGTGACTTAAACTGTCACAGCCGTGACTCATGCATGTCATTTTGTTTACTCTTGCGACACAGACAATGCAACCAGAGATTGGAATGCATGTCACTATCTACTACGACCATGTTTTTCTGCATCATGTACTCTGTGCTAGACTCTAGTAGCTTTCACTTTTCTTCTTCTTGAAGGTTGAAGATGATCACTCTATGTCTTTTTTTTTTACGTTACTATCTACTACGGATGAATGTATGACGACGTTTTTCGTATTCTTATTTTCCTATTTGGAAGCTCTCGCGACGACTCAGCATAGCTTTGCTGAAATGATCGATTGCGCTTTGGAGAAGGACTTCAACAAGACTGACCAGAGTGAAGGTTTCTACTAGACCTGAACTCCTCTATCTTTTCTCTCCGTGTGTCTGAATTTTTCTCAGTTACTAAACTATTAAGTCCAATACCCCTCTCTCATAACCTTTTGCGCAACGCATCATCTTGAAGAGGTATTAGACAATACATCTTCTTGATGTTTGAAATTTTTTTTGCTTTGTCACGGGACATACAACATATTCTTGATTTGTTTCCTCCCACAAACTTCCATCCCACTGTCATTTTTTTCTTTATTATGTTATCAAAGCTACTCATGCCAGAATTCCATCCCACCCGTCAATTTTAATCCGCCTCTATGATCCGCGACAAATACGAGTTGAATCATTTCTTCACCTAAACTGTCCTGTATTATTAATTCCATACAGACATCTATAAATCAACCGAGTTTTAATGTATCAACTGTGCAATGGCGCATCTTTCTTTGAACCAAACTCAATTATCATGCCTGACATAGTAAAATGCTTGTTCATTGTCACCAATTAATGACTCTTAATTTTTCCCAACAACTGTCTCTTCTGTCACCAGTTAATAACTCTTAATTTCTCTCGATTCCTCTAGAATGTCCTGAGTAACTATTACAGCTTCCTCTTCAAAGCTCTTTCCTTTCTCTTCTCTATTGAACCTCCTCTTACCGTCAGATTGGAATTGTTTTTCAAAAATGGATCAACATGAAACATAAAAATGCTCTCAACTGCTGAGCCAAATAGAATCGAAATTCAAAAAGGAGTATAAACAGAAAAAGTTATAGAAGCAGCAGAAGAAGAAGCCTCCTGTATCATGGAGTTCTTGGAAGGACGTATTTTAATAGACCCAAAGTTATCGGTATGAACAATTTCTCCTGTGAAGTAGTTGTTGGTGTTTCAAAATTTGAACTGGAATGACATTGCCCACTACGATTTACAATTCGTAGCTATGCAAGCTAATGATGTTGACGAGCAATATCAAATGTCTTTTTATCAGGGTGTGCCACCTAAAAGGAGAGTTGCATTATATCGAGAAACGACAAGAATTTTGGCAGGTCTACATTCTTGGTCATTCTTGAATTTTCTTTCTGATTATGTTTTGATTTTGGCTTCAATTTTCACTAGTGTTTGTCTTGCGGTGAGAATTGTGAGTTCAATTTTGACTAGTGTTTCTCTTAAGGTCAGTACTGTGACATGAGTGAATATCACCTAACTGGCTGTATAGATTTTGAAGCATGAATGGCCAGCTAGATGGCGAAGCTTTATACCTGATCTTGTTGCAGCTGCAAAAGCTAGTGAAACAAGAGAATTGCATGGTTATTTTGAAAGTAAGTTTGTCACCTTGATTTTATTTATAAAGAACTTGTTTCTGGTATCTACAGTGACAACACTTTTTTTTCCAGCTTCTAAGCGAGGAAGTTTTTTATTTTTTCCGAGGAGAAATGACTCAATAGAAGATCAAGGAACTGAAACAGTCTCTAAATAGGTATTGCAACTTTGCCATTTGCCTTGTAGAGTCTTGTCGTGTTAAAGTTTGACTGCAACATTGTAATTTCTCAAAGGCTATTTTTGTGCTATCTTTTCTTAACCTCATTTTACTTGTTATTTACATAGACTCAATTGTAAGTTTATGCTACTTTTATTATTTATGTGGTTATTGTTCACAACTATCTCATTCTTCACTCTCCTTTCTCTTTTTGCCTTTCAATAACCTTGTCATTATAAGTCCAATCTTGTAATTTACGCTAACTACTTGTCCTTTCAAATTTGGTATATTGCTTGACGAATTAGCTAAGAATTTCTTTTGTTTTGACAGTGGGTTTCAACTCATCCATGAGTTATGCTTGTATGTACTGTCAGCCTCCTAAAGAGCTGAGCTTATTGCAGCAACATTGTCCACCTTGCATGCTTTTCTTTCCTGGATTCCGTTGGGCTATATCTTTGAATCTCCACTGGTATGCA
>JAOQMS010000180.1:30922287-30957935 GCA_027563885.1 Erythroxylum longipes
ATCGGACCTTAGTTCGGCATTCAACATTAAGTTGAGAATCACATTTTCACTTACATGCAAATGCTCATTCAAAACACTTTTATCATCAAATTATGTACACTTAGTTCTTCTCATTAACATACAAGAAACACTTCAATATCTCAACCAAGCATCACAATTATCGGACCTCCTATCCGGAAACCAACAAAATCAATCACATTCATATAGACATTCAGTAGTTAATCAATACCAAAATTCACACTGAACAAACAATGAAATGAGACCATCTAGGTCTACTCACAGTACTCTCCAGATTAGCAATTGCTTCCAAGATCTGAAAATGTCTGAATGTGTACATTTATCCTGCACATCAAAATTATGCAATACACACATTGCACACATACATTAATAACGTTGCACAATTATAAGCATTCATTTATGCACATGTGTGTATATAGAAAATGTACAATGCATGTTCTTGACAATCCTGAGTATCTTTCCATTATTCTCATTGCATTATCAGTCTTATGTCAACACTTACCTAAGTAAAATTTGTACTTAGGGTTTATACCTCAAATAAATACTTTGAATTTAATTTCATAACCCAATGAATCATTTCAGATGTTTCTCCAAACTTTGACTTTCGGGTCTACTATTTCTGATCATTTATACAATGAAAATGAAGTAATTTGGGAAAAATTTCTTTTGAGAATTGTCCTTCTATCTCATAAGTTTCTAATGACACCAAAATCCTTCAATTTGGTTTAGTAGTGTAAAAGTTATACTCCAAATATTTTCGGACTGCTTTTATTTTGAGACAGTGCCCGATACTCAAATTCCACCTAGAATTTGAAAATTTTAAAATCCTACTAAGAATTTTATTTCTTCATATGATTTGTATCCCTATGTCTCTAGTTTACTCCAAATTAAAAATCATCCTAATTGGATAACTACAGATCAAGATATCATCAAAATACCGAAGCATGTTTTGTGCTGGAAAGTTCGCCGCGGCGACCCAGAAAAGTTCACGTTCGAAAGAGGAAAAGTTCGCATGAAATCTTTCAAGTTCGCCGCGGCGAACTCCTGAGTTGGCCGCGGCAAACTTCATCCTTCAAATTGGCCATGGCGAACCAAGGAAAGTTGGGCGCGGCGAACTTTGACAGAAGCATACGCAGAACATGTTTCATTTTCCAGATTTTCAAACTTCCAACATTTACATCTAACTCATCTTATACCTAGATTATCTCTTCCATTTCATTTCCTCATCATCCTCTACCCAATTCAACTCAATAAATCACTCACAAACAAAGCATATTTTTCATCACCCATGACACATACATAAACATTGCATAACCAAGTCATCAAATCTCAATTTACTCATCATTCTAGCATAATTTAACCATACTCATAACATTTAAAACACAACTTACTTGGTGTAGCTCCAAACTCTTAAAAACCTCACTCAACCCTAAATCCCAAGCATCCCACATACTCCATCTTCTAAAGGAAGTAAAGGATGAGTTTTCTGGTGGAAATGAGGAAAAAGATGGCAATTATGCTAGAAGCAAATGAAAGAAAGTATAATCTTCAAAGTTGAGGTGGTGGAGATTGAAGAAAACAAAGAAAATGAAGGTGTAGAGGAGAGAGTCACAAAGAGGAAGATGAGAAGAGCCAAAAAATACAACAATTGGACTTTTAATGAGAATCAACGTTTTTAAGGGGTTTTAAAAAAACTTAGTGGAGCTAAGGCATTGTTTGGCAAGTGACTTATGTCACTTGCCACATGTCTAATGCTTATAAACTAAAATCCAATTTCTATTCTAATTTCCTCCCAATTTTCAATGAAACTTGTCAATAAATCCCATAGTCATTTATCAAAATTTTCATTGCCATTTGACAGTAAATTCTACAACCATTTATCATTTGTTTTGCCACTTGACATTTTTCCTAGTCCAAAAATTACCCCAAATTTTCAGAAAATTTTCCAAAATTTTCCAATAATTCTAAATCGCTAAATACACTCTCCAAATCAAATTTCAACATATAAAAACCACAATTCTCAACATAATCATATTTACAAATCAATTATACCCAGAATTTGTCAATGAATGCATGTACAAATATTTTCATGTGTAAAAAAAAATCAATATTCACGTGTATGTGCATATCATATAATGCATAAGCACGAAATGCATTTTCTAATCTCTCAATTTTATTTCTCATTTACGGTATTCCCGAATCTAACTCTTAATATGGGAACGGGATGTTACACTTAAAGCTGTGTTTGAACAATTTAAAAGGTTAAGATTTAAATTAAATTTTAATGAAAATATTTGGGTCTAATTTAACCCATTTTTGGTAGCATTTATAAGGAAGAGTCAACTTGAGCAGTGGAGAGATTGCCAATAAGGGTCGCATGACCTTACATTGGTAAGGGTAAATGATGGAAACATGATAAGGGTGATTCTCTGTCATGAATCATGATCCCTCTCGAGATTAATATTCCCTTGCATGTAATATGTTTTACACCTTCTCCTGCCAAGTTCAAAGAAATCAAAGTTAGACATTTTTGCCCCTAAGGGCAATTTTTTCAATTTCCCATTCAATGGATAGTTATTAATTGTAATCTGGTTTTTAAATAAATTATCAGTTAAGTTACTTAATTTGATCCAGATAAAGATAATAAAGTGGCCCAATAAATGATCTAAACTAATGGGTCGAAGTCCAGGTAGAAAATGGATCCCTTTTAGTGGGGACGTGGTCTGTATCGGCCTTGTGATGGGGAAGCCCGATATGGAAGCTATATAAATAGGTTATGGTCTCCTACAGTTGCTGATATCAATCATAAGCATAAGGAATCTCTGACCCGTTAAGAGAGCTTGTGTTTTGAGAAAACTGTAGAAAGGCCTAGCCCGTGTTCCGAAGAGCAATTCCCGTGAAGGTGGTGGTGGATTCGGGCTCGATTCGGCTTCAAAAAACTCGGTTGAAGTTTCAGAACTAAAAAATAAGGTATTTCCGCATTTTTCCGTTTTTGGCCCTTTCACATTCGATCCAGGGCACGTGACTAAGGACCCGTCACATTCTACATGTGGTATCAGAGAAGTGATGTGATCAGGTGGTTAAAAACGAAGATTTTTCGATTTTTCTCTCCATAAGGTTTTCGGAGATTTCTCTTCCGTTTCTCAGTTTTTTCTTGCTTTTATTGCATGAAAGTAGTGTACATATGTGTGGCCTTGAGAAACGGATTGAAAACAAACCCGAGAAGTCCGAAAAGTGGCCCGAAACTTGCCAAAAATTGCCTTTTTTCGGCGAGGTACACGTCACCTGCGGGCGCGTGTGCGACGGTGAACAGTAACATGTGTCTGGCGCGTCTGCGCATGACTCGAGCGTGCGTGACATGTGCCAAATGCATCCCTGGGGCTTCGGCGCGGGCGCGTGACCAGCATGCTCCGGCCACGCTGACACGCGGCTGACGCGGAGGCGACGTCAGCATACAAACGTCTGCTACAATAATTTTTAAAAAAACTCAAAATTTTCAATTTTCCCGTAAGGGTACCCTGGGGTGTTTTGGGTCAGTTTTCGGGTCCGAGAAATTTATAAAGTGATTTTTTCCATTTTCTGAATTTATTACATCAGTAATAAATTAAAGTGTAACTCCAAAAAAAGGAATTAAGGTATTCCGGATCCAATTTCAAGTGAATTTTCGTGCTTCGGACATCATATGAGGGAGATACTTCAAATTGTCGTGTCTCGGATCTCATATACAGGCTTCGGGAAAGCATGGTTATCAATCGGAAAAGAAATTGAGACATTCTGAAGCCATTTTTGAGTGAATTTTCGTGCTACGAACTTGCCATAAGGGAGATACATGAGGTTCTCGTGTCTCGGGTGATTAGTTTGGTATCCAGTAAGGCACGATAATCACTCTACTGAGATTTTTCTTTTACGAAGGTCTCAAATGAAGTTTTCGAAAAATGTCTTTAGCACAGGTGTGTGACAATGAGACTGTGCATTCGGTTTTTGCATTTATTAAAGTTACATTGTCACATACCATATGCCCATAAAGAATGTAAGGATAATATAAAGATGTATCCCTTGTATTTGTGGACTTTTTGGGTGCTGATAAGAATGTAGTCACCACAGTAGCCTTTCGAGTTAGTATTCAAAATTGTTCTGCTTACACATTAGGGGATGTCTCTGATCTCATGTTTAGCTATTCTGCCCACAGGTGTTGCCCTTACATGAGATTTTGAGATGTGCATAAAGGCATTTGATAGAGGAAAGTAGTTGCTTAAATGATTTATTCGCCCACAGGTGGTAGTGTCATGAGAGCTGATGGTTTATACTCTGATCGCTTTTATGTATGGAGGTCTAGTTGCATATATTATGCATTCACCCAACAGGTGTTTCATAATATGTGTAACCAAATTTTCAGGAAAGATACTATTTAATGGCTTTCAATATCGCTGTTATCCTACATTTGTGCTGATCTAATCAAAGTTACTAAAGAGTTACCTTTTCAGTCAATAAAATCAGTGTCACTATTGAAACCCTGACCGGTTTCAATACAGAAGTAGATAGAGGATGTATTGAATGCTATGGAAATAGCTGAGGTTGATATGGCAGTACAGACACACAGGCCCTCTCTAACTACATCCATGAGCTCGAAAGCTCATAAAGCAGCCTTTAAAGCCCCGGATCGATTTGACAAATTAAGTCTGATGACCATTAAAAGATCCGTACCCAACCATCTGCTTAGTGAACTTCCAGACATAGACATAGCGAAGTAATTTCTTGGAAATGTCTCCTAAAGGTACACAGTCTCATCTAGTATTGAGACAAGTGCCTTGAATAAAGAATTATTCTCCATGAGGCATACGAGAAATAGAGAAAAAAGGGGAGTAAAGAGTACATATCAAGAATGATTCATCTTCACAAGAAATCGAAGATGTTAGACATTCCTCATCCTGATGTCTTCATAATTCACTAGACTCTGAATGCACTCCCTTCAGAGTTCAGTATTCTGGTGAAGACATCTTAATTGCAGGATGAGGAATGGGACTTCAATACTTTGATTTTCCATTGCGTTGCTGAGGGGGAGCAACTCAAGCTAGTTACTCCTACAGTCCTTGAAGCAACTAAAAGGAAGGCAAAGATGAAGCACACTAAGATTAAAGATAGAAAGACTGAATCTTCTCCATATGCTGACACTGGTTAATCCAGTACTGGTGAAGGTCCTAGAGACATAAAGAAACCCGCAGTATAAGGCCTAGAAGGAAGTAATATCTATAGGGGATGTATGTACTGAATCTTGTAGCAAGGTTCATTTAGGTTTTTACATGACGCATTTTATATATGATCTTTGGATCAATTTTGGACAAAGGAAGTTGAAGTTTTGTATTTAATACTTCTGTTTTACAGTTGTATTTGATGCAAAACATAATGATACAACTTTCTTATCATATGGTTTGTATAGAGTATGTCTTACCCCGAGTTAGATATAAGCTTCTTCGTATCTTGCTGAACAAGTCATGAAATGAAGGACCCTAATGAATGAAAAGTCATACATGGTGTGACATAAAAGTTTAAGCCACATTTCCAGAGATAGGGTTGAGGGATTGATTAAGGAAAGCCTTCTCTCAATTCTGGGACCATGTGTTGACTATTACAGGGGTGACTTGACTAATAAGGATATTGAGATCAACTCATACTTCTGACTTGTTGAATCTGATACATAAAGATATCAGAAGACCTTATACAATTGCATTGTGCAATCCTAAAAGTATTCTGACATTTATTATGATTATTCCCACTACAGTTATGTGTTCTTGCTTAAAGACTGAAGGTTGAGAACCAATTGGAAAAATTCATTTAGAATGTCAGATCTGACCATAGAGGAGAATATCAAGCAAACATGGTGTTTAGGACTTGAAAAGGTTAGCTTGCCAGATATCTGGAATCGGTTGGCATAGTGACTTGATTTGCTATACCGGTTAGTCTTGACCAAAATGGTGTGTTGCCAAAAGGCATAATAGCACCCTAAAGGACTTGAAAAAGTCAATGCAGAACAAGACTAATTTACTTGAATATCTAGAAGTGTGAAAATCAGTCTCACACATATTAGTGTATGAGGCTTCCCTACCGAGGTGGTATAATCCTTATAAAGAAAAATTACATACTCATTCTGTTCATTGCTATTTAGTAAGGTATCCTAACCACTCTAAAAGGCTACAGATTCTACTGCAGGGAAGGAGGGAACAGAATAGTGGAATTACTAACAGCTAAGTTTCTGGAATATAATGTCTACGATGGTGGGTCATTTGAGCCTTAGGATGATAACATGATGGATACTACAGTTATTAAGTATCTACTGCTCATACAGTTAGATCCGGTGGATTTAAGTCTTGTACCATACCTGTATAGGAACAGGAACCCATACCTGTACACACAGTGGTTCCTAGAGGTACAATATCTATTGCAGTTGTGAAAATCCACCTGATTGAGATGACCTGTTATCACATATGATATTATAGTATATTAGGTGAACAGAACTATGATATTAGACATATTAAGAATCCAGTTACTTTTACAGAAGCTGTTTCTGTACCCGCAGCGAAATTGTGGTAGGTTGCAATAACTTATAAGATGCAAGTCATGAAGCATAGCAAGGTTAGGGAGCTAGTTGATTTTGTAGCATAACTGCAAAACTGTTAGTATAAAGTTTAGACCTGAAGGACTTTAGGATAAAGTTCAGCGATTTATGGACTAGCTCAATTGCATGATGGTTCACTCAGAGAGAAATGTTAACTTTAATGTTACTTTTCTCTCGTATCCTCGTAGGTTACATTTTGAGTGATTATGGTAATTGCAGCTCATGATGATAAAAAGTTACATCATATGGTTGTCAAAACTGTTTTTCTGAATAAAGACCTTTATAAAGTGGTCTATATGGTACAACCTGAAAGATTTCAGAATCCAGATGGAACTGACATGGTTTGCAAGTTATGCAAATCAACATATGAGTTACATAAACCTCTCAGAAGTGAAACCTTACAATTGATGAGGTTGTTACCTCTTTCAGCTTCATGAAAAATAAAGTTAAAAAGGTGCTTGTACTAGATTAAGGGGAGCAAAATTATCTTCCTATTACTGCATAAGGATGATATATTGCTCACGTCAAATTACTTAACCATGTTGTATAAAGTGAAGCAACGTTTGGTCAAGAATTTTGATATAAAGGCCCTTGACGTAGCATCTTTTATCCTAGGTATTTGGATTCACCGGGACATATCTTAACACTCGTCATACCTCTCAGAAGGTGCATACATTAAGTATATGTTACAAAGGTTTAATACGGTGAATAGTAAACCTGACGTAACTTTTATCTCTCATAGTGAGAGATAATCTTTGGCATAGTGACCAAAGAATAAACTAAGGAGAGAGGTAATGAGGAATGTTTCGTATTCTAGTACGGTTGATAGCCTGATGTATGCTTGGCTATGTACTAGGTAGGACATTGCATTTACAGTTTGACTGTTTGGTCAGTATCTGGTTAACCCAGATGTAGACCATTGAAATCCAGTCAAGTGAGTGTTGAGATTATTAAAGGAAATCAAGGATTACATTTTGGCATATAGAAAAGTCAATAGACAAAACCTCGTAGGGCATTCAGACTCAAATAAGTTATGTGTCCGGATGATCGAAAGTTCACTTAAGGTTACAGTTTAAGGCTGCAGATGGTATAATGTCGTGGAAGTGTGTCAGTAAGACACAGTTAACTTCCTTAATCACACATGCACAGTGCATGCTATAGGCTGCTTCACAGACGGTTTAGCTTGGAAATTGATTTCTGAGTTGTCTATGGTTGATTCAGTGGCTAAACTCATTCAATTGCAATGTGATAATCAAGCTTTCGTGTTGTTTAATAACAACATTGAATATCACAAGGTCTTAGCATTTTGAGATCAAATTCTTGATCATGAAGTGGTTGACACGAAAAGGTGACATTAAGGTTTGGAGCATTTAAAGACTGAGGAACTATAAGTTGATTCTTTAACTAAAGGACTTTACCCACTTGTGTTTGGAACACAACTATACAGTCTGGGTGTTTTGAAGTCCTTAGACACTGTAAGTTAGGGAATCGTTACATTTTCTCCATGTAAATTTGTACATCTTGATGTATTATGACAGTATGATGGTTTATAAAGATGATCATCGGTTATCCTCAGTAATACGTATTATCATACATTATCATAATACATATAAAAGCCTTAAGATTTGTGTTGATCTTAAGCATTTCAAAGGTCATTAGGCATATATGAAGATTGAACTTGAGTCTATGTCATTAGACACATACAGTTTTATACGGATATATTCTTAAGGTTTGACATGACATGGGGGGATATAAGTTTTTAATCCCATAAAGGTTCTCTAATGTAGTTTAGCATTCAGTTGGAGAATATAAAGGTTTTCTCTAATGCTGTTTAGCATATGATGAGAAGAAACAAGTTTTCTCTAATGCTGTTTAGGATTCGGTGAGAGAAAACATGATTTCTCTGGTACAGTTTAGCAATGCGGTTTAGCATAAAGTTGGAGAAATCGAGACCTATAGACGAAGATGATATATATTAATCATAAAGGTATCATCGTAATCTGGCACACTCCATTTTTCCATTCATGTTAGTGAGGTATTAGGTATTCGTAATTGTATTGGACCTATGTTACACATGACACATGTGTCTGATATTTTCCGGTATCGAAAGCCTTGCAGGGCAGAGTGTAGGACTTTCATTATCTTTGGATCAAATGTTTTTTAAATTCAGTCGACTAATACAGTAGCGTGGCTTAACCGAATTTTTAAACTGTTTTTAAAGTTGAGTCAAAGCTACAGTTAATAATTGTCCAAAGGGGAGATTGTAAGACATTTTTGCCCCTAAGGGTAATTTTTTCAATTTCTCATTCAGTGGACAGTTATTAATTATAATTTGGTTTTTAAATAAATTATCGGTTAAGTTACGTAATTGGATCCAGATAAAGATAATAAAGTGACCCAATAAATGATCTAAATTAATGGGTCGAAGTCCGGGTGAAAAATTGATCTCTTTTAGTGGGGACTTGGTCCATATCGGCCTTGCGATGGGGAAGCCCGATATGGAAGCTATATAAATAGGTTATGGTCTCCTGCAGTTGCTGATATCAATCACGAGCATAAGGAATCTCTGACCCCTTAGGAGAGCTCGTGTTTTGAAAAAACTGTAGAAAGGCCTAGTCAGTGTTCCGAAGAGCAATTCCCGTGAAAGCGGCAGTGAATTCGGACTCAATTCAACTTCGGAAAGCTTGGTTGAAATTTCAGAACCGAAAAATCAAGTATTTCTACATTTCTCTATTTTTAGCCCTTTCACGTTCGATCTAGAGCACGTAACTTAGGACCCATCACGTTCTACAATCAAGCCATGCAAAATCCTGGTAACAAAACAAAAAACCTCTGTAATATTTCCAAGCAAGTAACTTACAAGGTTGTCTCGCGAAAAACCTTAAAATCTTGATTTGGCGATACCTCGATTCCGTTAGCAAAGTACAAGTCGTGCGCCAAAACTTGAATGGTCTCATTACACAAAGTTATGACTCGTTAGGAATTTCAATTGAGCTTATATTCAGCACTTTAGGGGTCTAAGCTAATTAAGTGACTTTATTCCCTCTCTCTTTATTATTTTTATTGTTTTTTGTGTTTTAGGCTTCACTTGCTATGTAGAATACGTATCTGACCAGGAGTTCAAAAAAATGTTAATATACTTTTTATAATAAAGAACTAATTAAGATTAGAGGTTTAAATTAAACATTTTTAAAATATTTGAATTAAATTATGATAAAAATATTTCGATTTAATTTGACCCTTTTTGCCATAACATTATTATTAACTGGTTGAAACGTTTGCTTAATGTAACAAAGTTTAGGCTGGACTACGATCATTTAAGCGTCACGAGCGTATGGTACCATATCTACCTTCGTGTACATAACAGGAATCGGTAAATGCACTGTAACTTAAAATTCAAAAATTGTGCTCTGTGTCTCTGTCTTCTATCCTCACCCATAAAGACAACAACCAAACGTAGGGTTAGTCCTATTGTTCTGATTTAACATTTATTTCCAATAATAGATGCAGGCCGTTTGGTTTTATGAATGAAACTTGAAAACTGACGAACCCTTTTTTTCACTCAAGAAGACTCTGAGGTTATTTCAGTAAAATCATATCAACGTATGTCTTTGCCCTGAAACGTTGAGGAAAATGATTGCCGCAACGATCCCAGAGTTGGAAGATGTCCAACTGAAATGACGAAAATAGGTACAGAACAAAAGCAGGCCTTACGGATGAGGTAGGGAATATTGGAGACCGGAGAGTTGCTATGATCCAAAATCCCGAAAACTATAAATAGCCGGTCTTTCGTGCCCTAAAACCCGTAGTTCCTCTGTTTTGCGCCTCCTTCACGACCTAAACAGTCCCCCCACTTTCCCTCATGCACCAGCTGAAGCTCCAAATCCACAAGAATCATGCGGCGTAGCTGTTTGAGTACGTGTGAGGAGGAATAGTGATAATGGACGAGGTGAAGTTAAATTATCTGGTGGATGTGGCGCCCAAGCTTGAGGGATCGGAGGGGTTTGGCGAGAAAGGTTGCATCTTTTTGCCTTGTTTTGGTCTTAATTTCTTAAAACACTAGCTCAATGATTGGTGGACGTCTTGATCCCATCTATATGTTATGCTGTCGTCCTGTTACATATATATATATATATATATTCTGAAATGTGAATGATTGGATTAGTTTGGCGAGTGTCTGCCCAGCAGAGTGCTTTCTCCGTTGTTGTTCTTACCCTATGGGTCCTAGCCGTAAAAGATGGATGCTTGGCGCTTTGCAGTGCTATAGCTAACGCGTTGGTTCTGATTTCTGTATTTTCATTTCTTAATAATACCGAGTTATGCAGTTAGTTAGGGTTTGTTGACATAGTGGTATGATTTGATCAACTGGTTCGCTAATTATGCAAGAGGGATAAGCACTTTAATATCTGTTGGTAGAGCATTTTAGAGTTGGTCTGGCTCTAGAAATGCTTGTTCTTAATGTATCCAAGAGTTTTCTGAACTTAATAATCAATTTGGAATTTACTTTGTCATCCCATCTAACTCAATATGGTGAATTGGCAGATTCAAAGAGCTCAATTAACACTTTGGAGCCAACTTCATGGGACAAGACTTTGCCCTCGGAACTTTGTCTGTACACAAGACAGCTGCCAAGTTCTCCTTGTGAGGAGTTGTCTAATAAGCTCTATTGCAGTGGTGCAACTACTCCGTGGATTTCCAAGCCAGAGGATTTGAAAGTACAAAGGAGGGCAGGAAAGTTGTTGAGAAGTAATGGTGTGTGTTCTAAGAGGCAGCGGATCACACAATCAGATGATTTTATAATGCCAACTGCGGCTGATGATATGAAAGATGTAAATGCTAAGCTGGGATCATTTGACACAAAATCTGACTTTCAAGGTAATACATTTGCTGAAATCTGTACTTGTTCTGTAGATGGCCCAGTTAGTGGTAACAAAATCAAAGTTTTATTTGTAGAAGAGAACTCCGCTGTTGTGCAAAAATCTTGATGTGTTTTTCTAATACACCTATTCTCCGTTATATATTTATGTGAACTGGCAATTCTCAACATTATAAAGCTACTTTTATGCAGAACCTGATGTCATTTATGTGTGTTATTGCAGAATCATAGCATTTCTACATATATTTTATTACTGTTCTAAGCACCTGTTTTATACCTGGAAGTAGTTTCGGAGACCATAAAAGAAGTTCTCTGTCATGTATTATTTCCAAGATGGTCACTTTTGCATAGAATTTCTGTCAAAGTTTCCTACTGAAGATATTCTATTGGTAGTTAATAGCCTTGATTCAAACTATTGCTATTTTGAAGCGTGATTCAGAAACATATTTGAGGTAATGGTATATACCATTGTAATTACTCTAAAAGCTGTAGATAAAAATTCGATTGCTTTAATTACATGATCTAAGAGTAGATTTTAGGCATTTTTGGCAATAATAATCCCGTTTCTGTGTATTCCATCTAGAGAAAAATCGATTGACAAAACAGAGGAATAACTTTGGGAACAAGCGTGTAGACAGGAGAAATTCCAAAGTTTCCACGAAGAATAAACATGATTTTTACTCTGTGAAGGCAGGTCTGGGGGGCTTCAGCGCATCTGGTGGAGGGAACAACATTTTTGGTATGCTAACATTTGCCAATAATTTGACAATCATCTCCCATTTGCATTATGTACAAGGAGTTTTCTTTGTTGTATTGCCTAATTTCTGATCATACAATTTTAAAGAAGTTGCTGCACATAACTTGGCAAAACTAGTTTGTACTTTGTGATGATTCTATGCGGTTGATGCAATAATAAACTTGTTTCTTGGCATTTCTTACTACCTTTTATCGCTTGTATGTCTGTAGCAATCTTGAATTTGTTTTTGTCCCTGGTTATTGTTGGGGATACTTAGTGGAAACAATGAATTAATCTATCCAGAAAAAGGGTGTTTATGATATCTCCGGAGCTACAAACCTTTTTAACAGATGACCTCATCAGCCTGTTAATGACCTAATGCCTTGGCTTCCTGTTCTTTGGAAATATTGAAGTTCATATAATCTAAAGGGAATGCCATTTCATCAATATGGCATCCTTTTTTTCTCTATTTTTAGTTTTGATTATGTCTATCCAATTTCCTCTTTGAGCTGTTGCTGGTTACAGTGGACCTGGTAAATATAGAAAGTAAACTAAAGAGTGTGCTACAACCTACTAGGTCTAAGGCAATATCTTACAAAAAGATTAGTAAACCTTTGCATCTTAGTATATGATATGCACTTTCTATGAAAGTTTTTGGTGAAAACTTGATTATGATGACTCTCATCTTATCGCACTTGACATACTATTCCACTTCTTTAATGATTATTGTTTCTTTTTTGGCTGGCATACATGAATCTCATACGTGTGTGTGTTTTTTGTGAGTGCCAGGCTTATACGGTTTGAAAACAGATGTTCATGACATCACAAAGTTTGTAGATGACTTATCATTGAATGATCTCCTTGTTGGAACTTGCAAATGTTCTAGCTTGGGCAAAGATAAGGGTAAGAAGGCAGCAAATATGACTGAAAGTATTCTGCAATCTGTTAGAAGTGCTTGTTCTGCCCTTCAGGTCCTTAGGCCTGCCCGGTCCCAAACTCTTATGGAGATAGATAGCAATTGTAATGACAAAGCACATACATGCTCATCTATCTC
The DNA here is from genome assembly GCA_027563885.1 of Erythroxylum longipes. Taxonomy (NCBI): domain Eukaryota; kingdom Viridiplantae; phylum Streptophyta; class Magnoliopsida; order Malpighiales; family Erythroxylaceae; genus Erythroxylum; species Erythroxylum longipes. The sequence continues at coordinate 30,935,585 of JAOQMS010000180.1, forward strand.
TATCATGGCAAATGGAGATAATGGGAGTTCATTACAGACAGACCTATCACCTTCTAAAAAGGTTAGTGAATCTTAAATATTACTCCCTGGAGAGACTGGTCCAGTAGCAGGAGAGTGTATAAAGATTGTTAGCAATACATGTGATGCAGTTGAACCGAACCGTAACATTGATTAGCACTCCAAATCAACTGAAATTCCTCCTCCCAGTGGCCCTCTGTTTTTCTGTTCCCAATTACATGTGATTCATTTGATTGAGAAAGTTTGATTTTTCCCTTTGCACATCAATTGAACTTCCAATCCTATCACCCCATATCTCTCTCTCTTCTCTTCACTCAACTTTTTCCTTGGAAGATTCTTAAATAATTTCTGGACATTTCTTCTATTTTTGTGCAAGAGTAGTTTGACAGAGCTTACTTATATGACAGGGAATTAACTTTCTATAGGCTTCACTTAAAAGAATGTTTAGGTTTTTTCTGGTCATAACGTTAGGGTTAGTTTTATTGGACAGTTATATTCAATACAATGATGTTGATGTCAATGCTTTTCTTTCTTTCCTTTTCAAAATTCAGGATTCTTGCTACAAGCCTGGGACTTCTATTAATTTGCTTGATTTTCCCTTTAGTCAACCAAAAGATACTTTGGAGAAATTGGGACTTCCTCCACCCAAGGATTTGGAGTCCTTGCTTCTGGATGCAGCCAAACCTGTTCCAATGTCAAGGAGCACTACTGACCAACGTCAGGGAAAGCAGATACCTCGCCGCACTTTCTTGCCTCCTTTTGCTTGGTCACACATACTTAATGGACAGTGTAAAACCAATTCTGATGCAGCTAAACTATTATCAAGTAGGACCACATGCCATGGTAGATGGGTAAAAATAGGGAACATTGTTAGTTCTCTTGGAAATGTTTCTGAAAGTTTTACGAAGTTGGAATCGCTTACTTTTTGTGAATCTTTAGTTCCTTCTTTTGGAACTAAGCCTAATATGCTGGAAAGTTGTGTAGCCTCATCTCGATCAGTTTTAGATGCAGGTCTTGGGACACCCTATGCTCCTTCACTTGGTGAGAACTAATTGTTGGCCTTTGTTCTCATAGGGATTTTAATTAAAGTTAAAAGAAGTAACAAGTTTTTCTTTTCTCAATTTTCCCATAAATGCAGAACCTAGCGGTGATCTGAAGGATCAAGGGAAAGGTATGATTTGTAGCTACCAGCAATCTTCCTTGTGCTAAATTTGAAGTACTTGGCAACTCAATACTTCACAACACACTATGTTTGCCTGAATTGTCACTTGCATATATATTCGTTGCACTTACGGAATGCTTTTTCTCTGAAACAGCTGAACATTGTCCAAGGTTGTTGGCAGCTGCTCAAACCTTGTATGATTTTTCTACTCATATCTCAAGGCTAAATCAGGATGGAATGATCGAGTGGGCCAAGAAGCCTTCGCAAAAGGTGATGAAGGCTTGTAAATTGAAGGCTAATAAAAAATGTGAGGATATATTGTCGGCGACAACTTCCTTAACCATGTCTAACCAGGTGGTGAGAAGTCGCGGTTTGATTCGGAGGTCTAAACTCATAGCATCTGAGGACAGAGAGGATTTGATTCAGATCAATAGTGTAAGGAAAGGGGTAATTGATTGGTCTGCCCCGAGATCAAGTAGGTCTGCACCCATGAAATCAAGTAGGCCAGTGGCAGAAACTAGGAGGCACACAGCATACACAATAAAGCAATCGTGTATGAAGCCACCACCTGCAAAATCTTTGAATAGAACTTGCAATGGGCAACCTAAATTCCGTAAACTGATGAAAGTGGAGTGGTACAGGGAATGTAACGAGCAGGGCTGATGATGATGGCCATTTTTATCAATAACCAATACTGTTTGTCTTTGTCTTAGTAGGCAAACTGGGTTGGATATGTATATATTGGTATTTAAATTACACGTGGGTACGGATTTGTTGCAAGTGTTCATCTGTACGGCAGGAGTGATGATGGACAACGTTATCAATGTTGTAACATTAAAGGGACAGTTGTAGTTTACAGAAGGAAATTCTTTGCCTTGTGTAAAGCATTTTGATGAGGCAATAGAAACGTTGGCATTTCAATTTCTTTTTCTACTTAAAACGGCTGAAATGGATTACAGCAACGTTTTGAGGGTGGACAAACCGTAATAACTTGTTTTCACGTATAATATTAAACAAGCTGAGAGATGAGGTAGACGGGGGGATGTAGCTCAGATGGTAGAGCGCTCGCTTAGCATGCGAGAGGTACGGGGATCGATACCCCGCATCTCCATGTCTTTTTTACTTTCGTCGGACGTAAAAAATCTTAGGGTTTTCTTGTCCTGCGAAACTCCCAAAGATTAAAGAGCGGTCAAAAGTTGCACTGTTTCTTTTGCTTTCCCTCTTTTTCTTTGTTGACTGAAAATCTAAAATCTTTGCAAGGAAAAAGATCCTCTCCCCTAATTGTCATTGCACCCTTCCAAGTAACCCCTCCCGCAAACAAATTTAAATGATATTATATATTTGATCATTTCTACTGTTGCTAAAAAAATTTGCCATACACGTATGTAGCATCCTCATTCAACAATTAAGTTATAGCACAACAAGCAAAACAATATTTTGGAAACTAAACCTACGAAAACATTTGATCCAATATCAATACTAGAGCCATAGCAAATCCGGGATCAAAACATGGCTCTACTACCAGAAGGAAAACCTCTAACCCGAAAGAAACGCCGTTGATGCTGGCTTCTTTGCGCTTGATCTCAGCCACTTCCTTTCTCGACCCATCTAATATTTTACAGGATCTATGCGTGTAAGAGCCTTCTATCACATAACAATGCCCTCTCTCTGATCTCCCTCGGAAAACTTGTGCTAGTGCTTTCTGGTTGGGCTTTAGTAAGTTAATGTGTTTTATTACATGCCAAGTAGGGTTGCTTGATACTTGGTTTGTTGCACAACAGTGACCTGTATCTCCTCCTTCATACACAAACCAGCTATCCAGTAATACTCCAAGCTTCTGCCAAATTAAATTTACATATAATTAACATGAAAAAAATGACCTGATCTGTATTATTCTCGTTAATATCGATATCTAATCAATACATTATTTCAATCATTTTTCGATTTTATCTATGCATATGGATGAAAGATCCAACCTTTTTGTCCTTTAAACGATATGCATCTTAGGTTCATTGTAATGCTACGGCGGTACATGGGTGAGAAACAAGCAAGAATGAGAATCTGCGTTGGCTTTAACAAACATAAAGATTTATGGAAGACACTTGCAGTTGCTTATATAATATAATATTACCTTTCGTCGACGCACAGTGAGGACAGACTTCCCTAATCCATCCATGAGAAGGAGTTCCTCAGGTCGACCAGCGTAACTGTCCACCCTGTAAATTAAGTCTCCGTTGGAATTGATGACCGTAAACCCTTTGCAGCTCAGTATAAGTGATTTTCTCCACACAGTCAATGAAGAGATGGTGCCATCTGTTTTTGTCTCAGATTCATCATGCTCTTGATGGACAGATCTTGACAAAGATTTCAAGGAGGAAAATATCATCTTCATGTACGCCCTTTACCAAGTTTCCTCTTTCTGAACCTTGAGAGTTGATATTTATAACCTCAGGATATGCTGTTTTGTTCGGGTTCTAAAAGAGACAAAATTTTGCCTACTTAGGACTCGGTGTTTTGGACTGATATACTTACATATACAATGGGATTAAAAGAATATTTGTGAGGGGTTGTTTACAGGGAGTTCAGTGTTAAAATGTGACACGTGTGTTTGTTTACATGGTCCCTAAAGAATAAATATTCCAGTTCTTCACGTGGTTGAGTTAGGTATGTGTGTTTCCCATCGCATTGAAGGTCGAATTATATAGCTGTTTCTCTTGGATTTTCCGTCAAAATTTTCTCCTCCGGTAAGCTTTTTCCAGTGCTCCAAGACCAAGATACGACGAGATGACCGCATAGTAATGTCTAAACTAAAATGTTAATAAAATTTAAATGTATATATATTTCTCTACCTAACCTAACCATCTTTCATTAATTTAGATTGTGTTATAAGAGATAAGAACAACCAAATTGAAGTAGAGTGATAAAATTAATGTAATGTACTGAAGAAGTAAAATTATATTTATTAGACTCAAAATACGTCATAAGAAGATGATTTTTAGTATAAAATTATTTTATCTGTACAAAATATGTTTTGGACAAATCAATATTTTGGCATCTGAAAAGGGAGTATTATATATGATTTGTGCAATGCATCCTTCACACTCAAAATGTTTCATGTGAGTATTCATAGCAACGGCTTTAACAAAAGATATTAGGTAGCAACGAGTGCAAACATTAGACCAATTCGTTCATAGTCACCCATGATTAATGTGTTAGTAGTATTCATAATTACTCTTACTGTTTAACTAACGATGACCTAAAAAGATTACATTACAATAAAGGAACATACATGCTGAGTTCGAAGACTAACATACTTTGGTTGCCCCGCTCATTGTGATTGCGTTCGCGACTTGGTTGGTCAAGTCAGATGTTGGAATTACCAATTATCGAAACCTACGTCGTCTGTCATTGGAAGGCTATAGATCATCCTTATTACTGCTTAAGGCTATCCCCTAGTAACATTTCAACTGTTTTCACTTAAGGTACGAACCTACTTATAAAATTTTCACAATAATTTAAAATTTTATTATTTATAAATTCATTCTTAAAGTTAATATTTGTTTATTAAATTATTTTTATTGACAATTTATCACTAATGTCAGATTAAGCATGTTCAGCCCTAACTTAACCCCTTGCTTAGCTCGACTCAACCCTTCAACAAGCGGTCCAAGTAGATTCGAAATCAAGTTACCATGCTTGTTCAAATCGAGCGGTGAATGAATATTTCTCAATACTTACAACTAACAGGACACCTTTTTCATGTTACTTCCTCTTTTGGCAATTAATCCATTCTTTATATAATAAATGAGCGTTTGTCTTACAAGCATTGGCTACTACATAATCTACTGATGTTCTCGCAAATACGAGCAGCCCACCAAGACAGACTTTTAACTACCTTTCCTTTAATTTATTTCTATCAGTGTTCTTTTTGGACCGTTCTGGTATCGGGTTACTTTCATTTCACAAATCATGACCAAATTGGACCGACTCGGTGAAGATGCACATCCAATCAAGCTGGAATTTGTGAACTTCCCCCATTAGGGAAACCTGGCGTCATTGTTTATGCAAGCATTGTAGCGACAAGCATAGGTATGATTCTCTGGAGATTTTCCATATTAGTCAATCGAGACGAAGTAAAAAAATGATATTAAATCTGCGTAATGCTCTAAAACTCTGTTAGAACTTAAACATGTAATGAACAGCGCACATATGGCGGTGTGGTCGTATCTGCAACCATATTAAATCTTGGAGTAGTGAGACTTTGAAGATATTATTCCCCGACAAATGCTTTGTTGGCTGGCAGTTGTCTGACCACGTGCACATTTTTGTGTCGAGGTGTTGATAGAAATTTTGGTTGGTAGGCATAGGCACCCATCAACAACAAGAACTGACCATCGGGATTATGAGTGAGGGACTGAGACAAATTTTCAGTTACTTGAGATGTAAATATGTTCATTATATGATCAAAAGGACAGGCAGAACGATGCATGATTTGAAGCATAACAGGTCATTGTTTTACAATCCTCTTCGCAGAACGATATATGATTGGAAGCATAACAGGTCTTTGTTCTACAATCCTCTTTGTGTTTTGAAGTGAGTAGGTCATTCTTAGGTTTTGTCTTAATGAGTGAAGGGCCTCAAATACCCTGAACCCAGCAACGACATATTATTCATCAGAGATTGGATGTACTAACTTACAGAATTTGAAAAAGGAGGCTTGCACTGAAGTCCTCTTTTTGAAGGGGAGTCAATATATCACTCATATTCTGTTGATAGTGTGAACCAAATGAAGAGATTTCAATTTTTTTTGGGGAGATTTTAAATATTGAAAATGTCACTGTAATTATTTAAATTAAAGTTTAATGTAATGGCTATTAAATCAAATTGTGGAAGGTGGGGATGGATTCTTTGTATATTCTAAAATCTTCTTTTTTTCTCTAATTTTTTGGAATACCTCTAGCTTTAATTATTTTCTCTTATATTTTTCTAATCACATCTTAGTTAAAATTTTATTTTTATTAATTTTTAAGTCTTTTATCATATTACGTTTTTAGTTGGTTTCTTTTATTTTAAGAATGGATTTAAGTCTCTGAAAATAACTTATACTTTTAGATTTTTTTCTCCTTTAGCCAAACACTTAGACCAATTTTGGACTACGCTTCTAGCTTTATTTCTTATTTGTTTTCTTTTTTAATTGGTTGTACTAATTATTTTTTCTCTTTTTTTTCCCCTTCTCTTTAATACCAGTGGATGCTTCTTCTTCACACTTTCCCATCCTTTTAAGGTAGGTTCAATATTTATAGTACCAGTTCAGCCCTTATATCTCTCCCTTTAAAATAATCCTAGTGAATTTAAGAAACTCTAAAGTAACTTTAAGAGAGACCTTATCCTTTTTAAATCTAGCATATCTCACTTCTGAACTCTTTAGAAGGACACTCTTAGCTCTCTTAGGGAAGCCTTCCTTTTTCGTTCTTTCTACTTCCACCTTAACTCTTAACTCCTCTCCTAGGTCTTACAACACTTTCTCTTTTACGTCCTCTTTTGCAGCACCTAACTGCTCTTCCTTGGTTCTCCCTTCTAACCTCTCAAGTCTTCTCCTTGCTAAGATTACTTGGTGTAAGGAGTGAGAGAAAACTCAGCAATAGAAAAAGCTAAAATATATTCCTTCAGTTGCTAGTAATGTAGACCAAATAGTTTTACCACCCATTAATGGAGTGGTATATTAGTTAGATTCTTCTTTAAAAAAAAGTACTATCCTTCCCCATATGTAATTATAAGGAAATGCAAAGTGGAAAAAGTATGGAGTAGAAAACATAATGATCAATAAAGAGGACTGCTTTCTCTTCAAATTCAACAGTAACAAATTGTGGAAGGTGGGGATGGATTCTTCGTATATTCTAAAATTTTCTTTTTTCACCATTTTTTTTGGGAATATCTCCAGCTTTAATTATTTTCTCTTATATTTTTCCAATCACATCTTAGTTAAAGTTTCTTTTTTATTAATTTTTAAGTCTTTTATTATATTAGGTTTTTAGTTGGTTTCTTTTATTTTAAGAATGGATTAAGTCTTTGAAAATAACTTATATTATTAGATTTTTTTCTTCTTTGGCCAAGCACTTAGACCAATTTTGGACTACCCTTCTAGCTTTATTTCTTATTTGTTTTCTTTTTTAATTTGGATGTACTAATTATTTTTTCTCAATTTTTTCTCTCTTTTTTTTCTCCTTCTCTTCAATACCAATGGATGCTTCTTCTTCACGCTTTCCTATCCTTTTAAGGTAGGTTCAATATTTATAGCTACCACTTCAGCCCTATATCTCTCCCTTTAAAATAATCCTAGCAAACTTAAGAAACTCTAAAGTAACTTTAAGAGAGACCTCATCCCTTTTAAATCTAGCATATCTCACTTCTGAACTCTTTAGAAGGACACTCTTAGCTCTCTTAAGGAAGCCTTCCTTTTTAGTTCTTTCTACTTCTACCTGAGCCCTTAACTCCTCTCCTATGTCTCACAACACTTTCTCTTTCACGTCCTCTTTTACAGCACCTAACAGCTCTTCCTTGGTTCTCCCTTCTAACCTCTCAAGTCTTCTCCTTGCTAAGATTACATGTTGTAAGGAGTGAGAGAAAACTTAGAAATAGAAAAAGCTAAAATATATTCCTTCAGTTGCTAGTAATGTGGACCAAATAGTTTTACCACCCATTAATGGAGTGGTATATTAGTTAGATTCTTCTTAAAAAAAGTATTATCCTTCCCCATATGTAATTATGAGGAAATGCAAAGTGGAAAAAGTATGGATTAGAAAACATGATGATCAACAAAGAGGATTGATTTCTCTTCAAATTCAAAAGCAACAAATTGTGGAAGGTGGGGATGGATTCTTCATTTATTCTAAAATCTTCTTTTTTCTCCAATTTTTTTGGGAATATCTCCAACTTTAATTATTTTCTCCTATATTTTTCCAATCACATCTTAGTTAAAGTTTCTTTTTTATTAATTTTTAAGTCTTTTATTATATTAGGTTTTTAGTTGGTTTCTTTTATTTTAGAATGGATTAAGTCTTTGAAAATAACTTATATTATTAGATTTTTTTCTTCTTTGGCCAAGCACTTAGATCAACTTTGGACTACCCTTCCAGCTTTATTTCTTATTTGTTTTCTTTTTTAATTTGGATGTACTAATTATTTTTTCTCAATTTTTTCTCTCTCTTTTTTTTCTCCTTCTCTTTAATACCAATGGATGCTTCTTCTTCACACTTTCCCATCCTTTTAAGGTAGGTTCAATATTTATAGCTACCACTTCAGCCCTATATCTCTCCCTTTAAAATAATCCTAGCAAACTTAAGAAACTCTAAAGTAACTTTAAGAGAGACCTCATCCCTTTTAAATCTAGCATATCTCACTTCTGAACTCTTTAGAAGGACACTCTTAGCTCTATTAGGGAAGCCTTCCTTTTTTGGTCTTTCTACTTCTACCTTAGCCTTTAACTCTTCTCCTATGTCTCACAACACTTTCTCTTTCACATCCTCTTTTGCAGCACCTAACTCCTCTTCCTTGTTCTCCCTTCTAACCTTTCAAATCTTATCCTTACTAGGATTACTTGGTGTAAGGAGTGAGAGAAAACTCAGCAATAGAAAAAGCTACAATATATTCCTCCAGTTGCTAGTGATATAGACCAAATAGTTTTACCACCTATTAATGGAGTGGTATATGAGTTGGATTCTTCTTAAAAAAAATACTATCCTTCCCCGTATGTAATTATGAGGAAATGCAAAGTGGAAAAAGTGTGGATTAGAAAACACAATAATCAATAAAGAGGATTGTTGTCTCTTCAAATTCAACAGTAACGAGCCAACACTCTTACAAATATAGAAGCCAAGTTTGAAGTTAAGTAAACCTCACTTAAACCATATTCCTATATAGATAAACTTTCTTAACATTTTATTGGAATATTAATTAACTATAGAACTACGTTATCTTGTCAATTCAATGGGGAGACCTTTTACATGGATAAATATACTATTAGCTTAAGAGAATTGGGCATTTAAAGTTTATATTGAAGTAGATATCAACAAAGAACTTCTAAAAACAATCAAGTGAAGAAAACTTGATAATAAGGGAGGGTTAAAAGATGTTGAAATAGAGATATCTTATTTTTGAAAACAAAGGCACTACATAAGCAAACTTGGAGACCAACTCATAAATCATATTTCACTTGACTATATAATAAGGTGATTGGATTATAAAATAAAGATGTAAAGCAACTTATAACTGAAGCAAAAGTAAATGATATACCTGATATAATAGGTACTTGAATAGCTACTAATTCAAATATTTAATTGGAAGTAAATGTCACTTAAGCAGAAGATAATTAAACTCTTACAACAACAACAAAAATGACAAACTTAATGCCTCAACTAAAGCAACTAAGTCTATAATAGATAGTGGTTTAGCTATGACACAACTGAGGCATATAACATGGAATTAGTAATTAATGATACCGTTGAAGCTAATGTGGCTAAAAAGTGTAAGGAACGTACGAAAGCTTAAGAAACTTCTATTATCTTAGCTCATAAAAAACTCAATCATAAGCCAAACCATAAACCTATATCAAATTAGACTATTAATCTAACAAAAATTGAGGAAACGAACACACAAAAGGAATCTTTCATTACTTCTAATTATATAAGGAGATTAGGTCGAAAGAATAAGATTAACTTTGCAATGACTCTCTCTTGTGCTATTAATCATAGTAGCATGGAATGTAATCGATATAAATTATCCTAAAAAGTAAAAGGTCACTAAGGATGAATAACTTTGAGCGATAAAAAATGCTTATTTTAATGGGAAGATTGTACTAGCTTATGTTCCCAATGAAATTCAAGTACTACTCCATCAATTGTCAAATCAATATCTTAATGTACAGGTGACACTAAAATGTAATGATAGACAAATGTACATCAAGTATGTGTATGATGCTAACTTAACATTGTAGAAGCAATATTTATAGGAGGACCTTAAGTTGCATAACCAAAACCAATTCGACAAACTAAGGATAGTATTTAGAGATTTCAGTGGAACTTTGTATACCAATGAGGTTGAAAAAGAACATATAAGTTTAAGACACTACGTAGATGATTTTCTCAATTACATAATTTAGCTAAGCCTAATAAGTCTTATATTTCAGTGCTAATTCTTTACTTGTAATAATAATCAAATTGGTGTAAGACCAATCAAGAAAAATCTTAATATAGTCTTGGTAAATTCCTAATGATTAACTCAGCTCTCTTCTAGCAAGGCTCAATTCAACCCTATTTATGCTTGAATCATACTACTATAGAAGTCTCATTTTTAACACCTCAAAATCTTGAGTCACACCTTTTAGATTCTTCAATCATTTGGTTAATCTATCATAGTATGAAAATTCAATGACTAAAGGTCTTTAAGCTAATGTTCATGGTTTTAAGACTTTAAAATATAAGAGGAAATTACAAAAAGTCAAAAAAGAGTTTAAAGCACTTATGCTTAGACCCGGCAATTAAACACAAAAGGTACAAAAAGTAATAATTTGTTAGAATAAATATCAACTCCACAAAATAATAATATATCATTAGCTTTTCAGCTTCTTATACTAGTAGTGGTAAGAAAATCTCCTACCTTCTTCTATTTCACTAATAATTAATTTGTTTAGATTTTCAATGCATGTTGAGAAAGCATAGGAGGATAGCGGGTCTTTTTATCTAATTCCTTTACCTCTTTTGAATTTCTTAGTTACTTTGTTATTAATCAAGATGGTCTAAGAAGTGGTTGTTATTCATTGTTCCAAATAAAGGATTAATTTGTTTTGGAAAGTTAAATGCTTCTTATCATATGATGGGCTAATAGCAAAAAATTTTAAAGATAAAAGGGACCTAATTATTTTTATACTTGGTTCCAACTACATAGTTTATGCAATCTAAAAGGAAAGGAACATAAAACAATTTCATAATATGAATAGGGACATAAATGAATTCTACAATGAATTTTTCTTTTGGATCTAACAATTTATCATAACCAAAGTGCTCATAAAAATAAGTGCTTTAACAATACTAAGATGGAATATACAACATCATACATAAATTCCAAAGATTATGCCTTTGGTATAAAAACATAATTGTCTTTGTATGAAACAGTGAAATCATAATTACCTCTCAGGAAGAAATAATGAAAAAAGTCAAGGACTATTTCACTAGCACACTAGGTACTCTATCATATGATACTTCCTCTATCCACTTCAGTAAGGAGATAATCCAAGATTAGTTATCCCCTACAAGAATGGATATACTCTCCAAACTTGTCTTCGTGTTAGAAATTGAGCATGCTCTTAAAACATTTAACCTTTCCAAAGCTTCAGGGCCAAATGCCATAAATATATTCTTTTTCCAAAAGACTTGGGCTATAATAAGAGACTTAATGATAGCATCAATAAGGGAGCTCTATAGAGAAAGGAAACTTCTAAGGGAGATACACAGAACCTTTATCAGCTTAGTACCAAAATACAGTAAACCAAATTCCATAAAGGATTTTCGTCCTATAACATATTGTAGCTCCACAAACAAGATTATATCAAAAGTCTTAGTGAAAAGGATGAAAAAGTTTTTGTGTGCTCATATTGGTCACCAAAAGGGTGCCTATATCCCAGGAAGAAATTTCTGCTATCTCAAGAACTTTTTAGGAGCTATATAAGAAGAAGAAGCGGTAAGAATTGCTTGTTGAAAGTTTATTTCCAAAAAGCCTATGACTTTATATATTAGAATTTCATTCTTTAGTATCTAAAGGCTTAAAATTTTCCAAAATTATACATTGAGTGGATTGAGCAATGCATCACTAAAGTTTCTTCTACTATACTTGTTAATGGTGAACCATCAAATATATCAAAGGCTTGAGAGGCTTTAGATAATGTGACCTTATCTTAACATAGTTGTTTTGTCTTGGCATAGAGGTACTTATTAGACTACTTACAAAGGTTTTAGAAAGGAATATAACTTCAAATACTATGTCAAGAACAAGAATAGTGGGATTCTTTACCTTAATTATAATGATGATGTATTCCTTTTATCAAAGGTTGATCATCACTTTATAACATCCTTAGTGACTTGATTAAAATTGTTCAGTAAATTGTTGAGGCTGTAGATGAAAATAGTAGGTTATACCTATCTGAAGGAGCTTCTTAAAATGACAGTTAGCTCTCCCTTATTACTAGCTTTAAACCTCTATAGCTTCCACTATCTTATCTAGGTGTTCCTATCTCATCATCAAGGCTATATACACTAATTTTAAACCTCAAATAGAAAGGATAGAAGTTATAGTTAGTAATTAGAGCTATAAATCACTTTCTTTGATAGGTAGGGCACAACTAATCCTTTGTGCTAAACTCATTAATTTGTCTTAGGCCTCTCACCTAGCTTTAGCATACTTTGTCATTAAATTAATTAAGAAATTACTAAGGAAGTTCCTATGTAATAGTGGGAATGAGGTTGGCATGAACGTAAGGATTAGGTGGAGGGGAGTATGTACTCATAAAAGCAAGGTGGGTTGGGTTTAACTCCTTTAAAAGTGATGAATGCAACAATCATAGCTAAGAGAATTTGGAGACATTTTAACGATTGGAGTTCTCTAAGTTCTCTATAAGTTAAGTAGGAACATTGTTATTACATAAAGGATTCAAATCTATGGAATATGGGTTGCCCTAAGAATGCCTCCTCAATATGATAATGTTTAACAAAGTTAAGGAGCATATTGAGACAATTAATATTCCATAAAATTAGGGATGGAAAAAGCCTATCTTTTTGGTACAACTATTGGTCTTCTATGGCCATTTAGATCACCAATATGCTCTACAACTAAAAGATGAGTATCTTCGAAATGCTACAAGTAATAAAGTTCTATCCAACAAAGAGGAACTGTTGATTTTGACTACAGATATTAATATGTCAAAACTCCTACTTAATGTATCTTTGACCTTTGGAAAGGAAGATGAAGTTTTCTAAACACTAACTAAATCTAGAAAATACTCCAATAAAACTGTAAGGGAATTATTCAGGGAAACACAACAAATTATGGAATGGCACCAATTGATATGGATCAAATATACACATCCACATGCATTGCACACTCAATGTCTAGAATTAAAAGGGAAGTTGCCAACTACTGCAAAAATACCAAATTTTCTATTGATCCCCTAATCAGTGCTATTTGTGTAAAATTTGACCTAGAATATGTTGACTATCTATTTTCCAATGCTCCTTTTTAAATAAGGCATGAAATGTGATGGTCCAAAGGTGTGAAATTGCATATGCATTGTATACATGATAGGAGATAATTGATTGGAGCAATAAACTACAACATACAAATAGAGAGTATGAATTGATCTAAAGGGTAGTTCTATCTTACTTGGTAATGGCCTTCTAGAATGAGAGAAATTGGAGAGTCATCAAAGATTTGTAAAGAAGTAGCGAGGTCTTTATATAAGTTGGGCAAGAAAATTAGACTACACATTAGTCTCCACAAATAAAAGATCCCAATCAGGAATATCTTGAATAACACCTGCAGTATTCTATCAAGATCATGCATCACTAACTCATAAAGCAAAATGTTGACCAACAATATACAAAGAGTAGACAAATAGTTTTTACAAGGATGATGATTTGTACCTGTCGATTGCTTCATGATGAGTATGATGTTAAAGCCTTAGAGATTCTTGGACAAGTAGTACAACCTCCAATAGTGAAGCATTCAGACATACTAGATTAATTTACAAAAACTTGGCGTGTTTTCCTAATTTAAAAAATACAATCACATCAAAAAATTGAATCGATGCATATGTATGTTTCTTAACCTATGTAATGCAATAGGTAGCACTAGACAAAAGCGTTTTAAGCTTCCTAAGTTACCTCTGTAACTATTATGTTCTTAGCAGAGCAAGTACAAGTATTAGTAGCATAGCAAAAATGTTTTCTTCATCATTAATATGTTTGTTCGAGGTAATTGCGGCCTCTCGAGAGAATCAATGACTGCATCTTTGATGCACTTGCTAGTACGAGTACATCTAAAAATTCTTAATTGGTAGTTAGAGGTCAAGATATTGGTGATCAACAAATTAATGTTACTTGTCAAGTGTGGTAATTATTATGAATTAATCAAGTTTGGGCTGTAACTATGAGTGCGACAGAGGATCTAATGAGAGGAATGGAAGTGATTGACATGGGAGCTCATCTAAGTGTTCCAGTTGGTGGGGTAAACACTTTGCCATAATGGCTAATGGAATTATTTAAATTCTTTTAAAAATACAATTTCATAATTAGGTGAATTTATTAGATATTAATCCATTGATCAAATTTACTATTGATAGTTTAGGTAAATATGTACCTAATATATGCTTAATTGATGATGAATTTATTCCATATTACTTAGTGATTATTACTAGGAAAATGCTTAGGATACTCACTTTAGTTCATAATTTATTTTAGACACAGTTTGAAAGCAAAGAAGCTAAAGTGAATCGAAAGCATTATAATTGGGCCATTTTCTAAAGGTTCACACTCGCTTGTATTTATCGAGCAAAAAAAAGAAGATTAGAGCAAAAGTAATACAAGAAGACAAGAAAATGAAGAAAATGGTGAAGATTCTCAAGGCAGTGTTGAAATAATTGTACAACCGTGAATCACTCACAGCTGTGCATGTGTATTGCATAGGTGTGAGTTACTTCTCACACCCATGCAAGGTGCACACACTAGTTGTCCATTTTGTTATGTTAAAAACCCAGCTATATATTCAATACATGTGTGAGGGACGGCTACCGAAAGGAGAATAAAGGTGGAGGTATGTAACAACTACCAAGCATTTAAAGTATAAAGCAAAAGGTTGACAACAACTACACTTCTTGAATAAGTTTAATGGGGATGCACTTGGAACAAAGAGGTGACAGCTGGAGCAAAACACATTCGAGGGCTGAAACAAAAATGTTAGTGGAGACTGAAGCATAAAACAAAGATGAAACATGAAATGGGTTGCACTTACAATTCGGTTGGAGAATAAAACTCATAGGCACAACCATGAGTTTTAACTTATGGCTGTGCAATATACATGCATAGGCATGAGTTACTCTCATGCCCATGCATGGGTGTGACCATTGACAGCTCACTGAACCCTATTTTTTGGTATAAAATCTTCGTTTATGTGACGAACAAAAGGTTATGAAATGTTTTGAGTTTTTCCGTCTTGGAGAGCTTCGGGAGCCTCGGGAGAGCATGAAGAGGGAGACAAGCTCTCAACTGTGAGAGATCCATAAAGGAATAGATGTCCTGACACCAATTCGAAGGTGCAATCGACGCCAACGACCTGGTTAAGCATATCTTTCCCTGTTTATTGTTCTTTCTCTTATGAATTGATTAATTTATTCTATGTTTACTGTTTGGGTCTTGTGTAAGAATGATTGAATGCTCTATTTGATTATTTTATGTAAGAGCCCATTGCTAGAATCGAATATAATACGTAATCGTTGCTTTTCTGATTCATTTTAGCGACTAATGGTTCGTAATCATTAGAGATAACATAACCTAAGTTAAATAATCCAAGCTTATGTGTTTATTGCTTAGATTGGTTTTTTTTCTCACTCATAAGGTAGTTGTCCGATTAAACTTAACGAGCGTCTTTTAGGTTATTCGATAGTTAGGGTTAATTAACAAGCTCTTCTTAATTAACTATGACCTAGGGAAAAACTTAGATACAGAGCTTATTGTTAATCTATGACCAATAGTTCATGGAGTGGTAAAAGAACAACAAATCAAGAAATATGTTTACCTAGGGTATAGGTCGAGATTGAACCAAAGAACCGGACTCCTAACGAATTCACCACTTTCATCATTTTTGAATGTTTTCTTTAATTTTCCTTTGTTAGTTTAACTTCATTTTATTTTCTTGTTTGATAAACCAACCAAACCCCCATAACCTAAACATGGTTTAATTTCGTTTCAAAAGCTTTACACACACTCTTTGTAGGATCGACCTAAATTAATCACTGTTATAGTAGTAGCTCTAGATTATTTTGATTAACGTTACGACATACTGTCATTCCCAGTAAATCTCTTTGTAAACAGAAAGGTTTCATATTGAAAGTACAATTTATTGAGAATTATAAAATTTTTAGATAAAGGTAATTTGTACAATGAGAAATAAATATAAACTTCATATTCCGATTTGAATAGCATATGTTAGAAGGTTTTGAAATTTTAACACTAAGATTAAGTTTTTTCAAATTTTTACAACATTCTAAGCTAGGGTATAAAAACCCTGCCTGTGGAAAATAAAAGGAAAAGTTAGTGTAGGCCCAAATAAATTGGAGGGAAGCTTAGTTTTGAATTGGAAAGTATTTCTTTTAAGCTAAATATCAACTTCTTTAGGAACTTAAAAATTGTAAAAGTTGAGAAACAAAACTTGCTCCTTAGTTATAGTATGAGACAAAATATATAGCTTATCTCTAGGAACTAAATGGGTTGCATGAGAGACATATCTAAACATCTAAGTTGTCTTTCAGCTTTATAATTGCTTATATATCCCCATTCCTCCCTTTCTATCACCTAACATTTTCTCCCTTTTACCCTGGTCACTTATACTTTCTCTTAATTCTTTTTTCCCCTATTACTGTTAAGATTCCACTTGCCTTCTTTTTTTTAGAAGACCACTTGTTCATCCTCAACTGTATTACTTCAACATACACTAATTGAGAATTGCCCCTTATATTAGCTTAGAATTATTGCTTAATATTTCCTCCTCTAATCCTCTCTAACCTAGAAACCTTACCTAGCTGGTTATTAATTAATAACCAAAAATAACCTTTCGATTATATCAAAACCTATCCTTTTATCAAAAGAGGACTTTCATTTTTTATCAAGCAAACCTAACAGAGCCATTGAATTTATTGACCATCAATAGCCTTATACCATACCCTTAGACACCACTCTACCTTGTCAGCTCCCCCATTTAGAGTCCTTAGGATTTGAACATAGCAATAACATTAAGAAACTATCGAGTAAAACCAATATAAGGAAATCCTATAAACAAGTCCTAAATGATATTTCACCTTCCCTCAAACTTCACTTCTGCCCATCATGTACTTCAGAAGGGAAGATCATTATGGCATTTATGCTTGAAATTCTAAGAGAAGGAATGAAGAATTAGGAGGCAACCCCCTTAGGATTTTTCATAGATAGGAGGCCTTATTTCCAAATGATGAGTGCCTAGGGCATAAAGCAATGGAAGAACCTAAGACTTTAAGAATTGTTACTGAATGACAACACCATTTTCTTATCCATATTCAACTCCATATTACTTGTATAGAAGATAATGGAGATGGCGCCTTGGCATTTTAATGACAAATCATTGCTTCCATAGTCTTAGAAACTAAAGATAAGGATAGAAGATCTAAGGCAAAAGAAAATACCAATATGGGCAAATATTCATAACATCCCATTAAAATACTAGACAACCAGGGGGTTAAGCCACTTAGGTAGCTACATAAGGAATTCTCTATGCATCAATAAAACAACAGCAACATTGAAGAGGGTTAGTTATGCTAAATTTTGAATTTGGTAGAAACAATAAAGGAATTTCCACAAAAGTCCAATATTAAGGTTGGGGAAGGTTGGAAACATCTTTAAAGATCATGTTACAATCACCTATAGTTGTAGACTTGAAATTATAAAGCCCAATCAATCTTGGGAACCTAATCAAAGGAGATGTATGGCATAGGAGTTTAATGAATTGATGCTTTTGGAATCAAGTTTGGATGAAGGATCAAATCATAACACCATACATATCATTAATGAAATTAAAAAAATTCTCAACATGATAACATAGAAGAGAAAGAGGAGGAAACTAAAGGACAAATGGAACCAACAAGGGAGATTTTTGAAGCAATCAGTGACCTAAACAAGAATCGCATAATACCTGAAAGATAAAATCTATCTATAATTAAAATAATACAAAAGGGTAGTCCCTCAGTAACAAAAGTTCAGGATGCTCAATGAGAGTAAAATTACTGAAGGAAGTGATAAAGAGAGCCAATTCTAGATGTCACAACGAAAAGCTTAAAGAGAAAGAAAAAAAATCCTCATCCCCTCATTCTTAATGTAATTATTAGTATGGAATATAAAAGGGCTCAATAGCCCAAATAAGTAGAAGATGGTTGTTGATTATATTTAATAACCTAAACAGTTTTTTTATTGGACTTTTGGAAATCAAAATTATAGAAAACAATTACAGAAGTCAATATTTTCTAAAGAAAGATTAAAATTTCCTCACAAACCGTAACTATCAATATAATGGTAGAATTCTACCTTTGTTTGATAATAAAAAAGTGGAAGTTGAACCTATGGAACAACAAATGATTCACTTAAGAGTTAAAAGGAGAAACCTTAATGTGGGTTTTCAAGTTTCAATTGTTTATGCTTTTAATCATAGTTTTCGAAGAACCACATTATGGAACAATTTTAGAAGAATTGGAGTTAACATAAGTGAACCTTGGTTATTAGCTAGAAACTTCAACTAAATGTTATATGTTAATGAAGCTTAAAGGGGAGTAATTTTCCTAAAAAATCATTTGGATAAATTGAAAAAATGTATTAATCAGATAAAGATCACATAATTGAAAATGAAGGGAGACAAATAAGTAAAAGAGGAATTAGATGATAAGGAAGATGTTAGATAAGGTAATTGTAAATGATGTTTGAATGCAAAATTTCCTAAAGAGTAAAGTCTCCTTTAACATTCACCTTTTATTTAATAACACTCCAATTTTCATTTAAAGTATATTCAATTAAAAAAAGAGGAATTTTCCCTTCAATTCAACAATTACATAGCTGATATGGAAGGGTTTAGAGTAGCTATTAGTACAAGAACTAATGTTAGTATATCAAGTTCCAAAATGTGCGCGTGTGTATGTATATGTGTATAAGGAACTTACAGTTAATCAAAATGGAATTAAAACAAATAAACAAAGCTATTGGGTTAACACATAGAATGCATCCTTAGAGGATAAGAGGAATATAGAAAAAATCCAAAAACTTTATAGAGCACTACAAGATGAGTAGCTCATGATTGGAGAAACTAACAATGCTAAACACTTTACTAGAATGCTATAAATCAATAATTCATTTATGATGCAAAGAGAAAGGGCAATAAGGTTTAAATTTACAAACAAAAGTACCAAGTTTTTCCATAGAGCTATATTGAAAAGTAGGAACATGAATATAATTACCTCATTAAAGGATGAAAAATGGTAAATTCTTATCCTGAAAGAGGAATTGTAAGGAGAGGCCTACAATTTCTTCATACAGATAATTGGAACAAGGTTAAAAGCTATATCCAATGTTATTTAGGTGAAGAAAATCATTAATTGTCAAATCTCTATTAAATTAGTAGATAATTTAATCTAACCTTTTAATGATGATATGTAGAAAGCTCTACTTTCTTTACATCCCCATAAAACATATAGGCCAGATGGATATAATGCCTATTTCTTTCATCAGTCATAGAGCTAGACCAAAACTATGGTGGTTGAAGTAATTCTAAAATTATTTAGGGAAGGAAGCATGTTAAAGGAGATAAATAAGACATACATTTGCTTGATACCCAAGGTAAATTTCCCAAACTCTATCAAGGATCATCTCCCTTTATCATGTTGTAATAATATCTATAAAAATCATTACTAAGTTGTTCACTAACAGACTAAAGTTAGTAACTGAAAAAATAACTGACGGCTCTCAAAGTGTTTTTATAAGGGGAAGATTAATAGGAGAAAATATTCTTCTAGTGCAAAAGTTATTCACATGATATAATAGGAATAGTACAACTACAAATTGCACCATTGAAGTTTATTTGTAGAAATCTTTTGACTGGAACTTCCTAGGCATTTAGAATTGTTGATCCATTCATCAATTGGATGGCTCAATGTGTTACAACTATTTCCTTTAGAATTCTAGTAAATAGGGAGCCAAAAATTCTAATAAAGTGAGCTAGGGGATTAAAACAAGGGGACCCTCTATCCTCTTACCTATCCACCTTAGCTATAAAGGTGCTAAATAAGATGGTTAAGAACCTGACAAAGAAAGGAAAATTCAAATTCCATTCTAAATGTAGGGCTTAAAAAATAGTGTCTTTGTCCTTTATAGATGACCTCATATTTTTCTCTAAAGTTGATCCTAATTTAGTCTTGACACTAATGGAAACACTAGAATCCTTAAAATCTCTATTGGGTCTATTATTGAACAAAGACAAGAGCCAACTCTGTATCTCAACTGGAATAGAGGCATAATCCAACACTCTTGCTTGTTTAACAGGACTAAAATAAAGCAAACCCCTTATTACCTATTTAGGCATATTCACTAAAAGGCCTTCACTCTCAGACTTTAAACCTTTATTAGAAAGGGAACAATATGCTTACAAGCTAGAAAAGCAAATCCTTATTAATGTCAGGCAAAATTCAGTTGTTGAATCAATACTAAGTAGTTTATATATGTACTAGACATCCCATCTTTGTTTTCCTAAAAGCTTGATCAAAGAAATTAATAGAATCATAAGTAGATTCATTTAGTTTAGATAAGTGAATAACATATCACTAGTTAAAGTTAAATAGCAGGAAGTTTGTAAGGTCAAAAGGGAGGAAGGACTTGAAATTCTATCTATTAGGAATTCAAATCAATTATAAATGATGAATAGGGTTTGAAGACTCCTAATTGATAAGAATTCACTATGAATCAGTTGGCTTCATTTATATTTCATTAAACAATGAAGTATCTAGGACTAGTAACTAAAA
Organism: Erythroxylum longipes; assembly: GCA_027563885.1. NCBI lineage: Eukaryota > Viridiplantae > Streptophyta > Magnoliopsida > Malpighiales > Erythroxylaceae > Erythroxylum > Erythroxylum longipes. The sequence goes on from JAOQMS010000180.1 coordinate 30,956,614, forward strand.
ACTTTTTCTTCTTGGACCCTAAAACATATTATGAATCTATATCAACTACATAAAATGGAATTCATTAGCAAAGTAGGGAGTGACTCCTATACCTCATTCTAGAAAAACAATTAGTCTCCCTAAGAATCATTATCTAAAGTCTAGGAACTGATGAGCATGAGGAGTGAAATAAGAGAGAAAACAATAGTGTTTGAAGTTATTACCTCTAATCTTGAGGTACTATCTAGGTCAGAACGTGCAAGAGAATTGCTCATAAATCTACAATTACAATAATAGGATCAGGTAATATGGAGCTGCCATCAATCATGAGGATTTACAAACTAATCATATAGGAATGGACTATTTTTTATTCCCATATTTAGTGTGTTTTGCTTATTATTTAAGAGTTTTTATATTATTTTATACATACATGCTAGTGTAAGTAACAGACACAGCCAAGTAGGGGACCATGTAAGTCACTACAAATGTGTAAAGCTTTAAAGACATTTTTTGCCTATGTGAAGATATACGCCAATGTAAGTCACATACACAACAGTGTCTTATACCTATATAAGCTCTTAAAAATATATAACTTCATAATTTCTAAGTGTTTTTAAGGTATACAGTCACTCACACAATTGCGTCAATGACTATGTAGATCGTGTGACTGACTATGTACATTCTAAAAAACCTAGTTTTGCACTATAAAAGAAATTATGAAGGCTAGTAAAGAGAGTAACAATTAGATTCGGAGTTACAGACAAAGTTTAAGACACAATTTTGAACCCAAGATGGAGGAAAACATGAAGATTACTTCAGAGATCTTATACAGAAATACTTTCTATGAATTTTTAAGGGGATTACATTAGAGAAAGGGGGATATATATATATATATATAATGGATTCTTTTCTTTTTAATTATTTTTCTAAAATTTCACTGTTTGTTTTGTTTTCTGTGTTTATCAACTGAGTTTGTTTATTACTTAGGTCTGATAAACCCTGAGTTGAGATAGATATTGTGATTCGATCTTTTATTTAATATGATTTAATTGGCTGATTCATTATGATTTAATTATATGTTTTTAAGTCTTGAATTAATATGTATAAGTTTCATGCATAAATTCATATAATTGAGAATCATAAATTGTCAGACCTCGATATCGGAGTCCGACTCATGCTTGCATGCTTGCTCTAATACCATATCTGTCAGAGCCCGTTATCGGAGTCCGACTCTTGCTCTTCATTCAAACTTGCTCTGATACTATTATGCATGCAGACTATCGTAATACGTAAGTTATCACCCAACGATAACACCTTGATCACTTTCGGATTTTCTTCTCAAA
>JAOQMS010000180.1:30958035-31002220 GCA_027563885.1 Erythroxylum longipes
CATTCACGTTACCACCTGCTAAAAGACATGTCCACCATGCCTATCCCAAAAGTCCACTTTACCCTTGTCATTTTTGTTATATACCGAAAATGCCCTCAATTTCCTCTCATGCATTCTTTCCATAAGCTCTTATGCTTAATTTGATGGAAAATGTTATGGGGCCGACATAAATCATTTTGTATGAATATATCTACTATAATTGAAAGGAGTTGTAAGCAAAACTAGAGATAAGTTGACATATATCCTCTAACTTAGGGTCAAACCTAATAGTGAAATTCAATAATCGAATAATACAATCTTAGAAGTTTTAACTAGAAAGAGGTTTCGATTAATCATTGAGGATTAATTGTTAATAGTTTTAAGAAAGATATCAACATAAATCGGGATTTATATATTCTAATGATCAATAATTGGTTTGGCATGATAAAGGGTTGATACTTAAAAAATCTTAGCAGGATTCATTACCTAGTTACTAGTTATTTAATATTAATTAATCTCAGTGTTATTTGTGTTCTAGTTTATTATTTATATTAAATTTTAATTTAGTTTAGTTTAAATTATATCATCATCTTATTTTTCAGTCAGATAATAGAAAGAGGTTATTACTAGTACCTGTAATCCCTCTGGGATCGACAATCGATATTCACTGACACTATATTATAATTCAATATGTATACTTACTTATGAGATCTATAAAGTACAGATCAACATCACATTAAGTTTTCAACATCGTTTCTAGGGACTAGAATATTAGAACACCCAATTTTTGGTAATCTAGCCATTATTTATCATTTTATTTCATTTTATTTTTTGTCGTTAATTTTTTAAATTATTTTGTTGACTCTTTGTTTTTATCACTTCTACATAGATTTGGGTTAGTTCATAACTTGAGGAATTCTATCACATTTAGTTAAAGAAGACATAGAAATTAAAAGGACATATTGTAGAAACCTTCAAAGGACCCTACTTAGAAAGTTCAAGTTAGATCGACAGATAGAGGATAAAGGTCATATTGATACTGAAGGATTAGAAGTTAAGCAGACCATTTAAAGATCATGTTCGATTACACTATGCCAGACTTGATGGGGACTAAGTCCAACATTGTGAGACCTACTATTACTAATAATAATTTTAAGATTAAATCGCGTAATATTTAGATGTGTAATAGTTTGTTCAATTTGATGGAATACAAGAAGAGGACCCAACGTGCATATAACAAACTTTTTGGAAATTTGTGATACCTTTAAGTCAATAGTGCTAATGGAAATGCAATAAGATTGAGACTATTTCCATTATTATTGAGGGACAAGGAAAAAATGGTTAAATTCTCTACCTAGATCATCCTTTATCACTTGAGACCCAGTAGTAGAGAAATTTCTTTTGAAATACTTTCTGTCAACCAAATTGAGGTATGACATATCCTCTTATGTCCATAATGACTCAAATATTTTATATGATATATAGGAGAGATTTAAGGAGATGTTAAAGAAGTGCCCACATCATGGTCTATCATTATGGACGTAAATTCAGACCTTCTATAATGGTCTAAATCAAAGGATGAGGAAAATGATAGATGAAGTAGCCAAAGGTACTCTAAAAAATAAAACACCAAAAGTAGATTAGGACTTTATTAAAGAAATGGTTATGAATAACTATCAATGGTGCTTTTCTCGAGCAAAACCTAGCAAGCTAGCAGGATTATATGACATTGATGCAATACATCATCAGTAGGCTAAATGGAAGCTCTGCGAAAGAAAATAGATGGGCTGGCAATGCATTCTTAGTTATTCTAAGTGATTTAATTTGAGGCATGTAGGCTAGGATATCGAAGCAGGAATGTCCAACACTATAAACAATAATAAATCCTAAGCATATGTAATCTAAGGTTTCTAATATGAAAAAGCTTTAATAATTTAACCTCGATATTCTGCAAGCACATGGTTCATTCGCGTAGTACCTAAAGTGTCGATCTTACGAGGAGGGTTAATCTAATCCTAAAATCTTAAGGCTGAAAATAAATTGTAATAACTCAAAATGGACAAAACTAAAATAAGAAATTATTTCAATCATGCAATCAATTCCAAGAATCAAATTTGAAAATATAAATAAGATAGCAGTGCAACACCCAATTAAGAATCAACCTAGGAACTACCAATTGAGAGAAAGGAATTTTATCTGACTTTAATGAAAACCTAATTGATTATGAATTTATTGGATTACCGGTTCTAGAAGGTCCTAGGGTTTATTACTCTCTCTCGAGTTATAACCATAAACCCTAATTTGTAAACCCTAATCAGATTATGGGAATTGCAATCTCTCGATTCACAATCTATCCAAAACCTAAATTAGATCTTAAGTTGTCCAAAAGGATACCAAAAACCTATGCAAGATCTCTCCTCACTTAAATTTACCGGTTTGTTTTAATTATTGTTCTATTAAATTACCAAACTCTCGTTAGCCCAATTTAATGATTTTTCACTCGGTTCACCCCCTCAGTTTATTACCGAATTATGCAAATGCAGAATTGAAATAAAAAAATCCAATAAAAACACAATAATCAAATTTCATTAATATCAAAGATAAAGTATACTAAAGGTGAGTTTAGACAAATCCTCAACATTCAACAAATCTATCATCAATGGCTATCTAAAATTCTATACAATCATAAAATTGAAACTAAATCGAAGATAGACTTGGAATGGATGGTGGAGGTAGCAACGATGGGAAACCTGCTGTTTTGGGAAGTACTTCGCGTAGGCTTCTCCTCCACATCTCTTTTCCTTTATTTCTTTCTTAATCTCTCGATGAAACTCTCTAGGGTTTCAAAATTGTGGCTAATGCAAAAGCTCTCTCTCGTGTTCATCTTGTTCTTTAAATACTTTTTGTGTCTTAAGCAGCCCTAGGGTTCTTTCGGGGTTGAAAAGGTCTGAAAAATTCCTCAAAACTTGACTTTTTCTCTTGTTTGTGCGTCTGCCTGATGTTGGCCACGATTGTGGCTTATATGAAACCTTTCTATCATAATTATGGCCCAAATGCCACGATCGTGGGCTGGTTAGCTCCCATGTTTCTGTCACGATCGTGGCTTATCGCGCCACGATCATGGGTCATTGTTTCGACCCGAAAGTCTCTAAAACTTCTCCGTTCTTCGATGTTGACCCTAAAACACTAACAAACACATCAAGGTATTTCAAAAACATAATATTTAAGCTCAAAAACTTATACTAACCCATAAAAATACTTAAACACATAAACTAACACAATTCTAACCTAAACACAAACTAAACACTTGGTAATAACAAATTAAGCCCTAAAACATGATGCAATTAACACCTATCAACATCCCCACACTTAAATGTTAACAAAACAATAAACACATAACAAACACATAACACACAATGCAATAATGAGACAATGGCTTCAATTTCACGGAATAAATTTAATCTTAAACACAATCATTCAAGTTACATCAAACCATTAACATGCAAAATATGTGTCTAGGGGCTTTGAACTAAATATACAAATTAATCAAGATCCAAGTGTTAAGTTATTTACCCTTTCCAATTGCACATACACATTAATAATTCTTTGGTCATTCAGACTCTGTAACTGCTCCTAAATACTTTTTCATGAAAAGTCAAGTTATTACAAGTTCTGTAGGTTTTTATTAGAAAACACATTTTTAATTAATTTAATAAACAAGGTCTTAAACTTTTTACACGGAGGCAAATGTTGGTAATGAATGTCGATCCGGTTACTTGACTAAGTTATGTTTTTATTAAGATGCTTGGTTGGAACGTCATTACAGATTTTTGACGTGGAGGCACACATTTGTATTACGTGTTAATCTGATTACTCAGCTATATCACGTTCTCAACTGGCTACTAGCTCTATTCATAACCCGAAGGTCAACAAAATAGTTATTTATTTAACAAATTTTTTAATTTAATTGCCTACCTTGTTGTTTTAGATACTCGTTTCGATGAAAAATACTAGTAAAGCTACTTAAGTTAAAAGGCCTCAAATTATGAATGAATGTAAGAATTTAGAGGGTGAAAATCACACTAAATCCTAATTAAGCTGTATATTTATCCAAAGATCCCAATTCACTAATTTTTGTGAGCTAATAATTATTCACAACCTAATATACTATGTTCAAAATTAAATTAATTTTAATCCATCTAAACCATTAACACATTCAAACAAATCACAAAATGTAAACTAACAGCTATCATACCATATGCAAAATCACATACAAAGCAAAACACATAACTCTCCCCACACTTAAACAACACATTGTCCTCAATGTGAGAAGGGAGCACACAAGCACATAAGAAGAAATATAAATTAACATAAAACAGAAAATAAAAAGAAAAAGAAAAGTAAAAGTAAAGATTTATTTGAAAAGGAAGGGGGTTAGATAAAGTCTCATGGAGATGGAGGTAGGGAAGGGGTTGGACGTGGCAATTGAATGCCCTGAATCTCAAAATATCGATGGATATGATGTAGATTCTGGCTTAGACGTCATTGGGTGGGGGCCATCTCCCTTATCATTCTAGAGTTCTCTGCCAGTTGATTCGTAATCATCACATTATTTATAAAGATTATGTCCAGAACTTTCTTCCATTCCGGTTCTTCTGTCTCTTCTTCCTTCTCGAACTCTTCACTGGTTGAGTTCTCTTTTACCTGCTGCATCGGTGCTAAACTCGAACTCATCTAACTGGCCCTAAACTTAAAATATGTCTTTTAGCTGATATCCTGAAGTTTCATATTGTAGGACTTAAGGATTTCAGCCCGCCATAAATGGTGATGATTTAGGAAGTCAGGGTGGTGGACATTTAACCCACTACAATCCATAACATAATATTTAGCAATGGTAGAAAATAGGTACCCCATACCTAAATTGTTGCTCCTCTTGTGCGGAGCCGCAACAATAGCGTTTAAAACATGTGTGGATATGTACACTGGAATGTTGTGGTCCATGCACCCCAACATAAAGAGTTCCTTTGTGAAACACTTTTTAGTTTCTGATTTATCAAAAACCAGCTAACATATAAATTTGTGCAGCAATAAGTTCTTGTGGGACCTTATTATATTGTTGTGAGCATTTTTAGCATGAAATTGCTTTATTCCAGTAAGTTCATTCTAATAGCCAAAAGGATAAAAATCATCATGTTGATCAATAATGGAGGATTCAAGGAACCCATAAATATCGCACATGATTTCTATTTTCAATTCATACACTCTTCCATGCAACCTAAACCATATTTCCTTGGGGTTCTTAGGTTCATAGGAAAAGGAAGTGAAAATTTCCAAAGTGAGCTCTTAGTAGATAAGAAATTGGAAATATATAAATTTGACCCACCGGATTCGTTCAGCTAAGTTCTCTACCCTATCGTGCAATTCTAACTTATCGAGCGTTTCAAAATCAAAATATTTAGGAACTACTATTTGTCTAGCATTTAAGGATTGGAAATGAATACCTTCCTCCTCTGTGTAGACAGATAACTTTTTAATTTATTATAATACACTTTTGAGACTTAGCCTTTTAATTGATTATAGAGACATTGATAACTTTTTCTTGATTTTTCTTGAAAACCTTTCATTATTTTTTAACCCTGAAGGATTTGCATTTACTTGATTGTTTGAAACCTGGATTATATTTAAGAATTTTAAAGAAAAAGGTTGGATATACTTTGTAAAGCTTGGAAGTATTGTAGCATGTCTAGGGTGTATTAAGAAGTGAACATAACAAATTAAGTGCATCTAAGTATAGTAAGAGACATAATGATACTTAATGTAAAAGATATAGGTAAATGGGTAATTTGTTCATCTCGCCATGGACATACATACTTAGACATGAATTATGAATGGGCATTTTTTATATGTTTGCTTGGATTTATGAACATGATGTTAGGGGAATTAGCAAAAGAAGTACCCCATTTGCTTATAAAATGTTTTTGGTTAAATTGGATGTGTTTTTGTGTTACTCTTGCATGATAAGACTGAAGTTAGTTGATCTGGGATGTGTACCTCGCTAGATGGATAGGTTTCACTAAACAGACTTCTGTAATTTGGCAATATATTTTCTTGTATACCTCCAAATTGGATAATTTTAATTGGAGGTTAAATTAGAGACACAGATCTAAAACTTTGATAAGGGAACTGAAATTTGATTCTGCATTTAAGATTTTTGAATTTTGGTTTGAAATTGAGTTATGGTCTTTGTCCTTATTTTCAAACAGATTGTAGCTTTTTGGGTATAACTACCGATATGATTAACCGAATTGCATGAAATTTATGCCATTAGAAACTTAATACATAGAGGAATGAAATTAATTGACAATATTATAATCCAATATGGGAATTAAAGGAAGAAGAAGGACCAATATGCGATATTTTCTGAAGTTAACACATAGACCAATTGGAGTAAAGCATGTGTGACCACTAAGATTAAAGCTTGTGTGTGTCCAATAGAATTGTCACACATGGTCCAATAGAATTGTAACACATGGTCCAATATAATTTTAACACGTCCCAATAGAATTGAAACACTTAGTCTAATAGGATTGTAACACATAGTCTAATAGGATTATAACATATGGTCCAATGGATTGAAACATGTGTCTAAGACTAGAGAATTCATAAAAAGGCATATAGATAGGGGAGATGGACCACACTTTGATGGCTTAACTTCATATTTTTGTCCTCTCCATTTCACCTTCTTCATCCCATCATTTTTCATTTGGTGATTCAAGCATAGCCAATGAGGAAGGGAAGAAAAGACATCCGAGGAAGTACTTTCCCAATTTTAAGGTTTGGGACTCCACTTAGTTAATTTCTGTATTTATATATATTTGAATGTGTACAAAGATTCATTTGGATGTGGAATAGTTTCTGGGATGATGCTTTGATGTTATTTTGGTGTTACCTTTAATAGAATTGGTTGAATATGACAAGAGAGTATCATGTAGTGGAATTCTGTCTAGGGTTGTTAAACCAGTCATATTGTTTGGGTCATAACTCAGCCTAAAGACCTCTAAATTTGGTTATTTGAGTTGAATATGAAACCTAAAATATAGAAATAAAAATCTATAGAAGAGACTCAGACTTAATTCTTGCTTTATGACATTGGAAATTGGGATCGAAAATGGTAACCTGATTCTGCTTCTATTTTGGAGCCGCTTGTGATATTTCTATATCTCATGATTAGGAAGTTCAAATGGTCTGATGGTTAGTGCTGTAGAAATTAGAGACATAGGAAAATAAATGTCTAGAAGACCTTAAAACCAAATTTGAACATTTTCTATATGCATACTAAGGAACTTGTAACACCCACCCCCTAGAAGGATATGCGGATATTACCTAAGACAGGATTTAAAACAAATCAAAATAATACAAAATGTTACCCAAACTTAAATAACCAATCATTGTTTTTCCGTACCTATTCGACTTTTTAAATAGAATTTAATCAGTACACTGAATTCATTCGAATACATGTGTCAAGTCATCCTGAATTAAGGTTATTATATTACAAACCCTTAAAAAAAATAGTTACATATTTCAAGTTCAAATATATTATGTATTACAATAATTACAAACATTTAACAAAAGACCTCATGTCTCATATTATACATACAATCCAAACATAAATTTCCAAAACAAAACACATTCTTCGTTGGCCATCACGGTTGTTATTGTCCCAGTCTTCAAACCCTCCTATCTGAACTGACACGAAGCAAAACCAATGTGCTAAGCATAAAGCTTAATGGGAAATAACTAAATCATACATAAATTGGCAACTATTTAATAGTCACCTAACATCCACATATACCAAATCAAATTATATCTTAAGCAATCATTAAAGATTCATACTAAAGAACAATTCAAGCATAATGGATTTCATAACAAAATATAATATATCACTAGAGAACATTTCTCGTGCTAACGTCAATCATTTAAGTATCAAAACAGATTGTATAGATGTCAGAACTGATTATCAGAATAGGGTATAAACCCTTGCATCAAAGCAGACTTTGTTTTGTATCAATACAGAGTTTATTTAATATCAAATCAATATCAAATCATAAGTTTGTTTATATCAGAACTAAACATGTATCAAAATATGAAACAAGTTAGACTGCTAATCCTTTATACAGAAGTGGGTAACGGGACTAATACAGGAGATACCATGATCGATATCACATAGTAGGAGAGACTTATGTCTCAATAACAGGAGACACCAAAGTGTCAGTAATAGGAGACACCGAAGTGTCAGTAACAAAAGACACCAAAGTGTCACAAGAGTAACTGCAGACCCTTTTAGGCATGCCTATTTACCCACATCTAAGAATTAACATTTTAAAACAAAAAGGGTTCTTTTCAGAATTCTCATACGAGGAACATATTACAACACATACCAGTTTTTTTTTCATTTTGTTCAACTTGACATATCCACTGATTTTCAAACAAACTAACATGTCATACAATTACAAGTATGCGTAATAATGCATCAATAGAGGTACTGAGTCTTCACAAATTATATATATTCACACAAATAGAAAACAGTTCCAACACAGTCCCAACTATCAAACTCCTCAGACAACTGATGGTACAGAATTATCACAAGCAGAAATTCCGAATTCATATACATCCATATTCAATTCATAATATATAAGCCTTTGGAATTCATTCATTCATGATCACACCAAGCAATTCAACATTGTACATCATACATCCTTTACATTATCATCTCAATTAATCATGCATAATTAAACTACATATTACTCAATTAACCTTATATAGTCATCAATTGCATAAAATCTCTTTTTTTTTTACCTTCCTAACTATTTCCCACTATTGTGGGATAAGGGACCCGAAACCTCCAAACAGCTATTTTCACAGGATAGGTTTTTGGATCAGTTTTTTGTACGGCCATTCTAACCTAGAAATTGACATTTTTAGACAATATGTTCTTCTAATAGAATGTTTCTATATGTATTAAGTTTCTAAAGAAATGAAAATCATTCAATTTTGTTCATTATTACATGAGTTATTCTTAAAATACTACAGATTGTGCACGTTCTAAATTTTGGCTAGTGCATGAATGTGCATGTGCACTCAAAATTGTAAAACTCATATCTCTCAATTCTGATATCTAAAAATTACAAAATTTATACCAATAGAAATATAAGAGAATAAGATAAAACTTTTATGAAGACTACTTTGTCTGATTCAGCTTAAATCAATATAGTTTATTAGATAAAAATAGGACACAATTTCTGTCAAGGATAGTGCTACATCCTATGCCAAAACTCAACTTCAAGCTAAATTTCAAAACCCTTAGTGATAGAATTCAAATTCAACTTCTTCATAAAAGTTGTAAATAAACGTATCTATTTTAATCTAAACTTAAAATAATCTAATTTAGATGTCTACAAGTCATGATATGGCTGAAATACTGATAGTGGTTCAGTGGAACCACACCTTTTAATGAGTACCCATCACCTATCACGTTCCTAACCACATTTCTTCATTAATTCAATACACATTATATCCACTTCAAATGTCAAACAAGACATGCTCTATCATGATATCAAGTTTAGTACTCCCTTACCTCTTTAAACTTCAAAGAACAACTCCAAATTACTTTAAAGATCAAGCCAAACTAATCCCTCCAAGCAATTAGCACATATCTAAGATTAAGGTGCAACTTTCAGCGCTAACAAAATAATAACACATAAAATTACAAGGACATATTCATGATAAAATAACTTACAAAGCTTCCAAGTGTTAATGATTCAAATTTTAGAAAAATTCCAGAAATTGAGAGGAGAATGAGAGGTTCGGTGGAGAGGAGCAAAGTGAAAGAAGTGAAGAACATTCCAGCAGAAAATTTGCCACCTTTGGTTGCTAGGTGTCTCTAATAAACTTAAGCATGTGTCAATTAATATGTCCTGCCATGTAACACTTAATTATGCTGCCCCTTGTTATCTCAACATGCTACCATTAATCACCTACAAATTAGTCCACATGTCATTCCAAGGTTGGTCCACTTGCCACAAAATCAATGATGCCAAATGTTAATGCATTAGCTATGCCACATATCACTAACTCATTACTTAATCATTTAATTTTTCATGCACCAACTTAACTTGCCACTTAACAATTTTCCTTGTCAAAATATACATTTAAATACCTCAATTCTCTAATGGTATCAATTAACTCCACTTTACAAACTATAGTCTACCAATACCCAAATTCAAGTCATATACCTTTCACATTCAACTCATAGCACAATTTTAACTCCTATCTCACATATACTTTCATGAACATGTATCGTTTCAACTAGGGTATATTTTAGGGCCTTACACAACTAGAGTCTGTCATGTGATTTGCTTTTGGACTGATTGTTTGGCTATTTTTAAACCACCATGGGCTTAGCCCAAATTACACTATTTTGAATTTGTTTTCGTTTCCAATTTTTACTGAATCTTATCCAAACCTTTTTGAATGTATACGAAACTTTTCAAACACCTAGAAATAGATGAAATAGGACTTACCATATGTGAATCATGTGATTGAACATTGGAATTTAAGATTAGACATAATGCATTCCAAAGAAAACTTACATGTACATAAATGATTTGTATGCATATTTATTACTCATATGTGTATAGTATGATTATACAAGTGTGATTTTGACAACCTTCTAATGGTGGTAAGTTATAACTTGCATGTATGAACACATATACAGATTTTATGACTTGAAATGTATATCATATAATATATAGTGAATTCTTTTCCTTTTAATTATTCTTCTAAACTTTTAATGTTTCTTTTATTTTCTATGGTTATGAACTAAGTTTGTTTAGTACCTATATATGATAAAACCTGATTTAGGATGATATTTTGATTTGATCTTTTATATAATACATTTTGATTGATTGATTCATTGCGATTCAATTCGTTTTTAAGTCTTGAATTAATATATTTGGGATATTAGTTCAATGTGTGATTTCATATTATTGAGATTGAGAATTTCTTTTATATGAATAGATCTACTATAATTAGAAGTTTGATACAAACCTAGACAAAGGTTAGCATAAATCCTCTAAATTATGGTCAAATATAATAGTAAAATTTAGGAATCGAGTAATGCAAGCTTATAGGTTTTAAATAGAAAGAGGATTCAATTAATCAATCAAGGATTAGTTGTTAATAGTCTTAAGGAAAATATTAACATAAGATAGGAATTTACACAGTCCAATTATCAATAATTGATTTGTATGATAAAAGGTTAGTACTTAAGAAATCATAAAGGGTTCATTATATAGGTATTAGTTTATTTAATATTGATTGATCTTAGTAATATTTGTGTTTTGGTTTTTTTGTGTTAAATTTAGTTTAGCTTAGTTCAGTTTAATTTAAATTAAAACACCATTGGTTAATTTTTCAAAAAAAAATCAACATCGGTTAGATAATAGAAAAGAGGTTATCATTAGTACTTATAGTCCTTATGGGATCGACACTCGATATTCACTAATCCTACACTATAGTTTGATATATACACTTACCCATGAAATTTATAAAGTAGAGATCAGTATTCATATCAAGAACACTCAACTTTGGTATCTTGGTATTATCCGGTGTGGTTTGAACATGCATGGCCCATGCTTTTGCCAACTTGTGGATGCCTACAAAAGGCAAACTTAGTAGTAGAGACAAAATAAGAAAATTCATGAATATCTCATATTCATATGTCCTCTATTGAAAAGACAGTGAGATAATAGAACACATTTATTTCAAATGCAATTACTCAAAGACAGTCTAGGGATGGATACATGAATTGTATGGTGTGAATTTGGGATCTGCAATTACTCAAAGACAGTCTAGGGATGGATACATGAATTGTATGGTGTGAATTCGGGATCTCAGAAGTGGCAAGAGGTGCTACTCCGGTGTTGTAAAAATGGGAACTAGAGCATATTTAAGATAGCCTTGAGCAATACAATTAATGCCATATGGCTGAAGAGAAACCAGAGAATTATTGGGACAAAGGCAAAGCAGTTGAAGAAGTTTACTCACGAAATCATCAACAAAGTAAGGGAACAAATCCTTGTCCACAATCTGCATAGATGGAGAATCCACATATTGACAGCTATCCGTAACTGAAGGAAAGGAAGTTAATTAAACAATATTATATACTGAGCTAGCTAGCACGGGCTCATCGTAAACAATGACCTTGTAAGGTGATGTAATTGTAATTCAAGGATTCTAAATTGGAGTCATAATTTGTACTATTATACTTTTGAAAGTTGACGAATGCTTTTTAGCTTTTCAGGGGGAAAAAACCACTACAAAAGCCGATAGATTTGAATCCCTACAAAAGATAAGCCCAAATTATGCCTGGGCTTCAAACAAAACGATTTGATGAGACTCTAGCAAATCAAGTTGCATGCTTCCTAGCTGAACAAAGTCTCTCCGGTGGTTAGCTTTCAAGATTTTTGATTGTTTCTCTCAAATCCATCCCGAAATCTCTGTAAGAAAATAAGTGTGCAGAAGTACTCAAGGTTTCGTCGACAAGTTAGGAGGAGAAAATTTTTATTTGTTAGATATTATAGCATAAATATAAAAAGAGAAAAGACGGGGGAAAAAAAAAAGGAAATCTACATAAATTAAGTGTAGTGTGCGGCCCATCAAGATCAGCTTCCAATTAATTAGCCTACAATCTGAGATTTGTTCCCATTAGGCCCAGCTTCTCTAAAACATTATGAATTGAAGATACAATTCAAGATTGAACAATAACTATAATGGTGCTTTTCCTGCTGGCATGGCACATCAATTTCCATTGGAATTATCAACCAAACCCATGTACTTTATTATTATAATTAATAGTTCCACCATCAAAAAATGTTATATGCCAAACGTGACAATTAATTTCACGAGAATCTTATCAATTACTGTGTTTTGTTCCGTTACCATCTTATCACTGCAGTATGGAATTTCTCCCAACATAGTCTATTGTAATACTGTCTTTTTATATCTTTTACTTCAAACCTAGTGCTGCAAAAATCATTTAAAAAGTTGATTCGACATATGCAACAGTTTTGGTCTACGCAATAGCGCATTCTTAATTATCTTAAGCAAAATTACTTATATATACCAATTAATAATTCAATTTATTAACAAATTCATGAGAAAAATAATAATTAGTTTTTAATAATAATAATTTAAAATTTTCCAATTAAAGTATAGGGAGATAGAAAAAGAATTTAAATTTTGAAAAATATAATTTATTATTGAGATTAAATAAATTTTTTTAAGGATAAAATAGTAATTCATTTTTTAACAATAATAATTTTTAAAAAAATTAATTAAAATATATATAGATAAATAAAGAATATAAATTTTGAAAAATATAATTTATTAGTTAGTTTTAGTGAGAGACTTGAAAAAAATCATTGAAAATTAAAAATAATTTATTTTCAATATAAATTTTTAAGCTAATGTACCAAATATATTGACAATTATATATTCGAAATCCATTTACTTGTTTGATATTAAAAAATTACGAAGAGAAGAAAATATTATGTAACTTTCTATAATAGTAGTTTTATATTATAGTGTCAATCACATCAATAAAATATTAATCAATTATTCAATTTTAAAAAATTTAGAGATCTAATTAAAATTTTAAAATTTGAATTCTAATATAAAAATTAAAAAAAATTAGGACCTTATAATTTATTATTCCTAAAAATTTTAAAATCTCCTTTCATTTGAGTTCTATTGCACCAAAATTTTATGTACAATTAAGTGAAAATGGGGAAAAAAAAAACTTTAAGGAATTACCTCTCAATCATATTGAGCGGTGACAAGTCAGGCAAGTTAATGAGATACAATCCAAAAAGCCAAGGAGTGAGTCTCCTTCTAGGCAACCTCTCATTCCCAAATGGAGTCACATTAAGCAAGGACAAAAGCTCATACTATTAGCAGTAAAAAAAATCCTTTCAAAATTTAAAAAATTTAGGGTTAATTACTAAAAAAAACTCAAACTTTTATCAATTTTGTAATTATAGCTTGAACTTTAAAAGCAACAATAAAATGTCCAAACTTTTATTTTTTTTCAATTCTAGCCTTATGGTAGTCTCATCATTATCTTTGTTGATATAGCACTGCCACGTGTCAAGGAACCCTCATTAAAGTCTGATTATTAAAACGACATCGTTTCATGATAAAACTGAAACGATGTCTTTTCAATAAGAGAAAATCATACGAGATATATCCTAGGTAGGGAGAAACTTGGGCCCTCTTTAAGAACTGGGATATTAAATGGAAATTGGATGCAAACAATCATAGGAAGTATGATTATAAATTTGTTAAGATCTTGTCTAACTTTAATGAAGATGTTGGTGTGTGTGTTGCATACTTGCATAAGTTAAACGGGTTTGTGGGTATTTTCTATCGACTTGGTGAGGAGAGTTTTCAAGTTCCATATGCTAAACTACTTCGGTTCTCCCATATGATTCCTTCATTTAAACTGACAAGTAAGGAAAGAGAATGTATGCCAAAGGAACTTTTGAACTTGACCTAGCTTCATTCCCCTTAAATATTGAAGAGATTAACATCCATGTGGATATAAGAGAGTTTGTTGGTAGTGATCACATTTATTCATCTTCAAAATCTTCTTTTAATGAGGTGAAAAATATGAAGAAGAATTTGAAACAAAGCCTTTTGCACACAAACTGAGTTAGCTGATCTGAAAGAGGCTTATTTGGGATCTAAAATCAACAATGGTACTGAAATTCCAAAAGCAGGGCTCTTTGACTTTGATGCTCATAAATTGATTGAAAATTTCGAAGTTGGTCAGATATAAGCATTTTACAACAATGAGGACAGATTGCCCAAATACTATGCTCAAATTGTGAAAAATGATTCCACCAAAGGTTGCATATTAGATGTGATGTGGCTTGCTTTATATCCATCAAAAGACATACATCGATGGTATTACCAGAATATGCTTGTTAATTGTGGAAGATTTCATATTTAGAAGGATTCACTGGAATCATTTACATTTACTAAACACTTCTCGCATTTATTAACAATAAAATTTGCAAATAATAAAGATGAGTATGACATCTTGCCTAAAGGTTTGGGCATTGTATAGGGATTGGTTTTTGGAGATGCAACTCTCAAACTTGGATAAATGTAAATATGATTTGGTTGAGGTCCTTGAAGTGAGAGATAAAAGGATAAAAGTTTAGCGTCTAATGGCTTCAAAATGGTTTTCAAACCTAAAATTGAAGACCAATCAACTGTGTCAATGATGATTCTGTATGTAAAGCCTCTCATGTTCTCTCACTAAATCCCCGCTTTTTGAATAACTAGTGAAAGGGGCAACAATCTTAAGATATATCTTGTATAAATATCTCTTGTTGAAATGAGATTGTTTTATTTTTATCATAAAATGACGTCGTTTCAATAATCAGGCTTTAAGGAGAGTCCCTTGACACGTGACAGTGCCATATGAGTAAAGATAATAAGACTAACATTGGGCTAGAATTGAAAAATAAGTTTGGATATTTTATTGCTGCTTTTTAAAGTTCAAGCTATAATTAAAAATTTGACAAAAATTTGAGCTTTTTTTGATAATTAACTCAAAATTTTATAAAATATACCAATAGTGCATTCTGTCAAAATCAGAGATTAATAATGACAAGGAGGTATATGGGTTGGTGTGCAAAAGGTAACTTTATTTACAAAAAGGAAGAAACCTATAACTTTAGGTCCCATATGTTCAGGAAGATGGCTGACAGATTCTTAAAGTTTATTACTTAACCAAACTTTTTTAAAAAATTGGACAATTTTTTTAAGAAACCGGTTGTTTTATTAATTAATCGATCTTTTTTTTTTCTCATAAGAGTTATAAACACAAATTATATCGGAAATCAAACCAGTTCATATGTATTCCAGTCGAACCAGCCACTCCGGTCATGTTTTAAAGTCATTGTTTTTTTGTTAGATGATACACTGGCCTTAAATATTTTAAAATTTCAAGATTTTCTAACTTATAAACAAAGAAAAGAGTAGTCACATTCACTGTCATAAAATATTATGTGACAAAAATAGGCATTTTATATAATAGATCTCAAAACACCAACTTATTTTTTTATGTTTTTTTTTGTGAGAAATTAAAATGATTGCTTTGATATGACAATAAAGTTCATACAAATTAGTGTAAAGGCTTAAATACAAGGAGATTATCGTATATCATGTCCAATTAATGAAATATTTTTAGTCCAAGCCTGGATGGTCACTATCGATGCTTTACCATGTTAGATTGTACATAGCTTCCCGAGCTGCTCGTGTTCACGTTTCATCATATTTGGTAAGCGATGTTCTGGAACTGGACTATTCATCTCCTGTTGTGGAGATTTCGAGGACTATCTGTAATTGTACTGTGTTCCTTGTTAGCATTGCTCCATGGGCACCCCTATAAGCCACCAATGCTCGAATATTTAAATTAATTAGAAAGACATTCTAAATCATAATAAAAAATCTCAAAACATCATAAAAACACATCATTAACACAAATTTTAAATATATTTTGATTTATAATTGTAAGAAAAAAATATAATACAGATAAACACAAGATCTTTTAAATCATATAAATCACCTATTAAAAGAATTTTTCAAAAAAAATTGCTTCTTTCTCACATACATATCTCTTTGAAATATATATTTTAAAAGATTAACACCATCCTTTTCAATTGATCATTTCAAATGACTAACTATTAATTATTCTTTAATATTTAGTCATTTGAAATGTCACATCTTTTAAACTCATTAAATGTGTCTTTTATTATCATCTCAGACTCATACATGATGAGTTTAACTAATAAGATTTCTGCACATTCTCATACTTATCCATAATCCTTACGATTAGCATATAACGAGAGCTTATGATCTTATATCCATAAAGAATATATGTCGTTTTGATTAATGAGTCAATCATTGTGTACATTTATATTGCCATTTCCTAGGCTATATCTCGCATTTCAATCGCTTTGGTCTCATTTATTTCATCGTTGCTATAAATGTATTCAATTCTTTTAGTAAAAGTCGCAACCTTCTTTGAATACAAAATTTTTCTTTATGTAAGTTACCAATCTGAATAACCTTCCTCTATTCTAAATTCTCTTAAATTGAACAATTTGTTTTCCTAGAATTATTTCATAAGATCATATCAAACATAATTTGGTAATATTCGAAAGTAGCAAACTTTAATTTTAATCATTAAGAATTAGACAAGAGTCGTAAAGGTATATTAAGAGGTTCACTTAACCTCTAGGGTCTCATGTAATAAAAATTGAGATCTTTGACTTACATTAATTCCTTTATGGTCGCTTCTACACACACGATAAGAGTCATATGCTACAATACTAACTTATTAATTTGGAATGTATGTCTTTTATAAATGTGATATTGTATAACTGTTGATTTAAACACATTTAATGTTTAACCTCAATTCACTTGTTTACTCTTAACTTGGTCTTTCTGAAATCTCATCTAGCAATTTAAGACATATATGATGATCATATGTCTACTCCAAGCCAATTTCCTTTTGACTTATCATCCAACGACATTTTCAATTTAAGTTCCTTACTTTAACTCTTGATTATCACCTTGACAATAAACTTAAAACCTACCTTATCTCTAGTCATCACAAATACTATAGTCGATTAGACCAGTCTTTTATCTATTCGACATACTCGTTGTCTAATGTGAAAAAAATATGGCATACAAAATAAACATATTTCAAAATCAATTACTAGATAATGTTTATTAATAAATAAATAATATCAACTCATATTTGTATTTAAACATGACAATATATTGAATGAACGTCCTTGGAATTTTAATCAATTACATTTTAATATCTACATAATCCTAACAGCTTTAAATGCCCTATATATGTATCTAAAAAAATTGGTTTTTATCATATGTTCACTTCTCCTTCTTTGAGTGACTCCTAAACTAACTAAGAATTTAAGCCACACAACTTCTTATATTGATGTTGAAAGTGTTATCAATTCAACTTCCATTTTAGATGCAACATATGAGTGTTCCTTACTTTTCTATAATATAGTACCATTGTTAAGTAAGAAAACATATCTAGAGGTAGATTTTCTCTCTTCTTGACTTCCTCCCAATTTTGTACTTATATACCCATGTATAGTAGTTCATTGCCTTAATAGTATAAATCATGATCATTAATACCTTTTAGATATCTCAATATTCTCTTTACTATTTTCCAATGTTCTTATCTTATATTTAATTAATATCTGCTCATCATTCTAAAAACATAACCAATATATGACCTTGTACACATCATGACCTAAGTGAGGCTTTCAACTGAACTGAAATAAGGAACTTTCTTCTATTATTCTCTTTCTTGTGGCATTGATGAGCAAAACTTCCTGCTAAGACCTTCGCCTTTAGCAATAAGATTTTTCTATTAGTTTGTAATCTTGTATATAAAATCGTTCTAAATTCATTTGAAGCACTATAAGAAAATTGCAAATTATTGACGGAAAATTCCCTATGGAAAAAATTTTCTTAGAGAATTAGCAACAAAAATTGATTTTCGTAGGTAAATTTGTGGGGAAATTTTATATTTTACAACAAAAAAATCTCCCATTAAAAGAGGAGGGAATTTTAAGGCCAAACTTTGCTGATGGAATTTAGCGGCAGAATAGTGAAAGTCATCATAAAAATAGGTGCTAATAGTTCCTGGTAAAAATTACATACAAAATTTACCGTAGGAAATTTACCTACGAAAATAATGGTTCCTGGTAAAAATCGCATGCAAAATTTATTGACAGAAATATGTTCCCATAGGAAAATTCCTAACGAAAATATATTTTCGTAGGTAAATTGCCTATAGAATGGTGTTTCTGTAGGGAATTTAATAACCATTTTTTGTCAATACAAACTCAAAATATTTTCATTTCCTGCCCAAAACCCATTTGCTCAAAAGCTCCCTCTCACTCTCTCTCTTCTCTTCTCCATGCTATTTTGAAGGTTTCGGAATGCCTGGCCTTGCTAAAATATCACTCTCTTCTTCCTCGTCTCCAGACTCTTCTCCTTTTTTAGTGAAAATCATCTACAATTAGGAACGAATGCCTGCCACCAACGGTGGTACTAATGGAGACGAAAACTCAAATAAGGTTCCCAAATAGAATCGAGTCAAAAAGGAAAGGTGTAATGCCAAGGGTTCAGATAGTCTTAACGGGAGTTTGTTAGAGACCAAGTTCGAGCTTCATATCTTACTGTCGAAGTGCTTTCTTCCCTTTCTCATTTGCACTAAAAAATGATGAGTTGCAGGTTTCTGTTGTGGGTTTGTTAAGTAGAATTATGTAGATTTTGGAGGGATATGTGTGTTTCGTAATTTTGGAATTGGTACTTTTTTATGCATCCTGTTGTGATTGATTATGGTTGAAGTATCTTATCAGTTCCTAGTAAGGAAGCCTGTGAATACCATTGTCATCAATAGTAGATTCATTGAATACCTATAAAGTATTGCTGAAATTTCTCGATAAGGGTGGTGATGGCTGAAATATTTTCGATGGGAACTGGTTTTGGGATTATAATTATCCTCTACATAAGAGTAAAGATTGTTTGTTTTTAGACACAGGGTTTAGGTGTTTAGAGAATGGTAGGCCTAATAACCTCGACTTCAAGTGGCATTGGCAACCCAGTCATTGTAAGTTGCCAAGGTACTATTTCCTTCACACATGGTGTTCTTTACTTCCTAAGATAGTTTATTTGAACCTTTAACACTGGTTTGTTGAGAAAATTTTTGCTTAAGAATAGCGAACAAACTTGAGTGTTGAAAGTTTTCTAACAAACGGGAGACTATTGCTTTACTTGTATTAGGCTAATTAGAAATATGCTTTAGTTAATTAGTGTGGCTATGAAATGCTTGCTTAAAAGTAAAAGAAATGATTAATGTTTGTGTATATGTACGGACCTAGTCTCTGTCTATTATTGTTACGTAAGTAATGTCATCTATACTTTGCCCTTTTATTTGTGAAGAAAAATTGTGTTCCTTTAGTTATTGATTTGCTTTCGTAGAAATGCTTACTCTTTTTTTGTTTTTGTTTAACATTGCCATTTGTAGTTTGTTGGACCACAGTGTCATATTTATGTCCTTGCTCTAATCCTTCGATAGGGAGAAAATGTGCTGCTATAAACATGCAAGTAACACATTAAGTGAGTTTGTTTTTACTGTCAAAAGCTTTCTTAATCTCTTAATCTTGTTAAATGTTTGATTAGATGATACTCGAGTTGGTTCTGATGTACTTTATGTAATAATTGAATCATTGTGTTGTTAGTTTTTGAACTACATTAATTTCTTTTTTTATTAAATTAAGGTTACAATAAAGTAGTTGCTAGTTCATTCTTTAGATATATAAACCTGTTTATGAGCATAGTAGTTTTAGAATAATTGTAATTTATTGGTTTTTTTCATAAAGGTGATGACTAAGAGTAGATAAGAAGATACTTTGTGAAGAATTTGGAAGTGTCGAGAATTATTAAATGGAAATTTGTTGGCATTTAGTCATGAATAAAAATTAGAATTTTTGAATGAGAAATTTATGGAGTTTATTTATGAATATTTTTTATTTCGTATGGTTGCATGGATTAAATGGAAGTGTTAGCATTAAGTTAAGGAGTTAGAAGGTATTACATTAAATATAGAAGGGTAAGTTTGAAAGATTAGAGTTTGTCTTAGAATAATAAGAAAAGAACAAATTAAGGTGCGTTAGTGAAGTGCTGGAAAAATAAAATAAGAATAAGAAAGAAAGAGATGTGTTCGTGTAAGAAAGAAAGAAAGAGAGAAATCGTATAAGAACCTAGAAGAAACTAGAGAAGAGATTCGTGTAAGGGAGAGACATATTTGAGAGGTTGAGAAAAAGAGAGAGAGAGTCGTGTAAAATAAGAAAGAAAAAGAGAGAAGGAAAAACGTAGAAAGGAGTGGAAGAAGAGAAGGAAAAAATGAATCAGAAAAGAAATGATGGAAAGAAAGAAAAAGAAGATAAGAAGTAGAAGAAGAAGATTCGGCTGTGTTTTTGGTAACCTCTATCTTCTTTTCTTGCCTTGATAAAAGAGTAAAGTAAAGAAACTAGGTTTTTATGAGCTGAAATAAAGAGAGAAGGAAGAGGAACAAGAGATCGATGTTTTTAGATTTTTTATGAACCTTAACTAGATCTTAGTTCTTTTAGTTAGATAAATCAAGAGTAGATTAATTCTAAGCTTATTTTTAGATAGTAGAGATTTATGGAAGTTTTAATCTTGTATGTTGTTTGAATGAAAAATATGGTTGTTTGAAGGGAACAAGAAAGTCGAAGGCAAGAACAAGAAGAGAGACAAGTTTTGAGCTTGGATTTGTAAGTAAATATGTGGGTAATATGTTTATAGTTTTGTGATGATGAACTGAAATTATTTGTTTGTATGTGTACTTAAATGCTTGCTTTTACACATTGTGAATGTGGGAAAATTGTCCTATGAATTTGTTATCATGTTTACTTTGAAAGAAACTGCATTTTAGTATTGATGCAAAAACAGAAAAATTCAAGAAGCATGAAAATATGAATTTATTATGAAATATGTATGCATCAGAAAATCTGCTTATATGGGTAAGAGAGATATCATTTCGTTCATCACGTGCACGTTGACCTAAAGCCTTCTCCCGGCTGCCCGCTTGTGGTATATGAGCTCTGAAAAGTAGACTCATTTTGTTCATGATGTAAACTTCGGTTTCGCTATTCTGTTTCATAGAATTCTCTCGAGCCATATTGTCTATGCATTCATTGAAATTTGTTGAGCATGATATATGATTATATGTTTCATGATAATGATTGAAAACAAAGACATTTGATCTAATTTATGTGACTGAAATTTTAAGTATGTGTTCTGTGAAATGAATCCGTATATATATATATATATATATATAATTGTTTGATTGTTGTGTGTGTGTGTGTGATTCGTCACTAATAGCTATAAGCATATTAGCTACTGAACTTCCCAGTTCACCCCACAATTTTTCCATTCCTCAGGTGAAGAAATAGCAGATCAGTGAACCTTGCAAAAACTTCAGCAAATCTCCAAGAAATATTTCATTTGTAACTAAGTTAGTTTGAATCATTTTTTGTAGCTTTATAAGCATGCTAGGCATGAGCATCAATGTTGTAATTTTTGTATTATGCTACTGATGTAGCTTTTGATATGTAATATGAAGATGTGTACTAACTTTGTTTTGTTGAGAATTGATAGCAAAAATTGCAGAAATTCTCTTTGTATATATGTTCAGGATTTCTCTTCAGTTAAGATGGTATTGTGTTGGTAATAAAATTGATAGTTGATGAGGACTTTTGAATAGATTTTTCTGAAGTAAATTGGTTAAGTTGGGAGTTTTGTATGTATGGTTTGTCTTGTTAGTTTTCAGTTCTTTTGAAAATTTTATAGAAGTATTGACAGTAGAGAGAAAATAAGATAATAAAAGAATGAAAAATATGTTCTGAAACTTCAAGGAATAAACTGGATTGATCCAGGCAGAATTTGATAAAATTGTCTTCATGAAAATTGTAAATTTTTTTCTTAGCTTTCCAATGACATAAAGTTTGTAATTTTTGGACTTTAGAGTAGAAAGTTATGATGATTTGAAGTTGGTATATGTGACTAGAAAGTATCGCCATGAACCTTGAAATTTTGCCCATGTTCATCAAAAGTAGAAATCTGGAAATTTTACTAACGACTATTTCTCCTACAACTCTTTTCGTCAGTAATTTTTGTCGTCAAATTTGTTTCCCTACGGAAGATCAGTAATTTCCATCGGCAATTTCTTATCGTTAAAACCAATTTTTCTTGTAGTGAAGAAAAGTCTTTTGAATTGGTTAATGGCGTTGTTCTTGTCCTGCAACTCGATGAATTCATAATTGTAGGAAAAGAAAAAAGATAGGTTGAAACCTGGAATCTAGTGAGCAAGATTAAGTAAATGAAATTGATACAATTTATAATCCTATGCTCCAAGTATTCCTATGTCATATATGAAAAATCCCCTTGCAACAAATCAATAATGGTGTGTCTATGATTGATGAGAAAGACACAGAATGATGTGCTATTTTATATGCTACTTTTCTCCCCTCAAAGCTCAGCCCGTACAGATAAGGATAGCAACCATGAAATTTAAAAAAAAAAAACATGCTAATAAGATGACAATAGGTAGAAGAATTTTAGAAGAAGAAGATAAGAAAACAATTATTTATTATATAGTACTTGTACAATTCGGAGTTATTCTAAGAAGGAAAGAATGCCACCAAATATTGGAAAACTATTCTTGTATTCAAATTAGAATCTCTAAAGATTTTGAAGAAAATATCAATAATTTTCTTGTTAAATCAGAACCGAAGAAAATTGAAAATGAAACATCCTATTAATATACTTGGAAATCAATTATTTAAATTTAAGTATGTACCAAAATAGTTACAGATGCGTATCAATCATAGTAACTCCAATAAAGATAAGTAAGATACATATATGTGCAAAATCAATCAACGTAACGTTCGCTTAATGTTAACACTAAAAGATCAAATTAGATGACCCTTCCAAAATGAAAACTACATTATTGTTGTTATTATGAAATTGATTTTGTAACATAGCAATTGAATCAAAAACAAAATTTCTGTCTACAATGATCAAGAGAATCTTTTACATTTTCTAACCTCGTGGAGGTCCAATAATTTTCTCACGACAAAAGTTTAGTCCTTGACCTACCATAGAAAATGACTGGACTGTCTTATTAATAAAGGAACAATTGGACTACACTTCCCCTGCGATACAAATCTTGTGCGTTATACTTTTAAGAATGTTTTGTATCGCAAATTTATTCCATACCCTCAATTACTCTTTCTTTTCTAATACGATTCTTAGGTTTCTTATTTGTATCTCTTTATTTTAAATTTGTTAATAACTATAAGAATTAATGTATAAAATATTTTAAACTGGATCAAACTGAAACGTCTAAGTAGATATTGTATAAAAAACATGTTTGATATATTTTGTATCTCATATATATTTGCCAGTTTAACTGTTTCATTCATATGATATCAGCTTCTACTTTGGCTCAGCGCATTCTTTTTTTGTTAGTCCACGAGTCGTCCTAAGAGGGTCTCATTTATACCTAAACTAATTCTTGTTTGTACCGGGTCAGTTCGTAAAGGGTAAAATGCTAGCCAAACAGATTTTTCCATTCACAAGACTCGAACTAGAGACCTCTAATTAATAGATGAGAGTGCTAAACTATTCACACCAACCTATTTGATTGGCTCAGCACATTCTACTTCTTCGTAATAATGACTAATTTGCCGTCAAATGCTTGATGGACTACATTTAATTTCATGATTGAAATTGTTCGTGTAGACTCTTTTACAAAGTCTTTACCTACTTCGGATATTAATGCTTAGATGGAACCAGGAAAGTGATTATTGTCAAATGGTCTTTCATTTTCCATAGTTGACGAAGCAATCCTAGTCAAGAAGGCAGTAGTTTTGGGGTTCAGTTGCTTGCTTATATCTAACTCTACCAACCTCCAAGACAATGATCGATCGATTTCGATTAGAGACGACGGACCAATTGCTGCTCTTGATTTCACATTACATACGTATAGAATATGGATTATTTTAAATAAGACGTTATTCTTGCCTTTTTATTACTAATTCAAATCTCCATTTGCCATATAAAAATAATTATGGGTCACTTCCCCAACTTCCAATTTTCTAATGTTGATCAACTCCCAAATTCCATGTACGACCTCCTTACAGTTATATGATAAAATAAAACCCTTATCATCAATTGAATTATTGAATAAGTCCCTTTTCTTTTTGCAGTATACAATTAGATCTACAACGCTACCTCATGACCTATGGAATTAAGTCCTTATTCTCTAATATAGGTAACTCCAAGGATTTCAATTTCACGGTTTAGGTAATCATAGAGCCTTAATTACACCTTATGAGACAGCAAAGTCTTTTTGTCCACTTTAGATATCACTAACAATTTAATTAAAAGTGCAATCCGACGGAATAACAGATCTTTTAAGACATTACAAATAATTTTTTCTGACTTTATCCTCGGAACTCATTTGCATCTAAACTATATACAGGGGTTGAACTTCCAAACAATTAGTTGTTGTTTTTTCCTTTAATCATAATTAAAGAGTAATTCCCATTATTTCAAAAAGATAAGCAATGTTTATACAATAAGATCATTAAAATTGAAGGACACGTTATCTAGACAATCCTTATTAATGATCAACTAAAAACAATTAAATATAACTAAATCATATCGAACAATAACAAAACAATCTTTTAAAAAGAATAAGCAATTCATAAAAGAAAATAAATATGAGCATCACAATTTTTTAGAAAGAGGTGAACCAGAATTAACCATCGCCACTTGAATTTTATTATAAGAAAGGGGCAATAAATAAAATATAAGATATGTTCACAAAATTGCGAATAAATCTTAGTTTTTTTTAAAATCTTTGTCAGATACTTGAAGTTTAGTATATGGACATAAATTTTTAAACAAGGAATAATCTTTAGAATATATTTGATTTTAAATTAGATACTATAATTATAAAATACAATTATTACTAATAATTACGTACTCACAATTAAAAAATTTTGTCGCATTGATCGTAGCAACATCAATAATAGTGAAGTTGTGATGGGGAATGGTCTAGAGTATGTATAAAATGCCTTTAATTCTCCATCTTAGTATGAATTTTTAAATCAACTAGATGCAATGTTTTCTTAATCAAGGACACTTCCATATTAAGGTTAGAGAGACCAAGACTTGGTCATATCAATACGGTGGAAGAGAAAGAGAACCGGTCTTTTCCAGTTGTAGTGTACGCTGTTTGCGTGAAAATGGAATGGATTAAGTGGGAGTTGGAGGCCTTAATTTCACATCTTAAATGATTATTATTGTCTTAGTTAGTTTGCTATCATCATAATGAAGTTCATCATGGAGTAGTAGTTGTTTTTCTAACTTAACTTAAATGTAAAAAAAATGGTCTATATATATATATATATATATATATATATATATGCAACGAAAATAAAAAGAAGAAAGCCGTGTAAAGAAGGAAAAAAAAAAGAATTCAAAATAGCCTACAAAGGAGTCGCGATGGAGAACGATGACTACTTACGATCCTTTCATAGCAAGTGAAAGAGAAGGCCTCTCCAAGTCTTCTATTAATGGATATTTTTATTTTTTAAAACCATTTTGTTTTTCTTAACAATTGAACGAATCCCCTCAAATGAATTCTGAAACTGTAAGACCATAATTCTTTGTGAATACGATAAAATCAATAATTAGAATTATGTAACATTTTGTGAAAGGATGTTATATCTTGATTAAATCCCAATAATTGGTTTCTCAATGCGACTACTGTAATTGAAGGGATAACATTTTAACTCAACCATTCAATCCCCCATTTATCTTCTTTGATGTAAAATAGGCTATCAAAGTACATTTAATCAAGGATAAGGATGTTAATCTTTATAAAAAATCATAAAAATATTTGTGAAAATAATTTTAGTTTTCATGAAATTTTGATTAATAAAATGATAAATAACCAATTCTCAAGTATTCATAGTAACAAAAATTATTTTATATTTGTTAATTATTTTATAAAATCAGTATGTATTTATATATTTGCGTGTGCGTGTGTATGTGTATGTGTTTTTTTGTACAAAGGTGTAAAACCACAATTTCTTCTGGGGTAAAATGGGCTTAGGAACTAAGAAAAGAATCTTCAAGGTAGAAAAACAAAGAATGAAGCGGAGAATGCTAAAGACAGAGAGAGTTGGTGAAGTGTTTGACTCTGGGTTTATGGATATAATGCGCAACGTGGCCCACCAATGAATATGATTAATACATCTTCTAGAAACTCGCTCGCATTTACCTCCATTCCATAAACGGAATAGGTGAACAAAAAATCCTATGTTTTTTTCAGTTCATCACCCCAAAAAAAAAAAAGGCATACATGAATTAATGACCTCCTTAATGTTATCCACTTGTCAATTTAAAATTTTCGATTAGGTTTCGTCTGTTTTGTTTTTTCAATGTATCTGCCTAATTTAGGTGTATATATTTGTCGTTTTTCAATTTAAGTTTAATTATTTTTTTACAAAAATCTGTATAAATAAGCCTGAACAAGTTAACAAGATTTTCTGTTCCAGTTATGATATTTCAATTTCAGATAAATAGGTAGATTAAATCAAGGTTGAAATATATAGAATATGTGGAATAGAAAATTTGATGGATAAGGATAGACTTCAACTCTTATTTTACTAACATTGAGATCATAGGGTTGTTGCCAATTTACTGGATAAGCGTAATTTTCTTCCAATTATTTTAATAGCCACGCAATTTAGAAGAATATTGGAAAATAAAAAATAGTCGTTGAGATTAATTATTTTGTCTATCAATTCGTGAGCCGTGCTTTTATCTATTGATGACGATCTTCACATTTCTTTCTACCAACCACGAAGAATAGAAAACATGCAAGGTTAGGATTACATCATGTATTTTCTTAATCTGTCCACTATGACCATGGCTTCTAGAGGATTGCCTTGACTAGTGTTGAGTCGACTAGAATTCAATTTTATTATATTTAGTCTTGAATTAATGATCTATTTCTTTCAAGTTTGAATCTAATTTTGAGACATTAATAAAACCAAAACTCATAAATTAAATTTTGCTAATAAAAGTTATAAGATTAAACTAGACTAAATTTAAGTTTGATTGCGAAAATATTAGCTTGACGTAGTGTATATGTACTAAGAATAAAATCCTAAAATTGTTAAATACATATATTTAAAGTAAAATTTTAAATAAAATCTATCATATAACAAATTAATTAAATTGCTTGTAACTTTTATAAAGTCATTTTTATTAAACAAACTCTAAATTGAAATTTGAAATACAACATATTATGCACCAAGTCGAGCTTGAATAAATTCTGAGTCGGCCGACTTCATTAAGTCTTGCAAGGAATGCTAGTTGAGTTGCAGATCTTCCACCACTAAAATTTTGAAAACAACACCGAATAATTAATAAATTAGTAATACTAAATTGTTAACGACGTATCAAAGTGGTAAGTAGTAATGTCCATTACAAAGCATTGACTAATTTGATTCCATGATTACATATTTCAATCTAAAACATAACAAGAGTAATTGAATTTCCATACTAGTTCAGAACGTACGAAAACTGTGGGCTTACAAAATCCCAAATTTCAGGTGGTGGATAAACTCCTCAAGTTACATAATTCCGGCTCTAACGACTAGGAATTAACACAACAAAATAATTAATCGTATAGACAGTAGTAACATTACTCCTAGTTCACTGTTTTTTAAAGATATTAAATGTGTTGATTAATAAGCAACAATAATTTGCTTATTAATCATATTTTCCATTTTAAAGTCAGTAATGAGGTAGGTGAGTGGTGGTGTTTGTTACTTTCAACTCCGAATAGCACAGAAAGGGGTTGTTATACGTGTACGACAGTCTGTTTTTTTAGAAATTGAATGAATATATTGCGTGTATGACAAGTTACGTGATAATATCAAATGTGTATATGTAAGTGAAGAAAATTGTGAGAAAGTGCTCCTGTTCAATCCTCCCCGTACCAAGCCCGTGTGACCAAAATTATGGACAGAAACTTGTGGTCCAAAATGTTTTTAACTTGTTTCAACGAACGGTCTTTTCTAACTCATGACCTGGTATGCAAAATAATAAATTTTATTTTTTCCCCTACGTCTACAGTGAATGGAGCTATGGCCTTGGCCTATCATTGTCGTCGTTTGATCAGGAGCATGAATTGAACAGCCTTCCACCCCACGGGCCAATGCTCCAACTTTTTCATTCTTCACCTAAATTTTATTTTAACTTTAAGATTTTATATTAGCAACTGGTACAAGTAAGAATTACGTGTTTATTTAACAAAATATGAGATTTATTTCGAGAATTTTAATGTTAAAACTTGTTACTAAATTTCCAAATATCGCATTTTGGAGAAGATTTGGGAAAAAGGAAAAAAAATACTATTAAAGCCTGATGATCCAAAATGGATGTCATTCCATTATTTAATTTATTTTTCCACCGACAGTGAAAAAAGTTAAAAACTTGATGTCGTTATTGTAATGACAAACAATATTGCTCTGCAAGGCTTCCTTGAGAGTGAAATCTTTGTCTAGGACTCCGTTGAATAGGGGCTTATATACCCTTCAAGTTTCCGAATTTTCCTTTAATTTGAAAGGAATTTTTAACTTGTTTAAAATGAATTTATCTTTTCTTTTTCTGAATCTTTCTAATTTTAAGTTTGTATGAAAATAAGAGTATTGTATTTAAAATTCTATAATTCTCATTATTTTAATGTAATGTGATGTACCACTTAGTTAACTTTTATTAAAGTCAATAATTATTTATAGAAGTTAAAAATAAAAGATATTGGTTGTTTTTACGTGGATTGGTACTGACCTTCATTTCTTGCTAAAGGGTAGAAACAAGCATTCCAATCACAGCCGTGTACCCCAAAAGTATCAACGGTGAGTACCGCGCCAACCCAAAACACATTCAACCAATTTCTCCTTAAAACTCTTTATAAGAGTGCCATTTTAAAGCTCCCTCCCTTAGTCCCTTTCTCTTCTGGTAGACTGAGGACCAGTGTAAACGCACAATGTCACAGATTACCCAAAAGCAGCAGCAGAAACCAAAATCAAATTATCAGACTACAGCATAATCTTGCCTTACTTTTCTCTAGTGGTCACAGCCCACTTTCATATTATATATATATATATATACATTCATATACCGAAGAATAACTCTGCAATTGCCTATCTCTCGTCCTTTTCCTTTCTCTATGTACTCCGCGTGTACATGTCATTTCATTCGGAATCCCACCGCGTCCTTATAATAACAATACATTCTCTTCACTTCTTTCAAATCAGCTTCTCTCTCACTTCCAAGCAGCTCTTCATTTCCCACTACCGCATTTAACAACCACCCATGAACGGAGAGCCCAAGCATGAGCGACGATGGGCCTCCGACTCCGTTTCCGGCAAAGCTCCTTTAAGCACTGCGACATCCCCAGGGACGGACTCCAACCTCACGGAGGAGTTCATCGAGGTCACTCTCGATTTACAGGATGATCATACCATTATTTTACGCAGCGTAGAGCCAGCCACCACTGTCATTAATATCGACGAAGGACTCGATACTCCGGCCTCTACAGCCTCCGCATCGGCGTCCCGATCTCCGACAATCAAGCGGAGCTCTTCCAACAAACTGCGGCAGTTCTCTCAGGAGCTCAAGGCGGAAGCCGTGGCCAAGGCGAAGCAGTTCTCTCAAGAGCTCAAAGCCGAGTTGCGTAGATTCTCGTGGAGTCACGGACAAGCGTCGCGCGTGCTAGCTTCTTCTCATGACAATGGAAGCGGTGAATCCGCTTTAGCGGCTCGTGCTCTGAGGAAGCAGCGAGCTCAGCTTGATCGGACTAGGTCGGGCGCTCAAAAAGCTCTGCGTGGCCTGAGGTTTATCAGTAACAGTAAAACCAATGGCGTCGATGCATGGAACGAAGTCCAAAGCAATTTTTACAAGCTCGCTAAAGACGGATACCTCTATCGTGTGGATTTCGCTCAATGCATAGGTCTCCCTCTTCGATTAACTACTAACCAGCTTTTCGTTTATTTATTTTGGCTTCAATAATAGGAAATGTAATTGACTGTAAATTTCAATTCATTTTCTCAGGAATGAGAGACTCCAAGGAGTTTGCCCTGGAACTGTTCGATGCCTTAGGCAGGAGAAGGCGATTGAAAGTAGACAAGATCAGTAAGGACGAGCTTTACGAGTTCTGGTCCCAAATCTCCGATCAGAGTTTCGATTCTCGTCTCCAGATCTTCTTTGACATGTACGCATTACTTATTCATTGGAAAAAGACAAAAGACAAAAGACAAAAGACAAAAACAGATTGATTAGGAACCTAACTTTACTTAATTAATTAGAAATTTCCACTTTCTATCTGTCAATGTAGATTAAATTGTGTACTTTCTTGTGTTTCATAAATCACAATTCCTAAACCTTTTAAAGTGACAGTAAGTTATATAAATCTTTCCCCTGCATGGTGCAGTTACGTTTCTTCCTTTAAATTTGGGAAGTTGTTTTATGATGTTAAGTTGTAGAAGAAATAGAAGTAAATTATTATATGACGTAAGCATGATACTGACATGTGATTTGCGGTACAGGGTGGATAAAAATGAAGATGGAAGGATCACCGAAGAGGAAGTAAAAGAGGTATTAACAAATCATGGAGTTCAATTCATATTCTCTGTCCGGATCTCTTTTAAAATATTTAGGTCTCTATTTTGACCGAAAGAAGTATTGATTATTAGCAAATATAATTAAATCAATCAATTATGCAAGCTCTTAAGACTAACGTGCATGAAATAGCTTACACCCTGTCAGATTCTAGCAATAATCATCAATTAAGCCAACCACTAGACCTTGTGTTTCTAAATGTAAATCCAAACCACGAGTTCTAATTAGCTGCTAGGAGACGTAGTCCTCCAATCTTCTTTGATGCATATAACGATTAAAATAATTATTTCTATAATAAATGGTTTGGTGGCCTTAACCCTTCAAGTTCCAACTACTCCAATGTTGAAACATGTATTCCTATTTTTATTAGGTCTCTGTCTTTTCCCATATTCTCAAGCATCTTATCTAATATAAAATGGGAAGCTCATTATTCAACGTTTAGTGAACTAGCAGGTCCACCATCTAGAGATTTTTGAGTTTGACTTTAAAAAATTTTGCAAATTTTTACCTAAAAGATTTTACAATGGAGTTGAAAGTAATGGGGTTGGTAGGGGTTTTTCTGGTCAACTTGTCATGACAAATTTTTTTTGCGTGTTTTTCCTCGATGGAGTTTATTAAAGGAGGAATTAGTAAATATATTTTTGTATCCGTTATTGCTTATTTCAATCAAGTTATTTATTGAATTTTTAGTTTTTAAATGAAAATGGTAGATTATTACCTTAAGTGCTTCAGCAAACAAGTTGTCAAGGTTGAAGGAACAAGCAGAAGAGTACGCTGCTCTGATCATGGAAGAGTTAGACCCCGAAAGACTTGGATACATTGAGGTAGGTCCTCCTTTAAACGCCCTTCTTGGCATGGTATATACTATTATAAGAAATTACGGTTAAATGGGATAATAGGATAATTAATCTGATTTCATTTTCACATCACGTTTCGTGCATTCTTAACTCTGTTTATGCAGCGTCCAACTTTCACCTGCTTCCTCTTTTCATCTGGGTTTTCGTTAAAACGGCCCTCCGGCCTTTTTAAAAAAAACTAAAATACATTCAATATATATAAATCTGAAGAGATATATAATTATCTTCATTTAGCACCGAGTCATCCAAAAGTCCATGGTTAGGCAACAAGCGAACGTACCTTGAAGGAATGGGTTATAATGTTGTTGAACCGTAACAAGAAAATTTAAAGAATACAAGAAATCAACAGGGAGACGGCAATTAATCAGGTTAAGTGAGCTTTCGTGGTAGTTGAACAGCCTTCAGTTCTGTAGTTAAATATTTTTAAAGGAAAAACACATCTATATTTGAAAGCTATAATTATGGGTCAATTTAGTTAGGTCGTAAATCAGATATCAGTGAGGCTTGAATCGCAAAATTTGGTCCAAATGTCTTTGGTGATATAGGATTTTTATAAATTTTTTGTTAGTGAAACCTAGCTGTAAACTTGAAAATTATGTGACCTGCCATTTAACATCTTCACACTCACAACAACGTTTCACATCATCTGGTGTCCCCAGATTGCTATACTACCACTCTGAAACTGCTGCTACAATTTGGAAAACATTTTAGGTGGGAACTATGCATAATTAATTTTTGAAAGTAAAGTGAAATCTCAAAAGTCATACATAAATAGTATCGATAGATTTATAGATGTTCACAAACGTTTTTAGTTACATCATTGAATCATCAATCTTTGAGATAGTTGTACCGCTAGCTTTCTGTTGTGTGCCATTTGTTTTGGTGTGGTTAATATGCATCTTATTGACTTTAGAGCACTCCATTTCTGCATTTTTCTTTGTCGTTGCATATAAACTTATCACAAAAGTGATCACGTTACTTTTAATTCATTTTCCGTGGTGGTGTTACTGTTTACTTAATCAACTGAGCCCTGATGACCATGATTGATTATTTTGGGACTCTATCTCTGCCATGTGACGGTACTGACACGCATAGTTGGGTACCCACCCATGTGGGCTAATGGTATTTCGTTACTCGTAATATGTCAATCTTTGCTTTGGTCATTGCGCGTGCTACATTGTCATCAGTGGTAGTGAATGAAGTTGACTCAATCAAGATTCCCTTCGCTTTCGTATTCTGATTTGGCCCTTTTGATTGTTGGCTACTGATTATGATCTGCAGCTATGGCAACTAGAGACTCTGCTTTTACAAAAGGACACGTATTTAAACTACAGTCAAGCACTAAGTTATACGAGCCAAGCGTTGAGCCAGAATCTACAGGGACTAAGAAAAAAGAGCCCCATAAAGAGGATGAGCAGGCAGTTGCTCTACTTTTTGCAAGAGAATTGGAGGCGGCTTTGGGTATTGGCGTTATGGATGGGGATAATGATAGGCTTGTTTACATGGAAATTTTTTCAATACAAACAAAAGAATGCTTTCAAAGTCATGGGTTATTGTGTACTAACAGCCAAGGGCGCAGCAGAGACTTTGAAATTCAACATGGCCCTGATTCTATTGCCCGTGTGTAGAAATACCATTACTTGGCTCAGGTCCACGAGGCTTGGTCACTTTGTGCCCTTCGACGATAACATCAATTTCCACAAGGTACACACCAAGTTACCAACCTTCTTTTGCTTATTTTATACGTTTGAGTTTGTGGGTCCTTCTAAGAAGACTTTGCTCAAAATAATGGATGATTTTGTTCATAAAAATAAAATAATCCACTAGGTGGCTGTACATACATCAAATGCAGCTCCAAAAAACAAAAAAGAAAGAAAAACAAACGATCGGCTGTACTATCCCTGCAAGTAGCAAAAGTTGACTTTGACAATCGAAACTGTATGTAGCTTTTCACAGCTCCTTTTTATAATTAGAAATTAAGAACCCATTTCTTCTTATTGGGGTGAAATAAGAGAATAACAAAATAAGCAATAGAAAGAGACATTTCAATTGCTTACCGTAAAAGGCGTAGATTTATTATACTCCACAGTTACAAAGGGGTCTTGTTTTGTATCCTCATGCTAGACAGCAAATATTGTCTTTCTGATTTCTGAAAACTTGTGTAAGACTGTACCAGAAATTGAGAGAAGGTGAGGTTTATTAGGAAACTAATTGCTAGAATAACTTCTTGTGGTTGGTATAACGTCTTTGAGAGTTGGATTTCACACTTCGAACGCTCCTAAAAATAACAGAAATAATCCAGTTTATCATTACTATGACAAGCGATCAACTAATGCTGCCATTGGTGTCATATGGAACTAAGTATTGGATTAATTGACCTACGGCTACAATCATTCTAAACCTAACAAAATTTCTAGATTAGACTTTTCTCATCGAAATCAAGTGTGTAATAAATCAAGGCTTTTTCAGAAGTTGATTATTAGAAAGATGGTTAGCTGACATAATAACTAATAACTCTGTTTATCTACAGAGTACGTTCCATGCATTGGGCTTTTCTTTTTCTATTGAAACGCCCAATCCTTTTCATTTCTTAATTTGTACATTTGAATCCATTAGCTGCACAAGCTTTAGCACCTGTGCGCAGAGTACTTTCTCACAAGCTGGTATGATTGGATAATTCTCCCAACTTGTGGATATTGTTTTAAAAAATACAACCCTCAAGCTACATTGCGCAGGTCTAAACTTTCTGCAGTTTTTGGGGGCAGAGCATGGTAGTTTTTGGTTTGCTGAGCCTTTTGCAAGCTAGAAGAATTCTCATATTTCTAACAGCATTTCTAAATTCAAAATATGTCCTGTAATCATTAGTTTGCAGTTGCTAAGTCTAGTTTCTGATATATGTAACAGTGCTCGAGGTAGGTTAAAGCATTTGACTGAGCGCCGGTGAAACGACATAGAATTGCTGCTATCTCTTGCTTCTTCTTTTTTTTTTTGCTTTTTAAAATATTCTTATACATGCAGACAATAGCAGCAGCAATTGTAGTTGGTGTCATTCTCCATGCTGGAAATCACTTAGCCTGTGACTTTCCCAGGCTTTTGAATTCATCTGATGACGCCTACAAACTATACCTTAGTGATGATTTTGGAAGGCATAAGCCATCATATGCGAAATTGGCTAGAGGAGTTGAGGGTATTACCGGAATTCTCATGGTGATCTGCATGGCAATTGCTTTCACACTTGCCACAAGATGGTTCAGGAGAAACCTCATTAAACTTCCAAAACCATTTAATAGGCTCACTGGGTTCAACGCATTCTGGTATTCACATCATTTGTTCGTCATTGTTTACACCTTGCTCATAATCCATGGTGTATTCCTCTACCTTGTGCATAGATGGTACCTGAAGACGGTAAAATCTTATCTCTGCTAATTTCAATTATTGCTTGTGTGATCATTAAGAGTATAAATTTGAAGATGTGTTAATGGTTGCAGACGTGGATGTATCTTGCTGTTCCGGTGTTACTGTATGCCGGAGAACGGGCACTCAGATTTTTTCGTTCTGGCTTATATCCTGTCAGGCTTCTGAAGGTGAGAATCGATATTAACTTCCATTTACTATGACAAATTCATTGATACCCATCTGCTAAACAATTGCTGCGAACTCAGAGTGACAATTATCAGCTTACTGCCACTGCCTCTCATATTGATTACTTATAAGCATAAGTTTTCGCAAATAGAAAAGGCCTTCTGTGTTGTTTGACATTTTAAGATTTTTCCTCCTTCAAATTTTCCATATTCAGGTTGCAATTTATCCGGGAAATGTTCTCACATTACAAATGTCAAAGCCTCCTCAGTTCCGATACAGGAGTGGACAGTACATGTTTGTACAGTGTCCTGCTGTTTCTCCGTTTGAGTGGTAAGCTACAATGAGTTTGCAGAATTGTAGTGATTATACGTAATCAGGTGTTGGAGACATCTTCTCCACTTTTGCTTGTTCGTGTGTATCCTAAAATATAACTTGCAGTTTTGTAATCTTAACAGTTGGAGGAACAGGTGAAACATGCTAATGCAGTAGAAAGTTAAGATAGTATTCTTTAGTAAAATTTGATGTTCACCCATTTCTGGAAGGAAGAAGAAAAAATTCCAAACCCAACGCTAAAAATCCATGACATCGTCCAACTTCCTAAGCCGATGAAAACTTTAGCAAAAACGTTTAATCAGTTTTAGTTCACGAGTTTCTGATGAATGGGATTGCTTGGTGCAAAGTTGCCCCCTCTGTCTGGTGCCTTTCTTCAATGACAACTAAAAAGCTAACGCGTGCTTTAATTTATACTCAGGCATCCATTTTCAATTACCTCTGCTCCTGGAGACGACTACCTAAGTGTTCATATAAGACAGCTTGGTGATTGGACCCAAGAACTTAAAAGGGTATTTTCAGAGGCTTGTGAGCGTCCTGGTGCTGGTAAGAGTGGGCTTCTCAGGGCTGATGAAACAACCAAGAAAAGGTAGAGAATACTCCAAATCTCTTCCTGACCTCTTTTGCTTTGAAAGTAGCTATTTTTTAGTTTCATAACACTCCTATCTTCTAACAGTTTGCCAAGGCTCTTGATAGATGGGCCCTATGGTGCTCCTGCACAAGATTACCGGAAGTACGATGTCCTGCTGCTTGTTGGTCTAGGAATTGGAGCAACACCTTTCATCAGTATTCTAAAAGATTTGCTTAAAAACATTGTCAAAATGGAGGAGCAAGCAGTAAGTAGCAGACCTGCGAAGCAGATTTTATTTGCAGTTGATACTCGTAATTGATGAGATGTGAAAGTTCCTCAAATAAGATTCTCTCGTTAAAAAAACCACTTGATCCTTTCAGGAATCCATCTCAGATTTCAGTCGGACGTCAGACATGAGTTTTGGAAGTAATGATGCTTCAATACACAAGGGAGTTTCTCCAAAACGTAGAAAGCCTCTAAAGACAACAAATGCTTATTTCTACTGGGTAACTAGGGAGCAAGGTTCCTTTGATTGGTTCAAAGGGGTCATGAATGAAGTTGCTGAACTTGATCAAAGGGTGACTGACTTTTGTTTGGAAATTTTCATTTGATTTTCATCAGCATTACTTCAGTTACATGATTGGCCAATCTGTTTGACTCTAGGGCGTAATTGAAATGCACAATTACTTGACCAGTGTGTACGAGGAAGGTGATGCCCGCTCAACCCTCATTACCATGGTGCAGGCCTTAAACCACGCAAAGAACGGCGTAGACATTGTTTCTGGAACTAGGGTAAGATTGAAAACTTGACATTCTTATTTGTCTTCCCACGCAAATTCATTTACAGCCTTCCAATTCGATCACCAGTTTTTGTTGAATCAGACCTATAAACCGATTAATGACTCCTTTGCTATAACACCAAGCCGTCATTTTTTAATGCATATTTGAACTGACGCATCAACTCAGACGGACCTAGAATCTCATGGCTTGAAATGAGGTAGTTAAGATTTGAGGACTGTTAATCATCACAGCTCAAAAATATTGTTGTGCCCTATATTAATCTTTTGAAGGATGTGATTTAGCTAGCTTGATGTTACTTGGCCCAGGTCCCTCCTAAATTCTAGCTAGTTTGATATGCTTCATTTTCATGTATAGTTGTTTACTAGACTAAGGATGTCCAATTACATGCATCTCAGGTGCGAACCCATTTTGCAAGGCCTAATTGGAAAAAGGTTCTATCTAAACTGTGCTCCAAGCACTGTTACGCCACCATAGGTGAATATATCTCCCAAGATCCCAATAATCTTAATTGATTGGATGATTCTTGTAGTTTGAATAAGGTTAAGTCTGATATATGGATCAGGGGTTTTTTACTGTGGAGCACCTGTCTTAGCTAAAGAACTCAGCGCACTCTGCCACGAATTTAATCAGAAAGGCTCCACGAAGTTCGAGTTCCACAAGGAACATTTCTGAGATGAAACAGTGCAGCAGTGCGCATAAAATTACTATGCCACCAGAAAGAGTATTCAACATTTCCGCATGCAATAAGACTCTGAAGCATTGTACAGTCTGGAGTAGAAAATGGGCAAACAGGAAGCTCCAAAAGTAGATAAGTACAGTCCAATAGCTATTTAGAATTATACTACCAGCATTTATCAAACTGGTGAGAGGATTTAGTGTTTTCAATGATAAAAAACCCTTTTGCAAGTTTTAGAGGTGGCAGCCGGACGGTGGAACTAAAGCGACATCTCTTTGAATCAAGATTCAAGAGTGCGCTACAGCTACAATTGAGAAGTTGACACGATAGATAATGAAATGGATGTGCATAGTTGAGTTACCAACATTCCTAGATGGATAGAAGAAGACAGTTTTGAAAGGAAGGAGTTTTGGTGTAGGATTGACTCCATAAGAGGGGATGGATAGAGATGGCTTTGTCTTTTTAGGCTCCGATCAAACTGGCACAAGTCATCCACCGTGATATATTATTACCTTTCATTACATAATTAGAATAAGAAATTTTATGTAAATCTTATTATAACATCTTTTTCCCAATTTATCAATTTGATTTGAAGCCGTTGCTTATAAATGGTGAATATAGGAATTGCGGAATTAACGTGATTGGGGTTTGTACCATCGTATGGGCATTTGAAAAGTAACGGGACCCTCCTGTTGTTGATTTTACACAGCTGCTAGTTGCACGTGTATGCATATGAGACCGTGTAATTTTTAACAAGCTGCTATGTCCTCTCGCTTTTCCTTTGTTTCCAATTGCTGCAGCTTACATGGGATTGTTGGAGTCATGATCCGCCTATTCTGTACTTATTTTATACCGTGATTAATACATCGACGTTGAGTTAATAATAAGAACCACAAAACGAGACCTAACCGAGCCGATGCTACTTGCTGTTTTTATATTTTTGTCTCCGAAAGGATAACTTTAATTATATTACTATGGCTTGAATAAAAAATTAAATTAAAGTTGAAATTTAATTATTACATTAAATTGAAAATATAATAATTTTTATTATTATTATTAATCGTTATTATTATTATTAAAATTTTAATAAGTTTCCTAATAATAATAGAAATAATAAATTAATTTTTATATCGTATTATTATTATGTTCCTTATTATTGTTATTATAATTAAATTTATGATTCTTAATAATTTTGTTATTCTTACAATTATTTATTAATTTTCTGCTTAAGTATATATAGTTATTATTATTAAATTTGTTCATTTTTATTAAATACATTTATTATGATTATTATTATTAAATTTCTTATTATTCTTTAAATTAATTATTATTATTATTAATTTTGTAGTTACTGTTAAAAATTACTATTATTATTATTAAGTTTAATTTTAATTATAATCGTTTTTATTATTACATTTATTTCTACAATTATAATAAAATTCCTTATTATAATTAATTATCTTCTTATTATTATTAAATGTCTTCATTATTATTATTACGATTATTAAATTCCTTTTCGTTATTAAATTTATTAAATATTTGTATTTGTATTATTAGTATGAAAATCCTTATTATTATTAAATTTAGTAATCTTATTATTATTAATTATTAGTATATTAATTTGGTACTTTAGTATATATACTTATGACTTAAGTAATTAAAAGAAATGGCAGGAAATGCAAAAGTCACGGCCGTGAGAGTGAAGAGTCACGGCCGCGAGAGAAAAAGACAAAGGAGATTGAGAAGGTCGTAATCGTGACACAGCGCAATCGTGACTCCCCTCGTTTTCTTGCTACTGTTCATCATATGTCGTGATTGGACTTGCCTCTGGTATTGCCCCTCTCTCACGGGCGTAAGAGATGAAACTCACACCCGTGACTTTTCCTTCTCCTAACCCATTAAATTAAAATACCATTCAAGTTTTGTTTCTATTTGTCACAGGAGTGAGTGAAGAGTCACGCCTGTGGCTCTTTTCCTTCTTCGATTTTGCTTTTAACTCCTTAATTCATAATGTTATTAATTCATTTAGCACCCAAATCAAATTACTTTAAGACCACTTTTATGCAAGGAAAATTTATTGTGGGACTTTTCTAGTATGATCAAATAATAATTTAAAATGTCATAAAATGATTTTAGACATGAAATTGAATTATAAGAAATCATGAATTAATATAAACAATTAATTAATAATAAAATAAATAAATAAATAATGGATGATATCAAAATAAAAGAAATAAATAATATTCTTATTCCTTGGCGGAAGAAAAATAAATATACAACAATTAAAATAAATGGCCTAAAATAAGCTTGACATGTAAATAAATTAAAAGATGTCATGGAGGAACCCCTTTCTAAATTTACTAATAATAAAAAATAAAATAAAATAATATATAATAAATAAATAAATGGATAATTAATAATTATATTAAATAAATAAAAATTTGTTGGGGAAGTCAAAACAATACCCAACAATTGAAAAAAAAAATCATAGCAAAAAGTGAACAAAGACTAAATGGATTTGGGTGTTAAGTGAATAATTTGCAATTGCATTAAGGAATGGAATATCAAAATGCAAAAGAGAAGGAGTCACAGGCGTGACTCTTCACTGTCACGCCTATGAGAGATAAAAACAAAGAGGGGGAATTGAATTTAATTTAATGGCTTGGAGAGGAAAAAGTCACGGGTGTGAGTTTCATCTCTCACGCCCGTGAGAGAGAGGCGTTGTGATCGTGCTGGTGCACGATTGCGACATATAGTGAACAGTGGCAATGTTAGAGTGCTTATATTACTTCTAAAATCAGGTTTTAACTCATCAAATTGACGATCATCAATAACCCTTTGAAAGTGATAAAAAATTGTAAAAAGTTATGCTGATAACTCAAGTACCTTTTTACAATGCTATTCATGCTCTCACTTCGGTGGGTGGTGGTCATGTCTGCACAAAATATTTGTCTTTTATAAACCAAAGCCCATTTTTCCTTTATATGAAAGATACGTTTCAACCAATCATTATCTTCAAGTTCATATTTTTCCAACATCTTATTCCATGCATTGGAAAAATCTTCTTCTTCTTTGTAGTCATATATGCATGAACTGAAATCCCATTAAAATGCTTTAAACTGAGAAAAAACACCACTCAAATGGGTTGCAACATTTTGGTAAATGTGCCAAATACACAATCGATGATGAGTTTTAGGCCATCTTGAAGCTAATGCCTTCGCGATCGCCACATCCTGATCAGTAAGAATAGTTGTAGGCTTTTTCTTAAACATGGCTCTATCAAATGTGTCAAACAACCACTCAAATGTAAGAGCAGTCTCATCATATAGGAGTGCAATACTAAAAACTGTTGTTTGCTTATGATGGTAAACACTGAAAAACAAAGCAAGTGGACGGCCCTCACTATTCTTCTTATAAGTAGCATCGAAGCAAACAACATCACCAAAGTCTAAGTAGTCATTCCTCATCTTTGTATCAAAACAAAATATGTTAGTTATCAAATCATCTTCATCCACTTGAATGGCATAAAAGAAATTAGGATCTTCAACTTGCATTTTATACAAATATTCTAACACACCACCTGTATCTCCCTTTTTCATGTCTCTTGTTCTTTTAGATCTTAAATAATTCTTGTAATCCTCGGGAATAAAGCCAACATTGTTTCTCCCACCTGCTTGTCTCACAATAAGATCATGCGATGCTTTCGATCGAATTCCCACATCATTAGCCATTTTAATTTACATTGCTGTAGCTGAAGATATCTTTTTCTGACTTCTATGCAAATGTGTTTTGTTTGGACTTGAAAGGTAGTTATTGTGGTGCTTCACAAATTGAATCACTTGAGATTTTCTAGTTTACCTGTTAACTTTCATTCTTGCCTCACAACCAAATCTTGTTTTTGACCATGGAACTCTTACATACAATTCTCTTTTATCTAGCATCCTTTTACCTTCATCACTGTAACAAAAAAGCCTAGAAATCAATTTACTAGATTTATCTTTGTGACTTTTGCTTCTTCTAATACAAAAGCCCATATGTTTGGCATAAATTAAATAAAATTGATAGGCTTCTTCTTCTGTCGCAAACTACATGTCAATTTTTGGTACTAACTCTTTTGCAACCAAATCTCTTGAATTCATATTATTAATCTCAATCCCAATGCCAATATCATTGTTATGTTGCTCCTTATTTATAATCTAAACGACAGCATAGAGTAGATCTACCTTCCGTTTTTACATTTGTCAAATTCACAAATGAGAGGGCATTTATTTTCAGATAAAATTATTAACACAACAAAATACAAGTATTAACAAAAACCTAGGATATTTTTTTTTCCATCCATATCTTATTTCATTTCTGTAACAGGAAAAGCTATTGGATATTTGATGGTAAATTGTTCCCATTTAACAAATAATATGTTTTAGAAGTTGTTAACTACAACTTAA
The DNA here is from genome assembly GCA_027563885.1 of Erythroxylum longipes. Lineage (NCBI taxonomy): Eukaryota > Viridiplantae > Streptophyta > Magnoliopsida > Malpighiales > Erythroxylaceae > Erythroxylum > Erythroxylum longipes. Next base: position 31,000,744 of record JAOQMS010000180.1, read on the forward strand.
TATTAACCAACTCAACCATTACACATTAATTATCACTAATGTGTATGTAAAAACAGACACTATAAACACTGCCATAAAAGTTACATAAAAACAAATTCTAAATATCTTCAACACTTATTTAAAACATATATAATAACCAACTCAACCTTTACACATTAATTATACATGACGTGTATATAAACACGGACACTATAAACACTTCCATAAAAGTTAGATACGAACAAATTTCAAATATCTTCAACACTCACTTAAAACATATATGACAACCAACTCAACCTTTACACATTAATTATCACTTACGTATATGTAAAACCAAAAATTATAAACAAAAACATAAAAGTTAGGGGGTGTTTGGTTCCATTTTTTTTAGTTTTTCGTTTTGGTTTTTGAAAAAAATAAAACATTCCCTTAAAACTTGTTTGGATAAGAATATTTTCGTTTTCTGTTGTTAAAAATAAAAAAAGGTAATGAATTTTTGGAAACATAAAAAAGACGTTTCAATATATTTTGAAAGCAGGTTTTTAAATTTTATGGAAATGATTTTCTTGCACTGACTCTACGTCTGGTTTTCTTGCGCTGACTCTACATCTTCAGCCTCTTCTGTCATCATCTATCTTCTTCTGGTTTTTCTACCGACTATGATTTCCACGTCTTCTGCCCTCTATTGCTACATTTTTTGCCATTTGTGGTATCCAAGTTTATTTTCTATCTACTTATGTCTGTGTTGTAACTTGCTATTATTTGCGTTGAATCATAAACAGGTCATCGCCTTCTCTTCTTCGAAATCACACACGAAATCACTCTTCTCCCAACTCTCTTCTCTTCCTTGCTTCTGCCGCTACTATTCTCTTCACTGTAGCTCATGTGATGAACTAATATATTTACCCAAACTACTGTTCACTCTTCTCATCTCTTGGTTCTGCTGCAACTTCTCATCTCTCCACTGTACCTGATGTGACGAATTAATATATTTAGCCAAGCTAGTGGTCACTCTTCTCATCTCTTCTCTTTGGTTCACCGAAGCTTATCATCTTCTCTTCTCACGCTTTATTTCCGTAACAAGAATTTTTAGCATTATTAATTCACATTTGTTGATCCCATGTTGTTATAGAGAATTTCCTTCAGCATTTATGAATTCAGATAGTCATTAGTGGCAATTTATCTTCCATTAAGACAAGACTTTCATAAAAATTAACATAAGACATCTTCTGGGTTTTAAGTTTGCTTGCTAGTAGGTACATAACTATGCAGAGTGATTATATTATTTTTAATTGAAATGATACTATTATTATGTTTTCAAGAATTATAATATGATGTGAAGTAAATCACACGTTAATATAAAAATTATGTAGAATAAATGATATACACAAGAAGGGGGGTTGAATTTTGTATTCTTTTTGCGAATACAAAATCTTTAATTTTTCTGATAAGAACTTCTCTAACTTGTTAAAAGAATATCACAAACGTTATACGAAAA
>JAOQMS010000180.1:31019006-31032011 GCA_027563885.1 Erythroxylum longipes
GTCTTATGTTGTTTATGATGTGTTTGACAAGGTTGAGAATTTGGGAAATACATGTTTTATGGTTGCAAAGCATTTTAATGCAAAAATGGATATTTTCAATGGTTTCGCTTGTTTCTCTCCTATAAACTTGCTTTTAAGCTCACCCCCATTCCTTCCCATCTCCAGGTGACGAGCAAGAGCTCGAGTGAAAGAGAATCGAGGCATCACTCCAAAATTTGCATCTTTTGTGTTTTAAGCTAGATTTGTAACCACAAGGCTTTAGTTGCATTTTGAGCAAATTACTGTTCATGTATCTTTTTGTATTTTGGTCATTTTGAGATATTGATGTATTGTGGCTGAAAATGCCCACTAAAGCTTTGTAAAAACTCTTTTCCTTTGACGTTAATGAAATATATTTATGCTTTGCTTATAACTTTCCAAGTTTTCGAATTACATTTTCAAGCATCTTTAGGGATAAAATTTGTGTTCTGACTTTAGGGGAAAATTGTATTAATCTAGGATGATTTAGACAAATTTGTCTTCTTGGAATTGTAGTTTATCCTTTTATCTTTCCAATGATATAAAGTATGTAATTTTTGAGATCGGAGTTGAGAGGTATGCTCTTTACAAGTTAGTGATGCTGCACAAGGTAAGTGTTGGACGTTTTATAGACTTTTTCTTAACTTGAGTTAATAGAAAATGAGTTCTATGATGTATTAAAGGGGAAGAATTAGTGTGATAACTTAGCGATGAAATTAAGTGATAAAGGGAGTAGAATGTGTGTTGAATTATTGAAGAATGTATTGACAAGGTTAATGTTATGTTTATATGATTATGATCAACAATTGAGGATGAATATGTTTAAGTATGAATGATGTTTTGTTGGCTACGATCAATGATCTTGTATGATGTGTTTTTGTGAATGTTTTGAATTGGAATGGAGGTGAAAATGATGAGGAAATTGAAGTAAGAATGATAGGATATGCATGAGAGGTGTTAGATGTGATTGAAGGGTTAGAAATCTGAAATTTGACCCGTAAATGTCCGTTGGGCGGACTTCATGTCCACTAGGCGGACCTTCTCGGGTCTTTCAGTGTCTAAAATCAATTCATGTCCATTTAACGGACATTCATGTTTGCTAGGCGGACCTTCTCGGGTCTTTTAGTGTCCCAGATCAGTTCATGTCCATTTGAAGGGACGTACGTCCACTAAGCAGACATTCTCAGGATAGTTATAAAAATGTGAAAATTTTGACCCTCTAGATGACAAAATCTCTCTTTTGGGTCTTCACGGAAATTGTAGAAATTGAAGTTCTATTCGAAACTGTACTTAAATGACCTTGATTCGAAATCAATAGTGAAAGTTATGCTTTTTGTCCCAAATCCTATACATTTTATAAGTTGTGAGCTTATCAATGCTTTCCTATGATTCATTTAGGCTTGAATGGAGCTTGAAATGTACTTAGTTTGTTGTGGGAAATAAGAGATAAATGGAGTGATATGTTTTGGGTGACGATTGAAAGTACGAACATAAAAATGGATTGTCTTTTTTCAAGCGCTCAATTATAAATGTTGGGATGTTATAAGAACCCTTCAGAGTGCTACGCTCACGTTTCATGACTCACGAGTTAGACTCCGGAATCGGGGTCTAACAAATCTTTTATTAGCATTTAATTATTATAATTATTTATAAATATGTTGTTAAAATTTTGAATTTGAATTTAAATTTTTATTAATAATTATATAATTAAAATTTCTATTAATAAATAAAAATATAAAATATTTTATTGATTTACCATTTTTGCATCTTATTACTTATACCAAAAGTTATAAACAGAATTTATTTATTAAAAAAATTTTAACAAAAATTTAGGGTTAATTACTAAGAAAAGCCCAAACTTTCGTCAATTTTTTAATTATAGATTGACCTTTAAAAAATAGCAATAAAATGCCTAAACTTTTAATTTTTTCAATTCTAGCCCGATGTTAGTCTCACCGTTATCTTTGCTAACGTGGCACTACTATGTGTCAAGGGACCCTAATTAATGCTACGTGTCAAGGGACTCTCATTAATAAGACATGTCAGCATAATTAGCTTAAGTAAGTCTGATTATTAAAATGATGTTGTTTCATTTATAAAACTGAGACTATGTTGTTTTAACAAGAGAAAATATCATCCGTCGATCCTTCCTCCTCCCATCACATGAAATCACTCTTAGCCCAGCTAATTCTCATAAGCGAGCAGCAAACATTGACTGAATCTCATTTCGCAGTGTGTAAAGAGGCTTTTGAATTATCAACAGGGGCAAGAGAAATGCCCTGTAAGCATATCTACCATTCTGATTACGTACTTCCACGGTTTGCGCTGCAAAGTTCTTCTTTAGGGACAATGAATTCCAAAATTTGAATTTGAAATTTGGAGCTCTTTAGGTTATTTTCTATCTTGGTTCTTTTCTTCTTTAGGGTTTCTTCGTTTCACTCTAAACCCTAAATCAGAAAAGAACCAAAACCCTAAAGAAGAAAAGAACCAAGACATAAAATAACCTAAAGAGCTCCAAATTTCAAATTTCAAATTTTGGAATTCATCGATCAGATCTTTTCTCGCTTATTAAATCTTACTTTCTCCGGAGTCCTACAAAGCAAAGACTAGAATAAGAGAAGGGGAAAATGGAAGGCGCTCACAGTCGTGAAGATCTAGAGCTATCAGACTCTGATTCAAAGCACAAACATGGAACTAAAGATAGGAATGTCAATGGGCCGGGCCGAGCCAAGCTGGGTCGAGGGGCCATGGCCCACCGACCCAGCCCGTCATTTGTTTTTTTAAGTTAAACAATTCTAAAACGACAAAACGACGTCGTTTTAGACAAAATGGGTGGGCCACAGGAGGGGCCAGGCGGGGCTACTTTTTCCATCCCTTACTAAAGAAGAAGAAGAAGACAGCTACAGGAGGCAAGCAACGAAACTCCAGAGAGAGGGTCAGCCTTCGAACAGAGATTCAAAACCCCTTATTCATTGGACGAATTCAAAGTTAGGCTCAATAATTTTCTTTTTTGTTGTTCTGGTATCTTGGCATGATTTATTTATCTCATTAGTTTTGATTTTTTGTCTCTACCTTGTTACCTATTTAGAAATAAATCCTATTTCTTATGAAAAATGTGAAGATTCAAGTGAATAGCTTTGTGTCTTTCTTAGTAAAAATTGAAGTCAAATAGTTGAATTTAACTTGGATTAATTTGTTGTTTTCTTTATTGTCAGCTAGATTTTTGGGGGAAGATTTAAAAATTAAATAAGAAAAATTCATTTTTATTTGCAGGATATTAATATTTTATGAAACCTTTGATCTTCGAACGGCTTCATAGTGGTTATGTTAGATTTGGCATTGTATAGAAACAAAGGGCTTCATTATCGTAATATAACTTGTACCAGAATATAGAATCACTGGGCCTTTAAACTAGATGTATAAGCTAGAAGGAGAGAAATAAAAAGAGGGAAGAAGAAAAAAAGTTAAAAGTTAAGGGAACTTTTAAAATAATAAATAAATTATTAAAGCAAGAAATTTCTCAAATCGTACTTTCTCCAGAGTCCCACGAAGTAGAGACTTGCATAAGAGAAGCAGAAAATGGGAGTCGCTCACAGTCGTGAAGATCTGGAGTTATTAGACTCTAACTCAGAGCACGAACATGGAACTTAAGAAGAAGAAGAAGACAACAACAAATGATATTTTCTCTCGTTGAAATGACGTCGTATCATTTTTATCATAAACGACATCATTTTAATATTCCAAGTCACTTTAGGTAATTATGCTGAAGTGTATGATTAATAAGGGTCCCTTGACACGTGGTAGTACCACGTCAGCAAAGATAATAGTGAGACTAACGTTAGCTAGAATTGAAAAAAATTGAAAATTTGGACATTTTATTGTTACTTTTCTAAGTTCGGACTATAATTGAAAATTTGACAAAAGTTTAGTCTTTTTTTAGTAATTAACCCAAAATTTTAATATGTAACTCTAATTATTAACTATTAAAAAATTAATTTATCATATTGTCTTAATAATTAAATATATGTTAATCAATTTAACATGATAGTAAACTAAATTTTCCATTAAAAATATTTATTTTATCATATAATATATAAATAGGATGATTAATATATTATAATAATTTATAATTATGTAATAATACTTATCTATTATTTATACTAATTTTTATTTATATAATATTACAATTAATACATTTATAAAACTATGAACTTATAAGTAATTTATTATTAATAATATTTATTATGCACTAGTATCGACTCTAACAAACTGAGAGACATGAAAAAATACTTACTATTTGCACTGAGCCTTTGTTAACGATATGACAAGAACTGTAATCAAAATTAACACTAAGTCCAGCTACATAATAAGGCATGAAAAATTAGTCAACATCAGAATTTAGTTTGTAACATATAATAAAAATGTTAAAAATCAACAACAAAACTTAAAGAGGGATTGATTATCCAATTCTTAGAAAAAAAATAAAGATTTTCTTTGAGATATTTAAAGCAAAGGACATTTTGATGAAATTAGTGAAATTAAGAGATGATGTCTTTTACCTTATTAATAAATTACTTCAATAAGTGTTTAGAATTTTATATTCTATTTAATTAAATGCCAAAACTTTTAGCACGATATATGTGACATTAAACTTTTATTATGGTCCAAATGATAACTTTTTGGTGAAATGATGAGTAGATTCATGCAAGGACATGTCATTGATAATAGTATGGTTATAACCTTGTCAATAATCACTTAAATGATGAATTAGAGAAAAATTAGACTTTTTAATTCGTGAAATAAATTAATAACTAAATTGATGAGCAGATACATACAAACTCATGCCATTGATAATAGAATAGTTATAACCATGTCAATAATCACTTAAATGATGAATTAGGGAAAATTAGACTTTTAGTTAGTGAAATTAAAAGTATTATATCTTAACTATAAGTGATAATATTTATACTAAAAAAATATTGCCTTGTAATTATATTGTAAGTCAATTCTAACATGTATATTTAACGATAATATAAGTTAGAATAATATATAACTAAATGTGAAAGAAAAAAACCGAAATACCTCTAACAATTGTTTTTTATTCTTGAAAAGTCTACGTTTTGGAATTCTTCTAAACTCTCAATTCAGAATTTGATGGTACATGTTTACAAAAGAGAAAAGAAGCTTAAGGACCCCAAAATTTGCAAGAAAAACCTATATGAACGTGCTCCCATCAAGCACATTGTTAGTTTCCACAACAATAGGACATTCATACCCATTAAATACATAACATTGGACCACCCTTTATGGGTATTAAACTAGAATATGAATGTTTCTCACATTCTCCCACTTAGTCTATTCATTTAACTTGGTATCAAACCTTAATCAAATCCAAATATAATATACAAATCATGGTAATAGGTCGTCTAGTAGTTGGGTATTATCTTCCATGTATTACAATATACTATATTTTGTATCAACCGAATGTGGTAACATTACTTAATAAATAAACCCTATATTTATTCTAGGTCTAAAATAACCAAAATTCTCAAAATTCAATAATGTTCACCATAATATGAGAAAATATTATAAGAGTTTCATGAAAACACATTGTTCATACAATGAAAACTATATAATGGAACCCAACCCCTTTCTTACAGTATGATCCTTAAACTTTATTGGCGGAATATCTTTTGTTAAAGGATCTACTATCATCAATTTAGTGTACGGTTAGCTATATGATTGTGTATATTGGGCCCAGGTCTCGGAACTTAATTCATGGCCTCACTACGAGAGGACGAGGTGAAGATTAAGTGAGAAAAGAGATTAAAAAGAAAATAAAATAAAAAAAAGAAGTCAAAAAGTCACAGATTATGACTAAGAAAATTTCACCTGATAAATAAAAAGTCATGATCCTAACTAAGAGGAGTCACGATTGTGACTAATAAAAAGAATTAAAGTCACAGTTGTGACTAAGAGAAGTCACGACCGTGAGTGAGAGAATTCACGATAGTGGCTTCTTAAGTCACAGTTGTGTTTCAGTCATAGCACAATTGCACTTATGTTATTTAACTTTAAAGGGCTAGTGCATGATTGTGCACTCCTGAAATTCAAGAGTCAGTGCACGATCGTGCACTCCTAAAATACACACTGATTTGTAACAATAATATCTCTCTCAATTTCGATATCCAAAAATTACAAACTTTATGTCTTTGGAAAGCTAAAAGAATAAGCTACAACTTTTATTAAGACAACTTTGTCTAATTCTATCTACATCAATATAGTTTATTCGTAGAATTCAGAACACAAATTTTGTCCCCCCTTTTCTATACTACCTGTTAGTAACAGCCTGGACCACCTTACTCACAGATATTGTTCGCTTTAGGCCTTGGCCCAGCCAAGCCCTCACAGTTTTGCTCTTCCCACACACTCGCTCAGGAAGACGCGTCTGTGGGGAAGAGCTTTCCATAGCCTTATAAGGCCAACTTCTTTCCCCTCTCCAATCGACATGGGAATGTCACATTTCACTCCCCTTGGAGGCCCAGCATCCTCGCTGGCTCATAGGCCTGGATCCACCCCCTTGGAGGCCTAGCGTCCTACGCTAGCCCACGGGCTTGGATCCTCCCCCTTGGAGGCCCAGCGTCCAACACTGGCATATCGGCCCGGGTACTGGCTCTGATACCATTTGTAATAACCCGGACCACCCCACTCATAGATATTGTCTGCTTTGAGCCTTGGCCAAGCCAAGCCCTCACAGTTTTGCTCTTCTCACACACTCGCTCGGGAAGATACGTCTGTGGGGGAGAGGTTTCCATAGCCTTATAAGTCCAACTTCGTTCCCCTCTCAAATCGATATGGGAATCTCACCTTATTTATAACAGCCCGGACCACCTCGCTCATAGATATTGTCCGCTTTGGGCCTTGGCCCTGCCAAGCCCTCACGATTTTGCTCTTCCCACACACTCGCTCGGGAAGACGCATCTGTAGGGGAGAGGTTTCCATAGCCTTATAAGGCCAACTTTGTTCCCCTTTCTAATCGATATGGGTATCTCACATTCCACCCCCTTGGAGGCCCAGTGTCCTTGCTAGCCCACAGGCCTGGATCTACCCCTTCAGAAGCCCAACGTCCAACGCTAGCATATCGGCCCAGGTACTGACTCTGATACCATTTGTAATAGCTCGGACCACCCCACTCATAAATATTGTCTGCTTTGGGCCTTATCCCAGCCAGGCCTTCACGGTTTTGCTCACAATGTGAGATTCCCATATCGATTGGAAAGGGAAACAAAATTGGCCTTATAAGGCTATAGAAACCTCTCCCCCGCATACGCATCTTCCTAAGTGAGTGTACGGGAAGAGCAAAACCGTAAGGACTTGTCAATGCTAAGGCCCAAAGCAGACAATATCTATGAGCGGGGTAGTCCGGGCTGTTACAAATGGTATCAGAGCCAGTACCTGGGCCGATAAGCTACCGTTAGACGCTGGGCCTCCAAGGGGGTGGATCCAGGCCTGTGGGACAGCGTAGGACATTGGGCCTCCAAAGGGGCTGAAATGTGAGATCCCCATATCAGTTGGAGAGGGGAACGAAGTTGGCCTTATAAGGCTATGGAAACCTCTCCCCCACAGACACGTCTTCCCTAGCGAGTGTGCGGGAAGAGCAAAACCGTGAGGGTTTGGCTGGGCCAAGGCCCAAAGAGAATAATATCTGTGAGTAGGGTGGTCTGGGCTGTTACAAATAGTATCAGAGCCAGTACTCGGATCGCTATGTCAACAAGGACATTAGGCCTCCAAGGGGGTGGATCCAGGCTTGCGGGCCAGCAAGGACACTGAGCCTCCAAAGGAGGTGGATCTAGGCCTGTGGGCTAGGGAGGACGTTAGGCCTCCAAGTGGGGTGGAATGTTAGATTCCCATATTGATTGGAGAGGGGAACGAAGTAGGCCTTATAACACTATAGAAACCTCTCCCTTATAAACGCGTCTTCCCGAGCGAGTGTGAGGGAAGAGCAAAACTGTGAGGGCCTGGCTGGGCCAAGGCCTAAAGCGGACAATATCTATAAGCAGGGTGGTCCTGGTTGTTACACTACCTATTATACATTTTCACAAAACCAAAATACCTGAATCCAATAAGCATAAGTTATACGTACAAAACCCATAACATAACAGACTCCCAACACAACCATTTATTTAAGAACAATCAATCTAAAAGCCATCAAACAACTCACAATTTTATTTCCAACCGAAATTAACAACTTAACAGAGTAGAAAATTTGAACATATACAAAGGAAACTTCATTAACTCTTTCGTTTATTTCTCAAACAAAATAGAGTGTGTACATTACTTTAATTACATATCAAGGGTCACAACAGTAGCATTGTACAAAACAAATAAGAATGCTCATGTTTGATAAGCTTCTAAACTACCAAAAGTATCCGAATTAACTTAGTTACAAAAAATAAGTTTCTTGGAGATTGTCGAAGTTTGCAAGGTTTAATGATCTGCTTATTCTACACTCGAGGAGTGGAAAATAATAGGATGAGCTACAAAGCTCAATGGCTAATATGCTTATAGCCATTAGTGACGAGCCGCACACAATCAAGCATAGATATATATACATATCTCATTTTAATCTAGCAATTTAAATTATCATAGTCAAAGATGTTATCACATAAATCATATCATATAATTTCAATCATCAAAACATAACATTCAATTGTATATCATGCTCAACAAAACAACATTAAACACACAAACATAATGGCTTGAGAGAATCCCATGGGACGAAATGGTGAAATCGAAGTTTACACCATGAACGAAATGAGTCCATTTCTTAAAGTTCATATGTCACAAGCAGGTAATCAAGAGAAGGTTTTAAGTTAACGTGCACGTGAAGAACGAAATGGTATCTCTCTTGCCCACACACAAGCAAATTTCGTTGCTTACACATTTCATTACATATTCATTCTTTCATGCTTTTTGCACTTTTTTGTTTTTCATCGATACAAAATGCAGTAAAATCTTTCAAGCATAACAAGTTAACAAATCACAGTGCATTTTTTCAACATTCACAATGATTCAAAGTCTAGCAAATAAGCATACATACAAGCAAATAAAGCACCCTATCATCACAATAACTATAAACATCTTACCCACCTATTTACTTATAAATCCAAACTCAAGTTTGTCTTTCGTCTTGCTCTTGCCTTCGATTTTCTTGGTTTCCTTCAAACAACCAAACTTTCATTCAAACTTATATACAAATAGAAAATCCATAAAACTTTAATAATCAACGTTGAGGTTGGACTCAAACTACTTTTGGTTTAACTAAGCTAAAGTAACTAATATCTAGTTGTAAATCCATAAAAATCAAGAATATGATTCTTCTCTCCTTTCTCCCTTCATTTTCAGCACACAAAACTCATTCTCACTAGTTTCTTCTTTTACCAAAGTAAGAAGAAAAGATAGAGAATACCTAAAAACTCAGCTAAACCTTTCCCTTGTTCTTCTTTTTCCTTTTTATTTCTTTCCTTATTTCTTTTTCTGTTTCGGTTTTTGCTTCTCTTCTTCTAGTTCCTTCTAGGATTTTTCTTTCTTGCTTTTACACGACTCTCTTCATCTTTCTCATTTCTTTCTCATTAATTTAAGAAAACTTTTTGTCTTTCTAAGCTTACCCTTCCATATTTAATTTAATGCGCACTAACTCCTTAACTCAATTCTAACATTTCTATTTAATACATGCAAAAACATAATTTAATAAAATTTTCTAGGCAAAGTGAGAGAAGTCACAGTTGTGACTTCTCAAGTCACAACCGTACAAGGTCTAACGGTGTAAATGACCGTGTAAGTATAACTACACACCTGTGTCTTAAAATTCAAAGGACATAGGTGTGTAATTATTTAAGCACTTACACAGTCATGCATAGGTTAATATAGCGTGTAAGTTGGTGATAGATTTTTAAAAACCCTAATTTCTTTATTTATCTCATTTATCTCTCTTCCATTGTGATTGAACTATTTCGTGATAGTCAATATTGTAATAAACCATATGTGCACGGCGTAGCTGTAACTAGTATCGATAAGTACGGGTGGATCCTAAAAAGACTATGAATACTAATAATTAGCTTCCCCTATTATCTAGCCTACATATTGATTTTTTGCAATGTATGCTCTTGATCTTCATACATTTTCTTATCTCCTCTCGCTCTAATCCTTCTTTTTCTTGTTCCATGGAGACAAGTGAGTGTGAATCTCACAAAGACAACTCAAAGATTGTACTTTTAACTCACTTTAGCTCTTTCACTTCTGAATTGTACCTAAAACCAAATATGAACTAAAGTGAATGTCTTAAGCATTTCATAGCAATAATCACTAAGTGTTATGGAATAAATGTATAATCAATTAAAAACATATCACAAACTTATGATAAGAGTTTTACTATGCTTTGATTTTAGAGTTTGATACTTTTCACTCTAAACACTTGAGTGACTTGAGTGAAACCTTGGTGAAGGTGTCAAGATTGATGCTTTTGATTTTAATAAGATTATTGACTTGATTATTATTAATTTTGACTTATGAAGTTAATTTTAGGATAACTTGATTCTAATTGTATGTTAATTTGACTAATATGATATAATGATTAAGGGTATGAATAGACAAGTTAAAATTAATAAAGGATGGATGTTCTAAAGTTAATAATTTAGATTATGATTTGCTTGAGGATAAGCAAAAACTTAAGTGTGGGGATGTTTGAAAAATGCATATTTAACTATAATTATACACCAATATTTTATGTATTTGGCTTGATATTTTATAATTTTTTTATGTATTTGGTACTTAATTCACTCCAAGTGCATTTATGGGTTATAATTTCCTTCACATAAAGAGCAATAATTAGTATGAAATTGTGGTATAAGGCAAAGATTTGAAGCAACTAAAGACCTACACGCCTTTGTATAGAGACAGCGTAAGTTTCTGTAAATGTGTGGAGTTACACACCTGTGTATTTTGAGATACACTACTTATATATATTACCTGTGTAAGTCTATATACCCATGTGAAATTATGAATTTAGGTGTTCCAGGTTATACACAATCTCTCACATGCCGGTGTAAGTGACCATGTATACACAATCTCCCACATGCCAGTGTAAGTGACCATGTATATCTCAAAATCCTAAATTTTATTATAAAAGGACATGAATGGAGACAAATAAAGGAGAGCTGAGTTTTTCAGTAGATTTAAGACATAATACACCTAAAGAACTGACGATTTTGATTAAGGGATGTAAAAAACAAGAAGTTAATGTTAAGAGATTTAGTAAATAACAACATCAAGTCCAAAATTGCAAGAAGATTCAATAGAAGAAAAAATGAGATTTAGAATTATGATTCCTTTGTTTTATATTAGTTTTTCTTCCAGTTAATATTTGATTTCATTTTCTGTGATTAGTAACTAAACATTTTTGGTGTTTAGGTGTGATAAAACCTAGTTTGGAATAACAATATTTTTTAATCTTTTATTCAAAGCAAATATATTAATTGATTATTATGATTCAATTATGTGTTATACTCTTGTTCTAATATATCTAGAATATTAGTGCACGATCTAATTTCATAGGATTGAGATTAAGAAATCCTCTTGTAGGAATAGATCTACTATAATTGAAAGGAGTTGAATGTAAACCTAGAGATATGTCAACATAAATCCTCGAGATTATGGTCAAATATAATAACGAAATTAATAAATCAATAAAGCAACCATAGGGGTTTTAACTAGAAATATTTCTGTTAATCAAGCGATGGATTAGTTACTAATAGTCTGAAGAGAGTTATTAACATAAGACAGAAATTTTCACGCTCCAATAATCAATAATATAATTTCATGATAAAAGGTTGATAATTTAAATAATCTTAGGGGGATTCATTACTTAGATCCTTACTATTTGATGTTGATTTTTCTTTGTATTATACTTGTCCTAAGTTCATAATTGTTTAATTTTTATTTAGTTTATTTGTTTAGCTTTATTTTTAATTAAAACTAAATCTGATTCTTAGGTTAGATAATAGAAAAGGGTAATTAGTAGTATTTATAGTCTTCGTAGGATAGACTCGTACTTACCTTATAGACTCTTACTTACCTGTGCTAACTACAGCTATTCTATGCACTTATGATAATTTTAATATTGTTATAGAAAAATAAAACAATCAACATACTAGTATAGGATCAGGATTATATTCTTATAGCCATATTTATTCTATGGATAAAAGTAAAGAAGAAACTTTGGACTTAAGATACGATAAAAGGCATTAAATTCAATAGCATTACTCTCTTTTCAATTTGGAATAAGAATCTATAAACCATATTTTATTCAATTATGAGTTCTCTGTAGATTCATAGAGATAGACTATTAGCTGTTGTAATCAAAGATATATAGAGAGTAGTTTTGATGACATTATCACGTGGACAATTATGACCAATTTCAAATAAAAAAGGGACATGAAGCTATTCAAAATTACTCTTATTGATTGTGTATATTGCATTTGGAAGAAAAGAAATTTGAGGATTTTTGAACAAACTCAATAAGATGCTAGTAATTTGATATTAAGGCTAAAGAGCTAATAAGAGAAATCATAAGGCTAAATTAACCAAGGCCTTGCAATAAACTATAATATATAGTTAATAAATAGAAATACAACTTAAGAATGCAGGACTTGTAGTGTAGTGGAATGATCTATATAGTATCATTAAAGATTTCTTAGAAGCTTATCACTTTTCTAAACACCATGATGTTGAATTGCTCCTAATTGAATCTTATGGATTAAGAACTTTTTACATCTAGAGTATATGATATCACTAGTCAAAATGTAACACCCCCTTACCGTAGGGTACGCACCGGGACGCCTGCAGGTCATTCCGGTACATATCCTATGATAAGGGTGAGCTACGTGCGATCACTATAGTCACTCCACATGGCATCACATTAATTTGAAC
>JAOQMS010000180.1:31032111-31045440 GCA_027563885.1 Erythroxylum longipes
GTCAAAAACACTTTAGACAGTCCTAACCCATTCCATATTACCAAAATACCCTTTCCAATTGGTGAGGGGATGTTACACAATTGTAGTATGTTTATAAACTAGAGCACTCCACATTATCACTCCTACAGACAACCAGTCATTAAAACTATTAATCTGAACTAAACAAGAAAACTAATTAAAATCAAATTTGATGGAGAGAATCATATTATAAACTAAAAAAACTAAAACAAATAAATATTTGAAGAAAGACCAATTAATAAAATTTTAGGGTATTACTTAAGAAAATTTTAGGGCTATAGAGTTTACTTATAGGAAATTCCAGTTATTACATACGTTTGATTATCTAGGTTAAAATAACAATTAATTTAATTTATCTATGTCCTTCGTTGAGGCACATAGGTATACCTAATTAAGCAACTACCACCTCTTGATTTGTAATTTAACCTAATTAAATTCATTAATCATAGTTAATATATGTGGATATCACTAACATCTAGGACATTGTTGTTCTTTAGCAGTAAAGTATTTATTCTCCTAGTACACGAATTCTACTTCACCTTTTGATCCTTTATATAACTCATATAATTAAATCTATGGTGGCTAACCACAAATCTAATATTAAGAACACAGAGAACAAATTCAACTAATCAAATAATTAAATCAGATATTGATAATTGAAAGATCCATATAAGCTATATCCATAACAATAACTAGGATTTCTAGCCATGAAATGTAATAAAATTGAAGTATAAACAAATAAATATCAATATAAAATAAAAAAAGTAAAAGGAAAGGAGTAGAGAAGATTTTATTGCCTCCTCTAATACTTTCTCCAAGTCTTCCTCCGATGCTAAAAAGAACAAAACTATGAAAAGAAAATATGACATCTACCAAAAGTCTGCTAAAAGTCCCTTAAGTTAATTCTAATATGAGTATTTATAATAAAGGTTACAAAAATAGAATTCTAGAGTGCTTGAACTTGAGAAATCACATGTCTTTATAATTAATGTCCGAGAAATGATGACACTATTATTGTTTTGGAACTTTTATTCATTGTAAGTTACTGCATAATTAGTGCTTGACACCAGAATATAACTGAAAGCGATTTTGTTTTGTAACATTTTGCATAAACACAAGATGGTTATGTTGTTGATCCAAAATCAACTTTAGAACTAGCCTTATTTTGATTCCAGCTTCTCAAATTTTCATAAAGGATAAATGCCTATTAATATGGCATGTCCAAAGCCTATTATGCCTTATTCTACAAACATCTTCACTTTTTAACATATTTAAGTTCAAATTGACTTCTTATTTCTTCTACAAAGTTTTTGTCCATCTTCTTACCTTCCAAATGACTCCAAAATCTCTTAAATTAGAAAATTTTTTAGAAATTTATACTAAATCTTGTGTTTCATCATCTGCAAGACAATGAACTAAACATAAAAATATTATAAAATCCATATTACTCATGCTATAAGACTTCTAAGTGCCAAATAATGTAATCATAAATAACATTTTAAAGTCATCCCCTATATTCCTTCCTTGGACAAAAGCACCTTGGATTGGGCTAATAATAATTTTTAATATAATCTTCAACCTAATTACAACAATCTTAGCAATCAAAGTATATATGACAATGTAGTAGGGAACAGGCCTGAAGTCTTAGATTGTTACTAGACTATAAATCTTTGGTATAAGGTAAATGTGTGTATTTTTCGTCTCCTTCATCAATTTTCCCATCAGTGAATTTTATAACTTCATTTGTCATTGTGCCTCCTATCAAATTCCATAAATTTTAAGAGAAAATAGCATTTTATAACATCAAGACCTAGAGCTTTATTAGGATTTATACTAAGATGGCTCTTTCAAATACCACTCTAGAGGAAGGCCTAGT
Organism: Erythroxylum longipes; assembly: GCA_027563885.1. Taxonomy (NCBI): domain Eukaryota; kingdom Viridiplantae; phylum Streptophyta; class Magnoliopsida; order Malpighiales; family Erythroxylaceae; genus Erythroxylum; species Erythroxylum longipes. The sequence goes on from JAOQMS010000180.1 coordinate 31,034,006, forward strand.
GATTACATTTGTTTGCTCTTAATTGGTAGGAAAAGAGGTGACTAATCTAAGTACCTACACTGATAGGTATTGTTATAATCAGTGCTAAAAGTCTACTGAAAGGAGCTAAATGCCAACTCCTTTAGAGCTTTCTTAACTTATGCTCTATTTGCTAAAGCATAAACTTGTTTGCATTTCTTCATGTAATAAATGTATTGTGGAAATATTTGTTGTTTCTATCTCCATTCTTACACCATAAAACTCTTGATTTTTGCCTTAACAAGGATTAATGATGTAATAGCCCAGTTTTCAAAACTTACTGAGGGTTAGAATCTTAGACTATTGAGTCATATCATTTTGGGAATTTATAAAGTGCATTTCATTCACATGCATAATATTCATATACACACATGAATCATGATTTAGTAAGCATTGCCAAGATTGTACGTTCACTCAATTGACATATTCCGGGGCATGAAAGGTTTAAAATGATCGTGATGTGAATTGTGTATTGCTTATATCTTGAATTTTGGTTTTGTTAGATTATAATTAGTAAGTTTCGAATTAATTGTTACAATTGGAAAATTGATGAATTAAAATGTGCATTTAGTTTAGGAAAAATGTCAAATTGACACATGAAAATTTTGGATGACTAAGCCTATGAAATAAGTTACACATGGTAGTAGAATTGAGTGACATTTGGCATAGGAAATTAAATGACAAATGGTAGCATTGATTGAGTGACAAATGGCCTAGGATATTGGTGACATTTGGCAACTTATATATAGGATAAATGGAATGCATGCATAGGTTACAAATGTCATTATGAAATGGTGACACCTAGTACCAAATGAGTTAAGCTACGACAGTGAAAGTTTCTGCTGGGTTCATTCTTCTTCTCCTTTCCTCTCACCACCAAAACACCATACCCTCACATCCCTATATGTTTCTTAAGTTTGTGTCCAATTGCCACACCAAAAATCCATGCTTTCACTCTTCACAAGATAGTTATAGAACCAGAACATTGTTGTTTTTGCTATTGTCTTTTATCCTTGCTAAAAACCCATCCAATTCCCACCTTGTATTTGAGATGACCTTGAATGCATATAAGGCAAAGTAGACTTGATGAATTAAGGTGAAACTTGAGTTTAACAAGTAAGTAAAGTACTGATCTTTTTGGCATGTTGTAATAGAAAGTTTATGATGATTAGATTGGGATGGATAGCATATAGTGTTGATGATGAAGTGTGCTGGAAAAATGATACATGAATTGGATACTTTTTTATTTTGTTTTTGTGTGCATGAAAGATAACTAGTTTATGAGCTACCAATTGAATAATTTTGAGTTGGAATTAGAGATTAAATTGACAAGGAATTGAAGTATAATTAAGGTATAATTAAAAGACTATTATGAAGGTCTGTTTGAATTTGGTATGAAGGTGTTAGAATCTAGAAAATTTGAAGGAAATGGATAGTGCACATTTGGTTCACTCATCCCACGATCGTGGACAGTTGCATTAGCTCCTTCCCACGATTATGGGCAATGCTTTGAAATGAAAATTTTTTGTTTTATGTGATTGTTGAATCAACCAAGGATAAGTTACTTTACTATGGTATATTTGGACTTGAATAAGGCCTGAAATGAACCTAGATTGATGTTTAATTAATTGGTTAAGGGTTTGATAAGTTTAGGTTGTTAAAGGAATAGATTGTGTTGATATCAATGTATCTAAAATCTAGAATTTATGAGTGTTAAATGAATGAAGGTGTTCTTACGAATGCAAATATGGTCCAAAGGATATGAATAATGTGAAATAGGTATGAATGAATAAGAATTGGGAAATTGTGTGAATATATATTGCTAGAAAAGGTTGGTGAATGTATGATTGATGATTTTAGAGTAATCAAACTTACTTAAGATATAAACCTAATTACAAACTAGATATGTGCAAGCTATGATGTTTGAATGGTCAAGATTTTTTAATAAGATTACATACCTGAAAAGTTAATTGAGCATGCATTGAACATGACATATATACATATGCATGAGTGAATAATCATATGATTGATCAGCTTAGTAATGTGTAAAATATGTGTGTATTGCATGACTAAAGAAGCACAAGTTGATCGTCGGCATCCAGACATTGTCGAATCATTAAAGAAATAGCTTTTCTAGAGCGTACTGTGAGTTAACTATGAGTTAACTTAGATGTCTCTCACTATGATTGAATTGCATAGTTAACTTAGATGTCTCTCACTATGATTGAATTGCTTTTAATTAACTTTCAGTTATTGAACTGTTACTTGTATGATTGATATGATTCCAAACATTGTTGGTCCGAGTAGTTTGATACTTGGGAATGTTTATGGAAGTATTTTTCAAATTATATGTTTAATATGGAATGTATACTCAACTGAATGTTGAATTTCAGACTCAGATTTGAAGAATGTGATAAATGACATAAGCACATTGAATGAAAAGTATTGATAGCATATTATGTGAATTCATGCATTCCATTACATTGATATGCATGATCAGATAAAGGAGTTATGACCAGAGCGACTAACGTGGAAAAGAGCTTTAAGCTTAGGAATTGTCCACAAAGAGCCACCAGCTCAGTTAATAATGAGCTCGATATCCAAAACGGATACGATACAATAAATAAAATGAACCTAGTATCCACAACAGTATGAGACAATAAATAAGCACTCAGTCACAACAAAGTAAAATGAAAATAGAGTCACGTGTGCATTTGCATATATATAACTTTACATGTATCATACGAATGATTGAGATGAATTAATGGATTGTTTTGAAATAGTGTTATGAAATGTTTGTATAAATGTTGTACTTGTACTTATTAAAATATGATAAAATGTGATGTGGGATCTGATACTGGATGATGTGTTAAACTTCTTGAAATTGGTTGTATACTTGACTTCATTTTTTGAATGGAGTAAGCACTTCGATGATGGTTCACTCATTGAGTTCACAAACTCATCAAAATTGCAATGTTGATTTTCAAGTACAAGGTAGTTCTAGATTCTAAAGCAACCGAGTAAAATTCTAGTCTATCATTTTGGGCATAAGAATGACTCAAAGGTCTGCTCAGCTAATATCTGAGGAGTCTAGTTAGGATGTGTTTGTTTACATTCTCATTTCATATTAAACATTTTGTATGGAGTTGTAAACTCTCAAATGTTATGTAATGTAAATACATGGATATGAATTGTAATGGTACAATGTAAGTAAGTTTATTTTGTGAATGAAATGAGGAGATTTGATCATTTTGAATACTTATGTTATGTTTGATGCCATAATAAGTTAATGTGACTGTTCTAACGTGCGATTCTCATAAGGTATGTTCTCGAATATCCTATGGATGTTCGAGCATATGCTCTATGGAAGTGGTACGTTATAAATGAGCTTCTAATGCATTAACATAATTGGTTAGAGCCTACTTTTCTTTTATCTTCCTTAATTCATTAATTGGATTGGATGTATACTTGTTTTTAAGCCTAAAGAAGACGTAGCTTAGAATTTTTTAAGATCAATGGAATTATAGGTTATGCTATTAAGAGCTTTAAGCTCTTTTCTATCTCGTGCAGTTTTCTCATATATTTAAAATCTTCAAATCCATCTACTTCCAATGAGATCCTCTTAATATTAGGCCTTAATCTAGCGATATGGCAAGATGATTAAAGAACCAAATATTTTGGTAGTTTAGAAAGTTGGTGAGGAAATTTATGTTGGGGAATGATATAAGCATAGGGATAAGTCAAGTAAAGCTTTACTAGTAAGGAATTAGGTCATTCAATTTTGAATTAACCAAGGCTCTATCAAGTTTCTTCCTTAGGAAACTTACATCTATCTAATTACTATTCAATAATTGGCACTCGAATCTATGATCAATAAGCTCTATGTACTTGGCATACTTTAAAAATTAAAAAATATAGTGCCTTAAGCTAATATAACATTCTTCAACATCATTTATCTAAAGAGTGCAATTGAAATTCCCCATAATTAACTAAGATCCATTAGTGACATAATGCAAGGTGTTTAGCATGTTGTTGGAATGGAGAATTATTACTTTTGAAAAGCTAAATTGGCATCATACATATATGTAATATTTACTAGGGTATTGGAATAGAGAACTCTTACCTTAAAATAAAGACTTTGGTGAGCTAAATACTAGAGAGCTAGTGAGAGTGGCAAGAGCGGACTCCAATGCTTCGCAATAGCAGAACTTCAAGGTGGCAAAGAGGCGAGAGGCTCGCGAGTGCCGTGAACAATAACTTTTTAGTAAGTTACTAGTGTCTCACCTTGTAATTAACCTGCAGTGTACATCGTCATCTATAGGACCTTGCAAGCCTCTCGCCTCTCTGAAACCTTCAAGTTCCACTCTCTCCATGCACTAAAGTCCACTCCCACCACTCTCATTCACTCGCTAGTCACTTGCTTGCTCATGTTTCGCTCGCTTATATTTTGCTCGCCAGTAGCTCGTCAGAGTCTTTATTTTATGGTAAGAGTTCTCCATTCTAGTAGCCTGGTAATTATTAGATATGTATATTATGCCAATTTAGCTTTTCAAAGGTAATAATTCTTTATTCTAGTAGCTTGAAAATGAACTGCATTATATCGTTAATTATAATTAATCTACAATGTCTTGAACAATAACTTTTCAGCAAGTTACTGATGTCTCACCGATAGTTTCTCTTTTTGCAAGGCTTATAAATGTTCCTATAGGAGGTAGCTTGACCACCACTTAAGAGGCCTTATAGGAGTCAGAAAGGATAGATTCAGACTTTTAATGTATTCAGGAGTCTTTGGAGAATATAGTGAATGAAAAGTCCAAACTAAACAACATTGTTACCAAAACATAGAGAAATGTTGTTTCAGAAGAGTCCCCCTCACAAAAACCCAAGCTTTTCCACTCTACCTTCATGAATGGGGTTATTTTCCCGCCATTGGAGCTTCTATAGTATAGAGCTAGATCCTAGTCTTGTAGGCTAGTTTGGTTCTTTTTGAGCAAAAGACCTTCCTTCCCTCGCGTTCAAGCTTGGGCATATTCTAGATGGGGGAGCAAGGGATTGGGAAAGGTTTTATTAATTGAAAATGGAGTCTTTCATTTTCAAATTCAGAGATGAAGATAGTCTCGTCTTGGTTATAGACACTAGACCTTGGAATATTGTGGGATAACTATGTGTTTCCAAAAGTGGATTCCAGGTATGGAATTAGATAAAAATATAATAGTGTTCTTTCCCATATGGATCAATTTTTATAATCTCCCTCTTGAGTGTTGGACATTAGATAGTTTAAGCTTCCTAGCTAGTTTAGTAGGCAAATGGTTAATTTTTTATTCTCCTAATGTAAAGATAGAAAGGATTTGCTTTCCCAGAATTTGTGTTAATTTTAAGATAAGTGGGGAATTACCTGAGGCCCTTTTAGTAATAAAACATAATGAAGCTGGTGAACATGTCAAAACTGAAATCAAACTTTCCTACAATTAGAAACCATAGTTTGGCAAGAAATTCTGGAAAAAAAAGAAAATTGTTCAAAATTGGAGACTACTAAGACTTATAGGAATTAAGGATTTGATGGAGAAAAAAGAGAATGGACATTGTTATTCAAAATCTGGATACTCCTTATAAAGCTAGTCCCAATGTTAAAACCATTGAAAACTCTAAGCTAACAGATATAATGAATGTCCAAAAATCTAGTCTTGGTGAGAAAATTTTGGAAGAATACAGGAAGGCTTTTAGAATTTACTTAAGATTTCTAAAGACAAAGAATCAAAGGAGGAAGAGGCAGCAAGTCAAGAAACTCATATCTAAATGGAGAAGTAGTGGAAGAATTCCACTCCAACTTCCAACAGAAATTTTGGCAGAAAAAAGAAAAAGGTCAGAAGGGGCTAGTAAGTTCTTTAAGCCAACTCAATCATGATTTTTTGGAATATTATAGGTATGAATGAACCTCGTAAGAGAAAAGCAATAAAAGATCTCATTTTGGATAAAAATCACTTGATCTTGGAATTACTAGAAACTAAAATTAAAGCTCATAAATCTCAAGAATCTATAAAGTTTCTAGTGCCTAAATGTATCTTTGTATCCAATCATCGGCATCACTACAATGGTAGAATTGTGTTTGCCTATGATAAAGACAAGGTATAGATTACAGAACCTAAATACTCATATCAATGCATTCATTTGGACCATAAAAGATTCAATTCCCTTATTTCCTTTAAATTGAATTTCATTTATACTCTAACTTTGCTTTACAAAAAGCAAAATTATATGAGGAGCTTACAACTATTAAATCACATATGTTTAATCTCTAGATTGTTGCGGATGATTTTAGATGTGTCCTTCAGCCATCAGAAGCTCAGGAAGATAAAGTAAAGCATAATGCCATAAGCTGAGAGTTGGAGTCCACATTAGGTTTGTAAGAAATTTTTGATTAAAATATGTTAGTTATCACTTTACCTAGAATAACAAGTAGCTAGGTAAGAGCTTTACCAAGAGAAAGCTTAATAAAGTGTTGGTAAATCAAGCTTGGATGGGTATGTAGTATAATTCCTTTGCACATTTTGGTCCACCTCTTTGTTTAGATCATTCTTTTATGGAAGTGATTGTCCCTACTAGTCTTGATTCTAAAAATGATCCTTTTAGATTCTTCAATTTCGTAGCACATAAGGAATGGTTCATGGATATTATAAGAAAGGTATAAGGATTCTAGATTCCCAGTCATAAGTCCCATCAATTAATGGGGAAGCTGAGAATGTTGAGAGCCAAGTTGAAGAGTTTTCTCAAGGTCAGTGATTCTTCTTCTGCTCAAGGATTGTAGGATGTAAAGTTGAGGCTTAAAAGCTTACAAGATTTGCTTTATATAGATCTGGGTAATTTGGAATTGAAACAGAGAGAACTTAAAGCACTTGAGGGGTACTTTAGGGCCCTTCATGATCATAGTTCCTTAATATTGCAAAGGCAAAGCTAAGTTGGTTGAAGGAGGGGAACAATAACTCTAAGTTATTTCATAACTCTATACTACCTAGAAGGAGCACTAATAAAATTCAATGTCTACTAGTTGATGATAATCAGTTAATCACAGATGTAGCTTCCATTCAAGGAAGGGCATTAAACTTCTATAAATAACTTCTTGGGCCAAAGAATCTAGACATAAATAGTCCCCAGATTCTGACTAATCTTATAGGTCACTCTGGCCCCCTTAATGTTGATTTGTTGGAGGACCTTTAAAGGCTAATTACCCATTTGGAAATCAAGAATTGTCTGTTCAGTTTAAGTCCTAAAAAAGTTCCTGTACCCAATGGTTTTAATTTTTATTTTCATTTTAATTAGCATATCACTGAAGATTTATTGGTGTAGGTGATTCAGGAATTCCTATCCTCTAGTAGAATGTTAAAGGAGCTCAATTCCACCCAGGTGATCTAGGAATTCCTAACATCTAGCAGAATGTTAAAGGAGCTCGCAGAATGTTAAAGGAGCTCAATTCCACTTATATATGTCTCATTCTTAAAATCCTTAATGCCAACAACCTGAAGGATTTTCGCCCTATCTCTTACAATACAGTGTATAAGCTATTATCCAAGCTTCTAATTATGAGGCTAAAGGGGAGTTTGAAGAGTTTAATTCATCATTGTCAGAGTGCATGCATACTGGAAGATTTGTTTCTGACAACATTTTGCTTATTCAAGAGTTGATGAGGGATTATAACTAGGGATGGCAATAGGCTAGGCCTAGGCCTAACTAAGTCACTTTATTCTTTTTTTTAAAAAAGGCAAAATAATGTCATTTTGTCATTACCTGTCAGGCCCAAGCCAGATCTAGATCCCAGTTCAAGGCCCAATAAACCTTAGCCTAATTTATTGCTTTTGGGCCGAGGCTGGCCCTTTTGCCATCCCTAATTATAGCACTAATAAACCTATCAAGTTTTGTGAAATTAAAGTAGATTTTTCAAAAGCTTTTAATACTATCAACTGGAATTTCATATTATGCTATCTTGAATGCTTTGGTTTCTCATCCAAATTTATATCTTGGATTTATTCTTGCATTTTTACCTCTTCTTTTAGCATTCTCATTAAAGGATCTCCTACCAATCATTTCAAGTGCATCAATGAAGTTAGGCAGGCGGATCCTCTATCACCTTACCTTTCTATTATTGATTTGGAAATCATATCAAGGATCATTATAAAGAATACCTTGAACAATCCTAACTTCAAGTTCCATCACAAATGCAAACCATTAAAGCTTACTCACTTAAGCTTTGCAAATGACTTGATCTTATTACCTACAGCTGATTCTTAATCAGTTTCAGTCTTGTATAATTCTCTTCATATTTTAGACAGGATCTTTAGGATAATAGTTATCCAACACAAAAGCATGTTATACCTCCCTTCTGATGTTAAATCCACAACTAGATTAAAGATGCTAACAGAATTGAATGTTCATTCTCTCCCTTTAAAATATCTTAGAGTTTCTATCTCCTTTAGAAAGAGGTATCCTATCTCCTCTAGAAAGAGGTACCAAAATTGTCTTCCATTTTTGTAAAGGTATAAAAATAAAATAAATGCTTGGTAGAACAAGTCTTTATCTTATGTGCGAGACTTCTACTTATCTCTTCAATTCTAAGGAGCCTTCAAACACTTTAGAGTTCACACTTATTCCTTCCTAAAAAGATCAACAAGGAGCTAGAAAAAAGCATTAAGGATTTGCTATGGATTGGGAGTGTTATTATCTCTAAAGGTGCTAAAATAAAATGGGATTAGCTTTGTTAGAGTAAGCAGGAGGATGGTTTGGGACTCAATTCTATGCAGTTGAGTCAAACAATGCTTGTTTGGAGATTATTTACTAATAAAGAGTCTTTATGGTCTAAATGGACAAATGAATTCTACCTCAAATCCTCTAGTCTCTAGCAGATTAAGGAAATGAGAGAGTTCTTGGAATTTCATTCAAATGCTAAGCAGGAGACAAATTGTTTACCCCCGCCTCAAAGTTCACATAAGTGATGGATAAACTTTGTAGTTTTGGTTTGACAATTGAACTACTTATAGCCCTCTAATCTTGAGGGAGGACATCTCAACTCAGATTATTAGAATTCCTATCTAAGCTCTGGTTAAGGATGTAATTCAGTAGGTTGGGCCATAGGTTTTAGGGGTTGTGAAAGGATCAGATCCTACCTCCCTTATTACTCTCCCAATTCTTCAAAATGTGATAGCCTATATTAGTTGCCAAATAGAGGTAAGGAATTTAATAATCAATCTTATCTTACAGCTAGTAGACAAAAATAGCTAGAATTAAATGGTTTACTTTTTTGTAGAAAGGGTCTTGGATGCCTAAAGCATCCTTTTTCACTTGGTTAGCTATAAGACATAGATTGAGGACTAAAGACAAAATTTATGGTGTTAATGATTAGCTTTGCATACTATGCAATCTTAGCTCTAAATCCATCAATCATCTATTTTTTCAATGTGTTTATTACAGAGTTATTTAGAGTAGAATGCAACTTATGATGGAGTTGTATTGCCTTTATTAGGAGTGCAAGATTTGCTCAAATAAGCTGATAAGATTAATAATAAGAAAATGGGAGAGCACTTAGATATTAGTCTTTGTATAACTTGTTCTGCTTAATCCAATTGGAGGGAAAGAAATAATAGGTCATTCAAGAACTTGAAAAGGGATAGTTATGAACTTGCTTATAGGGTTTGTCATACTGTAAGTCCATGTCATAGGAAGGATAACTACCTCTTTCAGAAAAAGATGGAGTTTGGAATGAGTTTGTAATTGGTTATTTTTTCTAATGTTATTCTAAAGTAGCATGAGTTTTATATTCCTTTCCTTGTAATTACACAATTTTCCTGTACTTTGTTTCTTTGATGCCCATTCTTCAACTTCAATGAATTTTTTCACTTTGCAAAAAAAGTTGAAGCTAATAATCAAAGAAATAATAATATAAAACCTAAATTACATCAGGGTAATAGGCCACCATAATCTTACCATTAAAGACTGCTTAATGATTATTCAACATGCTCTAACTTTTTTCCAGAAACCAATTTCTTTCTTAAAAATGCTTGTGTTTTATTTTTGTATCTGACAGACCAATCACAAGAAGTTTTTTAGAATTTAAAAAGTCTTTAATGATCTTACATTTATTAGGGCAATTAAAGACTTAACATTTCAAGATAAAATCATCATATTTAAGGTCAAGGACTGTTATCAACTTTTGCTTTGGTTTTCTTGTTTGATCTCCTCCTAGAAATAGTAAGAGATCATGTTTATTTGGAGGATTAAGATTATTCTATCCTTATACTAATTGAGTTTCCCTTTTGGATGTTTTTGATCAAAGGTTGTGCTTAGTTTAGCAGTTCTTGATTTAGATCATATACATGGTTAGAGTTATCTCCTTCTTAGATATTGTATCCAATTAAAGTGTCACTTAAGTTGATGAATTCTTCATCCTTCTTTTTTGTGTCAATAATTATGGTTTGAGAGTTTATTCCTCTTTTTAACTTCCAAGGCCTCATTCATATGAGTTTCATTTGTAGCCATTATAATACTTACTTTTGATGATTCACTCTATCTTTTGGTGTATAACATTTTTAAGTCTAACTAGAAATTCTCGTTATCTCATTATAATAACCAATGAAACATAACTTGCTAGTAGGTTTCCACTCTTTTTGTTAATGAGGCTTTAAAGGCTTCTAGTGATATGAAATCATTATTTCTACATCCTCCAAACCCCCTTCACCATCTAGTTTTTTCAATTTCAAAGTATTTAGGAGTACCTTATTAGTATTAACCTCCATACATGTCATAGCATAACTATTCTTTTGAGGCTTGCAATGTTTTTATCAAGGAATATAAGCCTACCTGTGGAACTTGCTAGATAACTTAAGCCAAGAGTAAACCAGTATTCTATAAGAATATTATAAAATTTCACCTAAATAGGGATGTGCTTCATACAGATATTGCTCCATAACTAGTCTTTATATTTATAGGAAATTTACCTTGCCATTAAAGTGCCTTTTATTACTAAATTTAAAGAGGAAGCAATTACTAAAGTGCCATTTAATTTATTACTGAATTTATAAAGGATGCAATCTTCTTCATTTATCGATGTACCTTTTAGACTTAAATTCCCCCATTTTGCCTTAATCAAGGCTTGCATATGTAGGAAAGAAGGTCTTTTATCTACAAAAAAAATAATGGATGCTAATCCTTGAGTCTTTCTATAGGAGAGGAGACTAACTAAGAGGAGTCACCAGGTGGTATGGAAAAACTTAAAACTTGTCAAAAGGAAAGGCATATCCTACCATTTAGCACTAAATTTTTCTTAAGAGAGAGATAAGGATGGTTGAGGGTGTAATTGTTAGTAGTGTGCCCTAGGCCAATGGATATTTGTGATTCATGTATTAACATTATGACTTGTTAATAATATATTA
>JAOQMS010000180.1:31046714-31078871 GCA_027563885.1 Erythroxylum longipes
TTGTATGTCATATTATGCATGAGCATGAAAAATACATTTCTAAACACTCATTAATCACTCATATTTACTATTCTAGCTTCCCACAGGTGATGGGATGTTAAAGTTCTAGAGTAGCATGAGTTTTATATTCCTTTCCTTCTAATTACACAATTGTCATGTATTTTATTTCTTTAATGCTCATTCTTGAGCATTAATGATTTTTTCTCATTTTTTTAATGGTATAATGAGAGAAATAATCTAAAGACTAGCTATAACCAATTAGACTAGGAAAAAAGGAGAAATTATAGCCCATAAAATTTGTAGCTTAAAAAAATAAACAAAATAGAGAAGATGTTAGACCAGCTGCTGCAAACATATAGGTAGTTCAATCTTCTTCTAGATTTGAAATGAATCTTTAATATCTTTTTCTTAAATCCTATGTCTTCTGAGAAATCCAAAAACACTAAAATCGACCATTGTATGTCATAATATGTTCATAACATGTAAAGTTACCATGTAATGAGCACTGAGTCACTATGTAGTGGTTGAGAGTTTAAGAGATTTAGAGTTAAGTTGAGAGATTGAGACAAGAGTGAGAGTCAATGACTAGAAGGTGAGAGACAAATAAGATTATGAGACATAGAGTTGAGATTAGAGTAAGAGATGATGAAAGACTATCATATTCAAACTAGGGTTCATTGCTCTATATTTTTTAGTTTTTCATACTTAAACTGTAACAAAATGACATCATTTTATGATATAATAAAAATTTGAGTTTTAGATTGAACTAAGCTATAAAGTTTAAGTTTGAGCCTAACCCAAAGTCTAAATTTATTGAAAAAAAAAGTTTGAACTCAATCAACTCAAGTCAAACTTGTTAATCTCGAGCTTGTTGGATTAGACTTTTTTTTTTCAAGCCTTCAGAGACCATCGTGCAAAACCAAATCAAAGGCCTTAATAACATTATCTTCTGTAATCTTTTAAAACCTAGCTCTACACTTCAGCTTCACGTTATCTTGTTCAACAAACACCTATACTACAAATTAGTGTAATCTTCATTATATATCTGCCAAGAACGTGACTTCCATAGGAGCTCACTAAACCTCCACTTGTATCAAACTATTGGGAGTAGCACAAAGGTCGAAGATGGTACATGAGGTATAGCGGAACTTAAATTTGTTTCTGAGTTATATAAGCTTCCATGAGGCACGAGATTGTAACCATACGTTTTGTGAGAAAAATATCGTACTTAAATAATAAATGCTTGGCTTTTGCTTTGTCTATATAAGTTGTTTAGATTTGAAGAGGTTTTTCAAATTTGATTTGAATCAATCAAGTATGTGAAATTGAGAAATGATTTCCATCTATGATGAGTTTTGCTAGTATTTAGTGAAATCTGAAGAGAAGAGAAGAAAAGGCGAAGTGGTGGGAGTAAAATAGAATAATATAGAAAGGACTTAAAGATTCTATTTTTAATAATTTAAAAATTAAAAATATTTTGAAAATAAATTTTAAATTCAAAATCCATGTTACTATCCAAATAATTCAAATTATCTAGTTAATATGTCACAAAAATTTGGTTAACAACAATATTGAATAAGTAACAAAAACTTAATAAAATTAGATTTTAAGATATAAATAGTATTATTTTACAAATTCAAATAAATTTAAACCTTTTGTAAAATATTAAGTGACAATTTGTGTCTTTAATTTAAAATGTACTATAATATCATCCACACTAAGGAGTAGAATTGTTTCTCTAATTGTAGCCATCAAATTAAAAAATAAAATAAAGAGTCCACAGTATCGAAGCTTCTTAAGGAGAATTTACCCCTCTTGGAATGGTTCAACTTAACCAAGTTTTTTTAATTATTATGATTAATACTAATAAATTATTCATATACATTAATAAACCATTTATAATATTAAAATATTTTAATCTATATAAATAATAATAATAAATATGGAAACCATAAAAAACATGGATATCAGTATATAATATAAGAACCGACCGCAGCAACGATTCCCTTAGAAAAGCCGGCGCTTCCTCGTCGTTACTTCCACGTAGATATGCGAAAACTTCAACGCGGTTGTTGGCTTCCTTGATTCCCTCCCCCTTTGTAAATATACTCACATATGTATGAAGTTACTTCATTCATTAGCCCACCTCTCCAAGTATCATATCCTTTTCGAACCTGTTAAAACATGACAGAGAATTATAATCAGGTCAACCCGCTAGCTCCGGCTAAGTTTGATCCACGAAGTGACCAAGAATTTGCTCCAACTACAATGAAACAAGGGCAGGAATCGAGCAGTAAATGTTTTGTGTACATTCTTGTCGGGGTAGTTCTGGTGAGTGCAGTAGCCCTGGTCTTTGCCCTGGTATTCATGAAACCCAAAACTCCTGATGTTGAGCTGAGCATGGTTTCTGTTAACAATCTCTCCTACGGCAACTCAACTTCCCCATCTTTTAGCATGACGCTAGACGCAGAGTTAACGATCAAGAATTCCAATTTTGGCCAGTTCAAGTTCAAGAACACGAGTTTAAGTTTCCTGTATGGAGGAAATATTACAGTTGGGAGAGCAGAGTTAAGGAGTGGACGTGTGAAGAGTAGAAAGACAAAAAGAGTGAATGTTTTGGTAGTTGCAAGGTCAAAGGAGTTATTATCAGATAGCCAAAACCTCGGCAGTGATATAAATTCGGGGATGTTGAAGCTGAGTAGCTGTGCAGAGTTGAAGGGGGAAGTGCAATTGGTACGAGGTTTAGAGAAGAGAAGAACCCCAGTTTTGAATTGTACCATGATTGTTAGATTCGCAAGCCTGTACGTTGAAGATTTACTGTGCAACTGATATGTGTAATTTCTTAGCTTGAGAGATGTAAATTGTGTTTAGTTTTGTTAGTCATGCATGTAAAATGGACTTAGTTAGCCATGTATCTAAAATCTTATTACGACCGAGATCTTTCTGGGTGTTTCGTCTCTTCTTCTGGTTTTGATAAACAAGTGGAACATTCGATCTAAAAGGTTTATATTTTCTCGTGATAATAACGCTGCTTTTTTCATATATATGTATCTTCACATGTGACCACAGTGCAATAGTCAGAGTTCTTAAATGCGTGGTCACCTTGTTCGGCTCAAATAAGTTAATGAAATTCGGATTAGATCGTTAAGCAATGATCCGATTGCAGTGATAAAAGATTAGACCTGATTGTGACCTGGGTTTGGACGTATTTGGGTCGGGTTTAAACTCTAACTAAAACCAAAAGGCTTTTTTTTTAAAAAAAAAACACTAAAACTCAACTCCACTTGTACTTTAATTAAAGTTAGTGACTCAAATCGAACCCAAACATGTGAATTTATGAGTTTAGATTACATTAATTAGTTTTCTGTATGCAATTAACAATTTCTTAGGTATGTAGATTATATCAAACTTAATAAAGGAACTTTGAAGTTTTTCAGATTTCTAATGCAACAAATAATAAGTTCGGCTACAACTTTACAGGTGCACAAATTTTGTGGCCATGTTGAAAGAAAGGTGACAGGAAGCTTACGTCATGAATATTAATACTCACTCGACATAATTTTGGGCTTTTTGATCTTATCCTTTATTTTTTATGCCCCATTCATTGGTACCGTTGTGGCCCATCTATTAATCGTTTAACATGGAGAGTCCTGGTGACGCTAAGAAACGATGCTGGAAGAAGAATTTTCCAAGTTGTAGTATTTACAGGGAGAGTAACCATATTTTCAACACCATTTGCAAGTAGCCCTACTGGTCACAGCATAAAACTCTTAGACGTTGGAATTCATAAATAAAATTCTCTAACTATTTACACTTGTCAGTAATTAGTATATATATATTAATTATAATTATTAACCAATGTGTTGTTAACTTTTATCCGATGCGATTTTGAAGTTTTAAAAAAGAACTACTAAGCGCTACTAGTGAACGATGTTTGTCCACAGGGGGCGACAACCAGCCTACAAAGGAAAGAAGCCATGGTGAAAAGACCAGTTGTTAACCCACTAGGCCGAAACTTGAAGCCTAGCCTACGGTTGACTGCAGTTCTGGGATCCCAATGCTTTGATTAATGATAGATGATCAGCCATCGTAGTCTTTTCTTTAGAGCATGTTGACAGGGATTATTGGGCAGGACTATCTCACAATATCAACGTCGACATGTTAAGTTAGTACAATCCAATTGGTTAGAACTTTGAAATATGATACTAGATTCTAAAATGATAAGAACATATCTTTAAAGACAAAAATAAATTTGGGAATTCATAGCTAACTTAAATGCAAAGCTTTTCAATATGGTAAAAGATATATATATATATATATATTATATCGCATTTAGTTATATAATATGGTAAAAGAGAAACTAACAAACTAAAGAGTTGAGATTTCTTACGAAAGTAGTTAAACAGAACACTCCAACTAAACGCCTTATCGCATAAAGCAAAGGCTTATATATATATAATTGGAGAGTATTTGCTCGACTTAATGTTATAATATCTATTCTTGTTTTTGATGAACTAAAGAATATAAGATACATGTAAACTAATAGTATTATACATATATCTAATTGGAGAGTATTTGCTCGACTTAATGTTATAATATCTATTCTTGTTTTTGATGAACTAAAGAATATAGACACATGTAACCTGATTTGAATACTATTTTATTAAACAAAAAAGTTGTAAGCCTTTGCTTTACGTGATAAGGCGTTTTGTTGGAGTGTTCTGTTTAACTACTTTCGTACGAGATCTCAACTCTTTTTTTTTTGTTAGTTTCTCTTTTACCATATTGAAAAGCTTAAAATATTGTAAGATGATTAGATATTGTGACATAAAAAAAGAAGAAAAATGCCATTTTCAGCAATACACAATTTTTTTATGGTCACGAAAAGTTGTACGAACAAAGAAAGGTTTTTATGTCTATGCAAATTAATTTTGTTTTTCTCTCCAATTGTTCCTAAGAGGATTAGTCGTTTGTCGTCTAAACTAAGATGGAAATTGGGACAAATTACATTGGTTACATCAAAGTATCTTCTCCCAGGTTTCACTATTGAATTTGAGTTTATTTGTTAATGGTTAGGGTTTACTTTTCTCCTACAATGTGCCTTTTCTCTTTGCTTTGAGACTTTAACAATGTAAAGAATATAGATATGTGAAAAAATAAAAGCGACTCAATTATGTAGCTGGCAAGTTATGGCTATTAGTGATCCTCACTTGTCATCTAAATTTTTTTAATTGATGAAAACATAGGTAATTGAACAATTTACAAATTATTAAGAGTTTTGATAAGTTTGAAATCAACTCCTTTCATCCAAGTTTCAATTTGTCCCACTCTTTTCAATTTTTTCTTCATCGTTTTCTTTTTTGCGTGTTAAATAAAACCAAAAAATAAACACAAATCTATAATTGCTTTTAATCTATTATGTGTTAAATGTATAGATAAGAAGGTAATCAATGTTACGACTTACTGATTCAACAATTATACAGATATTGTCGTTCCTGCCTTTCTTTTTTATATAGAGTTTATGTAGCTTACCATGGGGTACATACCGGAACACCCTGAGGACATTCCAATACATAACCTATGATAATGGTGCGCTACGTTCAATCACAACATTCACTTAACATAGCATCATCATTCTTTATTCTCTTATAAGACATTATAAAGAAAGTCAGTAATTTTTAAAACCAAAATTTCCCCATTTCATTTCATAAATCCAAACATATTTACATTGTAGCTTTTAAACACCCATACATGCACATCATCATATCCTAATACAAAATATGCTACATGAAAGAGGAAAATACACAAAAAGTTTATCTAATCTTTCTAATCCCAGATGACCGACCTTTGAGCCATTTCTTCTTCTTCCCAAAAGTACAAGACTATACTCCTTGTAGCATCTCTTAGTAGCTAAAGTCATCTCTCGGTCCTGAAAAATCAACGTTGCAATTTTGGTGAGCTTTGCGAACTCAATAAGGTAACCATCATTGATGGTTTACTTCATGCAACACATCACACATATAACATATATTTCACATCTTTGCATTTTTGCATAAATTATCACATATCACATTCTCACTTAAGGGTAAGAAAATTTTGCATTTCAAACAATCAAACATACTTATTAAAATGTATATGAAATGCTCATGTAACTCTTTTCCAATTATTACGTTGTTGTGACCGAGTGCCTAAACTGTCCCGTATTCATTGTCGATATCGGGCTCATTTATACTGTCCCTTATCCGTTAGGGATACATGGCTCATTTTATATAGTGAGTCTTAGGCTCTTAATCACATTTGGAGCTTTAAGCTCGTTTTCAGTGGCTACTCAGGTCACAATTCTCATTTTCTAATCATGCATTCATGTATGGAATGCATCTCTCATAATCAATCAATCATGTCAAGAAGTATTAAGTTCGTCACATTCACATACAAGTAGCATTTCAATATCACATTCATGCATCAAGTCTTGGACCTTCATTGTCCGACATCAACATAATCAAATCACATTCATATCATCATCCAAAACATATTCTAAAGCAAACAATTAATTGCGTGAAACCTTCTAGGTTACTCATCGATTGCTCTCGAAGTTATTGCCTCAAAGTTCTGACAAATCTGGTTGTTGATGTTCCAATTGCTCCTCTATATCAAGCAATATACACATATCACACTTTTGCACAATTATAAGTGTTTGTTCATGCACATATGTATATGAAATATGCACAATGCATGTTCATGACAATCCCGGGTATCACTCTATTATTCTCATCATGTAAACATTCATATTTCCAAACCCACATAAATATCATTTATACTAATGGTTTATACCTCAATAAAACCATTAAAATCACAATTTATAACTCATTGGTCAATTCAGATTTTTCCTGTAACAACTTACAAATTTTCACGTTCTTTTTGACTAAGAAAATAAAGTAATTTTAGGATACTATATTCTAGAAAATTGTTCTACTAACTCTTAAGTTTCTAATGACATCAAAATCACTCAATTTGGTTAAGTATTCTATGAGTTATGCTTAAAATACTACAAACTGAGCACATTTGAAACTTTGGCTTGTACATGATCATGCTGTCAAATTGTACAACTCATATCTCTCAATTCTCATATTCAAAAATTATGAACTTTATATTAGTTGAAAGCTAAGAGAATAAAATAAAACTTTTGTGAAGAAACCGTTGTCTAATTCGGCATCTATCAATATAGTTTATTCAATATCAACAAGACATGATTTCTATCTCGGGTAATACTACAGTCTCAGTCAAAACTCAATTTCAAGTCAGATTTTTAAATTCTTATAGATAGAATAAAAAATATATTTCTTCAAAAAATTGTATCCCTATGTCTCTATTTTACTCCAAATCAAAAATCATCTCAATTGGATAACTAAAGATCAAGATATCAACAAAATACTGAAGCATGTTCAATAAAAACCAAAGCACCCGCTTAAGCCTCTCAGGCCGCGATCCATCTAGGCAAAAGTCACCAGCGTGACTCTTCTCTCTCACGCCCATGAGAGACAGAGATGAAGCACACAGTCATGGGTTTGACTTTGTTTGTCACGCCCATGAGAGTGCAATGGTGTCGCGACTCCTAATAAATAAAAGCTGAAGAATAAGTTCTGAAAAACTTAAAACAAAGCGTACGTAAACCTTAACTCTCATAAATTTCTGCACTCTTCACATACGTATTTTCATGGATTTTTCAACTTTAAAAATGATTTTACTGCTATCTCATAACATCTAGATCCTTAAAACACAGAAGCAAAATCAGTGAACATGTTACAGTTACATTTTCCAGCACTCATCTTCCAATTTTTCCAGATTTTACACCTACACAACTTGTACAAAGATCATTTTTCCTACTTTGTTACTCTTCATTCTTAACTCAATATCATTCACAAACCGATCCATGATATATTTTTGATCATTTACTCAAAACAGAACATATGCATATATCATTCATTAGCAATTTTCTGTACTTATCCTAATACCATTATGAAGATCATTCTACCTCTAAAACATCTATAAAAAAATCATTTCCACACTACCTTATAACATATTGACCATCAAAACCAAAAAAAATCAACAAATCCACATTTTCATACTATATTCACGGTGAACATGAAAAATGTCTATTTTTCTTATGATTATGAAATGTCAACAAATCACCATTTTTGTTTCATAATCCAACAACTCTAAAAGATTAACAAGATATTTACTTGGCAAAACTCCAAATCTTCAACAATATCAAGAAACCCTAATTCTTCATGCAACCACGTACATTATCTTGAAGGTGGTTTAGGTTAGGTTTTTTTTTAGGTAAAAGAAATGGATAACAGTAGGAGTAGAAAGGTAGGTGAAAATAAGATGAAAGTTTGATGAAGGTTCGGTGAATCAAAAAGAAATGAAGAGAAGGTTTGAAAAATGAGAGATGCAAAGAAGAGGACTAGGTTATGAACAACAATAACTTAGTCAAGTTTAAAAGGAACGTGACTAAGTCTTTCTAACTTAATCAAATAATATAACAAAACTAAATAAGTGACACTTGTCACTTATCCAACCTCTAAGGCTTTAACTAGTTTTCCTAAAGAACTAGTCTAGTCATCTTCGAATTTTACTCCAAAAGTCTCCAAAATTTTCAATATCATTTTCTTAATAATTCCCACAATCATTTATTACATTTCTTCAATATCAAAATTTCTTATTTCTATTTCCATTTGTCAATTTACTTGCTAATTGTCATTTTTTTCTTGTCCAGTAATACTCAACATTTTCAGAATTTTTTCCTAAAATTCACCAAAAATTCTAAATCACTCAATACACTCTCCAAATTAATTTTCAATACAAATAAATAACAATTCTCAATAAAATCACATTTATAAAAATTATACCCGGAATGTCAACGAATGCATGTATAATTATTTTTATGTGCAAAATTCAGTAATCACGTGTATGTGCATGTCATATTATGCATGAGCATGAAATGCACTTTCTAATTTCTTAATAATCTCTTATATAATCTATTCTAGTCTCAACATGAGTAACGGGATGTTACAACTCTCCCCCTCTTAAAAGAAATTTCGTCCTCGAAATTCTTATCTAATTGTTCGAACAGGTTGGGGTATTGTCTCCTTATATGCTCTTCCATTTCTAACGTTGCTTCCTCAGTTGAGTGATTCCTCCAAAGGACTTTCACTAATGGAATGAGTCGGTTCCTCAACTGCTTGATCTGAGATCCCACTATCTTAATTGGCTCCTCAACATAACTAAAGTTAATAGCAACCTCAATCTCTTGAGTCGGTATCACATGTGTTGGATCCGATCGGTATCTTCAAAGCATACTCATATGAAATACGTTATGCAACTGAGACATCTCATTCGGCAAAGCTAACTTGTATGCCAAAGATCCTATCCTCTCAATAATCTCATAAGGACCAATGTACCTAGGGATCAACTTGTCCTTTTTACCAAATCTCAATACTCCTCTCTAAGGTGACACTTGCAGAAAAACTATGTCTCCTACACTGTATTCTATGTCCCTTCGATTCTAATCCGCATAACTCTTCTGTCTATCTTGAGCGGCTTTAATTCAGCTTTGAATCAATTTCACCTTGTCTATAGTGTCTTGTATCAATTCTGGGCCTTCAACCATTCTCAAGCCCTCTTCATCCCAATATAAAGGTGATCGATACTTTCTTCCATACAATGCCTCATATGGTGCCATTCTGATACTACTGTGATGGTGGTTGTTATAAGCAAACTCTATCAGTGCTATATATTGATCTCAAACACCTTGAAACTCCAATACACACACTCTAAGCACATCCTCAACAGTTTGGTTGTCTTCTCACTCTATCCATCTGTTTGAGGATGAAATGCAATACTTAAGTTCAACTTTGTTCCCAAAGATGACTGCAAATTCTTCCAGATTCTCGAAGTGAATCTGGGATTCCTGTTCGATACAATGGACACTGTAACCCTATGAAATCTAACCCCTTATTCACATATCTCCGGGCCAACTGATCTAGTGAGTTATTTTCTCTCACTGGTAAAAAATGGGCCGATGTAGTAAATCGGTCTACTGCAACCCATATAGCTTCATTCTGCATCAGAGTCTTAGGCAATCCTATAATGAAGTCCATGGTAATTCGTTCCCATTTTCACTCCAAAATTGGCAACGAATGTAGCTTCCCTACTGGAGCCTGAAGTTCAGCTTTAACCTGTTGGCATATCATACACTTAGAAACATACTCCGCCACTTGGTTCTTCATTCTGGGCCACTAGAAATGCTACTTCAGCGTGTTATACATCTTGGTAGTACCAGGATGCATAGCATAGGCAGCCATATGAGCTTCCTCTAGAACTTCTTTTCTCAGATCATCCACATTATGCACACATAACCTCTGTTGTAACCACAATGTCTCATCCCTCAACCCAAACTCAGAATTTGGACTCATCTTCACTTTCTCATCCCTCAACCCAAACTCAGAATCTGGACTCATCTTCACTTTCTCTATAAGCTTCACCATATTAGGATCTTTCCTTTGTACTTTTCTAATTCTATCTTGTAACATCGGTCTCATCTTTAGTGTAGCGATCAACGCCTCATCTTGCTTCAGATTCAATTCCACATTCAGAGCTCTCAAATGAATCAAGTTTGGTAACCTCAATAACTGAATATGAGCGGCACTGATATTAGACTTCTTGCTTAAAGCATCAGTCACCACATTAGCTTTTCCGGGGTGGTACTCAATTGTGCAATCATAATCCTTTAATAACTCAATCAATCTTCTTTGTCTTATGTTCAACTTCTTCTGACTCAATAGATACTTCAAACTCTTATGATCTGTACAAATCTGGAACGTCTCTCCATATAGATAGTGTCTCTATATCTTTAGAGCAAAGACAACTGCAGCAAGTTCTAAATCATGTACCGAATAGTTAATCTCGTGAGACCTTAATTGTCTCAATGCATAGGCTATCACCTTGCCATACTGCATCAATACACATCCCAATCCTTGATGCGAAGCATCACTATATACCACATATCCTCCAGTCCCTGATGGAATAGTCAACACCAGTGTCGTAGTCAACCGATGCTTCAGCTCCTCAAAGCTCTTTTGACATTCATCATTCCATCTGAAAACTACATTCTTCCTCAGAAGTTTTGTCAGAGGGGCTGAGATCAAAGAAAACTTCTCAACAAACCTCCGGTAATATCTGGCTAATCTTAGGAAGCTTCAGATTTTCGATACATTTCTCAGAGCTTCCCAATTCATCACTGCCTCTATCTTCTTTGGATCTACCTATATACCTTATCCAGTTACTATATATCCCAGAAACACTACTTGATCCAGCCAAAATTCACACTTACTGAATTTGGCCTATAACTGGTTCTATCTCATAATCTATAGTACTACCTTTTAATATCTATCTTGTTCTTTTCTATTCTTTGAATACACCAAAATATCATCAATAAACACTATCATAAAGCAGTCTAGGTAGGGCTGAAACACCTTATTCATCAAGGCCATAAATGCTACCAGGGCATTAGTTAACCCAAACAACATTACTAAAAACTTGAAGTGCCCATACCTGCTCCTGAATGCACTTTTAAGTTCATTAGCCTCTGCTATCTTCAACAAATAGTACCCGATCTCAAATCCAATTTAGTGAATACCTGAGCTCCCTGCAACTGATCAAGAAAATCATCAATTCTAGGCAACGGGTACTTATTCTTCACTTTCACCCGATTCAGTTGCCTATAATCGATGCATAACCTCAAAGTCCCATCTTCCTTCTTTACAAACAAAACTAGAGCTCCCCAAGGTGAAACACTGGGCCTAATGAAACTCTTTTCCAATAAATCATGTAGCTGAGGCTTCAACTCCTTTAGTTCCTTAGGTGCCATCCTATATGAAGGAATGGATATAGGAGTAGTACCCAAAACTAAGTCAATCATAAACTCCGTTTCCTGATCTAGAGGTAAGCTAGATAGCTCGACAGGAAACACATCCAAGAATTCCCTAACCATAGGAATGTCCTGCACATTCTGCTCAACTCGAGTATCAATGACGTGAGCCAGATAAGCCTCACATCCTCCTTGCATCATCCTCAACGCACTCATAAATGATATCAACCTAGCTGGCACTGCTCGACTAATTCCTCTGAAAACTGCTCTCGGTTGATTATCTAATATCACCTTCTTAGTATAGCTGTTCATGATAGCCCTATAAGCAGAGAGCCAATCCATGCCTAGGATAATATCTATATCTCTCAGCTGTAGTATAATCAAGTCTACCTCCAATTCTGCTTGATTAATCCGAATCAAGCATTTCCTGCAGACTTCTCCTACA
Source organism: Erythroxylum longipes (assembly GCA_027563885.1). Taxonomy (NCBI): domain Eukaryota; kingdom Viridiplantae; phylum Streptophyta; class Magnoliopsida; order Malpighiales; family Erythroxylaceae; genus Erythroxylum; species Erythroxylum longipes. The sequence continues at coordinate 31,059,092 of JAOQMS010000180.1, forward strand.
ACTGTAGTACTACCTATCAGTGTTCTCACCTCTAATCCATACTGTAATAACTCTCTATCACAATGCAACCTAGATGCCAGATGCGGTGCGATAAAGGAATGTGTAGATCCTGGATCTAGCAATGCAAATGCTTCATGATCATAAATAAGTAGTGCACCTGCAACGACATCCGAAGATTCTTAAGCCCCCTGCCTAGGCATGGCATATACTCGGGCTTGGGACTGCGGTCGGCTACTCTGTACCTCAGTCCTGACAGAAGGACTCCCAGAACTCACTCTGCCTGTGCCAAGGCTTCTCTGTCCGGACCTACTACCTCGGCTCTGCTGGTTTGTAGCTTCACTCCTAGATCTCCCACTCATACTAGATTGAGTTCCCATAGCAGCAGGATAATCTCTAATCTAGTGTTCAAAGGAGCTACATCTAAGGCAAGCTCCATACAATCTCCAGCACTCACCACCGTGCCTCTTCCCACAGTGCTCACACGGGGGTAACTGACTCTGCGCTGTACCCCTTCCACTGCTAGACTTTACAAAATCACCCCTCTGTCTGAATCTCGACTGTCTTGATCTAGCTAATGGTCTGAAAGCTCAATTCTGGCGCTTACTAAATCTTCTTCCAGAACCACTCTGAATCTCACTAAACCTCTTCAATCTGGACCCTTGCCCAGACTCTGCTTATCCCTCTCTCAGTAGCTGCTCAATTCTGATCGAATCAGCTCTTAACTCAGTGAAACTACTCAGGTTGGAGATTGCTAGTCTTGTCCTGATCTCTATGTTCACCCCATCTTCAAATCTTCTACACCTATCTTCTTCGGTATGAATCAAAGTAGTAGCATATCCCATCAACTCATTGAACCTGATCTCATACTCTGCCACAAACATCCTACCCTGCTTCAGATCCAAGAACTCTTTCATCTTCCTGTCCAAGTAGGCATTTAGTTCTCCTTGAAGACCCTCAGGAAGTCTTCCCACTTCAGGTTGCAAGGCCTGGTGGTACTGACTGGAACAATCTTCCACCACTTGTAAGCTGGGCCTTCCAGTAAAGACACTGCATAGTCGAACTTCTCATTCAACTCGTAGTCCATTTGATCGAAAACTCTCCCCGTCCTCTCTAGCTATCCCTCGACCTCAGTAGGGTCTGTACTTTCGTAGAATTCCACAACCCCCTGCTTTCACAGCCTATCATACCTGCTCTCCTTTCTCTCAGGAACTTTAGGAGGTATTTCCTTAAGTCGAGGTACTGAAGACTCTCTACTGGCTCCTACAGATCCTAGGTCAGTTGATTGCCCCACTTGCTCACCTATGGTGGATGACCTATAATAAACAATAACTTCATTCATTATCCGCATTTCTCAAGATATTTCATGCTTAAAATTCCTATATGTCCCTATGGATGCCAAATCATGCTTTGATACCACCCAATGTAACGCCCTGTTACCATAAGGTACATACTGGAACACCCTGAGGGCATTCCAATACATAACCTATGATAATGATGCACTACTTTCAATCACAACATTCACTTAACATGGCATGATCATTCTTTATTCTCTTATAAGAAATCATAAAGAAAGTCACAAATTTTTAAAACCAAAATTTCCCATTTCATTTCATAAATCCAAACGTATTTATATTGTCGCTTTTAAATACCCATACATGTACATCATCATATCCTAATACAAAATATGCTACATGAAAGAGGAAAATACAAGAAAAGTTTATCTAATCTTTCCAATCCCAGCTGACTGACCTTTGAGCCATTTCTTCTTCTTCCTAAAAGTACAAGACTATACTCCTTGTAGCGTCTCTTAGTACCTAAAGTTGTCTCTCGGTCCTGAAAAATCAACGTTGCAATTTTTGTGAGACTCAATGAGGTAACTATCATCGATGGTTCACTCAATTCATGCAACACATCATATGTATAACATATATTTCACATCTTTGCATTTTTCATAAATTATAACATATCACATTCTCACTTAAGGGTAAGAAAATTTTACATTTCAAACAATCAAACATACTTATTAAAATGTATATGAAATGCTCATGTGACTCTTTTCTAATTATTACATTGTTGTGACCGAGTGTCTAAACTGTCCCGTATCCATTGTGTATACCGGGCTCATTTATATTGTCCCTTATCCGTTGGGGATACAGGGCTCATTTTACATAGTGAGCCTTTGGCTCTTAATCATATTTAGAGCTTTAAGCTTGTTTTTGGTGGCTACTCAAGTCACAACTCTCATTATCTGATCATGCATTCATGTATGGAATGCATCTCTCATAATCAATTAATCATGTCAAGAAGCATTGAGTTCGTCACATTCACATACAAGTATCACTTCAATTTCACATTTATGCATCAAGTTTCGGACCTTCATTGTCCGGCATCAACATAATCAAATCACATTCATATCTAGGTTACTCACCGATTGCTCCTAAAGCTATTGCCTCGAAGTTTCGGCAACGTCTAGATGTTGACGTTCCAATTTCATCTCGATATCAAGCAATATACACATATTACACTTTTGCACAATTATAAGTGTTTGTTCATACACAAGTATGCATATAAAATATGCACAATGCATGTTTATAACAATCCCGAGTATCACTCTATTATTCTCATCATGTAAACATTCATATTTCCAAAATCACATAAGTATCATTTATACTAATGGTTTATACCTCAACAAAACCATTAAAATCACAATTCATAACTCCTTGGTCAATTCAGATTTTTCTTATAACAATTTTCGGGGTCAACTTTCCATGTTCTTTTTTGATAAGAAAATAAAGTAATTTTGGATACTCTCTTCTATGACATTGTTCTCCTAACTCTTAAGTTTCTAATGATACCAATATCATTCAATTTGGTTCAGTATTCTATGAGTTATGCTCAAAATACTACAAACTTAGCACATTTGAAACTTTGGCTTGTACATGATCATGCTATCAAATTGTACAACTCATATCTCTCAATTCCCAAATTCAAAAATTATGAACTTTATATCAGTTGAAAGATAAGAAAATAAACTACAACTTTTGTGAAGAATCCTTTGTCTAATTCTGCATCTATCAATACAGTTTATTCAATATCAATAAGACATAATTTCTGTCTCGAGTAATACTACAGCCTCATTCAAAACTCAATTTCAAGTCAGATTTGGAAATTCTTAGAGACAGAATTAGAATTATATTTCTTCATAAAAATTGTATCCCTATGTCTCTAGTTTACTTCAAATTAAAAATCATCCCAATTGGATAACTAAAGATCAAGATATCAACAAAATAACAAAACATGTTCAATAAAAACCAAATCACTCGCTTAAGCCTCTTGAGTCGCGATCCATTTGGGCAAAAGTCACCGGCGTGACTCTTCTCTCTCACGCCTGTGAGAGAGAGATATGAAGCACACAGTCACGAGTGTGACTTTGTTTGTCACGCTCGTGAGAGTGCAATGGTGTCATGACTCCTAATGAATAAAAGCTGAAGAATAAGTTCTGAAAATTTTAAAACAGAGCATACGTAAACCTTAACTCTCTTGAATTTCTGCACTCTTCACATACATATTTTCATGGATCTTTCAACTCCAAAAATGATTTTACTGCTATCTCATAACATCTAGATCCTCAAAACACAGAAGCAAAATCAGTGAACATGTTACAGTTACATTTTCCAGCACTCATCTTCCAATTTTTCCAGATATTACACCTACACAACTTGTACAAATATCATTTTTCCTACTTTGTTACTCTTCATTCTTAACTCAATATCATTCACAAACCAATCCATGATATATTTTTGATCATTTACTCAAAACAGAACATATGCGTATACCATTCATTAACAATTTTCTGTACTCATCCTAACACCATTATAAAGATCATTCTACCTCTAAAACATCTTTTTAAAAAATCATTTCCATACTACCTTATAACATATTAACCATCAAAACCAAAAAAATTCAACAAATCCACATTTTCATACTATATTCACGGTGAACATGAAAAATGTCTATTTTTCTTATGATTATGAAATGTCAACAAATCACCATTTTCATAATCCAACAACTTTAACGGATTAACAAGATACTTATTTGATAAAACTCCAAATCTTCAACAATCTCAAGAAACCCTAATCCTTCATGCAACCATGTACATCATCTTAAAGGTGGTTTAGTTTAGGTTTTTTTTAAGGCAAAAGAAATGGATAACAGTAGGAGTAGAAAGGTAAATGAAAATAAGATGAAACTTTGATGAAGGTTCGATGAATCAAAAAGAAATGAAGAGAAGGTTTGAAAAATGAGAAAGAGGACTAAGTTATGAACAACAGTAACTTAGTCAAGTTTAAAAGGAACGTGACTAAGTCTTTCTAACTTAATCAAATAATATAACAAAACTAAATAAGTGACACTTGTCACTTATCCAACCTCTAAGGCTTTAACTAGTTTTTCTAAAGAACTAGTCTAGTCATCTTCAAATTTTACTCCAAAAGTCTCCAAAATTTTCAATATCATTTTCTTAATAATTCCCACAATCATTTATCACATTTCTTCAATATCAAAATTTCTTATTTCTATTTCCATTCATCAATTTACTCGCCAATTGTCATTTTTTTCTTGTCCAGTAATACTCAACATTTTCAGAAATTTTTCCTAAAATTCACCAAAAATTCTAAATCACTCAATAAACTCTCCAAATCAATTTTCAATACCAATAAACCACAATTCTCAATAAAATCACATTTATAACAATTATACCCAGAATGTCAACAAATGCATGTATAATTATTTTCGTGTGCAAAATTTAATAATCACGTGTATGTGCATGTCATATTATGCATGACCATGAAATGCACTTTCAAATTTCTTAATAATCACTCATATAATCTATTCTAGTCTCAACATGGGTAACGGGATGTTACAGTTTATATGTTAATATTTTGTGTTTTTAATAGATTTGCTAGACATGTATTGAAACATTTTCTTTAGATCTTTAATCTATTTAAATTGTCTTGTGACAATTGAGAAGAGTAGGAGACAATCACATATTGGTTTATATATTTTTCATGGTATTGGATAAAATACATACCTTATAACTAAGTGCAGTGTGGATGTTTTCTTGCATATGTGCTTTACTTTTCATGAATGTCTATTATGTTTGGTTATAATATTTGGTTTGGTACGATTGACATCTATTTTTTTATTCTCAAAGTCCAAAGGAGAGAGAAGAATATCAAAAAGGTGAAAAAAAAGGTAATCAACATGATATTAAAATTATTATGCAGATGTTGTAAAGTTATTTTTATTTGAAACTTCAAATTTAAGGTTACCAATGATGTTTTCGCCTATAGAAAAAGTCAATAAAGTAATAAAAAAATGAATAAGGTATGAAACTTGGACCAAATTAAACTAAATTACTAAAGTTTGATCATAAAGTATGAATGTATTTTGATTATGACTACATTGTATGAGTATTCACAAAGTTGCTAAATACAATGTTATTAGAAGGTGTACAAATTGATGTAGAGTCTAATTCCTGAGTAGTTAAAGTGCATTACAAATATAGGATTTGGGGAACTTAGAGGGACCTCCGTGACTAGTGATTTGGATGAGCTATAAATGAAAAGTGAGGACCAAGTTAAGGAGATTAATGGTGATATTGTGGCATGGATCATAAGAATGTCGAGTGGAATTAAATGTGTAAACAAAAAGTTAGGAAAGATGGAAAGTATCAGGTATTCATAAAACCTAACTTATAATATGTTCACAAAACTTTTATTTGGACGGGTTATGTGAGAATCATTCCTTCAAATGAGGAAAGATGACAAGGATTACATATTGGAATGACATCAAAATAAATGAGGAATTCAAGATGATAGGGTATTAGAGAAAGAGTATCGAAAACTGAAGGTAATATTATGGTTAAAAATTTGTAGTGACATTTTGAAATATTGTTTATAAATAGTTGAATTGATCAATATCTTAACTTATCTTATAAGTGAAGGGTTGACCATAATGAGAATCACCTAATAAAGTGTCACAGTGGGTGGGAGGCGATGAGGAAAGTGAGTAAGATTTTATGGGAAGTTGATGATGTAAAAATAATGAGTAACTAACTTATTGGGAACTTAATTGTCCATAACTTTTGGTTTGTATGTGAATAACTAATATTTTAGTTAAATGAAAAAAAAATCTTAAGGTATGGAGATGCTGATGAAAGAGAATATAAATAACAGGTCTAAAGGCATAAGGGGACACTAGTGATGGACCCAATAAAGAAGATTTACTTATTCATCATGATATATCGATGATTGAGGAAGATAAGGTTGAGGTTTTTCCAAGGCATAAAGAGGTGAAAATGAAGAGCTAGAAGATGAGGTTCTAGAGAGTGATACACCTTGAATAAGTCTTAAATATATTTGGATTATTATTTATAATAATTTTCAACATTCTAAATAACATGTAAGCATTAAGAAAGAGTTGAGGCCATAAGAAAATAACCGTGATGGACATTGAAGATTACAAATAAAAAAGAAACAAAAGAAACAAAAAGTATGAATGAGGAGGTAAGATTGAATCATTTAAAGTTTAACTTAGCAAGTTTGTTTATAGAAACAAAATTTGGTTAAAAAAAAAATTAAACACCGTAAATAAGGGTAAACAATATGATGCTTTTTGAGGTATGCAACACAACAAGAGTTAGCAGAAGTCAGAAAAAAAATATTTATCTTATATTAGACTTCCAAATCTTGGATATTTTTATATAAAATTCCATCATAGAAAAGCTACATGAAAGAAGAGGTAATTGGGTTGTTTATTAGGATAAACATTAATTTAGCTTGGATAGAATTGTTCTTATAGGTTTTATTAAAAGCAACATCTTTCAAACATTAGTTTTAGGTTGACATTATGATGTCTTTTCGTGTTTTAAGCCTAAGAACTGCATATATAACCTAGTGGGATGACTGTGTGAATTAAAAGCAAGTAATTTTTAAATTCCTCTACATCTTCTTATTATTTACGCATATCTTATGTTATATATACCAAGTAGTTTGTTAGTGAGTTTTCATCAACTTTTTTTTTAATTAAGAGTGTAGTTCTTGGAGTTTGTATGTGTACTTACATAATGAATCAATCTTTATTAAGAGTAATCTTAACATCTTTAGTTGTGGAAAGAAGGATAACAAATGTTATGGTGGAATTGAATTTCATGTAATTTTATTAGGAGGACACAGACCATTTATTAAAGGAAATACCTAGATAAATCTTTGTCGACTATTGATTTCTTGCATATTGATTGTACATGTGCAAGAAATATTAGCAAGAATTTAGATATTGGCATTGATGTGTATACAACTACCTAGATATGTGTATTATATTTGTTTGGTATTTCCTAGAAGTACTCTATTTTGTGATTAATGGTTTAGATAATGATTTAGAGTTAAATATGTTTATGTTTTAGTTTTTCATCCTCATACTTCAAAATGATTATTGGTGGTATTGTTGCATTTCATTAGAAGTACGAGATTAGGATATATGACTCAAATCGTGCAAAAGATGGTGTTAAGTAAAACCTAATTGGAGCATTGATAGGTTAAAACTTGGTGGTTGTAATGTTTGTGATAAGAAAAGATCCTATTGCATTAGCTTATAATGTAACAAAAGTTTTGTTTTAGTTGTAGCTACATATTTTATGGCTAGAGGAAATGTCACTTAGTTTGTGATGCGATATTATAATTTTTCTTATCCTTATTTCCTATCTATTATGCATAAGAATTCTCAAGGCAAGAGAACAAATAACAATAACATTTTTTAAATCACAATTTTGAATGCAATATTGATTTTTTGACATTTACACATGATCATTGAGTTTACTTATAGAGATTGAATAACATTTTGACTAATTTCATCATTGTTGTAGAAAGTGTTGATTGTAGGATTACCTATATAGTACCTTAGAATGGCTTCCCTGGGATGTCCACAACCTTGTTTGTGCATCGTGTTCTGTATTCGAAAAAAATTCAAATGTGTAAAACTTTCGGTTTATGAAACCATATACACGTAAATCATAATATTTTATTGGTCATCTCACTTTTAAAACAACATAAAAATATTAACCAAAAAGGAGGCAACCTATTTTTTAAAAGCAGACTCTAATACCAACACTAACAAGCCCCTATCATGAAATAACTAGGTGGCCTACCTAGTACCTCACAGTGGTCCTCCAGTCAATATCTGATCCAATTAGAAAGTTCCCGTGAGCTAAGCTTATTGCCTTTTTTTATCGAAAAGCTTTAACTCAAAATTCATAAATATAAACAGTAGAGTTTATTTTAATCATTTTATTAAAAATTTTGGCAGTACAACAGCTGTATTTTTTACATCCCCAAAATTTTCAAAATCTCTGTAAAAGTTTAAAACATTCTTATAATCGCATTAAACCCCCACTGATAGTTCTGATTTGCATTGTGTTTTAGAGTTTGATCTGTTAAGTAATTAGTGTTATTTTGAGTGTTTAGTGTGTATTTAGGTTTCAATTATGTTATTTTATGTGTTTAATTATTTTTATGGGTTAGTATGAATCTTTGAGCTTAATTTGTATATTTTTGAGGTACCTTGATGTGTGTGCTAGTGTTACAGGGTAAACAAGGAAGAATATGAAGATTTAAAGAGTTTTTAGAGAGGCGAGGGAGCTGTGCAAAAAGGGAGATTTTGCAAAAATCTGAGAGAGACCTAGAGAGAGATCAAGCGATTGAGGAAGGAGACGAAGGAAGAGAGGCATGGAGATATGTTTGACGTGACGTACTTCCCGGAACAAGCAGTTTCCCACAGTCGCTACCTCCAAGATCCATTCCGACAGTATTTTCTATTTTTTATTTCGATTTCATTGATGTATGAGATTTGGATATTGATTAGGAATATTGTCGTTGAGTGTTGATCTTTTATCTAAACTCACTTTCGGGCTTTTTGTTCTTGAGATTAATAAAATTTATTTGATTTATGTTTTATTTGATTTATTTGTGATTCAATTTCGAGTCTTTATAACTTAGCAATAAATTGAGAGGGTGAGCCGGTGAAAATCATCAATTTAGGCTAACGAAAGTTAGGTAAATCAATAAGGAGAGAATTGAATCAAACCGGTAGAGTCTTGTAACGAGGGATCGAACATAGATTCCCGTTAGGTTAATAGATAACTTTATAACTAATTTAGGTTTTGGACCAATTGCGGATCGAGAGATCGCAATTTACATAATTTGAATTAGGGATTATTAATTAGGGTTAAGAATTATAACTTGAGAGAGAGTGATTCATCTTAGGACCGTCTATGCCCTTTAGGTCAAAAATTACATGATTAGATAGATTTTCTTTAGTTTCGGATTAATTTCCCCTTTCTCTCAATTGGTCACTTCTAGGTTGAGTTTCGGATTATTTGTGTGAGCTGACTATTTTTTCATTTTTTGGTGCTCTAATTTCTCATATTTGATTCTTGATTAATTTTAATTTTTGCAGTAGTTTTTTAATTAGGTATTGCAAACTTAGTTGCCGTTAGATTTTAGGAATACTTTCCTTCCTCATGGGATCGACACCTTAGGTATTACGTAAACAACCCGTGCACTTGCAATAATTATCAAGGTTACAAATAGTTTCCATTTAAAACCTTATTCTTCTCCTAGATCTTTTGTATATGCCTTAATGTAGGAATTGAATTAAGGTTATGCTGGACTTGGATAAAGGGGCGTTAAGGGTTATTACCTTACCTTAAGGATGGAGTTAGAATGCTAGTTAAAAGACTAAACTAAAACCAGGTAAAGCTACAATTAAAAAATTAAAGATACAAGTACGAAAGGATAATGAACTCTTTAACTTGAAAATTTTGAAACTGTTCTGTATAAAATTATATCATGACTTCTTATTTTCTAAAAAAAACATATATGGATTATCTAGAATAGATTTAGATTATTTAAAATTTGTAAATGAGATAGTATCATCTCTCTTTCAAGAATTCATTAATATTATAACAAATAATGACAAATTAAAGGATGAAGATTTTCTTCGAATCTCTTTAATTTTTTATATTATTAGTAACTTAGATATGATAAGAGCTTTTATTTCCTTTTGTGAAGATCATAATGCTCATGTTTGAATTTGGTTGTGTTTGATTTTCCTATAAATATCTTTTTAAGATAACAGAGGAATCATTACTTTATTAGAATTTAAACTAATATCTAATACTTTTCCTTAAGACTAATACCATAAAACATAAGATATTTTATGGGTTTTAAACCTAATGTTTTATGGGTTTTAAACCTAATCATTATAAGAATTTATTGAATATATAGTATTCAGAATCCTTTTCAAGGATTTTTCTATCAATAAGCATTTATTGACTGTAATCTCCATATTGTTCAGATGTTAGCGTTATAGTATCTATTACTTAGAGTATCAATTTGAGCATTAGAATATTCTCCTATTTTACTCAATTATTTCAAAGTTTGAAGTCCCTTTATATTATGTATCTGTTATTATAAAATGCTTTCTTTAAACGAGCATTTTTCAAAAGTATCAAATCTAATAAAATCTCCATTTTCTATCATTTCATTTATTTCATCATCTATTTCTATTTTCTTTTTTTAAATCATTTAGGACATTTTTTTAACATAGTGTCTTTTTTCTTTACAATAATAGCATTGAAATTCAATTGTATTTCTTATTGCTTCTAAACATAGGTTTTCTAGGTTTGCATCCTATATTTTTCTTATAATATTTTGCTTTACGTTTATGAAATATCTTTTCTTAAAATATTTCTTCTTTTTATATTTCTTTTTTTATCTTATTGTAATATTAGGACTGTCACATCCTATTATACTAGGTATTTTTAAATCATAACAATATAATGAAGATTTTTTCTTTATCCTTTTACTTTTCTTTAGTAACATAGCATCATCATACGATTTACTTAATTTATCTTTTAAAAATGAAAATTTTATTGTAAGGTATCTACAAAACTAGGATTGTAGGTTGCCTTAAATTTACTTTTCTAAAGATCAGGGATCTTTGAATAAATCATCTTTAAATAAATTTATGTATTATCAATTTGAGTATAAATATGGTAATAATAATCTAGGAAAATACAAATATATGTATTGATTTCATACATATCACATAATTATAATCTTTGTAAGGCCATAACATATTTTTCAAGAACAGTTGTATCTTTTAAAATATTTCCTTCTCCAACAAATTCTAATAGAAAAGTTTTAGCAACTCTAGTTATTAGATTTGCTATATCTCTTTCCAAAAGTTTTATATTTAGTTGTTGGTATATTCACCGTTGATTTCATATCTTCATCTTCTCTCAAATTTACAACCATTTTCTCCATCCGCATTCAAATTTCAGAGTAAAACCATATCCATTTATGTATTGAATATATTAATAGTTAAAACCATATATTATATAATCACAACCTCTCATGTGTTGATTTAGGGGAGTTTCTAAGAAAGCACTGTGTTCTTTAATCACCAAATTAATAACAATAATGAGGTATATAAGAGAGATAAGGTTAAAGTACAATTTTGCCCAATTCAATTAAATTTTGTAATGTGATTATAAGGTTGTTCGTATAACATAACGGGACTCGTGACATTTTCAATTTTAGGATACATGTTTATAGACTTTAAAAGTAAAGGTTAAAATAGTTTTTCATTAAAATCAATAATTATAAAAATATTTTATATTATTGACTCTTTTTAAAAAAAACTACGTGCTTCTTTTGTTTATACCTTGTAGAATATTTTTTGTACTAAAAATAACTATAAAATGGCTACATAGGCTTAATTTGGGGGATCATTAACGGTTGATAACCTGCTGAAATGATAAGTAGTTATTCTCAATAATTACTTTGTGTTTGAGATTGCTGTTTTGGTAACTGTTGAAACGTGAAAATAAGTGTTTGATAAATGCGGTTATAGTTGCTGAAAGAGATAAAGTAACTAAAGAGTCTATTGATTTAATAAACTATTAATTGTTGTATAAATAATTAAAAATATATTATTAGTCATATAAATTTAAAATTATAAATAAGAAAATATTAAATTAAAATAAGAAAATATAAATAAAATAAATTTAGTAAATAAAATATTTCATAAAAATATATTATTAGTCATATAAATTTAAAATTATAAATAATAAAAATATTAAATTAAAATAAGAAAAATATAAATAAAATAAGTTTAGTAAATAAAATATTTCATAAAAAATATATTATTAGTCATATTAATTCAAATTATAAATATTTAACGATACGTTGGACTTGCTTCTTATTAGTTGAGAGTATAATAGAAAATAATAATTGTCAGAAGGTATTAATGGAAAGTAAAATTTCTACCGCAAAAGTATTTTCTTACCGCAATCTCTTTTCTGTTTATTGATTTCTGCGATAAACCGCAGTTTTCAAATGCAGTCATATGTTTAGATTTATAGTACGTGAACAACCAAACTTTACCGCAAATCTAAACGCAAGCATAGTCTTGAAAAGCTTACCATTAAAAATACAATTTAGACAGGCACTATACTATACCTAGATAAATAGGATTAATATGATGAGTGAAGAGAATCTGACTCAAAATCACTTATTAACGTACCAGATAATAAAAGTTGGTTTAATTGAAACGAGGCGACTGAAAACTGAAAGGCATCCAAGAAGACGCTTGAGAAACAATAACAAGCCGCTCAGACAAGAAAATATTGCAACAATGTCCCTGCTTCACTATCACCTGACCGATCGACAACCCGCAACATAAGATTGCAATTTAAGCAGATTAATCAGTTACATTAGGAATGAGATTAAATTTCATTGGAGTAATGTAAAACTCATACAAATAAATCAATCATTTTTTATTATTAGAGACTTGGATGAGTGGCAAGGAATTAATTTATATTATGGTTTTAATGCAGCATGGAAATAATAATACTAATTTGAAATAAAGATAGGCCTAATTTTAGAGAAGGGAAAAGGAGGAAACAGTAAGAATCTAATGAAACGACAAAAGACGAGTAGCAAATGGGGCAGCGACTGCGAGCACTTGACAAGGAGACAAATTCAATATCCCATCTAATTTCATCGCACACACACAAAACATGAATTGGACCTTCTCCAATTCCGAGATAGTTGATTAGACCAAAGAGTGATGGTAGAGCGCTCTTCCCACGAAATGATAGCTTAAAAAGTGGGCTTTGTGTGCCATTTTGGGTTGTTCAAAGATACCCCTCCACACTAATCTCTCATCCATCTATGTATCTTTACTCTGTTGTTGTCTGCCCTCTTTCTCGCTTTGAGCAAAAGAAAAGGCAAAAGAAGATCTTTTTCACTGTTGAAGTTTTTCACTTTCCCTACTTCGCTGACCACTGAAAGACACCACTTGGACCTGACCCCATACAAATAAATTTATCCTGAAACCCCACCAAACTTCACCACGCAACATTCACTTGCACTGCGCATCCATTGAATATAATTTTTGAAATATCAAAACCAGTGCGTCACGAGAAACTACTGCATCTCATCTGATTTTTATATATCATATCAATTTAGATACAAAGATCTACCGCTTCTTATCTCCGATCATTTTTTTAGAGAGTAAAAACTTGCTAAGTTCAAACTGTGCTCATAAATGACCTAGCGAAATTTGACCTAGAAATCAAAAGAAACAGATTATTTACAAAGAACAAGATAGAAAAGGTGTTCTGATGACTGAAAACTCGTTTCAAAGTCCTCGTTCTCTTCATTTAAGACTGAGATCCAACCAGAAATATTTCCCGCCTTTTTCTGAGTCTTGTAAAAGGATGTGTAAATCCCCTTTTAAAGTTATCAAACTTTCCTTTTCCCTTCTCTGTCACAGAGAAGACTTACTTGACGCTTCCACGGATTTCTCGCATGAGGGATCACTCACTGACCTTGACAATAGAGTGGACTCAGACTCTGCAAAACAGAAAGATTTTAATCTTTTATGAACCCAGAAAATTATGAGATTCAAGTAGATTGAGGACTTATTTATGAATTACCAACCTCTAGAGGCATTGAATGATCTCTTGCAATGCAGAATGGCGCTTTGAATACCATCCTGCTGCTGCAACAGGGAATCATCTCTCCTTTTAGACGTCAACGGAGCTGTCGCCGCAGCCACCGCGGAAGATGCCGAACGACTCTTGCCCAAGTGCTTGCACACAACTCTAAGCCCTGCCTGCAAGTTCCCCTGTTTCTGGGTCTTCACATTGCTCGCAGGAGCAGTTTCCACAGAGTCCTCCATCCCAAGTTGACTTTTTTCAATCGATTTCGTTGGAGATGACTTCCTGGTCGCTATTGACTGTGTCGTTTTAGGCCCAGATCCTAAGCTAAGTTGACCGGAGAATCTCAACTTCTCGCCGTACCGTTTTGAGACACGAACGTAAAGGGGTTTAACCTTCTTCAAATATTTCTGCATTACGTCTTTTGAGAATCGCTTCTCTTCTGCAGTGGCAGTGGTGATGCATTCCTCAGTATTCTGTTTCTGGGACTTGTTTTTACTGTTCTCTCTTGTGAACAAAGACACTATTGGAACCTCCTCTACCTTAAATTTCACAGTAAATAACTTTCTTTGGTCGTTGCTCTCCTCCTCTTTGTCCTCTGGCTTCATTTCCGAGGTGGCGACACGTGCATTCCCTTCTAGTTTCTGATCATTTGGCTTCTCTGTTGGTGGATTCACCTTCGATTTCTTCAATTTCCACATCAAGACTCGAAATTTCGTTGCAGATCTCAAAAGAGAAACAGGAAACTGAGGCTTGGAGTTGGACTCGCAGCCGTTGAAAACAATTGAAGAGGGCTCAATTGGTACCAGCCGACCTTTGAAGAACAAGTCGTCAGAAGGAGAAAGCGGTTGAGCGGAATCAGAACGGTCGTTGGCGGAACCGGATGAGAGAGTGAAATTGAAAGTCCTGTCGTCATCGTCACCAGAAGACTCAACATCAACGTCGTCTTCCTCCTCCGACTCGGTTTTCCTTCCTTTGTCTTCTCCATCCTCGTCCTCGTCAGGTACAGCAAACTCCAAGTCAAAGAACGGGCCGTCGTCGTCGTCGTCGTCGGTTTCAACGGCGTTGTGAGGGACAGCCGTGACAATGGTGGCGGCGCGTGTGCTGAGATTAGAATCACCACTGGAGACACCACCACCGCCCCTCCAGTACTTGAGCAAGCTGAAAGCTTCCATGGTAGGGATAGCCAGAATATGAAAGTAAGATCAAAAGAAGGGTGTATTCCAATTTTCAAAGGAAAGAGAAGAGGGTTCTTTATTATGAGAAAAAGAAAAGAGGAAAGTAAGAGATGAAAGAGAAGAATAAGTGAGTTCGGGAGAATGGGAGTCGCAGAAGTGTGGGTACCGAAAATGGGGTGACAGAGAAGAGGACTAAGCTTTTAAACACCAACAACACACAGACTGAAACGTACAGAAGTGAGAAAGAGCGAGTTGGCTTTTATTTTGTCTTGACTTGTTGCAGGATAGTCATGTGAGACCACTCTGGAAGTCAGAAATTGGTGCAGAAGATAGATAGATAGATAGACACTTACTGTAAAAACTCCTAATAATAATACTCTCATTTACCACTTTACACCCAATCATATCATAAATGACCGTCTTTTAATTTTCATTTTTTTTTTCCATAAAACGTGATCCATTGGTAAATGTTAAATACTGAATTCTGACGTGTTCGATGCTATTGGTTCGTTGTCATCGACTACTAGTACTAGCAGCATCCAAGTCTTCTGTTTCGTGATTCCCCTCACCATACGTAGGAACGAAAAAGGAAAACTTATTCTATAAATAGAGTATTTGATTCTTTATTTCAGTCACGAATTTCTAGAAGAATTGAGTTTTTGATTGAATTATTTGTTTTAAATTTATTAAAGTATTATTATTTTATTTAAATTTTTAACATAAGACTTTAGACTAGGTGTAGAGTTTGACCCGGATCAAGTACCCATTGTTTACGTTCAAAAAGATATAAATCACTTTAGGCGTATAACATTAAAAAAGAAAAAAATTATAACATCCAAGTTAACCAAATTGGATCGACTCAGAACTCTGGCCTGGATGGTTAAAGTTTAGTTAGACTCGTATTCATTTGGTTAACCTTGTTCAAGATAAAGTTATTTTCCTGATATGTTTAAATAATATTTATATTTCTTCAATTCTAACAATCTAAGTATGAAAAATTGAAATTTATCACTTTTATTATTAGATATTCTCAATAAAACTACAACTAATATCCAATGCATTTCTTCTTTCGAGTATCAAATGATTTAAAACATTACCGAGATGTAACAGTAAACTCCTGTCCAAAATGTACCAAGTCATTAAGTTGAGGGATATGACATTTAACGCATTTGTTTAAAAGCATACACTTTTTGGTCGTTACTCGTAAATGTTGGCATATTTTAGCAAATGACATTCACAAGAGTGGTTACCTTCTTATTTGCTCTTATTTGGTCCATTTCTTTTTCTTTTTTTTTCCTCTGAAAATATAGATAATGCTATTTAATACATAACTTGTGATGGTCAAACTCTCGTTAAGAAATTTCAATCATATTATTTTTGAAAATTTATAAGTAGAGTCATCTCATGTCAGAAAGAGAAATAAGAATAAAGTGAGTTATATATAAAAATAAGACTCACAATTCAATGTCTTAAAATTTTAAGTTGATATATGATGTCTTAGTTATATATAGGTTCACTTGTATCCGGTCTAATTTTTTCTGAGACTTTCTTAAAATCCTTCATTGGTCTAATTTTTCCCTATGCTTTTTCAAAACTCTTCGGTGATATGAGAGCTAAGTTAGCAAAGTTTGATAAATAATGATTCATAAATTTGAGTCAGAGTAACCGAAATGTCTTCGCACGAGCTATGAGTTCCGCATGAGCTATGGGTTCAGGAGGAGCCTGTTTGATATAGATAGGTCCACTTGTGAGGGGGAGATTTTGAAAATTTACAAGTAGAATCATCTCGCGTTGAAAAGAGACATAAAAATAAAGTAAATTATATATAAAAATAAAATTCATAACTCAATACTTTAAAATTTTAAATTGAGATATGATGTCATAGTTATTTATAGGCTCGCTTGTATCTGATTCAATTTCTTCTTAGGCTTTCTCAAGAGATACTGGATAAATCTCTAATAATTGAATGGAATTTTCTTGTTGCTGGTTTGACATTTTCTCTTACTTGTAGTATTATCTTCCCATGGAAAACTATTTATGTCATAACTTACTTTCCTCTAATGATTATTAGCTGGTTATCCAATATAATTCCGTTTGCACTAGATTATGAGAGTTTTATAAGTTTTGATATTATGTAAATATATATCTATTTGTTTTTTGACGTTCTAAAAGACTGTTTACTGTCCCAAATATATTTAATTCGTTGTAGCAGTATAATATAGCATTTTTATGGGATAAGATCTCAAAAAGTTATATTCTAATAGAAGAACGTTATGTAATTTTGTTTTAGAACTTAAACAATATTCATATATCGGATGATTATTTGATTCTTAAGCTATAACATAAGATAAGATTACAAATTTCTACTTTTGATAACACCAGTCACAACCGTCAATGGATCACGATTCACGACTACATAATGTTGAAGGAGTCGGATCATATGGTATTGGCATTAGTAATTTTTGGTGTAACGTGTAGTTAACTGTGCAAGTGCCAAGCATGTTAAAAAAAAAGGACTTTATTTCGAGATAATGTTCTTAATTTGATTAGGACGGATTCCACTTCGTTAACTTTGGACCCAAAACACTTTTTGGCAGTTCGGACTTTTAAGCTTGATTTCTTGTATTGATTTTAATTCTCATTCAATAAAAGGAGGAAGAAGACAATTTTCTTTCGTGCACTAGGTTCATCCTAAATATCTTATATTAAACTTATTTGTTAAGAAATTTCATCTTGCCTAACAATAGCATACAAATAAGTGAACTCGAAAAGAGCTACTCAATCCACTGATTATAAAATTGATATGATTTCGTATTTAATTATCCTTATTCGAGATTATGGACTTAGCACCTACATACCCAAACCCAAACCAACCAAATCACCTTTTCCGGAGAATCCTAAACTTCTCAAATTATTGATAGATGATACTAATTCAAGAAACTCAAATTGGCATGAATTATAAAAAAGACACTCGGTTTATATTAAGTTAATCAATTCGTAAATTAAATTTAAAATTGCATGGATTGAGTTTAAATTGTATAAAAATAAAAAAGTGTTAACTGTAATTAAATATATATAAGTTTCATATTATTTTATTTAATATTTATGTCAGATTAATTAATTTTTATAAAATATTTTATTATTTATTCTTATTAAAATTATAAATTTTTATAGACATTATGTAATTTATTTTTTATTATATAATTTATTAAAATAATTTTATATATTTATTTTCTTTTAACATATAATTTATATTTGATATAAGTAATTAAAAATTAGAAAATATAACCCTAACTTAAACTTAAATTTAAAAATCGAATTGGAACGAGTTAGACTTTAGTTAACCGTGCCCAACCCGCCCCAATGTACAAGTCTGGACACAACAAACAATTGTTCAAAGTGTGTGAACAGAAAACAACCAATTTTACTAGACTCACAAAAAGCAGAAGGACCTCATACCTGCTACACCCAGCTAAACCTAATTGGCTAAACTGCCACATGTCATACATGCAGATAATGGACCCCACAATTTCACTTTGCCTCAAGGTTGTAGAAAAGCTTTGACTCCGCTCTTTCTTCGACGTCAAATCCCTAGGGCCCTTTGTAGAAAAACAAACATACTAGAGAGAGTTCCATTTAATGGATCTTCGCTTGCCCCAGCCAATCACTCACTACCCACTCTTGATCTCTCCACAATGTTACGGCAGCTACCGTCTGATATGTGGACAACCGCTGTGATGTTAGATGTCCCATGACCCAACGACCAAGTATCTTACATATTACTACATAAGAGTGTTGTGGAATATGGACCATTCGCCGAATTTGAGGATTTGTGGGCCCCCCTTTGCGTGTTCAGTTTGAGAAAGGTTTCAACTTTCAGCGCTGGCTGTTGTTGAACGATCTCCTTTTGTTGGTAATGCTTATTAATGTCCAAATTATAAGACTTAAATATACAATTAATTTTGCTCTAATATGCCATTGCCAAATAAAATGACAGAGAAGATGTTGCAACGATATAAGGGAGCTGTTAGTTCGCATATAGGAATGGTAATAAAAATAAAAATGAATATAGCGAGAAATAAGAATAGATATTATCATTATAATTATGATAGTTAGTTTAGAAGAAGAAATGATTATCATTATCATTGATAATGGTTGGTTTGTAAAAAATATTGAGAAATAAAAATCTATTATATTTTAATTAATTAATCAATTGTATTTTAATTAATTATATTGTAATTAATTAATTACAATAATTTAATTAATGAATGAATTATATTTTAATTAATTAATTAATTAACTAATTAATAATATTTTAATTAATAATATTATAATATATTATATTTTAATTAAATTAGTCGATTACAATATTTTAATTAATAAATGAATTATATTGTAAAATTAATTAATTACTAAAAATATTTTAATTAATGAATGAATTATATTTTAATTAATTATATTATAACTAATTAATTATATTATATTCTATTATATTATTTCAATTAATTTTATTTTATTTAATTAATTAATTACAATATTT
>JAOQMS010000180.1:31099998-31131794 GCA_027563885.1 Erythroxylum longipes
ATTATTAAAATTACACATTAACCATAATTTAAATATAATGACAATATATATTATATATTTTTAAAAAATTAAGTAACACATTTACCGATGGAAAGAAACTTCCGTCGGTAAATACATGACCCGTTACTAACGGTCCACCAATTTTTCGTCGATAATGGTAGAAGTAATTACCGACGGAAACACATATTCGTCGGTAAACCTTTTAGCAAATATACCAACGGTAAGTTTGTTACTATCGGTAAATATGCCGACGGAATAAAACAACCGTCGCTAAATGGTACCGACGGTCAGGCACAGAGTAAACCGTCGGTAAAGTTACCGACAGAATGTGCTTTAACCGTCGATAAGTATTAGTTACGGCCGATTCTACGACGCTTTCGTCTATCGGAGAATTCTGTCGGTAATTTTTATTACTGACGGAATGATCGTGTTTTCCGTCGGGAATTTTCGTCGCAAAAAAGAAATTTTCCTTGTAGTGAAACAATCAAAGAAATCCATGTAATAAACCAAGAAAATAGAACTTAAATATCTAATTTACAAGTCATAAATTCTGCACTTCTTGTTACACAATTTTAATGATCTTTCAAGTTCAAACTCATCTCTAAAACAACTTATGAAAGGTTAATCATCTTATATGCAAAAACAAGACATTTATATGGCCATTTCATCACTCACGATTCACACATATAATTTCATGATCAATTCATCAATTTCAAATTACTCATCAAATTAATTTCATTTAATACTACCCATGATGATCAAATCATAACTTACTTGATAAGACTTCAAGTTCTTCAAGATCTCATTTAGCCCTAGCTTTCTTCTCTTACATGTGCTTCATCGTCCAAGGTGGTAAGGTTTTTTGTGAGAAATGAAGAAGAGAGCAAGATGGAAGTAGCAATTCATAGATGAAAGTAGGGTATGACATTGAGGGAAGTTTGGTGGAAAAAAAAATTGTGAAGAAAGAGAATGAAGAAGAGAGTCACGAAGGAGATGAAAAAGATAACAAGTGAAAGACAACAAATTCTTGTCTCTCACTAGTTAAATTTCGTATAAGTTATGTGGGGAGTGGTGGTGACACTTGTCACGGTGACTTGTCACTCTACCATGTTTCTATTTGGACCATTTTAATAACTAGTCTATTTAACTCCAAATTTTAATCCAATTATCTTCCAAATTTCAATGATGCTTGTCAATAATTCCTAAAGTTGTTTATCTAAATTTCTATTGTCATTTAACTCTTATTTCTACTACTATAAATCAATTATCTTGTTGCTTGGTATTTTTTTTAGTCCAAAAATACCCTAAATTTTCACAATTTTTCTAAATTTTACCAAAATTTTTAGATCAATACTTGTACACTCCAATTTAATTTTCAATACATATAAATCATAATTCATATCAAAAATTATATTTATAATTTAATTATACCCGGAAAATATCAATAAATACATGTACAATCATTTTACTATGTGCAATTATCAATTTAACGTGTATGTGTACTAAATGATGTATAAGCATGAAATGCACTTTTTTTTTAACATATGCACTTTTTTTTTACATTTCAATAATCTCCAATGTACTATATTCTAGGGTTAGATAACGGGATGTTACATTTTCCACTTTCACGTCAGATCAGTGATATCTTTTTGCATTGATTAGGGTTTACGATGCCCAATGGAAGATGAAGTCTTTGCTGACTGTTTGCTGATCGAGTTTCTCGCATTGTGATCATCAGGTTCAAGCTCATTACGATTTTGGATCACTAAGTATTTGCCTTTTCTGTCGACTACCTGGATTGTTTCCTATCAACTTATGAGTTGCCTGTAAGTGCAGAAATTATGTTCTTTATTTTGCATTTTGTTCTTTGGGCAGTGATCATCTTCACCTTTGTTTTTTTTCCCACTTTTCTCGTAATAGAAGGATAAGGCTTGGGCTCTGCAATTGTTAACTGTAGCTTCTTTATCACTAGCAGCCAAAATGGAGGAAAATAAAGTCCCTCTGTCCCTAGACTTACAGATAATGATCACACCAAGTTGAGTGACAAATTGATGTATTCAGAAGTTGGTCACGCTTTTCTTGCTTCTTTCCCTGTTTTTTTCTAATGACGTGGATTTTGTGGTTAGGTAGGAGAACCCAAGTTTGTTTTTGCAGCCATAACCATTCAAAGAATGGAACTTCTGGTGTTGAACGCGTTGAATTGGAGAACTAGAGCACTTACGCCTTGCTCTTTCATTGACTATTTCATCTGGAAAGTACATGATCATCAATATCGATCAACATCTTCTCTCTCTAGATCAATACAGCTCATATTAGGCACAATGAAAGGTCTATTTTTGTACTATGTCATGAGGCTTCTTTTGTTTATTTCTGGAGTTGTATTTTAGGATTGAAGTATTGATGCAGTTCTTAGTAGAAAACTAAACGCAGGAATTAACTTCTTGGAATTGAGGCCTTCAGAGATTGCAGCAGCAGTGGCAATATTTGTTCAAGGACAAGAAGTGCTAGCCTTAAGACATTGATAAGGCAATGCCTAGCTTCATACATGCAGAAAGGGTAAAAAGAACAAGAGAAATAGGACAAATTTGCTTTTGCCCATGAAGATCTTGATGTATGATCTTTATACCATTTTGATTGAGTTCTTGAAAAGGAGTCTCTCTTTTCTTTTTTATGTTGCCCCCTTTTTGGGATTTTCTGCAGGTTAGAGTGTTGAAGTGTTTGGTTTGAGGGTTTTGTTTTGGAGGTGGAAATTAAACAAAAACAATAAAATCAACAAATTAAGTCAGTTTGTTGGTTCCAACCTAATTTTTAAAAATCTTGATTAATCATAAAATTGTACTAAATTAATTCAATTAATATATTAAATTATATTTAAAAATTAAATTAAAGCTTTTTAATTCAAATCCACTTTTAAGATTACAAATTATATAAATATTGGTGTACTTTTTATTTCAATAAAAATTTTTATTTTTACTTACTGTTATAATTTTTACTTTTTATTTATTGTATACCGGTTTTATAGCGATTTAACACTGGTTGAACTTTTAAACTTTAAACCTTTCATTTGATCGATTTAATATCTGGTATAGTTTTTAAAACATTAAATTAAAGATTGTACAAAGATTATTTTCACTTTGAAAAAAATTATAGTGAAAATCCAAAAAGAGTTTTAAGAGTAGATATGGGTAAGGGTTATAAATTAGTTTGCACTTTTCTTCCCTTACTCTTTACTTTATTACTTAAGAATATTGGTAAATTTTATTATTTTACTTGATACTTTCGTCCTTTATAAATTGTAATCATTATCATATTAAATTAGTAACTTTTAGTTAAAATTTTATAAACACTCAATTCACACTTATTACAACTTTAAGTTGTTAATGTAGTTATAAAAGACCCTTATTACAAATTTAGGTTGGTCATGTAGTTATATTTTTGTTACTGATGATAATTACATATCGGATAAAACTTAAAGACAAATTAATTTTTATCATTAATTAAATTTATTTATTTAGTTTAATCTCTTATATTATAATATTTTATTAAATAAATCATTTTAGAAATTAAATTTTGTTTATAAAACTAATATATTTTTAATCTGAAATTTATATATTTTAAAGATATTTTCAATTTAAATTATATTTATTAAGTAATCATTAAATTAAAATTATTTTATTTTTAATTTTAAATTAATTATAAACATTATATTAAATTAAAGTATTATTAAATAATTAAATAATATATATTAAGTTGAATTAAATTCAAGGGGAAAAAGAAAAGAGACAGAAAATTGAAGTCTAGTGAAGATAAACTACTGTTATTCTAAAGTGAAAGAAAATTCACGACAATCAAATCTCTAGAGAGTCCGGTTAAGTACAATGATGACTCTAGCCCGGAAATTGTGAGAACACATAACTACTCTAAGTGTTGGTCTTAACAAGTTTGAACCATTGAGCTGTTGGGTCTTTGTTTTCATCCTCCTGACTTCCTGAGCAATGATCAATGCCGATACACTTCCTAGTTAAAATCGTGGGGCAGTCAAGATCGTCCATATGCAAGCACAAATACTCTCCATTCTTGTCTTTGGAACCTAACATAAGCTTAGAGTCTGAAAGTGGTTTCCATCGGCTATTGTGGCATGTGCAGTGTGAAAGGACGGGTGGTAATCCATCTCCAACGACGTTGAGGCATAAATCGGTCGAGTCCAACTTGATCTGGCCGCTTTCGGCGTCATAATTCCAGCGAGAGAAGGTGTGGCAGTTGTCTGCGTAAACTGTGCTATCGTTGTGGTGTTGGACACAGCTGCCACTTTGTGGGTGGAACATTATATAGGAAATGGGATTGATTGAGGCAGGGTCTGCGACATTCATAGATAGTCAGGTTGACGAGTTGAATTCTAAACTAAATGTGTATTACATTACATACCTATGTTCTTTCTCTTCAAGAGTTGTAACCTCTTTTCTACCTTAGGATTTCTCAAAGACCGCCACTCATGGTCCGCGACCCCGAACGTCTCGTCCATGTCTACTTTGCCTTGTCTGAAATAGTATCCTCCTTGCAAAGCCCAGAAGCCCCAGTCGACGTCTATATCAGTAGCAAAGGCCAAGATGCAGCTAAACCAATGATCATGGTCCAAGGGAACTTCTTTACTTTGTTGAAGACCAAATTCACCTAGAAATAGAGGAACTGCGTTGTCTCCGGTATTCACAAAAGCACATTGATCAATGTAGAATTGGGTTAACTGGGGGCAAATCTTATTCATGTCTTGTTGCCTCCAATACTTATTGTGTCCCCAACTCCATGGATACCAGTGTGACTCCAACACTAACTTGTTATTTATGTCAAGTTTCAGGGGCTTTTTCTTCAAAAAAGTGAAGTCTTGTGCATACGACAATCCTGCGATAATCACTAGTATATCAGGGTTTGCCCGGTGAACCTGTTTAGCACCTTCAGTGAAGTATCTAAACCAGTCGTCCGGATTGGAGAACGGACCACGTGGTTCATTTCGCATGCCTATTCCTACCACCTGTAATCTCAATTCAATTCAAACCAAGAATAGTTAAAAACCTCACCTTTTAACTTAGGGGACAAGTATAATGAAATTTTAGTGAACATAAAAAGATAATCTTAAATAGTTATTTTTATCAAGTGACATGGAACAATCTTTTTAACAAAAAAGATATATTTTTCAGTTCGAAGAATTTTTGTTAACGGATAAGATATATTGAAAATAAGATTTTATTCACGTTTGAGCACTGGATCTCTAGTAACAATGGTGATGTATTTTACCATTAAGGAACCGAACAGGACTGAGGGGAAAACAACAACAACAAAATTGGAGCTGTACCTGATGTTTGCCCCTGAAGTGGGAAGCAGCCATTAATAGACCTCGAAGCCACTCCTGAGGATGAACATATTTATCACCAGGGAAGCCATTCCCGTCCTTTTCACTACAACACCACTCTGGTTTACTAACATGGTTATCGATCACCACCATTAGATCATGCCTCCCCAACTCGTCGATCACAGCTTCATAGGCTTGGACAGAAGTCATGTTCAAAAACTGAGGATTGTTTTTAGCAATTCCTGATTTCGCTTCCGTCAGGTTCAGCAAATCGAATGATTCTGCAACTGTACGTTTTCTGTAGTTGGCTTTAGTCCACATGTAGGTGGAGAATGTGAAACGAACGCAATTAAACTGCTCTTTAGCGACCAGCTGAGTGACGATATACTCCAAGGGTTGCTTGTGGAGGCCCTCGGCCAACATGGTTTCCATGTGAGAAGGCCAATTGGCACAGTGTAGCTTCACCCTCTCTCCTGATTTTTTATCCAAGATCCATCTATTCTTTGTTTCAAGAGGCCAACAACTGCAAGCAACGACGTACAAAAACAGTGACAGCAAGAAAATTGCTAGACTTGCTTTTCTTTTCATTTTGACTTTTGAATTCCCTGCTCCTAACACAAGAAAAAAAGAATGTTGATACTGAGTAAGAATAGCAACAATTTCTAATGAGCGTATGCTCTAGGTAACATGAATATTGTTAATCATACCTTAATAGGGTACTAACAAAGAGACAACCAATTACTTATATAGCAATTGAATAGATGAAAATCAAAACAACCGATCTGAGAATATCCCTCCGCATTATCTAATTTTTAGTTCGTCCTATCTTTGAATAACAAATATATCATTTTATCTCTTCTAACATTATCTTTTTCTTTGGAAGATTATTCACGATCAGTTCACATTTACTAAAATAAAATTAGACAATATAATATATTTGTGGACATTTATGATTTTAATCATTACAACGGTGAGTATTTGAAATATAAATTGATGTATTTTTGTGTAGATAATGGTAGACAATTCTCAACGTGGATATTGTTGACAAAGACCAAGATTTGTTTTTTATTAACTTCTTTATATTTTTAATATTGCTCTCTCTTACAATCACATTATTTGTCATTTTTAACTACAAATCTATCAAATAAATATTTACAAATAAATTGGTTTTTTTTTTAAGTGTAAGCGACAAGACGCTAACATTAAGTTTTAGCATATATAAAAATGAAACCATCTTTTGAATTGTTACGTAGTAACTAAGATGACATTTAACTTTTCTCCTTAAAAATCAAAACAGAAGAGTTTATAACAAAAAGTTTTCAAAATTGTTTCCGTAGTAAGCAATTGATCATCGTCCACAAATTGATTATTGAAAAGTTAAAAGTGATGTATGTACAGTCGATTGTCCCGCTTCATTAAAACATGTAATAAAGATCAAAATAATTTTCATCACGGGTTAATAGCAGCTGAGGATGGCGAGTGGTCTAATTTAAGTTCTGGTCCTCTGATGAGAGCGTGGCTTTAATTCCCACTTCTGACAAAAAGGTTTTGTATTGTCACGTCTATTTATTGCTACCACACTGAAAACCCACACCGGTTCTTTCTAACGAACCTTTATATAGATGGTAAAATTAGGCTTTAGTTCATTTAATGAACATATAGTTTCAGCAAAGCAAGCGCTTCTTCTCTCCTCGATGGACGTTAATCAACCCATATATGTGGCTGGACATTGAAATACATCGAAAATGAAATTGTCCTTCACTGAACAAAGAATATATTACAATGCTAATGAAAAAGGCATCTTCTTGCTTTATTGTGCCTAATATAATTACAAATGGGCTGATCAACGTTACAATTAACTAGTAGTAGAAGGCCTATCATCTGTCAGTTGTTCTACTTGGAGTTCTATTTGCGTCCCTATGGGGTAATCCCCAAACATTATTGTCAAGATACATCTCCCGAGCAGGTAAGAGCGCTCTACTCCGTGACATCCATGTTTTGCAAGGGGTGCAACTCACATATGATAAACAGATTGTTTCTCAACAATTTAAGTGCACAACTGGGGAATTATTTCATTAGATCCAAGAAGACAAAACCATTCCAGAGACTATGCAAGAGCATAGGTGGAATTAAGCTCCTAGATCGTGCAAAAATAACACCCATCACTACCCCGAGAAAGATAAGTGGTAGCAGTCTTTGTACATTGAAATGTGCTAATGCAAAGGCGACTGAACTCACGAGTATTGCACACCATACAGGCATGTACCTGGTAAATGAAGGCAGAAGGAAACCCCGAAAGACTATCTCCTCCCATATAGGAGCACACACAGACACCACTATTGCATACAGTGACATCGCTACCGGATCTCGAGCTGCAATTGATTGCTCAACGCTTGAGAGACTAACCGGTGTGGATGGCAGGATGGGCAATAGGCTAAGATTGAACTGTGACAGCCGATTCACCAGGGGAAACATCAGGCATCCAAGAGTAACATCTAACAGCCAACTCCCTCTCAGGCTAAACCTAAACCAATCTGATGGAAGAGGACGGAATCGGGACAGGCAACGGTGAAGGATGGCAACTCCAGCTAGACCTTCAGTTACATCAGTTACAAGGCTGAATAAGGCTTGCCCTCTAAATGTTAGAGATTCTTTGTTGAAGCCTGCAATGTGGGCTGTAAAAGGAATAACCCAGGATCCTATAAACCAGAATGAAACAACCCAGAGAAGCATCACCTGCAATGACAATGAAGCTTTGATGGTACCCATTGTTATCAAATCTCAAATATGACAATTTAGCTCCATAACAGATGGTTATGGTTCATACCACTTTGATTTATTCAAAGAAATAGCAAATACAGGATTACATTATGAAATATTATTAGATGCTAACATTCAGGGCACTAAAGAACTTCAAAAGGCTTCAAGGAAGCAATCTGCCAAATATTAACTGTTCAACAGCTCATAGGAATAAAATAAGCAACCAACCCAATAAGCAGTCCTAATGCTTGTCAGAAATGATTGTTGTAGAGTGTCATTTAACAAGACTTACTATCCAATAGTTAACTCATTAATTTTTTGTTTATCTCCATTCAATAAGTGAATAAAAGCATTACCTGCACTATGGTCTCCACTGTCCATGGTACAGTCCACCTGCTTCCAATTGCCTTAATTACCACATCTGCAGCCTGAAATTTAACAAAGTAGACAGAGAGTACAACAACGATATTTCAAGCAAGCACATGTACATGTCTCAATATCAGTACTACCATGCTTTGACTTTCAGGATGAAAATGAAAATGAAACCATTGTAGATCAATTGACCTAAGAAAAGAAAAAAGTCACTAAGAATTAATGAAATCAATAAGAGATCAGTTTTATCTACTTTATTAATTTAAAGACAAACAATAGTGTGATATTTCATCACCTCACACCATCCCTCTCTCTCTCTATATATACATATTCTGTACTACACATCGCAAAAACCTTGCCATGTCAGCTTTCTAGAAACTGACAGCATATTCCCCTCTTCGGGCACACAAAACAACACCACAACAAAATGCAAATAATTACTGAAATCAGTCCAGGCTCAATTCATCATTCTGATCAAGCCTCTGTTATCTTGGAGCCCTTCTTCTTCCTCCTGCTGTAAACATATTTAATTGGAGGCTTAACATTACCACTCCCTTTAAGTTTCACCTTGTCCTCAAGGCTGAAACCTGGAAATTGCTCTTCAACTAATTCCATCGATTAAGAGGTAGCTTCAAAGTACAGCAGATTTTTCCATTTAATGAGCAACACAATTCCCTCATTGATGTTTCGGCTGTCAAGTACTGATTCAAATTCTGCTTCGATCTTCATGTCTGCATTCAAAACTTAGAGGCTGAATAGCAATTGAATTCCCAATGGCCCTTTTAAGTTGTGACACATGAAAATTGGATGAATAGAGGCAGAATCTGAAAGTTTTGGTCTATAGACACCTTTTCATTTTTCTGAACAACCAGGTAGCGATCAAAGTATCTCGGAGTCAATTTCTCATTCACCATTATAGCGAAGGTCTTCTACCAATATGGTCGAAATTTAAGATAGACCTACTCCACCAACCTCTCTACTCTGTTGGTCAGCCGGCATCTTCATACTATTATGAACTAATGTTAGCTGCACTTTAAGTTCAACAAGAACGTCATCCCATTTATGAACCATCTCCTCCAATGTGAAGTTAATTGTCACTATGCCAAAGCCAAACATACAAATCACTTGGTATGTTATTTGCAAAGCACTGCAGGTATGATTCCAAGCACCGTTTAACAAATTCAATTTACCCATTGGTCTGAGTGTGATAAGCAATACTTCTCCTTAAGGCCTTCCACTGTAACATAAAGAGTTCAGTCCAAAAATTACTCACAAATACCTTGTCTCAATCTAAGATGATGGAACGACTAAACCCATGGAGCTTCACAACATGAACAGAAATTCCTCAGCCACTTCCTTAGCGGCATAGGGATGCTAGTAGAATAAAATGACAGTACTTGCTTAGCCTATCCAACACCACAATAATGGAGTCGTACTCGTGGCACTTGGGCAACCCTTCCACAAAATCCATAGTAAGGTCCTCTAAAAAGTTTTGGTTTATAGGCCACCTTTTCAATTTCCTGAACAACCACGTATGGATCAAAGTATCTTGGAGACAAAATTTCTCATCCACCTTTTTAGCAAAGGTCTTTTGCCAATATGGTCGAAGTTTAAGATAGACCTACTCCACCATTTTGAAAACAACCTCCTGTGTTCGTCAACCGGCCTCTTCATACTACCGTGAACTAATGTGAGCTGCACTTTAAGTTCCACAAGAACGTAATCCTTTTATGAATCATCTCCTCCAATGGGAAATTAGTTGTCACTGTGCCAAAGCCAAACATACCAATCCCTTGGCTTGTTACTTGCAAAGCACCGCAGGTATGATTCCAAGTGTCGTCTAACAATCTCACTTTACCCATCGGTTTAAGGGTGAAAGGCAATACTTCTCCTTACGGCCTTCTGCTGTAATATAAAGAGTTCAAACCAAAAATTACTCACAAATTCCTTGTCTCAATCCAAGATGATGGAACGAATAAACCCACGGAGCTTCACAACATGAAACAGAAATTCCTCAGCCACATTCTTAATGGCATAGGGATGCCTAAGTAGAATAAAAAGACAATACTTTGCTTACCTATCCAGCACCACAATAATGGAGTCGTACCCGTGGGACATAGGCAACCCTTCCACAAAATCCGTAGTAAGGTCCTCACAAATTGCCTGTGGAACTAGAATTGGTTGTAACAATCATATTGGAGTCAGTGTATGTCACTTATTTTGTTGACATACATGGCATTCCCCGACAAACCGCTTTACATTCTTCACCATTCCCCCAGACAATTTTCACAAGAACCCTTTTATAGGTCTTAAGAAACTCATCATGGCCTCCACTGGACTGCAATGAAATTTTTCCAACAATTTGTGAACCCAGGGAGAGGTCTTCGAAAGAAAGATCCTTCCTTTATAACATAGATGCCCACAGTCAAAAGACCAAGCAGGTTTGGCTATGACATTTTCCTTCAATGTCTGTATGATTTGCTTCAATTGAAGCTGATGACTCACCTCTTCCTTGATTGTTATTGTTCCTAATAAATAATAAAAGGGATCAAGATAGCATTAAAATTATGCCCAAGTTTGGGCACCCTAGAAAGGGCATCTACAGCCCTGTACCTGGTTTATACTATATTTAGAAATCAAACTATCAGTTTGGTTAGCCATCTCTGATATTCCAGTGTGATCATTCATTGTTCCAGCATATAATTGTAAGCTCCTTTGATCTGTCTTGAACACCAAGTGTCTTCCCAGCAAATAATGTCTCCACTTTTGGATAGCCAATACATTAGCCACCAATTCTCTCTCATATATTGATTTGAAACTTGCTCTCCCATTAAGAACTTGACTAAAAAAAGCAATTGGTGACCCTTTTTAAGGCAACGCAACCCCAATACTACACCCTAACCACCATTTCCACCAAAAATTTTCCTCAAATTGGGTAAAGCTAAAATGGGCACAACTTTCATGGATTCTTTTTTGTAGGACTACCTTGCTAGCTTCTTCACTCCAACCAAATTCCTCCTTTTTTAACAGTTGTGTCAATGAAGCAACTAGTTTCCCATAGTCACGTACAAATTGATGACAGTCCCCAAGAATCCATGTAACTCTTTCTGATCTTGTGGTGTTGGCCACTCATCCATTGCCCTTACTTTCTCAAGATTAGCTACTACTACTACTCAAATATGATGTGCCACAAATACTCCAACTCAATCTAACACAAGCAACACTTCTTAATATTCACAAACAACTTATGGTCACAAAGAATTATTAGTACCTCACAAAGGTGCAATAAGTGTTCTTGAGAGAGTTACTATAACTAAGAATATCATCAAGAAATATCAACACATACCTCTTCATCAAGCCCTAGAAAACAAAACTCATAAGTAGGTTGGGGGCAGTGATGAGCCCAAACATTATGCCAAGGAACTCATAGAGGCCCTTATGAGTTCTAAATGTTATCTTATACATATCTTGTCACTGAATCCTTGTTTGATGATAACCCAATTTGAGCCTGAGCTTGGTGAAAATTCTAGCTCCATGTAGCTCATTTGAAAAGTTCATCAATATTTGGAACAGGGTATCGATCCAACACTTCCACACAACTGCCAAATTCTATCTTTTTTCCTTACAAGCAACATCGGACTAGAGAAGGGACTACTAGTTGGTCTAATGATCCCAACTGGGAGCATCTTAGCTACCATCTTTTCGATCTCACTTTTTTGATTGTGAGGGTATCTATAAGGTATCATGTTGGCTAGTCATGTCCCCTCTTTTAGAACTACCGCGTGATCATAGCTTTGACTTTGTGGCAACTTAGTAGGGCTCTTGAACACATCTTCAAATTCTGATATCAACTGGCACACCTTCCTATCATTGCTTTTCCCTCCACGGGCCACACTCCACCAAAATCCCCTCTTGTTGGATGGTTTTTACTATGGTTTTTAATGATGCCAAACCCTACTCAAACTTGGGTGCCCTTGCAATATCACCAGTTTCCCTCCACATGAACTGTCATAATTAATTTTTTCAGTCATCTTGCATGACTTCAAAAGTGAACAGCCACTTAAGTTTGAGAATTAAATAAGAACTACTCAATTGCAAAGGAACTCTTCAATAATGGTAAGTGCCTACAGTTTTAATACCACTCCTTTACAAAAGCCCACCCTTTTCAGGCATTTCCTGAGCCAACAAACACCATAGTTCAATGCCTTAAATATTGGAACCTGCAACTTCTTGATCAAATCCAATGAGATAAAGTTGTGTGTGGCTCAACAATCAATTAATAACACCACTTTGGTGTTTTCTATTGTGCCATGAAGCTTCATGATTTGGGGTTCCAACAAGTCTATTGCTAAATTAAGTGATAACTCCACTCCGTCAATTCCCCCTCATCCTCTATTACCCCTTCAAAAATTTCGACACTCTCATGTCCAACTCATTCACTCACCAACAACAAATGGAGCTCTTCGTTTTTACAATGATTGTTCACATGTCATTTCTCATCGCATCTATAGCACAACCCTTTCTCTCGCCCAGATTGA
Source organism: Erythroxylum longipes (assembly GCA_027563885.1). Lineage (NCBI taxonomy): Eukaryota > Viridiplantae > Streptophyta > Magnoliopsida > Malpighiales > Erythroxylaceae > Erythroxylum > Erythroxylum longipes. The sequence goes on from JAOQMS010000180.1 coordinate 31,113,013, forward strand.
GCTTCTACAGCTGAGAGACGTTTGAATTGTGTAGGGTTAGGTCCCAAGTTTGTAAGCCAATTTGTGTATGGGTTTTGTGTTTTGAGTGTGTTGGTAGGATTTGGGAAATTTTTGGGATTGAAATGTGATATTGCGTAAGGGTGGATTGAACGTTTTTGGTGGAGTCCATAATTGTCATTGACTATCTAGTTCTTCTTCTCTATTCGATCCGCTACTTCTATTGTGTCCTTCAAGCCCGATAGAGTTCAACTTTGATTTTTTTCAGTCAACCCATTAACAAAGACAACTATCAAAGTCTCCATCTTCCCCACTAAAGCAGCTAAGAGCTCAATATTCAACTACTGTTCCCACTTGCCGGATGGCGAAGTATTGATGAAGCAATGTCCCTTCTTGTATCCTGGCAAATCGATTAAGCATTTGGGTTTTTAACTCCTACCAAGAGGATAATGGTTTTCTCTTTCTTAAAACCTCAACTATGCTTAGGCTTCAACTTCAAAAATTCATGCATTTGGGCTCTCTATATGGGGATGTTTGTCTCGCTCATTGACTTTTTCTCCAGCCAAAGGGGTTTTCATGTTTGAGTTCGACGATTGAATTGCTCCAAAAATGGCATAATTGGATTCAACTTGGTGGTTGGTGCCCAAGAATTGGTTACTCATGAATACGAGAAAGGTCTCTTGCATTCTTTGAGCCAAGGAGGCTGTGGTACTAGCTAGATCTACAACATCCTTTTTCAATAAAGGTAGTTGCTTTAACTCATTCTCTACTTGCTATAGTCTAGCTTCCATTCTAGTTTAGGGTATTACCTACTGTAAGATCAATGCTCTGATACCAAATTTGATATAAAACTCAGCGAATATCGTAATACCGAAGATGGTGAATGATATTGTTAACAAAATAAAATGCAGATTACAATAACACTGATAGCATTTGAGGGGCTAACTCTCTCCCACAACCACCTAAATAGGGAAATTCCAGCAAAATTTTCATCATCTTGCACCATCATCTTAGAGTCCATATAGATTATGTACTATTCGTTATAACAACCTTGCCATGTTAGTTTTATATAAACTAACAACATATTCCACTTAACACACACAAAAGAACAACACAACAAAATATAAATAATTGTTGAAATCAGTCCAGGCTCAATTCATCATTTTGATCGAGCCTCTATTATCTTGGAGATATTATTTTTTGTTCAGCTATAAACATATTTGACTGGAGGTTTAACATAGTGGCACAAGAAAAATACGTTAAAAACAGGCGCAAGCAACATAAAAAAAATGTACACAATATATTGACGTTAAGTTGAAGCTTATGGGAAGCTTTAACCAATTATGAAATCGCTCAACTATAGAACTTTGCTCAGTTCACAACAACTTCATCTTAAGGGCCTGACAAGGCATTAACCAGAAGAATCAAAGAGCCAACAACATCATAAGGGAGGACAAAATATTTCAGATAACCCCTTGACACATACACATAACAAGTCCATAAAGCTCACATTGTGTGGGCCCAACTATGTGGTCATTCTTTGAACATCACAAGCATATTGTGAGTGTCCTATTTGTAGAACTTCACTAGTCTAATATGTGCAATCTCGAAATCAAAACATGACCTCATAGGTCAAACCAATATAAAGCAGTAGGGTTCAATAGAAAATATGCACATATATTGGGAAAACAAGTCTGTCAAAAACCACAAGTGTCAACATTCTGTCTAGTCAATTATCACATCACACCACAATGATTCAAAATGTCTTCATCATTACTAACTTCCAAACCAGAAACAGCAAGTATCTCCTTTGAAGCACTATAAAAAGAGTGCATCAACCTAAAGTGTAGGTTGAACTCAAGCTCCTTACTTGACATCTCTAGTTATTACTCTCAATTTTTCATATAAGCTTTGATACTAACTATGCATTAGAGTGATCTGCCAAAGACCACCTCCGATGCCTCTTGACTGATCTTTCTTAACAGAGTCAACTAGGCAAAGTGAAATATCCCAGGCTAGACAAGCACAACAGCTCCACTTAGACCTAAGGGCAATTTTTGATGATATCATCCTCAAATGACATTACTAAATCACCCCCCTTCCTCATTCAGTCATACCAATCACACAATCTACAACAAAACTAAAAACTTACAACTTTTCACTTGATCAACAGCTCAAAGTTCAGTTCTTTTACACCTAAGAAACTTCAAAAAAGACTGAAAAACATTCAGATCACTATAACAAGCGGTCTTCTTCTAACGAAGTAAGAACATCTCCACCAAAAGATAAGAACAAAGAGGAAAATACCTCTTGAAGGATTGATTTCCAATCTCTTTTAGTATAGGTTGAATTATCAACTTCAGGCTTTGATGATTCCTGCGGTAAACGATGTTCAATGCTCTCCGGCTTTGATATTACCGGCGAGAAGTCCTCTTGTCTAAAACACGAAACCTTCCATTTCTACAGAACAAATCACACACAACACGTGCATTAAAAAAGTTACGGATCATTATAATCAGAAGCCTATTATCTGGTATCAGAGAAAGTAAAACAAACTTCAAAGCAGGCAGGACAAAATCTTTTTCAGCAACAGAATTCTAAAAAGCTTCCAACTATTTCAGTTGCTAAAATAAGCCAATCAGGTCTCAATTTCTACGTACTCTTCCCACTCAGTTTCCCAGCAACCAAACGATCCCATAATCTAATCCAATACTTCAGTTTTTGAATTACGGTATAAAAAAGGAAGCTCATAAATCCGTAAATTAGAAAAACTAAAAACATTGCACATACTTACATATTTGGGTAACTTGAGATTGGAGTCGAAGGTCTGACCGTTTCGTGTAGCAAGAAATGGACGCGAACTCGCGGGTCGATTAAAAACCCCGAATGTGGATAAGAAGGGGACAAGAATTGGGTGTTGGGATACAGAGTGAGAGCGACAAGAGCTCAACATTTAGGAACAATTACAAACGCTAATTATAAGCATCACATAAAATGGATAGAGAGAAGGGAAAACCCTAACGTATGAAATAACGAGTGTTTGGTAGCTGAGACGTCAGGGGAGGCTTGCTGTTGGTTAGGGGAAGGAGAGAGGCATCTGCTAGGGAATTCGATATTTTAAGGGGGGAATCACTTGTTAGCAGTTGATTTGATATGCTACGTTCTTGTCTAGTAGCTTATACCATCAGACTAATTATAAGTTTATTGAATTTGAACCTCTTACTCCATTAATATAATTTCTTTTTTTTTTTCATTTACGAGTCCATTTTATATAAATGATCTTAAGTTAGATTAATTGAATCTAATTGTGCCTGACTTAGACTACGTTTAGATCTGCAGTGTAGTAAGAATAAGTACTTATTTACCGGAGTTTTCAAATGCAATCACATGTTTAAATTTGCAGGCGAACAATCGGAAGTTGAAGGAAAGTGCAGTGCTACCGCAAAAGTCGATAAGTAGAAAGAGAGTTGCGATAAGAAAGTACTTCTGCGGTAGAAATTCTACTTTCCATTAATAACCTTCTGATAATTATTACTTTTCATTATATCCTCGAGTTTATTTTATTTATATTTTCTTATTTTAGTTTAATATTTTCTTATTTTTAATTTGAATTTATATGACTAATAATATATTTTTTATGAAATATTTTATTTACTAAATTTATTTTATTTATTTTTTCTTATTTATATTTTATTATTTATAATTTTAAATTTATATGAATAATAATAATTTTAATTATTTATACAACAATTAATAGTTTATTAAATTAATGGGCTTTTTAGTCATTTTATCTCTTTTCAACAACTGCAACCGTACTTGTCAAGCACTTATTTTCACATTTCAGCAATTACTAAAATAGCAATTTCAAACACATAGAATAAATACTTATCGTTTCAGCATGTTGAGTTCAGCAGATTATTAACCATTGCCGCTCCCCCAAACCAAACCTTAATGATGATAGTCTTTTTGTAAAACGTTATGTTTACAATACTAGGTACAAAAAGCAGACGACAATTATTTAATGATGGTTAGTGGAAAAGCCAATTTAAGGAGATTAGGTAGGAATTAGATCCTCTATTCTAATTAACCGGTTCTTAATATATTTCATTAAATTTTATCCACATATTTATATAGAATTCATACAAATGTGTGGACCAAATTAACTGAAATAGGATTGTAACACCTTAATAGGAGCAGAGTGCTCCAACCCGATTGGGTATGGTAAAAGTAATACTCGGAAAACTGCAGACTGCTATTATTTCTAGGCTATCACTTGTTTGTGCTCAATTTGCCCATCACCCACACAGCTATTAGGAAGATTTGAAGGCCAAAATCTATAGCCAGTTGATCCCAAAAGCGCGTGGAATGGATAATAGTGTATTTCATAAAGGAATAACATTATTAATACGTGCTTAATTGATTATATATTTGCTCCTTAATACTTAGTGATTGATGCTATAAAATGTTTAAGGAATTCATTTTAGTTTCAATTTGGTTTTAGGTACAACTTGAAAGTTTAAGAGCTAAAATAAGTTAAAAACACATTCTTTGAGTCATTCTCTTGATTTCAAACTCATTTATCTTTACGAAACAAGAAGGAGAAGGATTATAATGAACATAGGACAAGAAAATGCAAGAAATGTAGAATTCACCATGCGGTGTAAGATGCACCACCGTGCATATACTTGCACAACCATGTACCTTGGCTATTGCAGAATTCTTGGTTTGCACGATTGTGTATATGCTTACATGGCCATACATCTTTTTGAAAGGAACATTTATTGATGATGCACGGTTGGATGCACATTTTGAGCCGTCAAAGGGGGAGGAATCATTTTTGGAACACAAGAAGAGGCAGAAACCTTACTTCCTTGGAATCCATGAAAAGCTAATCTTCTTCAAGTTCGAAAGTAAAATTGACACCGAGGATCACTTGATCGTGCCCAATTTGTTGAGCTGCGACACGTACAGTGATCAACAACAAAAAGTTCTTAACTTCTTTACGCTTTACCCTTGTCCCCTAAATACTTTATTTTTTGGTTCCATTTGACTCCTTACTATACCTATTCCTAATGTGCCTAAAATTGTTGGTACATGGTGGCTATCAAATTTTTTTCCTCTGAAGTGCTACATTGTTATAAGTTTATAGTATCTCTAAAGCAGTTTGAAGTTTAAGTTGCAAAATTAGTTGTTGCAAGATTATTAAAAAAAAAAGAAAAGACAAGTTATGATATTTGTTGGAGAGTGAGAAGAAATGTTGTTGTGTCAACGAAATTATTGCTTAAAGGACCTATACTATGAAGAACTAAATTTTATGTAATCTTTTTATGTGAATTTTCTTAAATATTATTACCCTTTTAATTATCCTTTTTCGTACCTTTAACTAAGCCTCGTTACACTTTGTTTGAAAAACATTTTGATTTTTGTTTCTAGTTTACTTATTAGTGATGTAGATGTGATTTTATTGCAAGCTTGTGGTTAAGAATCCTTATATATATTGATTTGTGAGTTTGTTATATTTTTCACCTTAAACACTTTAAGTGCATTGAGTGAATCCTTTATAAGAGTGAAATTTTGTGTTTTCTTATTTCAGAAAGATTGTCAATATGATTGCTATTGATATTAGCTTATTGAAAGTTTGTTCTAAGATAGCTAAAGTCTAATCGTATGCTAATTTGGTTCATATGATATGATAATTTAGGGTGTGAATGGACAAGTTGAGGTTAATAAGTGATGGATGTTTTTAAGTTTAATAATTTAGATTATGATTTTCTTGAGGACAAGCAAAAACTTAAGAGTGGTGATGTTTGATAAATGCTTAACATACTATGTTTTTAGTCTATATTTAGTGTAATTTGTTTGTTTATTTAATATATTTATTATGTTTTTGGTATTTATTTAATTTTTATTGTGTTTTCAGGTCTCCATTGCCTTTATAGATCAAAAGGAGAAGAATTTGGGAGATACTGAGATAGAAAACAAAAGAATTAGAGCTATTTTGGAGGGACAAGCTTGTATGATTTGGGGCACGTCTGTGTAAGTCACATATATGGCCATATAAAGGACCATATAAGTCTTTGTAAGCGTGTACAACTTTGAATATGTTGCTTTGTCTATGTGAAGGATTACACACCCATGTAAGTCACATACACCGTTGTGCCCACTAACTATGTAAGCTCTTAGGAATGTGTATACACGTGATTTTGAAGAGTTTTTTAAGGATACACTTATACACATAGGTCTGTGACTAACTATGTCCAATCAAGAAATTTTAATTTTGCACTATAAAAGGCAATGATGAAGGTTAATTAAAGAGAGCAGAAGTTGGAGTTGAAGTCAGATAGTTGAGTGAGAGTTCAAAACACAATTTTGAACCTAGGACAGCAAAACACGAAGATTACTTCAAAGATAAAATAGAGAACAACTTTCCATCAAAGTTTCAAGTAGATTATATTAGAGAAAAAGAGATATAGGATGAATCTTCCTCTTTTTAATTATTCTTTTAAACTTCTTTTGTTGGTTTTGTTTTCTATGTTTATGAACTAAATTTGTTTAGTGCGTAGGTAGGATGAACCCTAAGTTGGGATGGACCTTATGATTTAATTTTTTATCTAATGCAATTTGATTGTTGATTCATTGTGATTCAATGATGATTTGAATTCTTAAATTAATATGTCTGAGAGATTAGTTTAATGTGTGATTTCTTGTGCTTGAGATTATAAAATCATTTTATATGATATTTACCATGATTGAAAGGAGTTTCATGCCAACCTAGAAATAGGTCAACATAAATCATCTGAGTTAGGGTCAATCATAATAGTAAAATTCACAAATCGACTAATGCAATCTTAAGGGTTTAAACTAAAAAGAGGTTTCAGTCAATTAATTGAGGATTAGTTATTAATAGTCTCGAGAAAAATATTAACATAAAATAGAACTTTTTATGGTCTAATTATCAATAATTGAATTGCACGATAAAGGGTTAATAATTAAGAAATCTTAGGTTGATTCATCTCTTAGGTACAAGTTATTTGATATTGATTAATCTTAATTTCATCTATTTTCTTATTTAATATTGTGTTAAACTTCAGTTAAGTTTAGTTTTAATTAAACTATTATTTTAATTTATCAGTTAGACAATAAAAAAGAGGTTATTACCAATACTTATACTCTTTGTAGGATTGACACTCAATATTCACTAACACTATTTAATAGTTTGCTAGATGTACTTACATTTGAGATTTGTAAAGTAGAGATTAGCCCATATTAATAACATGTAATGTATTTCAAAAGGTTTCTTCTCTGTCAAATCATACAACTGATAATCAAACTTATCTTGACTATAACTAATAAAATACACTATTTGATCTTTAATTCAACTTTAGCCCTCATATTTAAGAATTGGAATAAATTGTTTACATTAAAAATTTCTTATATCTAAAACTCTTAAGTGACTATTGGAACATCCGTACCAAACAAAATTTATCAAGTGATTCACCATCTATGCAAAAGTGCTTCAACTTAAAAAGAATTTGGCAAATTTTCTTATGCATCTATGTCTCTCCTTTAAAATTTTGTTCACCCTCTCTACCAAAGTATTCAACTTGGGAGTCTTGGCAGCTATTTTATGATGTATAAAATCATACTCTTTATAACAGTTAACGAAAAGTCCACATTGTTCACCATCATTATCATTGTCAATAAATTTCAATTTCTTGAAATTCTTTGAATATCTTAAAAACGGGAAATTTGGTCTTCAAAGCATAAAACCAAAGTTTCTTAAAGTGATCCTCAATAAAGTTGAAAAAATAAAGTGCACTACTATATGATCTCGCCTTAAAAAAACCATAAATATCAGTGTATAAGCTCCAGCAAATTCCACTTTCTAGAAGGAGGATGACTGTTAAAAGAAATTCTTTTATGTTTTCCAATCAAGCAATGAACTTAATCCAACCTAGCCTTTTTAATCCTAAAAACTAATTTCTTTTCTTATATTAAACAACCGATTTCCTTCTCACTCATAGGACTCGGTATTTTATACCATAATTTGGTGAAGAGTGAGAAATATAATATTGCATCATATATAAATTAGAGGACTTGTTACCTTAAGCCACAACTAGTGAACCTTTAGTAATTTTTCAAAATCTATCATTGAAGATATTGATATGACTTAGATATGTAACCAAAACCAGCTTAATAAGAAAAGGGCACACATTACAGGAGGCCAATTATAGAAAATGTTTCGCACGAAGACGAGAAGAAAGACAGTTATTAGGCTTTGATGCAGAATATATTACTCGATATTAAGTTCCAGGAATTAACGTGTTGGGATCATCCTGCGTTCAATCTGCGACTGAGCTCAACCCTTTAGGCTCCTACGACTTTGAGTTCTCCTTTGAAGCTCACGACTCAGAGGTAGAGTTGAGTGGATAAGTTCTTCTAGAAAGCAGAGTTTTATTTATGTTTCTGAAGAACTCCTTTAACGAAAACATGAAAGAGATTCTAATTTCAAGTCCTCCTAAACCGTGATCAAGTATTCAAAAGAACATCTTAGCATATGGGTTTCGCTATATTGCCCCTCTTTTTCTTTGTTCAATTAGGCTTTAGGATCGTTACTTGCATGTTAAGCAAAAGCCACATAGTAGGGCGTCAAGGTGAAGAAGAAAACCAATTGACATGTATTTAAGTAATTTGCAATCGTTCATATTCAAATTGACAAATTAAATTTGGACCCTACAGCTAATTGTTACCTCTAGCTCTAAGGATAAAGGTGCAGAATGGTTTCTAATAGTTTCGTTGCTAGACTAGGACCAAGAATCTTTACACTATCGCCCAAGCCTAAGAATCGACCCAATCATTGAGCGTTAACACAACATCTAAATTTGATCACCAATAATGCTTGTGTATTCTGTCCAGTGAAACGGATTTCATTCAATTGTAAACCCAATAGGTAACTCTGCACTTTATTTTCACTAGACATAACAAAGACGCTCACGAAACAGAACAATTAGACATAGCTAGTCTAAACATGAGGACTGCAGCTTATAACCACTCGGAATTTGAGATAGCTACTTAGGTAAACCCTAGCACAGATAAAGGATTTACCATTTCCAGAATGTTTGACAACTGACCCACTTTACAGGCGTCAACCAGTACAGACAGAAACCCATCAGACATCTATGGCTATATACAGGGGAAAACACTAGAAAACTGATCCAATTGCCCCCAAAGTCTCACAGAGGGGTCTTGAAGCTCTTAAAACCGCTTGCAATATATACAATAAATGAGCAACGAAGTTCTAAACAGCAACAGTCTAGGTTATGTAAATGATTTGTTGGTTGCTGTGTACTTGCTGGTCGAGTTAACACCAGAACCACATGCCAGCATTGCCATCAAGCTGCCACCATGCACTCTACCTTCTGGTACAAAAGCTGACATTGATGACATGGCTGCTTCCCCAACAGAGATATAGGCATTTGCAATCCCAATATGTTTCAAACCAGAAATATTTCCCACTTCTGAAGCTCCCAAATTTGTGTCCTTGTTCACAATATCATCATTCATGTCCTCTGTAGCCACTTCTTTCACTTTCTCAGTCTGGCTTATTTTAGGATCCTCAACCATTGGTGCCAAGGTAATACCACCATGAACCCTATTATCGCGCACCAAACCATTGTGAAATGCACAGAGACCTATCTTACCCCTCACAAATGAATTACAAGGACCAGAAGATTGAAGACCATATTCTGACCCAGGGAGACCCCAGGAGCATCTCTTACCCCCACCATGTGCCTTACAGTAATCTGTGCTGCCTTGGGCACTTTTATCACAACCTTTGAATTTGCACCTCTTTCCACCACCATGACGAACACAAAAATCTGTCCGTCCTCTTGCACTCTTTGAACATCCAGCCACAGCACACCTCTTACCACCCCCATGTGCAACACAGAAGTTTGTCCCTCCATGCACACTCTTTGTACAGACTCCACCCTGGAAGGCACATCTTTTTCCTCCTCCATGGCCCTTACAGAAGGGTGTGCTCCCTTCTGCACCTTTAGTACACCCTGGGGCTGTGCAGCGTTTTCCACCACCGTGTGCTTTGCAGAACATCGTGCTCCCTTGAGCCCCTTTAGTGCACCCAAGGGCTTGGCATCGGCGACCACCTCCATGTGATATGCATAGACCAGAGAGGCCTTCGGCACTCTTTGTGCAATTTTCTTTCTGACATCTCTTGCCACCACCATGGCGGATACATAATCCTGATTTCCCTCTGGCAGCTCGACTGCAACCCTCATGGCTGCATCTCCGACCACCACCATGAGCAATACAAAAATCTGTTCGACCTTCTGCACTTTTTGTGCAACCAAGGAGTTCACACCGCCGGCCACCCCCATGTGTCTTACAGTATACAGTTCGGCCTTCTGCTCCTTTACGGCAACCTGGTTTCTGACACCTCCTACCACCACCATGGGAAATACAACGACCAGAAGCACCTCTGGCACCTTTTCCACATCCCTCAATTTGGCATGTTTTGGAACTAGATCCCCTTTGGTGAGGGCGTTGCTGCGGTGTTAACCTGGAAGTACTGGTGACTGAACTTCTAGGTGTTATTACACTTGAAGAAGGTTCTGAGACAATTGCAATAGTATCAAAGGATCTAGGAATTTGACTAAAGAAAGAGCTAGCCTCTTTAGAGTGTGAATCCTGAAACGGGAGCAATGCATTTTCTGGCTTTTGATGATATGATATTGATCGTTGATCCACATTTCGAAGTCCACCAAAGTCCTGCAGTATCTCAATCCCAAATCCAAGCAAACTGTAACTTGGAGGGAGATTGGTGACATCAGATTCAGAGGTCCCAGTGGAAAGACTTAACTCCAGATCAACCTTGGGTTGCAGTTCCGATTCTTTAAGATCTGAAGCCACAAATTTCTTTGGGCTGGGTATCTTCCCATTGCCAAGATGAAGGGCAAAGTCCAATTCAAGATCCATAGAAGACTCCTCATCAGTTTCTTTAGCTGAAGATATCATAGTAAAATCAGTTGCTGAACTACCTTTGTTGTCTGATGAATTGGACGAGTGGCCTAGCCCAAGCAACAAAGACGAGCCCACATGCTGACCTCTGGATACATCGATCAAATTGCATTTCCGCTTAACTCTCTTTGAGGGAGACATGTAAGGAATTGAATAACCTGGGGAATTAAGGCATAAAATAGTGTCTGCACCATATTCAACCCCGGCTTCTCCACCTTGGATTGAACTACCTAAAATCTTTAGTGCATTTGAAGAATTATTAGCAGCAAAACCCAAGTTCTGTAACCTGTTTGCCATCAAGGAAAAACTAATGCCAATTGATCTCCCGATCAATATTAGTCTCAATGAAGAATACACTCCTGGGGTCAAGAAGTTAGCTACAAACTAGAGGTATATTCTCACTATAAAATTAGCTATTAAACAAGGGTTAGATGTCTCTAAAAGAGCACATTCCACCCCCACTGACAAATCCAGAAATGTCATGACGATCCATACTCTTTGAAGTAATTTAGTACAAGATATAATTGATTAGTTGTAGCAGATGAGGACTGCCTGCAGAGTAGTTTCCTTAATAACAAGATCATGGCATCCAATCATCCTGTTGTACAATGAGAACTCATGATAAGGACAGGATACAAAAAATAATAATAAATGAATTCTAACCACATATAGCCACTCAAGAAGAAGGAAAATCACAAGGAAACGTAGAGAGTCCTTGTATCTCCATATGTAAAGCATCTATAGATCCTAAAAGCCCAATTTACACTTCATCGTCAAATTGCACGCAGTTCAAATTGAAGATAGATTGTGTAATATAAACAACCCAAATTGTTGTCTAACAAATAAAAATATTTTTCCTCCTCTCATTACAAGATACTTCTTTTCTACATGTTGACAGATCACAATCCATTTCTAAAAGCAGGAAAATTGATAGGAAATCAAATAGTATTTGAACACAACTATGAATTTAGCAAAATAGCTCATAAAAGCCTTGCCTGACCTGGCTGCATAAAACCTGAATCAGGATGTTAAACAAACAATAGCATTCAGCACATAACGGAAGGCAGGACTCAGGATGTTGATCTCTTAAATAGAAACCAGATTGAAAATTACAAATGCGACACACCTAGTACAAGAAATCCAGTGGAGAAACATGAAATTTAAGTACTTAAATGATTGAAAAGGCCTCATGCACACATTTTGTTCTGAAGCAATACTAACAATATAACAAATGGACAAAACAAAAAAGGAGGAATTCTACTTACCCACATTTTGATTAGATACAATAAACAGGAATGAAGCCACAGCTTCACAATGATAACTGAGATCCATGATTGTTCAAGTCGGAAACAACGATATGATTGAGTATAAAAATGCTGAACATAAGATGGAACTTGCATGCCATAAACTGCTAATGGAATTTTATCCTAGTAATTCCAGCTGAATTTAGTACTTTCGGTACACAACCCATTAATGCTGGCTCAAATTATTGGTTATTGTTTGCAAACTAAATGTATGTATCAAACCATACTTTATCTCAAAGTTAAGTTGCTTGCAAATGCACATGATCAAAACGCATTTTCACCAAGTAAATGAAGATTTTGTATTTCCAGCGCCAATAAGTTGCTAATTTTTATAGATAAAACCATTTCGAAAGAAAATTGACATTCTTGCTTTCTCCAGGGAAACAGAAATTAAATGGAAGGTAACAAATACACAATTAAGGGAAGAATTGCAAGGCACAAACCCACCATTAAAAGGAAATTAAAGAAAATACAAAAAATAACTAACTAGAGAAACTCAAGCCGTTAAACTATAGAAAGACCTCGCACACACAAAAGCAAAGTGCTGACATTGCAAGAGAAGAATGGGAAAAGCAAGAAAAAACGTATTAATCCTCCAGATAACCACGTAGAAGACTCTTAAAAGCGCCTAAAAATCCCAAGAACAAATACATGAAAAGAAGTTGACTCCAATGAAAGAATCGCAAACCAAACTGACAGAAAAACATAAGAAATTACTCATAGTGAACAAAAAGCAATTCCCTTTACTTGGAATCGCGATTCGCGAACTAGTAATAATTCTCAAGAACATGAATTTTGTAGCTTAGCTACATATAGGGGAAAAAACAACCTTTATTTAGCTCAATTGTAGTGGAAGTAGATGATTCAACAATTGTTAGGACCACACAAGCTCAGGAAACAAAATTAAAACGATCCATAATCATTTTTCAATTACCATGAGCCTTGACGCCACCGAACAGGGAATGAAAATACGAGATAATTTGAGGGGGAAGAAAGAATAGAGCTTGAAGATTTGAATTGGAAAATCATATTATGGAAGGAGAGTACCTTGAAATCAGATTTGAAGTTAGTAAGAGGAAGTCGTAATGGTAGAAACTTTTTAGGGATTTTGGTCGCCGGAGGCTGAGAAGGAAGCGAGGAGAAAGAGAGTGAATTTAGAGGATGTAGAGAGTGCACGTGCTTCACTGTATTTATTTATTTTGTTTTTCTTTGGAAGCGGGACGTGAAATGAATTTTTTTTAATTAGTACAGAATATTCTAATTAAACATATATTTGCATCCAATAATTAAGTATATTTTACCAAAAGCATTCTATATATAGGACTAATAAAATATAATATATTTCGATTAATTAAAGCCTAAAATTTAAAATATAAAAGATAAAGATAAATTGTATATAAAATTTTAAAACATTATAAATTATAAATAATGATATTTTAAAGGGGAGGGAGGGCATCAGCAAAAGCCTTCCAGAGTTTGGGTCCAGAATCTCAAAATCCTTGCATTTACAACATAAAATATTGGAAGAGATAAAGAGTAGTAGAAAATAAATTCGAATAACAATGTGTAAACTAAAGGAGAAAACACTCCATCAATATATATATATATATATATATGCAAATAAATTATAAAACAAACGAATAGGCAGAAACAAACTAAGCAACGTAAGGAAAGCCAAAATGACATCGTGGGAGAGATAGTGTTTTGCTCTTATTATGACACCAATTTATTCAAGATATTATGTTTTATTGGATTCTCATATGATTTTTCAATTATCCATTTTTCAATATTTCATCATTTAGTACTATAAAGGTCCTCTTTCCTTGTCTAGAAAGAGGAATAACACTCTAGCACATAGCACTCTCTTTACCGTCCCTCTTCAAACCCCTCTCATTTCTTTCTACTTCCTCTTTGAAAAGACCTTAAACGTATTAAAGCCTTTTAGTTTTTATTTTTTGTCTTAGCAAGTTTCCTCAGGCTAATGATATTTTTTCCTCAATTAAATGTCAAAGGAGGAAGTCAGAGGATAAGTGATCTGAACATAAGAGGGATTAATATGAAGTTAAACCTAATAAGATCAAATATTCATTAGTTTCAAGCTCAATATTAGTCCCTGAGTCCAATTTTGTGTAATTGTCTATGAAATTTTTTGTATTTATAACTTTTTTTTGTTAATTCAGTAGATTTTATATAAATATAGAGTTATGTACAAGGAAGAATTACAAATAACTCCTGGACTTTTTTAGCTCTCACTTACGAGGTGGAGGTTAAAGGAACAAAGGCCTTTGTTATACAAAAGCTCCAATAAGAACCCAGGAACTCCATCATTTCTTGCTCACAATCTGATCAAAGTTCAACACTCCATCACTTCCATAACTGTCTCAACTAACTAAACTCATTTCACTTCAGCAAAGCAAAAACTACATTCCAAACTTACTATTTAATCACAACAAGGCAGAAACTAACTTATTTTAGGTTGCAGATGATTACAACTTCTTTTTTTAATTATATAAGATAAAAAAACTCACTTGAACTTTGTTTGAATAAATCCAATCTTAAGTGGAGAATTTCAAAACTTAATGTCAATTGCATGGACCGAAGCCTTAAAATCAACCAAAAGAACTTTTACTCTTTTTATTTATCTTTTTTTTAATGTTTCTTTGGTCATATGAATGTTTGTCTTAATAGAGGTGTACGTGTGTGGAGAGAGATAGAGAGAGAGAGAGAGAGAGCTGAGTACAAAATATTTCTTTCAAAAAAATGACTAAATTGAGTAAAGAACAATAATAAGGCCCGTAAAATCAAAGTGCAATCAAGAGTCTTAGATTACTTTCCTCAAGTTTATTAAGGACTTGTAAACTTTTTAGGACATTTTATTTGTTTGTGCTTATAGGCTTATAAGATATTTTTGTTTATTAACTTTAATGTGGACCTAAAATTTCAGAAAAAGTATTTAGTTTAATAATCTTTTATCTAGGAATTTTTTTATCAAAATCTCGATTTATTAAATTAATCGTTATTAACTTATATATTCTTAGATCTTATTAAATTGTTCTTTAAATCTTGTTAATTCCTCAACCTCTTTCCTTTTACTCTATTTTATATTCATAATCTTTTTTTAAGTCTCATCTATTAGTGCCTTTAATTCATACAAACTAAATTATCGATCATATTTTTGACTCATTTCTTGAATAATTATCTTATACTTTTCTTGAATAATAATCATCAGTCTCTCCCATTCGCTTGTACAAATCATTCAAATTTTGTCTATTAATCCAAATTTCTAAATTTAACTCAAGAAAAAAAACTACCCAATTTGCCTTAATACTCATACCCAAAATCATCTCAATTCAAACACATCAAATTACAAAATTGTTTAGAACATAAGTAACCATTTAGATGGGCATGATGGATGTTTAACACCTTTTTTATCATGTAATCAATCCATAAACTTTCATTTTTAGGTTCAAAATTTTTTAATTCTTTTTCCTTTAAAAATTTCTCTATCTTTTCTTTAATAGTTAAAGAGACAAATTCATTGCTTTCTTAAAAAATAATCCTCCTATTTAGAACGTGGTAAAAAAATATTATTGAAAAGTAGTATTTCTTGATTAGTTATATTATTCGTTTCAAATGGTTTCTATGATAAATGATTAGTTGTAGTTCTAATTGAGGATAATAATTTGATAAAAGACAAGATCAAGAGGAAGCTAAGGGGGGAAAAAAAGAGAAGAGGGCATTAGTGAAGTGCAGGGGGTTAACTAGGCGGCCACATAGGTGATGGTGGGCCATTCACACAAAAAACTTTTTTAAAATGTTGGTATAACCTAAAGGAACCTTAATGAAAGGTTTGAGTTATGATAGTTTGATGTTGATTTAGAATGATTTTGATAATACTTTTAAGTATTTTTTAATAATTCTAAATATTAAGTTCTAAGTTACGTTCTCTCAAAATATTATAATTAAAAATATACGTTTTTTCCCCTTAAACTGTATCGCAAATCACTACCTAAAATTCTTAAAAATTTATATGCTCTAGTTTAATGTCAGCATAATAGGGGCCTACTTATCATTATGGTCTCGCATGATTGTCTATCCAATTTTCAAGCTCATCTTGTACGGTTGTTTGTCTCCAGTCCTTAAACTCAAATTAACTCCTGAAACTATTGAATGTCTACTTAAAAGGATGAATAAGATCTTCACTCCAATTTTTATCTATTTGTTTTATGGAACATAATAGTCAAATTTTCTAATATATACTATCGTTTAGTTGGTTTTCCTAACTTTTAGAAGTAGTTGAAATTTATACATAGACATACGAGAAAGAGGGATGATAATAGTGTAAGGGAAAGTAAAGAGGAAAAAGACTCGTGAAGTTTGATAAGAAACTAACTTAAAAATGTTGTCAATTTGATTAGTACTGGAATTTTTATTATAGGTTAAATGTATTCCAGTGGTTGCCATACAATTAAGAGTACATTATTAGAAAAACGTTTCCTGCAAAACAACGTTATATGTTAATTCAAGCTTTAATTCGGTTTTGATTAATATGGAACGAAGTTGTATATAACTTTGTTTCTCCTTTATTTAATGATGCTATTTTACTTATGTAATACTTATTGAACATCTAAGTTATTATGCATAATAATTGAAGGAGCTTCTAAAATTTTTCTCCTTCTTCTCTATTCCGATTTGACTTTTTTCCCTTAAGAGTTCCTTTTTTAGAAACAAACATCCTGTTTGGACCCTGGTCTTGTCATTTGGCTTAGATTGGGCAGCCCTCACCTAAGGAGCTACCCCTCCATGGATAGCCTCTCAAAGGTCGATGTAGCTATTAATGATGAAGGTTAGCTGTCTAATCAATCTTTGGAGGAGTTTCCTGCTCTATCGAGAGAAGATGTACAACAAATTGTTTCTAGAAATGGTGTGGGTCTCTCTGGAATATCTAAGGTTCTTCCCTCACACAGGTCCTCCCAAAATGCTAGCGCTTGGAGTAAGAAACTTAACTTTTGGAGTAAGAAACATTATCTAGATGTCATGAAGGATGGCATCGTCTGTCCTCCAATTGAACTCTTGCAAACGGGGGGAAGGGCTTGGTCGAATGCATCGGTGGGCTCCTTCTAGAGTAAACAACCTGACCTACATTTCTAATTATCAATGCTTAGGCAAAAGAACGATGGAGTAAGAAAGGTTTGGAAAAATACTTCATTTATGGATGATGACACTATTATTTTCAAATTTACTACTGATAGTAATGTGAATGAAATACTTGAAATGGGTCCTTGGCACATAGAGGGACAACCTATGTTTCTTCCACTTGAATTGGGACAATTGAAGGCCTTAGTTTTCTAACTGGTTCTTTACATAAGTCGTTGTGCATGGATGCCTAGACTTCTAGTATGGCAAGGATAGGGTATGCCAAAATATGTGTAGAAATTAGCCCAAGTATAACCTACCAATTATAAAGCTTGGTGAATTGACGGAGTAGGTGGAAGCTGAAATCCAGTCAACTTATTCATGGAAGCTGCATACTGTAGCTAATAAATGGATACCAATTGGGAGGGTGTATAAAATTGGTTGGCAAGGGGAACTATTGTGGGTTAGAACATCCATCAGATGATATTGCAAGGGATGCAGGATTTCAACAGTTGGCTAATGAGTAGCAACTCTAGAATCCCTCCCATGGAGCCATTACAGAGAGTGATATAAGGAGGCCTATGTAAGTTTCTGAATACATAAGGCCAAACCAGAGTTATGCTAACCAAAATGTAGTGCAAACTGTAGTGGATTTTTAATCTAGGGAAACCCTGACAAACAACATTGATGTACAGAAGGAACAAAAAGCTACTAATACAAATAACATACAAAGCTAAATTTGGAAGAGTTTTCTAGTAATGCAGATGCAATGCAATGTCAACTAATTGGAGCTACTGTAGAGGATGAGGAAGGGAGTATTCCTTTTTATTATGATGAAAGAAGGAAGATGGTCCATCAAATGTACCTCTTTCTTATTTAATCCAATGAATGCTAATAGGTTACATGCTATCATTAAAAGACTACCATTAAACTATTTAATGATAAGATTATTACTTCATTTAATGATGATAAAGCATGTTTAAAAACATCTTAAATGTAGCAAACTAATGTTAAATGTGCAGCTGCACATTTACCCCTTAAAACCAAAATTCCATCTCCATTTATCTTTAATAATTTGTTTTAATTTAATTAATCAAATTAATCAAATTAAACCAAAGACTAGCCCATTTCTAAATGCTCATTTGGGCGTCTAATTAACTATTAAGTAGTACAAGCACAACATTCAATTATGGGCTTTAAAACCTCCATTTATATTTCTTACTTGGCTTGATAGCCTTCCTTGAAGCCAAATGGGGAATCTTATTAGACTTAGATAATTCAAGCTCCAATAAACCCAGAATTAATTTAATC